>CM057830.1:73790211-74423961 GCA_030068075.1 Paguma larvata
AACCACTCAGGTGTCCCCAAATTAATGGTTTTGTGAAGAAGAGATCTTTTAGTGTCTTGCAGTGAACTATTTATTCCTTGTTCAGCAGAACCTGGTACTTCAGGGGAGTCTCCTATGTGTGTTGCTTGTGTCCTGCTATTATTTCTGAGTAATCTTACCTTTCAGTTCAAACTTCTACACTCTTTGCCTATTGTGGGCTATGCTTGCTCCTGTGGTATTAGTGAGACCTAGACAGTCCACCTCTGAGGGAGTGTGATAATAGGAGGTCTCATGGACAGGGTGACAGTGTTAGCAAAATTTGCACTAATCACTCTTCTTAGGACAAATCCTCTAAGGCAAAGGATGCAATGTGCACTAGTGGCAGCGTCTGGGGGCAAGTCATGTGGCTGAGGTGGTTGCCAGGGGCCCATGGTGTCTGCATGCATAAGGTGAGCACAGACTGCAGCAATGGCTGAAAGCATGTTGCAGATAGGCAGGTGTGTGGCAAATTGTTAAGCAGGATATTTGGATTCCAGTTATAGTTCCTCAACTTGTTTCTGTATATCATGGACAAATCAGTTACCTTCTGTAGATTCCTTCTTCTGAGAAATAAGAGGGTTAAACATCATTTCAAAGGTACTTTTAAGTTATTATTCCTTTTTATTTTTTAAATGTTTTATTTATTTTTAAGACAGAGAGAGAGAGACAGAGTACGAGTAGGGAAGAGGCAGAGAAAGAGGGTGATAGAATCCACGAAGCAGGCTTCAGGCTCTGAGCTCTCTGCATAGAGCTTGATGCAGAGCTCAAAACTGTGAACCGCAAGATCATGACCTGAGTCTAAGTCAGACTCTTAACCGACTGAGCCACCCAGGTGCCCCTCAGTTATTATTCTATTCCACAGCAAGAAAAATGTTATGAAAGCTCACAATAATGCTTTCTTATGCATTCTTGAAATAAGACAGCATAAAGTTGAATCCATTATATAAGACTTTTTTTTTTTTTTTTTTTTTTTTTTTTTTTTACTTTATAACCAAACCTTCCTAAAATGGAATCAAGTCCATTGGGCCTTCCAATGAATTTCAAATACACTGAGGCTTTGGTTTAACTGTGGTTCTCTGAAACTTCAGGTGTAGCCTTTAAGACCATGGAAGAACCTGACTGACTCCACCTTGTCCTACAAAAGTTTCCTCATCTACAGAGAGAAGAAAAGTCTCTCTCATATGTAATTCACAAAGTTCTTTTCTGTATTGGCCGGAGAAGAGTCAGAGCAAGCACTATTAGGCCTGAATAAGTGCCTTATTGGAAAATGTTAAAACTGGGCTGATTTTGGGGTTGTTCATTTTTGGGTGGTTTCTGGAAACTGGGATGAAGCTAAGCTCTTGATGGAGCAACAAAAGAAAGGGACTAAAAGCTAGGAATGGATCATCATTAGAAGTGCAGTACTTTGGGGCACGTGGGTGACTCAGTCAGTTAAGTGTTTGACTCTTTGATTTCTGCTCAGGTCATGATATCATGATTCGTGAGATTGAATGAACCCTGCTTTGAATCCTCTCTTTCTCTTCCTCTCTCTCTTCCCTTCCCCTGTTCATGCTCTCTCTCTTTTTCTCTCAAAATAAATTAAAAAAACTTTAAAAATATATTTAAATGTTTTTGTTTATTTTTGAGAGAGACAGAAAGATAGAGAGAGAGAGATAAAACATGAGCAGGGGAGAGGCAGAGAGAGGGGAGACAGAAAATCCAAAGCAGGCTCTGTTGGCACAGAGCCAGATGTGGGAATCAAATTCTGGAACTGTGAGATTATGACCTGAGCCGACGGAGGTTTACCTGACTGAGCCACCCAGGTGCCCCCCAAAATACATTTTTTTTAAAAAAGAAGTGCAGTGTTCTGCAGTACAGTCACATGAGCTTTATTCTTAGCACCTCAAAGAACCCTAAGAACTTGGATAAGACTCTTTTGCAACTGTGTATTTCAATTTCCTCATCTGTAAACTGAGATAGCATAAGACAGTACTCTCACACAGATACTTTGAGTAAAACTGAGTATAAGATATTAGGGAATGGTGAGTAACTAAGGGAACTGGAGAATTTATGCTCTGCTAAAAGGCATCCTTTTTTAAACTAAAAATTAACAGAATTCTGATAGCCTACAAAATAAACATATCTGCTATATATCATTCAAGGTTCTCCAGAGGAACAGAACCAATAAGATATTTGTTTTTTTGTATGTATGTATGTATGTATGTTTGTTTGTTTAAAAAAACTGACTTACATGACTGTGGGCTTGGCAAGTCGGATGATCACCAGGTGATGTATGCAAGTGTTGAATCACTAAATTGAACATGTCAAACTAATATTACACTGTATGTTAACTAAGATAAATTCAAATAAAAATTTAAAGAGGAAAAAAACGTCTGATATTTATAGGGCAGGCCATCAGGCTGGAATTTCAGATAAGAATTGATATATTCTTGAGTCTGAAATCATAGGCAAGCTACAGGTTGGAAACTCTGGTAAGATTTCTGGATTATCATTTAGAGGCAGAATTCCTTCTTTGGGAAACCTCAGTTTTTACTCTCGAGGGTTTCAATTGGTTGGAAGAGGTCCACCCACATTACCAAGGGCAATCTCCTTTATGTAAAGTCTACTGATTTAGATGTTTACCAAATCTACAAAATACTTTCATACCAACATCTACACTAGTGTTTGCTGAACAGCTGGGCACCATAGTCTAACCAAGTTGCACATAAAATTAATCATCATGTATTCCCATGTAAACCCCTAGACTATATCATTTCTAAAGGCCTTTTGAGCTCTGATCTCTTATTATTTGGTAATTTCTTTAAAACCCAAATCAAATGTCCATGTCCTAACCCAATTAACACATATAAAGGCATTTCTAAATAGAAATGTTACTCTTAAATAAAAAATAAGAGCAACCGAGACTATTTGCTCCTGTTCCAGTGTAGGCCATAGCAATTTTAACACTTTGTCTGAACATTACTTCTAAGATTATCCTAGACTTTTGCCATCTCTCAATCCTTATACAGTGATTGTTCATACTTCATTCATTTTATTATCAGTCAGCTGAAAGGTTGGGTGTTTGACAATGAATTTGTTGACAATGCCTTTGACTTTTCTAGCATTAAAAATAATTTTTAATGGTCATGGGGTATGAAGAGAGTGAGGGCAATGGTATTTCTTAGACTTCAAGATCTTACTATGCCTGTCGAAAATCCATACACTTTGGACAAGATTATTCCCCTTTGGGCTTTGTGCTGTGTTAATTGTATACTTTATTTCTCAGAGACTGTGTGTATTTGTTTTGGTTGATGTCCATAAAAAAACACACTATGGAAAACAAAACAAGCAAATAATTGATTGTACTTTTATATGTCTACATGCTTGAAATGTTACTTCCATAATGGAGTGCAGCTAAGATTCTAGAAGAACCTATCTCTTTTCCATGACTTTGGGCAAAGCTGGGATTATTGCACTCTAGCCTTAGCTGGCTCACTGAATTTTCTTATAAATGTTGGCACTGTATTTTACAGCCTAAATCCACACATTCCACCTAAAAAAAAGAATTAAATATCAAGATTAAATGCTCACATTTTAGAAATTTGGGGATGAACATATTAATTATGGGTATTAAATATCAATATAAAAGAGAAACCATAACGACCATACGTTATTGTATTTTAAAAAATGAGTAGAAATATTGCTTTGCAAAATGCTGTTTAGCAAATAAACAGTTTTGAGGCTACTATCAATAGTAACCGACTACTGCCAATGTAAATGGCATCCGTTACAGACAGCTAGATTGAAAATTCACTCAAATCAAAAACAGAAACCCATAGGTCTTCCAAAAAAATGAATTTCTAATATTTCAAGGAGAAACATGTGTTGTACTTCTTATAAAGTGATTTCAGTAACTTTTAACATTTCTATTCAGACTACAAACAAGGATAGTATTAGGCACTATTTGAAGCAACTGTATGCAGATTCCAGGTGGCAGAATCATTAAGAGATCTGGGGATAAAGACACTGTGCCTGTACAGGAGATCCAGAAAAAATAGCCTATGCAAGAAAAGTATAATTCTGCCTAATAGACTACCCTTGGTTTGTTTTCTATTATTCAAATCCAATGTCAACAGTTTCAGATACCCTGTTCTCTTCCTGTATCATAGCTTCAGGATTGTCAAGAGATACTCAGAGTCTCTTATTCATCTACTACACCACCCTTCGTCTCTGCTAGTGTCTCTATGCTAAATTCCCTACTGTAGATGTTTGATACTAACTCAGCAGAATCTCGGTATTCATCTGGTACCATACCACATATAATGCCCAGTAAAGCATTATAAAATATATGAAAGAGAGTTATCTCTTACATCAGTTAACACTTGTGTAGTTCATATGTTGTAGAGTTTACTTTTTTACAATTAAACAAGTATAGTAAATTATAATTTACTTTGCCTTGTCATGATGATTATTGACACAAACATAAGAATATCTTTGACACTAGTTTGATGGGACAAGTTTCTTTGAGGAAAATACTACATTAAAGTCTTTCCAAAGTAGCTTATTTGTCCTTTAGTCGTTCAATAAATGGAACAATAATTTAGAGACTATTCTCTTATTGCTCATAATGCTCTTCTCAATTGAACATCACATAGGTTAATATAAAAGCTTGGAGGAAAGACTGAGATGAGGGGGGAGGGACCAACATGGCAGAGGAATAGGAGAATCCAGTGCTCTCCCATGTCTTTCAAACTAAGAAGGACTGAAACCGAGGGAGTCTCAATTCCAGAAATCTGCAGGAAGAGGAGTTGGAGGCTATGGGGAAGAGAACATGAAATCCAGAAAATCCTGGGAGACTGAGTGAGTGCAATCTGAGAGAAAGAAAGAGAGCGGCAGAGATGCAGAGGTGCAGAGGAGCAGGGAGCAGGCCCAAGGCCCCTTCCGCAGAAAGGCAAGAGGAAGAGAAAGAGCAGCAGGGAAAGTACCTCCTACCAGGGTGGAGAGGGAGCTTATCGTTCAGTCCCTAACCACGAGGCTTTTGGAGAGAAGGTCCGTTGCTTACGGCGGGACTGGTGGAACTCCATTCACTCTGAAGCCAGCGACGCTGACCCAGCCCTCGACACGGAGAGGCGCTATTCCATCACTGGATTGGCCCTGAGTCAGTGCCACAATTTATATAGTGAAAACTGGGTGTGCAAGGGATGCACGATCGCCCAGCAGATCGCACTACCCAGGAAGAGTGAAGGCAGAAACAGTGGGGTGATTTAAGACTCCGGGTTCTTGAAGAAGAGGCTGGGGGGGGACACCATTGTGGTCACACTGCTGCTGAGTCAGAGACACAATTTACACAAGGTGCAGAGTCTGAGTGAGTTAAAGGAACTCAGATGAGCATGGGGTGTGCGATCGCCCAGCAAATTGCACTGCACCTGCAACCCAGACAGAGTTGAGGACAGAAACAGAGGAGTGATTTGAGACTCCGGGTCCATGAAGAGGGGGCTGGGGAAGGTGGCACATACCCACAAAGCCAAACCCAAGGTTCCAATCCACCAGCTGTTGAGGTGGGACCCACCTACACCAGGCCATGCCCTTCCACATAGGAGAGACACTTTTCTGCAGGAGTGATAGCCACAGAGACACAAATACTACAACAGTGCCAGGATTAATTCCAGGTCAATTCTTCTGTTTTGGATATATTCTCCCTCAACTCCTTCCTATCTCTCCCCACCTCTAAACGTGTCATCAGGGGATTTTGGCTTGATTTAACAAACATTTAACCCACTCTTTCAATGCATGTTCTACATCCTCCTCTTTAATTTTGTATCTCTCTCTATGGAACAATCAGGCCACATAGTGCATCTGGGTAACATCTAACTTCATTTCTCTTTCCTCCCATCCTTCCTTATTCTGATTTCTCTCTTTCTGGATCAAGTCCTCTAATCTCTCTACCTGATCAAAGTTCAATTTCTTCTTTTCCCAACACCTGTCACTACTCTCTCTATGTATGCTCTGCCATCAACAAAGCTCACACTATCATTAAAGTGTAGCTGGTACATTAAGTCACAGGCCTCCAGAGTGTCGTTAGCTATTCTTTTTTATGTTGTGATTTGTTTTTCTGTATTAGTGGTCAGTACTGTTGTCAGTTTGTGTTTCCTGTTTGTCGGTCTGACACTTCCCCTTTCCAGGGAGACCTGGGAAATAAACAAATACACACATAGCAAATATGATGAAACGGAAGAACTCCCCTCAAAAGAATGTACAGGAAATAGTGATAGCACAAGAAATGATAAAAGCAGACATAAGCAACTTAACAGATCAAGAATACAGAATGATAAACATAAAAATACTCCCTGGGCTTGAAAAAATCATAGAAGAAATCAGGAGGGCCCTCGAGGCACAGATCAAGGTCCAAAAAAAAAAAAAAAAAAAAAAAAAACGGTCAGGAGGAATTGAAAAATGCTTTAAATGAGGTGCAAAACAAACTAGAGGGGGCCACAGCACGGACTGAAGAGGCAGAAGAGAGAATAGATGAATTAGAAGATAAAATTATGGAAAAGGAGGAAGCAGAGAAAAAGAGAGAAACTGATTTAGGAACAGGAAAGGAGAATTCGAGAGCTGAACGATGCAATCAAATGGAATAATATCCGTATTATAGGAATTCCAGAGGAAGAATAGAGAGAGAAAGAGTCGAAGGGGTACTTGAACAAATCATCACTGAGAACTTCCCCAACATGAAGAAGGAAGTGGGCACTGAAATTCAAGAGACACAGAGAACTCCCCTCTGACGTAACCCGAATAGACCCTCAGCATGATACATCATAGGGAAGCTGGGAAAATACAAAGATAAAGAGAGAATTCTGAAAACAGCTAGGGATAAACGGGCCTTGACATACAAAGGCAGACACATTAGGGTAGTAGCAGACTTATCTACGGAAACTTGGCAAGCCAGAAAGGAATGGCAGGAAATCTTCAATGTGGTGAACAGGAAGGATATGCAGCCAAGAATCCTTTACTGGCCAGCCTGGCATTCAGAATGGATGGAGAGATAAAGGTCTTCCCAAAGACTGAAGGAATACATCATAAGTAAACCAGTCTTACAAGGGATTCTGAGGGGGAATCTATGAAGGAAAGGTTGCAAAGAACACAAACTAACAGAGACATCCTTTCAACATTGAAACCTACAGATAACACAGTGACTCTAAACCCACATTTTTCAAATTAACAGTGAATGTAAATGGATTGAATTCTCCAATTAAAAGACACCGTATAACTGAATGGATTAAAAAACAAGGCCCATCTGTTTGCTGTCTACAAGAGACCCATTTTGGACCTGAGGACACCTTCAGATTGAAGGTGAGGGGATGGAGAATTATCTACCATGCTACAGGAAGTCAGAAGAAAGCTGGAGTAGCCACACTTATACTGGACAAACTAGACTTTAAAATGAACGATGTAATAAGAGATGAAGAAGGACATTATATAATAATCAGAGGGACATCCAACAGGAAGAGCTAACAATTATAAATATCTACGTGTCGAATTATGGGGCACCCAAATTTGTAAAGCAAACTAATTACAAACATTAGCGATCTTATCAATAAAAAGGTGATAATTGCAGGGGACCTTAATACCCCATTCACAGCACTGGATAGATCCACTAAACAGAGAATCATCATAGAAACAATGGCCCTGAATGACATATTGGAACACATGGACCTGACAGATATCTTCAGGGTCCATCTCCAGAAGCAAAGAAATTTACATTCTTCTCAAATGCACACAAGCACATTTTATAAGATAGACCACATTCTGGGGCCCAGGGAAGCTCTGAATAAATATGAAAAAATTGAGATCATACTGTGCACACTTTCAAACCACAATGCTTTGAAACTTGAAATCAACCACAGGAAAAGTCTGGAAAATCCCCAAAAACATGGAGGCTAAAGAACAACCTGCTAAAAGAGGAATGGGTCAACCAAGCAATCAGAGTAGAAATTAAAAAAATACATGGAAACAAATGAAAATGAAAATACGACAATCCAAATACTTTGGGATGTGGCAGAGACAGTCCTGAGAGGTAAATATATTGCAATCCAAGCTTATCTCAAGAAACAAGAAAAATCACTAACACAAATTCTAACAACACGCCTACAGGAACTAGAAGCAAAACAGCTCAGACAACCCAAACTCAGCAGAAAGAGAGGAAAAACAAAAATCAGGGCAGAAATTAATCATATGGAAACAGAAAAAAGTAGTGGAACAGATCAATGAAACCAAGACCTGGTCTTTCAAAAAAATAAGCAAAATTAATAAACCTCTAACAAGGCTTCTCAAAAAGAAAAGAGAGAGAACCAAATAGATAAAAAGAAAAGGGAGTGATTAGACCCAATCCCTCAGAAATACAAATAATTATCAGGGAATACTGTGAAAAACTATATGCCATCAAATTGGACAACCTGGAAGAAATGGATAAATTCCTAAACAGCCACATGCTACCAAAACTCAAACAGGAAGAAATAAAATATTTGAACGGACAAATAACTAGTGAACAAAATTGATTCAGTTATCAATAATTTCCCAAAAAATAAAAGTCCAGGACCAGATGGCTTCCCTGGGGAATTTTACCAGATATTTAAAACAGAGTTTATACCTATGCTACTCAAGCTGTTCCAAAAAAATTGAAACAGAAGGAAAACTTCGGAAATCATTCTAAGAAGCCAGCATCACTTTGATTCCCAAACCAGATAGAGTTCCAGGCAAAGAAAACACCTATAGGCCAATATCCTTGATGAATATGGAGAAAAAATTCCTTACAAGATATTAGCAAATCGAATCCAACAGCATATAAAAAGAATTATTCACCATGATCAAGTAGGGTTCATCCCTGGGTTGCAAGGCTGGTATCATATTCGTAAATCAAACAAGGTGATACATCACATTAACAAAAGAAGAGATAAGAACCATATGATCCTGTCAATAGATGCAGAAAAAGCATGTGACGAAATACAGCACCCTTTCCCAATAAAAACCTTAGAGAAAGTCGGGATAGAAGGAACATACTTAGGCATCATAAAAGCCGTTTATGAAAAGACCACAGCTAACATCATCCTCAATGGGGAAAAACTGAGAGCCTTCCCTCTGAGATTAGAAACACGACAGGGATGTACACTCTTGCCACTGCTATTTAACATAGTGTTGGAAGTCCTAGCCTCAGCAATCAGACAACAACGCAAAATAAAAGGCATCAGGATAGGCAAGGATGAATCAAACTTTCACTTTTCACAGACGACATGATACTTAACATGGAAAACCTGACAGAATCCACCAATAGCCTACTAGAAGTGAATTTGGCAAAGTTGCAGAATACAAAATCAATGTGCAGAAATCGGTTGCATTCCTTTACACCA
This sequence comes from Paguma larvata, assembly GCA_030068075.1. NCBI lineage: Eukaryota > Metazoa > Chordata > Mammalia > Carnivora > Viverridae > Paguma > Paguma larvata. Next base: position 73,799,613 of record CM057830.1, read on the forward strand.
ACAATGAAGCAATAGAAAGAGAAATAAAGAAGCTAATCCCATTCACAATTGCACCAAAAACCTTAAAATACCTGGAATAAACCTAACGATAGATGTAAAAGATCACTATGTTGAAAACTATAAAAAAACTTATGAAGGAAACTGAGGAAGACACAAGGAAATGGAAAAACATCCCATGCTCATGGTTTGGAAGAATAAATATTGTTAAAATGTCAATACTACCTAAAGCGATCTACACATTCAATGCAATCCCAATCAAAATTGCACCAGCATTCTTATCAAAGCTAGAGCAAACAATCCTAAAATTTATATGGAAGCGCAAGAGACCCCGAATAGCCAAAGTAATATCGAAAAAGAAAATCAAAGCAGGAGGTATCACAATCCCAGACTTTAACCTCTACTACAAAGCTGTAATCATCAAGACAACATGATATTGGCACCAGTACAGACACATTGGCCAATGGAATTGAATAGAGAACCCAGAAATGGTCCCACAACCATATGGCCAATTAATCTTTGACAAAGCAGGAAAGAGTATCCAATGGATAAAAGGCAGCCTCTTTAACAAATGATGCTGGGGAAACTGGACAGCAACCTGCAGAAGAATGAAACTAGATCATTTCCTTACACCACTCACAAAAATAAAATTGAAATGGATGAAGGAACTGAATGTGAGACAGGAAATCATCAAAATACTAGAGGAGAAAGCAGGAAAAAACCTTTATGCCCTGGGCTGCAGCAATTTCCTACACAACACATCTCAAAAGGCTAGGGAATTAAAAGCAAAAATGAACGACTAGGAACTCATCAAGATAAAAAGCTTCTGCATGGCAAAGGAAACAACCAACAAAACTAACAAACAACCAATGGAATGGGAGAGGATAATTTCAAATGACATATCGGATAAAGGACTAGTATCTAAAATCTATAAAGAGCTTACCAAACTCCACACCCGGAAAACGAATAATCCAGTGAAGAATTGGGCGGGAAATATGAATAGACACTTCTCCAAAGATGACATCCAGATGGCCAAAACACACATGAAATGATGCTCAATGTCACTCATCATCAGGAAAATACAAATCAAAACCACACTGGGATACCACCTTTCACCAGTTAGAGTGGCTAAAATGAATAAATCAGGAAAGTATAGATGCTGGTGAGGATGTGGAGTAGCAGGCACCCTCCAACACTGTTGGTGGGAATGCAAACTAGTGCAGCCACTCTGGAAAATGGTGTGGAGGTTCCTCAAAAAAATGAGAATAGAACTACCCTATGACCCAGCAATAGCACCGCTAGGAATCTACCCAAGAGACACAGGAGTGCTGATGCATAGGGGCACGTGTACCCCAATGTTCATAGCAGCACTTTTGACAATAGCCAAATCATGGAACGAGAATAAGTGTCCATCAAATGATAAATGGATAAAGAAGAAGTGATGATATATATATCACTTCTTCTTTATCCATTTATCATTTGTATATACATATATATATATACACACACGTTGGAATACCATGCAGCAATGAGGAAGAATGAAATCTGGCCATGCATAGCAACATGGATGGAGCTGGAGGGTATTATGCTAAGTGAAATAAGTCAGTCAGAGAAAGACAAATGCCATATGTTTCCACACATAGGTGGATTTTGAGAGACTTAGCAGGAAGCCATGGGGGAGGGGAAGAAGGGAAAGGAAAAAAGACACAGAGAGGGAGGACGACAAAATATAAGAGACTCTCAAAGACTAAGAACAAACTGAAGGGTGATGAGAGTGTGGGAGGGGGGAGAGTGGGTGACAAGCACAGAGGAGGGAATGAGTTGGGATGAGCACTGGGTGTTGTATGTAAACCAATTTTACAATAAAGTATTAAAAAAAAGCTTGGAGTAAATATTTATGTATTTTAATCTTATTTTACTTTAATTAGTACTATGTGAGACAGAAATACACAGTAATAACTGACAACTAGATATTTTAATTATTGGGATCTTAAACTATGTAGAATCAATCAATTAGGCACCACAGATAATTTCATACTCTATGGAAGTATTCAAGCATTTTTTTCATGCTTAGAGTGTACATATAATTTATCATCTAAACCAAAACATTTTTTAGAGTGAAGAAGGCACTATTGAACATTACAGCAAGATAAAATAAGTTATCGAGAACTTTCCCCAACAACAAAGGCATATAGTAACCCCAAGGGTTTATATTTTATTTATTTGACATCATGCCAAAAACAGAAAATGACAAGAAGAATGGTTATTGAACACAACAACTGTGGTGATTATAAGGGTTTCTAACACAATTTTAAGGGAACATCTTTTTTTTTCTTTTGTATCTATATACACAGATAATTTTTCAGTTTTCAAATCCCTTTGAAATTGTGTTTCGTTTTCCTCTTAGTTTCTTATTGTGTTTTGTTACAAGCCTGAAATCACTGAATTGTTACTGATGATTCTGCCTTGATCACTTTTCTTAGTCAATCTTCCCTTGATTTAGCTAGCAGCTATCTTTCTGCTTTGAATTACCTGTGATTTTGAAAATTCGAAATGTAAACATTATTTTACATCATAAACTGGACTAAATTTTGAGAAGACCAAGTTCCTTCTCAGAATTTTTTAGAAGATCTTTGTTAACATTGGTTTAAATTGTGTGGCTATTCCTAGACATGTGTAATGTGCATTATTTCCCTCAAATTCATTTGAATTGATTTGGTATTTATGATCAACTGAAGGTATTTATGAAAATCATTAAAATAAACCCACTTTTATCCATTCTTCTGTCTAAATGTTCTAGACAGATATGTTTTAAAATCAAGACAGCATCTTAATAGCTAGATGGAGTATTCAAATATGAAACCTTCAGTATAACTATGCTGGAGAAATGCACTTCTAAACTCCTAGAAAAATGCTTTTGCAATTTAAATCAGTCGATGGTTAGGAATGTCATATACATAAATTTTAACTTTAAAATATATGTGTGTGTGTGTGTGTGTGTGTGTGTGTGTGTGTGCATTTTAAAAGATTATACAAACTAAAGAATGGTATTTGTCGGCAACTGGGTATACCTAAGGATGAGCATTTATAACTTTTTTTTATATTATACAATTTCTTTCTTTATTCCTTTTTTTTTTCTTTTCTGGCAAAGTTCTATCTAGAGACAGGAGAATCTGTTATTCTTCTAAACTGAGTTTCTTAACTTTTCCCTATAAGAATGTGAGAATTGGGACAAATTCTTATGGTATATTTTACGATGTAAATAATAATGTTTCAATATGAATTAAATTATTTTATACTATACCTACAGGAATAAGTTTTCCTTATATTTTAGGGAAGGAAGAAATTAAGACTTAATAGAGCGACTTTTAAGAATAGCCTAGCTGGAATAAAAATCTGTGCTCTTTAATACTTTGAAACACTGCTTCAATATAAAAGACATTTAACTGTAGAATGAAAATTGCAAAGGGAAAGAACATCTGATTTAATCAGAATTGTTTCAAACAAAATAGATACTGAGACACTAACCCAACAAACCTAGAATATGTCTGTTGACTCAAGATCCTAATTTACATTTAAATTGACTTCCTTAATTCTGAATTTGCCATATTACAATGCTTCACTGAAATGCTTCTTAGACCCATTGTGCAGATGGCTAGACCTAAAGCATTGCCAGAGTTAAGGCAGCCAGAGAGTCATGAATCCAAATCACTATGTGGCATTAAAGGAGTGGTTTAAATTACAGGGGGGAAAAAAAAGCAAAATTATCCTCTTAGGAAAAGGAAGGTGATCAAGACAAAAAACTAGATAAAAGAAGTTGGTGATATTAGCTGGTGTGGCCTGGGTTGCAATCTCAGACTTCATGGCCTAAAGAACATACGCAAGTTTTATGATTAAGAATTGTAAGTTGTTAGCATCTTTATAGTTCAAATAGAAGTGCTTGGAAGTTGTGACAGAATACAAGGCTCTCCGACCAATGATGGACTAATGAAGACTAGTGTATTGCTAATTAGTTAGAATCAAGCAAGTACTACAAGGCTAATTTTTTGACTGTTATGCTAAGATTTGAGCACAATGCGAGAGGGGCTTAGAAATTCTAATATTTGTCTCACTGATGCCTAGCACATTATCTAGTATACATCACACTCTTAATAACTGTATTTATAACATTAATCAATAAAATGCCAGCTTCAAATACATAGTATTCTGAGCTAATGGACAATGCCTTTTCACATCTATAAACATAATAGAAATGAAGAATAAATATCACTAAGACATGTAAAATACATCCCTGGGTGTAAAAGAAAGGAGTAACTTTGTATGCCATAGCTGTGTTTTAGCACTCACACAGATGAAGATGTGGTTGTCGGTTGTGATACAGCAAAGAACTGCACATGAGACAGCTACAGAAATTATGATCTGGGAATCCTAAAAGTAGCCAGAATAGAAATGAGGGCATTTGTCTGCTTGGGACACTGAATGGTAAAAATTTTAAATTATCTCCCCTCAAAATTCATACACTGAAATCCTAACCTTCAGTACATCAGATTGTTACCTCATTTGGAGACAAGGTCTTTACAGAGGCCATCGGTATAAAATGAGTCTTTAGGGTGGGCCCTGATTCAATACGACTGGTGTTCCTTTGATTAAGCTCCATTCTTTTCTCAAACAGGACCATGGAAAATTCCACATCACAGGTGTCAGTGTCCTACTTTATCCTTATCATGACCCTGATTTGAGCATAGGAAAGCTGTCAAGCTGCATATTTAGTTCATTTGTATTTCTGCTGTTATTACAATTAAATCCTAGTGTTGTTAGCAATCTTCCGTGTAACTGTAGGGGATTAAGGTCTCTTAAATGCTGCAATAGTGGCCATAGTGTGCTGGAGTCCAGATCCAGTGAGTCCAGGTGTCCCTGAAAGATGAACAGTCAGCAAAAGGAATGAGAGAGCCACGAGATACAGTCTGATCACCAAGCAGGCACCTCTGGCATTTCTGGCATCTCTGCTATGCTGGTCTCAGTGTCTTTATTTAAACATAGTAAGTGACATTACAGCAATGAGCAGTGACATTTCATCAGTAAACATAGTTTGATATATTTAACAACAATGTGTCTTTATCAGCAAAGCGGCCATTTCCTCAATCTTGCAGGTTGTTTTCAAGTTAATTAGCATATAAATTTAAGGCAGGGGAAGAGAATAGGGTGTTACCTTGAGGCTTTATGTTAATTATTTATAAACAGACCAGGAGTCATTCTGCCTATTCTTCCAACTACAATGGGGGAGGTGCAACTCATCAGGCAAGGACAGAATTCCCAATGCTTGTCCTTTGCTTGTGAATGAGTGAATTTACATAATAGGGACCTAATGTTTACACAAGTCACACCAATACCCAGCCAGCTCACAACTGCTATCAATCTGTGCAACCCATACCCAAGATGCAACTTTAAGATTACTTTTGGCCAGACTACTCTCATTCAGATGTAATCCATCAAAGCATAGTGCTCCAGGTCATTCCTTTTTATTTAAAGGCCATAAAACAAAAGAGCATTACATTCTTTGGGGCCAAGGAGAGCAGCTCAAGAAATCCAAACTGTTGGGCTAGGGCAGAGGGAAGGCTCCACACAATGGAAACCGACCCAAGATGGTCGACATTCCCGCCAAAAACCCTGAAGAAGGGACCCCAAGATGGCCGACATTCTCCCCAAAAACCACAAAGGAGACAATGGAAACCGACCCAAGATGGCCGACATTCCTGCCAAAACCACAAAGGAGGGACACGTCACTCTCGGAAATCCGATACCTAACAGGGACCTAAACCTCCGCCCCAAACTCCGGCAGACCAATAGGACCTTGGCAAGCAGACAGAATCTCCAATAAAAAAAGAAAAGAAAGAATTATGTAGCTAACTTCAGCGTCAAACCCCTTAAAAACCCCTAACCCCAATCTCGGGGGCGACTTCCCCGACTCCTCTCTTGGGAGTCGCAGAACCTCGCCCGAGGGTGCTTGCAATAAAGTGTACTCTCAGACCTCACTTTGCCTTGGCAGTCTTACTTTTATCCATCAGCAACTCATAACCTTACACAAACCTGAAAAAATTATTTAGAAGGAGATAAGACTGGGCGCCATTTGATTGTCAGGAGCCTTGCAACATCTGCCTTTCCACACAGGGAGCCGGCTCAACCTGTGTGCGCAAGATGGCTCCCAACAATAGTGTATAGAATAGTGGCTGCAAAAGATATGTTCAAGTCCTAAATCCTGGTGCTTTTGAATGTGAACTTATATGGAAATAGAGTCTTTGTTACGGAAACATTACTAGTTATTTCAGAAAGAGAATGTGGGCCTCCTTCAATAATTAATAACTATAACTGAAATTGGTGAATTTTTAAAAGAATATTATTTATTGCTCTATAAAGATAATGGTTGAATTTTAACATGGTTCCAAACATGGAGATGGGAGCTTGTTACAAATACAGATTCCTGAACCTTGCCTTCAGATATTTAGATTTAACTGGGGCTTAGGGTTTTGCAATTTAACAAACATTGCAGGTGATTTTGATGAGAATGATCCACAGAAAATGCTTTGAGACACAATGCTATAAATGATGGTTAGGTCCTCAGATAAGAGTATAGAGCTTATTTATCTCCAAATGAGCTTGGATATAGTAATATTTCAGTGACACCTAACCACCATATCTAATTTTATTCAAGGAAAAAATAGTGTTCTAATATTCTTTCTATAATGTTGAATAAACAATAGCAACTTACTAGCTCTGTACAATTTCAAATATAAGTCAATCACTATTTAAGCATTCAGAATAGGATTCCAAAGACAGATAACTCATCCTGTTTAGGATACTAGAGAGTTTTCAGCACTCATCTGTATTATTATAAGTCATTTGTAAAACATTTTAATACAGGGACATTTTGCTATAGGAATTTCTAGAAAGTCATAAGGAGCCTGAAGTTGAAAATTATATATCTGATCAGATATGTGTTGTGTAACTCCTTGTATTTTAGTCGACTTTTATTTAAGCAAGCTTGGCCTCCCTTACTGTATTGCATATACTTTGAGGATAGAAACTATGTACAACTTTTGTATATAGTTTCAAATATGAATTAATACACACATTAATATGATATGTATTAATAATATTATTGACCAGACTAATTAACAAATGTGTCAAAGGCTAATTGGCTTAGTGCAATACAGTTCACAGTAGTAAACTAGATTTCTGGAAAATATCAGCAAAGCCTTAATGAGATTTGGATTGCTTATTGGATTTCTTACCTGGGGGCACAAAGCAGGCAGAGGCAAGCATAACAAAATGGCTCCTAGAATGTCAGAGAGCAAAAGATACACAATAGAAATGAGTAAAAGGAAAACTAATTCTTAAGTAGCACATATGGCTTTGCTTTTGTGTTTAAATTTGCTCTGTTTTACAAGTCACTGTGTATCACTTCACTTTTTAACTTACAAAACACCTCAGAAATATCTAAAGCAGAAGACAAAGTAACAGCCTGATTCTGTGTCTTCTGTTTCACAATACATTTGTACAACATTTGATACAACCTAATGTTATATAGAGAATGGATTGGAACAAAACTCCAGCATCTCTGTCTTTGAAAGGTATCGTTATTCCTAAATGAGACCATCTTTGTGTTCAGTCAAATTCAGATGCTGTCCCTCATAAGTCTACTTTATCCTTGAACTAATGGAAAACATCAGAGGGTCAGAGTAAACAATACTCACTTCTTACAGAATTTTATCATAATAATAGCAAAGTCCAACTACTATGAATTTGTACCAACTCTTTGAAGTTATTGAGCTACATTTAAATTTTATTCATGTAATTGACAAGTACTAAGAACAAATAGTTATTTCTTCGATAGCAAATAAGCACACTGAATTCAGATGTTGATTATATTAAAGGAATGAAATCAAGAATCTGAGTTGTATTTGTAGCTCTGGAACTGACCCATATTTCCTTGCTAAATCAGATTCTCTTTTGTTGATCACCTTTGTCATCCAGTCAATAAGAGAAGCATAATATAAATAAAACAATAGCCTAGAGCTAGATTTTGAGCCCACGTCTCCCACATACTTTGCTGTGTGACTACACAGAGATTTTACCATCTGCAAGCCTATCTCCTCAAAAAAAAAATGATACTAATAATTATGTAATTTATAGTGTTGTTATAAAAAATAAATGAGATCATGTATGTGAAAATCACTTTGTAAAAGGTCAAATTTTAAAGTCAACCATTCCTGCTATTATAATCATTATAAGAAGTTTCTGCTTTGTGGATTTACTTAAAGGGTTAAAGTATTAATTCAATAATCAAAACTCCCTGAGCTTAACAATGATAACTATGACAATAGCTAGCATTTGACACAGGCCAACATGATCTGGCCCCTGCTTACCTAAACTGTATGATTGCATCTCCTACTTCTCTTTATCTCCTCACTCACTATTTTCCAGACACATTTATGTCTTTGTTCTTTCCAGAGAACACTAAGATCATTCTTCCCTTATTAGGAACATTACATTGGCTTTTCTCTCTGCATGCAATTTTCTTCCTACAGATTTGTATATGGCTGTGTGCTTTGACATCTTCCAGGTCTCTGATCAAGTGCCACATCCTTACAGAGAAGCCTTTTCAAACAACCCTATGTAAAATAGCACACTTCCTACCTCTACAGTCAATCTCTAGTCCCTTATTCTGTTTTTTTTTTTTTTCTGCATGGCACTGATATTATTTGTTTACTTACATATCGTTTATCTTCCCAATCAGAACAGGAGATATAGAAAGCAAGTGTTTTCTTTCTGTCTTGGTTTACCATTGTATCCTAGAACGTACAGCAATGGTAAGCATATGGTAAATTCTCCATAAATATTTGTTGAATGAATACATAAATTACATTTTTTGAGATTTGCTTGCCCAGGCTTCTTTTACTCATCTCATTTTTTTCAATATTTACAATAACTCCATAAAATTAGTCCATTACCTCTATTTTGCAGAGAAGAAAATTTAGTTTAGCAAAGTTAAATAAGTTGCTCAAGGCCACAGTAAATAAACAGGAAATCTAGGATTTGAATCTAGTGGCCTTATACTTAATACTCTAGTGCCTCTAGAATTTATTTTTTGAGCACTTACTGTGCACCAAGCACTATGTTAGATTTATGTGCATAATTATTTAGTCCTCATCCCTATTTCTTTTTCCTCATACCTAATTTTACAGAGAAGAAACTTGAAGTTTAGAGAGGTTAAATAATTTGTCCCAGTTACATGGGTAGTAATGGGTTGTCTTTTAAGAAATATCTAAAAATTATGAAATTGACTTTTTAAAAACTGTTTTTCATTTTTTTTTTATTTGAGAGAGAGACAGAGCACAAGTAGGGGAAGGGCAGAGAGAAAGCGAGACACAGAATCTGAAGTAGGCTCCAGGCTCTGAGCTGTCAATACAGAGCCCAACGAGAGACTTAAACTCACAAATCGTGAGCTAAAGTCAGACGTTTAACCAAATGAACCACCCAGGCAGTCTTGAAATTGACTTTTCATATAAAGAATATATTCTGTATTTTTTTTTAATGTTCTGGAAAATAAATGAGGGAGTAATGAGCCATCTCAACTCTCTGGTCCTGTGGTATCACTTTTCTAAAACCATATTTTTTCACATTTTGATTTTTGGCTACTGTTAAAAATATTACAAGGGTTCTTTTTTCTTCACATCCTTGCCAACGCTTGTTTGCTTTTTTGATAATAGTCATCTTAATAAGGTGTGAGGTGATACTTTGTTGTGGTTTCAATTTTCATTTTCTTGATAATTGGTGATATTGAGCTTTTTTTATATTGTTGGCCATTTATTTGTCTTCTTTGGAGAAATGTCAATTCTGGTCCTTTGTCTACTTTTATTTGGGTTTTTTCACTATTGAGTCATAGGAGTTCTTTATGGATTTTGGATGGTAAGCATTTATCAGATAGGTAGTTTAGAGATATTTTCTCCCATTCTGTAGACTGCCTTCTTTGTGCATTTTGGTGGGAATATAAATTGGTGCAGCTACTATGAAAGATGGCATGACGGTTTCTCAAAAAATTAAAAATAAAACTACCACATGATCTAGTGATTCCATTTCTGGATATATATACAAGAGATTTGAAATAAGAATCTTTAAGAGAGATTTGTACTCGCATGTTTTTGCAGAATTATTCATAAGAGCCAAAACATGGAACAACCAAATGTCCATTAGTGAATGAATGGATAAAGGAAATGTGATATTTACATTCAATGAAATGTTATTCAGCCATAGAAAAGAAGGAAATCCTGCCATTCGTGACAACATAGATGAACTTTGAGGACATTACTTTAAGTGAAATAAGCCAGTCACAGAAGGACAAATACTTTTGATCCCACTTGTATAAGGACAATAAAATAGTTATAGAAGCAGAGAGCAGAATGCTGGCTAACAGAGGTGAGGGTAAGGGGAAATAGGGAGGGGTTGGTCAAAGGGTGTTAAGTTTCAGTAACGCAAGTCAAATCCTAGAGATCTACTCTAAGGGATAGTGCCTACAGTCAACAATGCTATATTGTATACTTAAATTTTTCTAAGACAGTGGATATATTAAACGTTCTTATCACAAGAAAAAAAGAAAGAAAAGAAAACCGAAGGAAACTTTTGAAGGTAATGGATATGGTTATGTCATTGGATGTGGTGATGGTTTCATTGGTGTATACTTATCTCCAAACCCATCAAGTTGTATACATTAAATATGAACAGTTTTTTGTATGTCGATCATACTTCAGTGAAGTGTTTTTTTCATTAATTAATAAAATAATTATCTTTTAATGAGAGAAAGAGGCTGCAAGTGAGTGAGGGAAGAGAGATAGAGAGAGAGAGAGAGAGAGAATTCCATGAGGGACAGAGAGAAAGAGACAGAGAGAGAGATAGAGAGAAAGAGAAGCAGGAGTCACCCAAAGCAGGGCTCATGCTTACTTAAGTGGAGCTCAAGGTCACTTGATGTGAGACTCAAAGTCATGAACCATGAGATCATGACCTGAGCCAAAGTCAGCTGTTTAATCAACTGAGCCACCCAGGTGCCCAGTGAAGTGTTTTGTTGTTGTTGTTTGTTTGTTTGTTTTTAATATTACTGGGGCACCTGTGTGGCTGTCAGTGAGGTGTCTGACTCTTGATCTCAACTCAGGTGGTAATCACAGAGCTGTGAGTTCAAGCCCACATTGGGCTCTGTAGTGGGGGTAAAGCCTACTTAAAAAAAAAAAAAAGAATATTACTAATGAAGTTTGAACTGCATTTTCACAAATGTATATTCCTGTTTGTGAAGGTGGCAAGAATGATCCCCTTGCTCCTATCAAGCAACTAGTTAATTGTAGCACTGAAACTAGAACTCAGGTTCTCAGATTCTTACTTAATTTCTAGTTCAATTACACTTTGTCCATTAATATCTTGTTTTAATCATCTGAGATACTTGGAAACAAAGATTTGTGTGTGTTTTCATCTGTTTTAACACTTCTTCTGTAATTTCAAATAAAACTCAATAAAATCTCCTGTCATTGCCTATATAGTTTATATATTCTTTTTACTCACTACTATGTCACCCAAGTAATTAGATCTATTTAAGGACAATGTTTTGAGGGCAGACTGTGGGTAGTCTTTATTATGTAATTTTAAAGATTTAAAAAAGAACTATGTGCTTTCTGGACATTGAGTAAACACTGGATCACTTACATTACTTTCTTTAATCTCAGTCTGAAGCCCCACGAAAGAACAATTTCACAGAAAAAAGGCATTCAGAAAAAACAAAAACCACAAAAAGGCTTGGATACATAACCACACACATATGCAAGGACACACACACACACACACACACGGAACTGCACAGCATTTAAATTTATCCTTATTATCTGGGTTTATACAGTTTTCTTTTTTACCATGAGATCTTCTCCAACAGTCATTCATGATACACAAGTATCATGGGCACTTCCACTCTGACATTTGCCAAAAGGAAAGTAAATAATCCGGTGCTTGTTTAGCTACATGGACATGCATGTTTTGCCATTAGCAGAGACAACCTTGGCTGACTTAGTGAGTACCAACTGACTCTATTCCACTAAGCACAAATGAGGATCTTCTCCATTGTCTAGTTGAAAAATATCTGCACATATGCAAGTGCATTTTCATATTCAGAAGGAAAGGGTATTATGTGGGATACTTGCCATTTTTTAGTAATTATGCAATAAACGATCTCTGCAAGACCCTTTATAATTAAAAACTTTGTTTTAAAAAATACATGATTGGCTTCCTGTCACCCTGTGGAGACCTGGGGAGAGTGGCGGCCTGGAGAGGGGAGGGAGTTTGCCCACCTTCCCTCCAGACCTCCTCATTTCTAACTCTTCCACCTGGTTGTTCCTGTCTTACATCCTTTCATGATCCAGCAGTGATCTGGGGCAGCCCGAGATGGCAGCATAGGAAGATCCTGAATTCACCTCTTCCTATGGACGTACCAAGTCTACAGCTACATATGGAAGATTCCCTCTGAAAAGCACCTGAACAACTTCTTCACAACAAACAATAAAAGGGCCACATTGAGATAGGATCCATCCCATCACTCTGATGTAATTGGGCTTCTGCTTCAAGCGCTCTGGCAGTCACCCAAGTTCTGGTACTGACAGTAGGACACCCCCGATACCTGGATGCTTTGTCTCCTGAATCCTGCACCTTAATAGAGTTCCATTTTGCTTTAAAAATTTTTTAATGCTTATTTATTTTTGATAGACAGTGCAAGTGGGGTAGGGGCAGAAAGCGAGGGACACACAGAATCTCAAGCAGGCTCTGCCTCGTCAGCTCAAAGCCCCATGCAGGGCTCCAGCTCATGATTCTGGAGATCATGACCTGAGCTGATGTCAGACATTCAACTGACTGAGCCACCCAGGCGTCCTGTTGGGAGCCGTTTTGGGCTCACAGGTTGAGACCCCTCCCTGTGTGGAAAAGGTTGAAGCAAACCTTGCCAGACAAACTGGCGCCTAATCTTACAACTACTCTCTTTGGCTTAAGGAATGTAATGCTCTTTTGTTTTACCGCATTTAGATAAAAGGAAGGACCTGGAGCAGGATGCTTTGATGGATTGCATCTGAATGAGAGTAGCCTGACCACCTTAAAGTTGCATCTTGGGGATGAGTTGCACAGATTGATAGCAGTTATGAGCTGGCTGAATATTGGTGTGATTTGTGTAAATGTTAGGCTCCTATTATGTAAATTCACTCTTTCACGGGCAAAGGACAAGCATTGGGAATTCTGTCCTTGCCAGACGGGTTGGACCTCCCCCATTGTAGTTGGAAGAATAGGCAATGACTTCTGGCCTTTTTATAGATAATTAACATAGGCAGGCCCAGGTAACTTCCTGTCCTCTCCCCCAGCCTTAAATTTATATGCTAACTAACTTGAAAACAACTTGCAAGATTGAGGAAATCGCCGCTTTACCAATATAACACATTATTGTTCAAACTATGCTTACTGATGGGCTGTCACTCATTGCTGTAATGTAACTCACTACCTTTAAATAAAGACACTGAGGCTGGCAGGGCAGAGACTCCAGAATTCCCAGAGCTGCCTGCTTAGTCATCAGACTCCATCTTTCTCGTGGCTCTCTCACCTCATTTTGCCTAACGGTTCATCCTTCCTGGACCCGTAGATTCGCCGGAACAAGGACCGACCCCGGCAGTGTCCCTCCATTTTGCTTTTTAAAATCCAGCAGGAACCCAAGGGACTCTCAATCCCAGAGATATGCAGGAAGAGGAGTTGGAAGCTACCGGGAAGAGAACGCAAAATCCAGAAAATCCGGGGAGATGGAGGAGACCTAGGAAATAAACTAATACACACATAGCCAAAATGATGAAACAGAAAAACTCCCCTCAAAAGAATGTACAGGAAATAGTAACAGCACAAGAAATGATGAAAGCAAACATAAGCAACTTAACAGAATGAGAATATAGAATGATAAACATAAAAATACTTGCTGGGCTTGAAAAAACGCATAGAAGAAATCAGGGGGACCCTCGAAGCAGAGATCAAGGTCCCACAAAAGGTCAGGAGGAATTTAAAAAATGCTTTAAATAAGGTGCAAAACAAATTGGAGGCTGCCACAGCACGGATTGAAGGGGCAGAGGAGAGAATAGGTGAATTAGAAGATAAAATTATGGAAAAGGAGGAAGGAGAGAAAAAGAGAGAGAAACTGATTCAGGAACAGGAAAGGAGAATTTGAGAGCTGAACAATGCAAACAAACGGAACAATATCCGTATTATATGAATTCCAGAGAAAAGAGTAAAGGTGGTACTTGAGCAAATCATCATCGAGAACTTCCCCAACATGAAGAGGGAAACGGGCATGGAAATCCAAGAGGCACAGAGAACTCCCCCTGACATAACCCAAATAGACCCTCAGCACAACACATCATAGTGAAGCTGGGAAAATACAAAAATAAAGAGAAAATTCTGAAAGCAGCTAGGGATAAACGGGCCTTGACATACAAAGGCAGACACATTAGGGTAGTAGCAGACTTATCTACAGAAACTTGGCAAGCCAGAAAGGAATGGCAGGAAATCTTCAATGTGATGAACAGGAAGGATATGCAGCCAAGAATCCATTACCGGCCAACCTGTCATTCAGAATGGATAGAGAGATAAAGGTCTTCCCAAACAAACAAAAACTGAAGGTATACATCATAAATAAACCAGTCTTACAAGAGATTCTGAGGGGGACTCTATGAAGGAAAGATAGCAAGGAACACAGAGTACCAGAGACATCCTTACGAGCATGAAAACTACAGATAACACAAAGGCTCTAAACCCACATTTTTCAATATTAACCCTGAGTGTATATAGACTAAATTCTCCAATTAAAAGACACAGGGTAACCAAATGGATTAAAAAAAAAACAAGACCCATCTATATGATGTCTTCAAGAGACCCATTTAAGACCTAAGAACACCATCAGAATGAAAGTGAGGGGATGGGGGGCCCTCTGTGGCTCAGCCAGACAGGCATCCGACTTCAGCTCAGGTAATGACCTTGCAGTTTGTGGGATCGAGTCCCACGTCAGGCTCTGTGCTGACAGCTCAGAGCCTGGCGACTGATTCAGAGTCTGTGTGTGTCTCTCTCTCTGCCCCAGCCCTGCTCATGCTCTGTTTCTCTCTCTCTCCCTCAAAAATAAATAAACACACACCCCCAAAAAAAAAGAAAAGAAAAAGAAAAAGAAAATAAAGTGAGGGGATGGAGAACTATCTACCATGCTACAGGAAGTCAGAAGAAAGCTAGAGTAGCCACACTTATACCGGACAAACTAGACATTAAAGTAAAAGATGCAATAAGAGATGAAGATATAATAATCACAGGGACTATTCAGCAGAAAGAATTAACAATTATAAATATCTACATGTCGAATTCTGGGGCACCCAAATTTGTAAAGCAACTAATTACCAACATAAGCAATTTTATCGATAAAAAGGTACTAATTGCAGGGGACCTTAATACCCCACTCACAACACTGGATGAATCCACTAAACAGAGAATCACCATAGAAACAATGGACCTGAATGGCACATTGGAACAGATGGGCCTGACTGACATCTTCAATGCCCTTCATTCAGAAGCAAAGGAATTTATATTCTTCTCAAATACACACTGTACATTCTCCAGATAGACCATATTTTGGGGCACAAGGAAGCTCTGACAAAATACAAAATAATTGCGATCATACCATGCACACTTTCAGACCACAATGCTTTGAAACTTGAAATCAACCACAGGAAAATGTCTAGAAAACCCCAAAAAAACTTGGAGGCTAAAGAACAACCTGCTAAAAGAGGAATGAGTCAACCAAGCAATCAGAGAAGAAATTAAAAAATACATGGAAACAAATGAAAATGAAAATACGAAAATCCAAACACTTTGGGATGTGGCAGAGACAGTCCTGAGAGGTAAATATATTGCAATCTAGGCTCATCTCAAGGAACAAGAAAAATCACTAACACAAATTCTAACAACACGCCTACAGGAACTAGAAGCAAAACAGCTCAGACAACCCAAACCCAGCAGAAAGAGAGAAAAAACAAAAATCAGGGCAGAAATTAATCATATGGAAACAGAAAAAAGTAGTGGAACAGACCAACGAAACCAAGACCTGGTCTTTCAAAAAATAAGCAAAATTAATAAACCTCTAACAAAGCTTCTCAAAAAGAAAAGAGAGAGAACCCAAATTGATAAAATCACAAAAGAAAAGGGAGTGATTAGGACTAATCCCTCAGAAATACAAGTAATTATCAGGGAATACTATGAAAAACTATATGCCATCAAATTGGACAACCTGGAAGAAATGGATAAATTCCTAAACAGCCACACACTACCAAAATTCAAACGAGAAGAAAGAGAAAACTTGAACAGACCCATAAATAGTGAAGAAATTGAATCAGTTTTTTAAAATCTCCCAACAAACTAAAGCCCTGGACCAGATGGTTTCTCTGGAGAATTTTACCAGACATTTAAAACAGAGTTAATACCTATCTTCCTCAAGCTTGCCAAAAAATTGAGATGGAAGGAAAACTCCCAGACTCATTCTCTGAAGCCAGCATCACATTTATTCTTAAACCAGATAGAGTCCCAGCAAAAAAAGAGAACCACAGGCCAATATCCTTGATGAATATGGAGGCAAAAATTCTTAACAAGATATTAGCAAATCCAATCCAACAGCATATAAAAAGAATTATTCACCATGATCAAGTAGAATTCATCCCTGTGTTGCAGGGCTGGTTCATATTCCCAAATCAATCAAGGTGATACATCACATTAACAAAAGAATAGATAAGAACCATATGATCCTGTCAATAGATGCAGCAAAAGCATGTGACAAAATACAGCATCCTTTCCTAATAAACACCCTCGTGAAAGTTGGTATAGAAGGAACATATTAGGCATCATAAAAGCCATTTATGAAAAGTCCACAGCAATATCATCCTCAATGGGGAAAAACTGAGAGCCTTCTCCCTGAGATCAGGAACACGACAGGGATGTCCACTCTCACCACTGCTATTTAACATAGTGTTGGGGGTCCTAGCATCAGCAATTAGACAACAAAGCAAAATAAAAAGCATCAGAATAGGCATGGATGAAGTCAAAATTTCACTTTTCACAGATGACATGGTACTTTACATGGAAAACCCAACAGAATCCTACAAAAACTTACTAGAACTGATCCATGAATTCAGCAAAGTTGCAGGATCCAAAATCAATATACAGTAATGGGTTGCATTCTTATACACCAGCAATGAAGCAATAGAAAGAGAAAAAAAGAAGTGAATCCCATTCACAAGTGCACCAAAAATCATAAAATACATAGGAATAAACCTAATCAAAATATAAAAATTCCCTATGCTGAAAACTATAAAAAATTATGAAGGGAATTGAGGAAGACACAATGAAATGGAAAAACATCCCATGCTCATGGATTGGAAGAATAAATATCGTTAAAATGTCAATACTACCCAAAGCAATCTACACATTCAAGGCAATGCTAATCAAAATTGCACCAGCATTCTTCTCACAGCTAGAGCAAACAATCCCAAAATTTGTATGGAATCACAAAAGACCTCGAATAGCCAAAGTAATACTGAAGAATAAAACCAAGGTGAGAGGCATCACAATCCCAGACTTTAACCTCTACTACAAAGTGGTAATCATCAATACAGCATGGTATTGGCACAAAAACAGACACATAGACCAATGGAATAGAATAGAGAACCTAGTAATGGACCCACAGGCATATGGCCAACTAATCTTTGACAAAGCAGGAAAGATTATCCAATGGAAAAAAGACAGCCTCTTTAACAAATGGTGCTGCGAGAACTGGACAGCAACATGCAGAAGAATGAAACTAGACCACTTCCTTACACCACTCACAAAAATAAACTCAAAATGGATGAAGGAACTGCACATGAGATAGGAAACCATCAAAATCCTAGAGGATAAAACAGGAAAAAACCTTTATGATCTGGGCTGCAGAAGTTTCCTACGTGACACATCTCCAAAGGGGAGGGAATTAAAAGCAAAAATGAACTATTGGGACTTCATCAAGACAAAAAGCTTCTGCATGGCAAAGGAAACAGCCAACAAAATTACAAAACGACCAATGGAATGAGAAAGGATAATTTCAAATGACATATCAGATAAAGGACTAGTATCTAAAATCTATAAATAAGTTACCAAACTCCACACCCGGAAAACGAATAATCCAGTGAAGAATTGGGTGGAAAATATGAATAGACACTTCTCCAAAGATGACATCCAGATGGCCAACACACACATGAAAAGATGGTCAAGGTCACTCATCATCAGGGAAATAAAAATCAAAACCACACTGAAATACCACCTTTCATCAGTTAGAGAGGCTAAAATGAATAAATTAGGAAAATATAGATGCTGGTGAGGATGTGGAGTAGTAGGCCCCCTCCTACACTATGGGTGGGAATGCAAACTAGTGCAGCCACTCTGGAAAATGGTGTGGAGGTTCTTCAAAAAAATGCAAATAGAACTACCCTATGACCCAGCAATAGCATCGCTAGGAATCTACCCAAGAGACACAGGGAGTGCTGATGCATACGGGCACGTGTACCCCAATGTTCATAGCAGCACTTTTGACAATAGCCAAATCATGGAATGAGACTAAGTGTCCATCAACTGATGAATGGATAAAGGAGAAGTGATATATACATACAATGGAATACTATGCAGCAATGAGGAAGAATGAAATCTGGCCATGGGTAGCAACTTGGATGGAACTAGAGGGAATTATGCTATGTGAAATAAATCAGTCAGAGAAAGACAGATGCCATATGTTTCCACACATAGGTGGATTTTGAGAGACTTAGCAGAAAACTATGGGGGAGGGGAAGAGAGGAAAGAAGAAAAGACACATAGTGGGAGGGAGACAAAGCATAAAATACTGTAAGACTAAGAACAAATTGATGGGTGAGGGGCATGACGGGCACAGTGGAGGGCACTTGTTGGAATGAGCACTGGGTGTTGTATGGAAACCAATTTGACAATAAATTATTAAAAAAATCAAATAAATTTAAACTAGAAGCCAAAGCCTGGAAAAGAGCAGATACAGTGAGTAGGCCTTGAATAAGCAAAGAACTTGACACTCTCAAGGAACTGAAGGAGGCTAATGTGTTTGGGTCACAGTGAGCTAACCAGATAGGCATATGATGAGATTGGGATGGTAGGGAGATAAATTAGGCAGTGCTGTAAAGGCAACATCAAAGGTAGCAGACTTTTTTACAGAGAACAAACTGATGGTTGCCAGAGTTGGGTGGGGGATGGGAGATTGTGCAAAATGGGTGATGCGGAAAGAAGATACAGGTTTCCAGTTGTGGAATGACTAAGTCACAGGAATAAAAGGCACACCTTAAGGAATACAGTGATATTGTAATAGTTATGTAACTGGACAGATGGTAGCTACACTTGTGGTGAACATAGCATAAAGTATAAACTTGTCAAATTGCTATGTTGTACACCTGAAACTAATATAACATTGTGTATCAACTCTACTAAAAAAATTATTTATGGTGATGAACACCAAGTAATGTATAAGACTGCTGAATCATTGTATTGAACACCTGAAACTAATGTAACACTGTATATTAGTTATACTTGAATAAAAAATAAAGAAAAAAATAAAAAAATACATGATTAATATGTATTTTGTTCAAAGTGAAGTTCTTTTTTGTCTTTTTTCTTTAAGTCAATGATCTGATTTTCACAAATAAGAAAATAAGACCCAACCTTTACAGCATTGGTATTGCTTCTTGGTTGGGAAATAATATTAATCATCTGAATTTATGATCTATTAGGAAAAAATGGAATTTTTTTTAACGTTTTTATTTTATTTTTGAGAGACACAGAGACAGAGAGTGAGCAAGGGAAGGACAGAGACAGAGGGAGACACAGAATCTGAAGCAGGCTCCAGGCTCTGAGCCGTCAGCCACAGAGCCCGACGGGGGGCTCGAACTCACACACCGTGAGATCATGACCTGAGCTGAAGTCGGCCGCTTAATCGACTGAGCCACCCAGGCACCCCGGGCCCCCCTCTTTTTTTTAATTTTTTTTTAATGTTTATTTATTTTTGAGACAGAGAGAGACAGAGCATGAGTGGGGGAGGGGCAGAGAGAGAGGGAGACACAGAATTCAAAGCAGGCTCCAGGCTCTGAGCTGTCAGCACAGAGCCCGAGGCGGGGCTCAAACTCACAGACCGCAAGATCGTGACCTGAGCCGAAGTCGGACACTCAACCGACTGAGCCACCCAGGCGCCCCCCCTTTTTTTTAATGGAATTTTTAAATAAATTTATCTCTGTATAGATGCGAGAAAGGGAAATCTTCGTTTACTACTATCTTTCCTACTGTTTTCCTACTATTCCCACCTATTCTATGCAGTCATCATCAAATGAAAGGATATTGTATACAGATACACTGTTTGATCACCAAGAGCTAATAATTCATTTAGCAGAAAGACATATGCTCAAAAACACATAAACTCAATATCGCTTGTCAAGTAAGGTTACTAAGTGCACAATAATCAATATTGACAAAGCTAATACATTTTGGGAAGAAAAAGTAATTTAGAATTGATATTCAATGGAAAAAGTCAGAGAGGGCTTCTTGGAGGCAGTAGCTACATTTTATGAGCTGAATTTTAAAGGTATTCAGAGATCATGGATCAGGAGAGGAAGGGCATTCCAAGTAAGGAAACGTTAATTTACCTGTAATAGAGGAGGATTCCATTTGGAGAGAGTGATAAAAAATGTTCATGATCAAAATTTGTAAATTGATGGAGATCCTTAAAGGCCAGGCAGAGGGATGTAAATTATCTAATAAAAGTAGTAAGAAACTAGTTTTATGAGAAAAGTAACATAATAAAACCAATCCAGGCTACAAAGTGGTATAGCATGCTAGTAAAGATCAGAATCCGAAGTTCAGTTTCCTGGGTTCGAATCCTGTCTTCCACTTCCTTGTAACCTTGCGTAAGTTACTGAACTTCTATGCTTCTTATTTTCCTCAACAGTAAAATAGATATAAAAATCATGCCGACTCATAGGTTTGGTATGAACATTAGATGATTTCATGTAAATAAAATGATTAGGGTAATGCCTCACAGAGAATAACTATTCAATAAATGTCAGCTTCTTTTTTTTTCTTTTTTTTTTTTTCCTTTTTTTTATTTATTTATTTATTTTTTTTTGTTATAATAGTTTATTTTCAAATTGGTTTACATATAACACCCAGTGTTCATCCCAACATGTGCCCTTTTTAATGCCCATCACACCCTCTCCCCCCTCCCTCATCCCCCTTACCCTCAGTTTTTTCTTAGTCTTTGAGAGTCTCTTATGTTTTATCTCCCTCCCTCTCTGTGTCTTTTTTTTTTTTTTCCCCTCTTCCCCTCCCCCTGGTTTTTGCTTAGTTTCACAAAGTCCACCTATTCGTGGAAACATATGGTATCTGTCTTTTTCTGACTGACTTATTTCACTTAACATAATACCCTCCAGTTCCATCCATGTTGCTACACATGGACAGATTTCATTTTTTCTCATTGCCACGTAGTAGTCCATTGTATATAAGTACCATAACTTCTTTATCCATTCATCAGTTGATGGGCACTTGGTCTCTTTCCATCATTTGGCTATTGTCGAAAGTGCTGCTATGAACATTGGGGTACACGTGCTCCTATGCATCAGCATTCCTGTGTCTCTTGGGTAGATTCCTAGCAGGGCTATTGCTGGGTCATAGGGTAGCTCTATTTTCATTTTTTTGAGGAACCTCCACACCGTTTTCCAGAGTGGCTGCACCAGTTTGCATTCCCACCAACAGTGTAGGAGGGTGCCTACTTCTCCACATCCTCGCCAGCATCTATAGTTTCCTGATTTGTTCATTTTAGCCACTCTGACTGGTGTGAGGTGGTATCTCAGTGTGGTTTTGATTTGTATTTCCCTGATGATGAGTGACATTGAGCATCGTTTCATGTGTCTGTTGGCCATCTGAATGTCCCCTTTGGAGAAGTGTCTATTCATATCTTCCGCCCATTTCTTCACTGGGTTGTTTGTTTTTCGGGTTTGGAGTTTGGTAAGTTCTTTATAAATTTTAGATATTAGTCCTTTATCCGATATGTCATTTGCGATGATCTTTTCCCATTCCGTTGGTTGCCTATTCGTTTTGTTGGTTGTTTCTTTTGCCGTGCAGAAGCTTTTTATCTTGATGAGGTCCCAATAGTTCATCTTTGCTTTTAATTCTCTTGCCTTTGGAGACGTGTCGAGTAAGAAATTTGTGCATCTTAGGTCAAAGAGGCTTTTTCCTGTTTTCTCCTCTAGGATTTTGACGGTTTCCTATCTCACATTCAGGTCTTTTATCCATTTAGAATTTATTTTTGTGAGTGGTGTAAGAAAGTGGTCTAGTTTCATTCTTTTGCATGTTGCTGTCCAATTCTCCCAGCACCATTTGTTAAAAAGGCTGTCTTTTTTCCATTGGATACATTTTCCCGCTTTGTCAAAGATTAGTTGGCCATATACTTGCGGGTCCATTTCTGAGTTTTCTATTCTATTCCATTGGTCTATGCGTCTGTTTTTGTGCCAATACCATACAGTCTTGATGACCACCGCTTTGTAGTAGATGTTAAAGTCTGGGATTGTGATGCCTCCCACCTTGGTTTTATTCTTCAGTATTATTTTGGCTATTCGAGGTCTTTTGTGGTTCCATACAAATTTTAGGATTGTTTGCTCTAGCTTTGAGAAGAATGCTGGTGCAATTTTGATTGGGATTGCATTGAATGTGTAGATTGCTTTGGGTAGTATTGCCATTTTGACGATATTTTTTCTTCCAATCCATGAGCATGGGATGTTTTTCCATTTCCTTGTGTCTTCCTCAATTTCCTTCATAAGTTTTTTATAGTTTTCAGTGTAGAGGTCTTTCACATCTTTGGTTAGGTTTATTCCTAAGTATTTTATGGTTTTTGGTGCAATTGTGAAAGGGATTAGCTTCTCTATTTCTCTTTCTGCTGCTTCATTGTTGGTGTATAGAAATGCCACCGATTTCTGTACATTGATTTTGTATCCTGCAACTTTGCTGAAATCATGAATCAGTTCTAGTAGGCTTTTGGTGGATTCTGTCGGGTTTTCCATGTAAAGTATCATGTCATCTGCAAAAAGTGAAAGTTTGACTTCCTCCTTGCCAATCTTGATGCCTTTTATTTTGTTTTGTTGTCTGATTGCTGATGCTAAGACTTCCAGCACTATGTTAAATAGCAGTGGCGAGAGTGGGCACCCCTGTCGTGTTCCTGATCTCAGGGAGAAGGCTTTCAATTTTTCCCCATTGAGGATGATATTAGCTGTGGGCTTTTCATATATGGCTTTTATGATGTTTAAGTATGTTCCTTCTATCCCGACTTTCTCGAGAGTTTTTATTAAGAAAGGATGCTGTATTTTGTCAAATGCTTTTTCTGCAACTATTGACAGGATCATATGGTTCTTATCTTTTCTTTTGTTGATGTGATGTATCACGTTGATTGATTTGCGAATATTGAACCAGCCCTGCAACCCAGGGATGAATCCTACTTGATCATGGTGGATAATTCTCTTTATATGCTGTTGGATTCGATTTGCTAGTATCTTGTTGAGAATTTTTGCATCCATATTCATCAGGGATATTGGCCTGTAATTTTCTTTCTTTGCTGGGTCTCTATCTGGTTTGGGAATCAAAGTGATGCTGGCTTCATAGAATGAGTCCGGGAGTTTTCCTTCTGTTTCAATTTTTTGGAACAGCTTGAGGAGGATAGGAATTAACTCTGTTTTAAATGTCTGGTAAAATTCCGCAGGAAAGCCATCTGGTCCAGGGCTTTTATTTGCTGGGAGGTTTTTAATAACGGATTCTATTTCTTCACTAGTTATGGGTCTGTTCAAATTTTCCATTTCTTCCCGTTTGAGTTTTGGTAGCGTGTGGCTATTTAGGAAGCTGTCCATTTCTTCCAGATTGCCAAGTTTGGTGGCATATAATTTTTCATAGTATTCTCTGATGATTGCTTGTATCTCTGAGGGATTGGTTGTAAATTCTCCCTTTTCATTCACGATTTTATTTATTTGAGTTCTCTCTCTTTTCTTTTTGAGAAGCCTGGCTAGAGGTTTGTCTATTTTGTTTATTTTTTCAAAGAACCAGCTTTTGGTTTCATTGATCTGTTCCACTACCTTTTCTGTCTCCATATGGTTAATTTGAGCTCTGATCTTTGTTATTTCTCTCTTTCTGCTGGGCTTGGGTTGTTTTAGTTGATCTGCTTCTAGTTCCTTTAGGCGTGCTGTTAGAATTTGTGTTCTTGATTTTTCTTGTTTCTTGAGATGGGCCTGGATTGCAATATATTTCCCTCTCAAGACTGCCTTTGCTGCATCCCAGAGCGTTTGGATTGTTGTATTTTCATTTTCATTTGTTTCCATGTATTTTTTAATTTCTTCTCTGATGGCTTGGTTGACCCAGTCATCTTTTAGTAGGTTATTTCTTAGCCGCCATGTTCTTGAATATTTTCCAGGCTTTCTCCTGTGGTTGATTTCAAGTGTCAAAGCATTGTGGTCTGACCGTGTACACGGTATGATCTCAATTCTTTTATATTTATTCAGAGCTTCCCTGTGCCCCAGAATGTGGTCTATCTTGGAAAATGTACCTTGTGCAGATGAGAAGAACGTAAATTCCTTTGCTTCTGGATGAAGGACCCTAAAGATGTCTGTGAGGCCCATCTGTCCTAATGTGTCATTCAGTGCTATTGTTTCTGCAGAGATTTTCTGTTTTGTTGATCTATCCAATGCTGAGAGTGAAGTGTTGAGATCCCCTACTATTAGGACATTTTTATCGATGAGGTTGCTAATGTTTGTAATTAGTTGTTTTACAAATTTGGGTGTCCCTGAATTCGGTGCGTAGATATTTACAATTGTTAGCTCTTCCTGCTGGATGGTCCCTGAGACTATTATATAATGTCCTTCCTCATCTCTTATTACATCGTTCATTTTAAAGTCTAATTTGTCTGATATAAGTGTGGTTACTCCGGCTTTCTTCTGACTTCCAGTAGCATGGTAGATAGTTCTCCATCCCCTCACTTTCAATCTGAAGGTGTCTTCAGGTTTAAGATGAGTTTCTTGAAGACAGCAAATAGATGGGTCTTGTTTTTTAATCCATTCTGTTATCCTGTGTCTTTTGATTGGCGCATTTAGTCCATTTACATTCAGTGTTAATATTGAAAAATATGGGCTTACAGTCACTGTATTATCTGTAAGTTTCATGTTTGTAAGGCTGTGTCTGGTAGTTTGTATTCTTTGCCTCCTTGTTTTCATAGAATGCCCCTCAGGATCTCTTGCAGTGCTGGCTTATTTGTGATAAATTCTTTCAGTTTTTGTTTGTTGGGAAAAACCTTGATCTCTCCTTCTATTCTGAATGACAGGCTAGCCGGATACAGAATTCTTGGTTGCATGTCCTTCTTGCTCATCACATTGAAGATATCCTGCCATTCCTTTCTGGCTTGCCAAGTTTCTGTAGATAAGTCTGCTACTACCCTTATATGTCTGCCTTTGTATGTTAGGGTTCTTTTGTCCCTAGCTGCTTTCAGGATTCTCTCCCTATCTTTGTATTTTGCCAGCTTCACTATGATGTGCCGTGCAGAAGGTCTATTCAAGTTACGTCTGAGGGGAGTTCTCTGTGCCTCTTGGATTTCCATGCCCGTTTCCTTTCTCATGTTGAGGAAGTTCTCAGCAATGATTTGTTCCAGAACCCCTTCGACTCCTTTCTCTCTCTCTTCTTCCTCTGGGACTCCTATGATACGGATATTGTTTCTTTTGACTGCATCGCTCAGCTCTCGAATTCTCCTTTCCTGTTCCTGGATCAGCTTCTCTCTCTTTTTATCTGCTTCCTCTTTTTCAGTGATTTTGTCTTCTAATGCACTAACTCTTTCCTCTACCTCTTCAATCCGTGCTGTGGCTGCTTCCAGTTTCCCCTGTATTTCTTCCAATGTCTTCTTTAATTCTTCCTGACCGTTTTTAAGGTCTTTGAACTTTGCCTCGTGGGACCCCTTGCATTCATCTAAGCTTTTTTCAAGGCCAGCAATTAGTTTTATGATTAACATTCTATATTCAAGTTCTGTTATGTTGCTTATATCTCTTTTCATTAATTCTTGAGCTGTCACTGCTTCTTGTAGACTCTTTTGAGGAGAATTCTTCCGTCTCGTCATTTTGGCTGGATGTGTTATGGGTTGTTTCTTGAAGTTGCCCTGGAAAGGAAAACTGACAGACACACAGAACACAGAAATACTCAAACGTACCGACAAATGGTCCAGACAAGCAGTTCACAACAGAAAAAAATAACAAGTGACTCTCTGAGGGCAATGTCCTGAAGTAACAGCTACACGTTAAGGACAGGGTATGTAGTGTGCTGGTGGCAGAGCATATATAGACAGAATAATGACTGGTGCAGGGAGAAGAAGGAAATGGACTTTGCCCAGGTAGAGCGACTAAAGGGTTTAATCCAGACTGATAGAAATCAGAATAAGGACAGGTGTGAGGGAAAAGGAATAAAGATCGATGTCGCCTAGATGAACTTATACGGCCTGGTTATTCCAGAAAAAGGGAGTTCAGTTGGGCCGTGTCTGTTTTCGCCTTAGTTTCTTGTCAGCTCTAGCACCTTTTCCCCCCGATTTTTGGAGTTGAGAGAGAGACAATGGTTTCAGTCGTCCCCCTTTAAAGGGCAAGCGAAATACTGGAGCCCCCTACTCCTCCGCCATGTTGCCTTGCTCCAATAAATGTCAGCTTCTATATGAAAAGGTGGAGACCAGTTTAATCTCTAGGCATTTCTCAATCTAGCTAACATAATTGTTCTCACAACATAATTGTTCTCACACCTCTTAATTGAAATTGCGTCCTTCATCCAAACAAAGCAGTTTGCTCATCCTTATGGCTGAGACTTCGCATATTTTATCCCTGCTTGTCATAGGCTATTCTTTTTTCACCAATCTACATTCCTACTCTAGTTAAACCCTTACCTCAAATGGCATTTTTTCACAGTTCCCACCCAAATTCTATCACTCCTACAGCTCTCTTTCTGTGATGCAAGTGCTTCAGTCAATTGCCCTTATTTTATTGTGATTCCGTTGGTGATTCCATCCTCTCCCCACCTCCACTGAGTCATTCTTCCAAAGATGCCTAACTTGATCACAAATAGAAGCCAGAATTTACCAGTGTCATCCACACATTTTTATAATTTTCCCTTCATAATATAAACATATTGCCAAGATATGTTTCTTTATTGTTGGCTAGTTAAAGGGAAGGGCAAAGTTTCCTGGATGCAATACTTAAATACTGAGTGTTTTCAATATATAGGCATTGAAGTCCAACTATCTAGGTTTATATCCAGATTTTTATTTTTACTGAGCAACCTTGGGCAATGCTTTTAACATTTCTGAGCTTAGGTTTCCTCATCTACAAAATGGGAAAGGGAGTGATAATCATCTCACAAGAATGTTTTGAAAATTAATTAAGGAAATGAATTCAAAGGGCTTAACACAGTCCCTGGCATGTAGAAATATATTAATAAATGGTAACTACTATTATAATGACCATTGCTTCATTTAGTCCTAACCAGAAAACATAGGAGAATTTATTACCTTCATTTTATAGGACAGGAAATAAGTTTAGGACCTTGTTCAAGGTGACAGAGCTAATAAATGGCAGAATTTGGATTTCAACCGAAACTGCTGCCATTCCACTGCATTCTATCTTGCTATTTTTCTGCATTTCCATGAACTTTTAGGTATTTAGAAGGAAAGATTATTACTTTTTTCAATTAAATTAATAACATTATTATTTTCAATAGAATGACCAGCCATGGACTAAACCATCTGTGTCTTGCCTCTGGGTGCATTCAGAATGAGATCTCTTCTATGTAAAACCTATAGGTGAGTGGAAAAGGCTTATCATGTGCAAGCGGCACTATACCACTGAAGGAGAGCCCTGGTTTCTTGTTTCCCAGAGAGAGCCTAAAACTGAGTATCAAGGTTTTGTTTATTTGCCTCTAATTTTGTATTTCACTACCTTGTGTCCCTAATTCTTAGACCATATAGTAAAGCAATTAATGTAACCCTAAGAAACTGGGCTTAAAACTCAACATTCAGTGGATAGCCTGTAAGAAATTCATGGCACTGTTAAATCAATTACCTTAAACTAGTGTTTCCCCAAAGCATGTGCATCAAGGCACTGGTGTAACAAGCAGCTCTTTGGAAAAAAAAAAAAAAGCATCCAGTGATCAAATAAGTTTCTGAAGCACTGCATGCTATACCCTCCTTCTACAGAATTCACCAAAGTGTATTAGTTAAGGTTATTTGGGTTGCAAGTAGCAGAAATAAACTTGAGCTAGCATGAGCCTAAAAAGAAATTTATTGGAAGGATCTTGTGGTAATTCACATAAATCACAAGAATAGTCCAGCTACCGAACCTCGGTGAGAATAACTACTAAACACCTCAGCAGCAAGAGTTCACAGAACTTCCCAAATGTACATCCTTACACAGTTCCTGGACAGAATGCATAAAATCCTCTTGGAAATATTGTTAAGAACTGTAGTGCTTGGCATATAGAGAGCACATGGTGAGTCTTCAATAATTCTTAGCTATCATTATTAAACATTTTCTGTCTAAACCAGGTACAAGACATCTGGATATTGCATGGAGCACAGGAATCAGGGTTTTTGCATAACTTTCATGTCAGTGTGAAGTAGAATCAGATTTTGACACTACTTCTCAGACACATATAGACACCAGTATTTTCCAGCTTCTGTATCTCTCAGGTAAAAAATTTATGAAGACAATTGTTCTGATCGAGCTCCTAAGATTCAAATATTTTATTTCTTCAACAATCAGCTATTGCCAGGGAATCAGAACACACATAACTTCAGAGGACATATTTCTGAGGAATAGGAGCAGTTCTAAGATAAGGGGAAATTTTTGTGAATTGAGTAGCCACCTTGAGAAGTATCTGCTCTTAAAAATATTCTAAGAGGTGCTTTTTATTTTTTGTTCCTATTTTTTTTAAGTTTCTTTATTTATTTTTGAGAGATATAGAGATAGTGTGAGCACCAGTAGGGGCAGAGATAGAGGAGAGAGAGAATCCTAAGAGGCTCTGCATTATCAGCACAGTCAGAATGTGAGGCTTGATTTCGTGAACCCTGAGATCATTACCTGAGCCAAAATCAAGAGTTGGACACTTAACTGACTGGGCTACCCAGGTGCACCTAAGAGGTGTTTTTTTTTTTTTAATCTGTTTATTTCATTGAATCAGGCTTTCCCTAAATTTATTTGACCAAAAATCATATTTTTACCCAACATTTAATAAAGTCATTCAGAACAAGAAATCTGTACCACACACATTAAGACATGTTGATTAGAATGTTATTAAGTTAAAGCTATTGTGATACCCTCATCTTCAGTAGATTTGTGCCTTACCTGGCCTTTAAGTGCTACTCCTGCAGTTTCTGTTTTCATATAACACAGAAGATGGTTTGGCTTCATAGTTCTGAAGAACATTTATGTTTCATCCCACTATCTTATGAGACGATCTGAAAGAAAACAAAACAAAACAAACAAAAAAGATGCAAAGGAATTTTATGCCATCAAATAATGTTTAACAAACATTGAAACGTTACATATATATACTTTGAAAATTCCACCATGTATTTAAACATATAAAAGACTTTGAGAAGACCTATAGTAGAGACAAGTCTTCAACTTTGTTTAATCCAATATTTTCTCAACTTATTTCTTGGGAGTAACTCCTATGAATGAATCCTACTTTACCCACATGCAAAAGCAGAGTGGAGTCCTCCTTTTATCTCCTCCTTAATATCTGTGGTCTAGAAAAAACAATCATTTTAGAATAGCTGCACAGAATTTCTAGTCTGAAATTGACCCTAGTCAGCTGTTACTTAAGATATCTTTTTCTAGATCATTTAGCCTTTTCTTCTAATCTAAGGAGAGCAAAGGCTATATCACAGTCTTCTGAACCAGTTAAGTGTTGTGTCACAGGCACCTGATATGAAAGTCATATTTTGTAGTGGTACTGCAAAAATAACTTGGTTTATTTTATGGAATTTAAAAATGTTTTCACGGAAATGGAAAGTTGAGCAACCACAAAAATTGGATTAATCACAAATCTAAGAATGCCTGGATCAATGCATAAGTTATAAATTTACCTTATGCATCAGCTTCTCTGGTGTCTGGCTTTAATTGATAATTTTCACTTAGTTTTTTATTTTTTATGCATTTCAAACAATAAACACATTGCAACAGGTGTGCTCACCTAAAAAATTCACCTGTCATTACATCTGCATTTGACATGGCTGCCCTTGAGATTCACACATTTACAGAGCCAGGCTGCTGTGTAGTTTATCATGGAATATCTTGAATAAGTTTTGAGATTGAGCAGTAAGTGCATCTAAAGGGAGAACTCGGTGGGTTGTAAGGGCAAATCGGGACTGATTCCATTTTGCTTAAGGGCAAACTGGGACTGACTCCATTGTGTTCCGTGTCCTCCACCTTGAGTCCCAAGCGCCTGCACAGAAGCTTGACCTATGGAACAGGACCTTTGACCCTTCCTCAGCCAATCGGCTAGGGTCATGACCATCACCCCTCCCACTGCCCCTAGACCCCTTTAAAACTATTGTGTTTTTGGACCGGGCCCTCTCTCTCGACCCACTGCTGCGTCGGTGCGGTAGGAGATGGAGCTCGAGCTAGCTCGAATAAAGGCTCTTTGTTCTTGCATCGGACTAAGCTCCCTGGTGGTTCTTGGGGTTCCCAAATTCATATATGGGAATAACATATGGGGTCTCGCCCGGGATCCCCAAAACCCCACAGGGACTCCTGACCTGAAGAGCCTGACTGACCATGGTCAAAGTCTGTTTGTTGTCTGTCTCTTCTGTGTGAGCTCAACTTCTGGTAAGGCCCAATACGGTC
This sequence comes from Paguma larvata, assembly GCA_030068075.1. Classification (NCBI taxonomy): domain Eukaryota; kingdom Metazoa; phylum Chordata; class Mammalia; order Carnivora; family Viverridae; genus Paguma; species Paguma larvata. The sequence goes on from CM057830.1 coordinate 73,830,689, forward strand.
TAAGAGGACGCACGGGTGGACCCGGGCCGGAGGATTTGGAAGACGTTCCAATCCTCCGTCTGGAGGGACGTTGAATCCCCTCACTCTGGAGGGACATGGAATCCCCTCACTTTGGAGGGACGTGGAATCCCCTCAAAGGTCTGGGACAAGGCGGGTCGCTCCCGCCGGTCGGCATGAGGCCATCGTCTGGTTTTCAGTTTTGCTTCCGCGGAATTAGAGGATTGTTTCTAGGGGCCCTCTGTCTGTTTTTGTGTTTTTCTGTGTTGTTTTGTGGCTGTGTGAGCTCATTTTCTGAAGGACCGGCAAAGGACCTAGGCGGTCGCGCTGGAGGGAAACCGGGAGGTTTCCACCAAGGGCCTGAAGGGGCTGCTTGTGAGGGAAGCCGTCAAGATTGTTTCCAGGGACACTCTGTTTGTCTGTTTTTGTGTTTTTTTGTGTTATTTTGTGGACTTATTGGACAAGCATTATGAGACGGACTCAAACTACTCCTTTAGATGACCCACCCTCTTGGCTTAAACCCTTTCTGCCCCCGCGTCACCTGGAAATTAAACCCATTTTTCCTTTGCAGTGAACGGAGGAAAAAAGGACGAGAAAAATCCTACCCAGCCTTCAGCACCCCCCTACCTTGTCCTACAAGGGGGGACTAAAGAAGAATTAACCTTTCCTCCTCTGTATCTGCCCTCCAGGGTGCCAGAGGAACACCAGCCTCCCCCTCCGGGGAGGCAGGCACTGTTATGAGAATGGGAAGCAGGAATGCTCCGGTGGGAAGCCCGCCCTTTACCAGACAAAGGGCTCAGAGGGAGCAGTCCGCCCCTGCTGACTCCACTATTCTGCCCCTGGGAGCTACTGGTCCCCCAGACGCAGAGGGAAATCAGCCCCATCACTATTGGCCCTTCGCCACTAGCGACCTCTACAATTGGAAACCTCAGAACCCTAAGTTTTCAGGAAAACCGGCATGGCTTATTGATTTATTCTCTTTACCCATCAGCCCACATGGGACGACTGTCAGCAGCTTTTGCAGGTCCTGTTCACGACTGAGGAGAGGAAAAGAACCCTCAATGAGGCCCGAAAACTAGTTCCGGGTGCAGACGGGAATCCCACCACCAACCAGGCTCAGATAGATAACTCCTTCCCCTTAACTCAGCCCCAGTGAGATTTTAACACGGCAAAAGGTAAGGAAGGCTCCGGGTCTATCGCCAGACTCTAAATTGGAGGGGAAGCAGAGGCTGCAGAACGATCAGTGTGCATACTGCAAGGAGATAGGGCATTGGGCCCGAGAATGTCCGAAAAAGGCCTCTGGTAAGAGAAGCAAGGCTAATCGAGTAAAAGTCTTAGAGCTAGGTGAACTGAGTGATTAGGGGAGTCAGAGTTCGGACCCTCTCCCTGAGCCAAGGGTAGCTCTTAAAGTGGAGGGGACCCCTGTTGACTCCCTTGTCGACACCCGAACACAACATTCTGTCCTCCGCACCCCCACGATGAAAGTTAGCCAGCGAGAAGTCCTGGGTACTTTTAGACAAGGGGGGCCTCAGGTCACCGATGGCAAGGGCCACCCCATCCAGGTCCTAACCATGAAACTAGAAGACGGACTTTAGGACCATGTAAAACTCTTTTCTCTACCCTGTGTGCTTCAGTCCGCCTTCAGGCCACTTTAGTCTGCCTTCAAGCCTCTAGGCCACTGCGCCCAACCTGTCCTCCCTTCCCCCTCCTTCCGTTTCTGCCACCACCTAGGGTGGCCTGGGGTGGAGCCTAGGTCTCTGGCTCTTCAATGCCTCAGGTAGCATTCCGCTCCCCACCTCCACACTGTCGAAAGCGGAAAAAAAAAACGCATCTTTAAATTTTAAATTTCCTCACTGGTTCCATGGGAGAAACTTAACAATGGTAAACTTTTAAGGGGACATAGATAAAATATTATTAAGATAGATACTAAGTAGGGTTGAGATGAATGGGATTTCCAAAGTACACTGGTATAAAGTTGAAATCCTGCTTTTCTCTCCATTTAAAACACAAAGTTTTCTTGGACTACTCTGCTCTTGATAAGATAATGTGAACAAAGGTTTTTTTCTCTCTTTTCTACGGGAAAACCAAAGCTTTAGGTTTCATCTTTATCAGGTCTTTAATTGCTCAGTAAAAACATCTCAATGTTAAAGGAGCTAGGTTTTGCTAACAGCTATATGATGCTATACATTTAGGATCTTTTATTGCCTCCTTGGTCAAATAAATAGAGTTTTAAGATTTGTAATGATCTGTAATCCTATTCAGGATGTGCTTTATAATGACTTCCTAAGGTTTTAACAAACTCCCCAGAATTAAAATAGTAAATGAAACATATTTGGTGTTTAAACAAATTTAGGTTTGATGGATCTGTCTTTAAAGTTATCAGCATTAAATATAAAACTTTATTTTACTAAGGTTTACTGAAGGTCAAAAAAACTTATGTTATCTCTGTTCCAATTTGTTAGCAAAAGGAAGCCTGAAAGTGATGGTTAACTTGGTCTGCCTCATAGTTTTTGTGGGTAAATGTTAAGATAGCTTTCAAAGTCCTTGGTAACCTAAAGTGTTAAAAGTTTGGCTTGCATGAGAACTTGAAATTGAAATCATTGGCTATCTAACAAGATAAGCTGAAGAAATAATTACTAGACATAGGTTTGTGCTTTGGACCTGTTGCAAAAGCTAAGGATATTTGGAACTGTTGAAAAACATGCTTTGTGCTTAATCGATTCATAAGTTTGCCATCTAGCAAATTCTGATATAACATAGAGTTCACAATTGGTTACTACTTAGTTTTCACTGAAGACTAAGGTTTCTAGCAGTTAAAGTTCTGGGAAGTGTATTTAGGACTGATGGAAATAAAAACAACTCTGTATGTAAGAAAGTGGGAGATATGAAAGAAAGATATAAAAAATAGAAATATACTTTTGGTGAAGGTAAAAGAAAGTAATTTTGTCCTAAGTGAGACTGGTTATTTGGAAAGAAATGGCTTGGGACAAAATTTAAATGCAAAGGGGCGCCTGGGTGGCTCAGTTGGTTAAGCAGCCGACTTCAGCTCAGGTCATGATGTCACCGTCTGTGAGTTCGAGCCCCGTGTCGGGCTCTGTGTTGATGGCTCAGAGCCTGGAGCCTGTTTCAGATTCTGTATCTCCCTCTCTCTCTGCCTTTCCCCTGCTCATACTCTGTCTCTATGTCTCTCAAAAATAAAAACGTTAAAAAAAATTAAAAAAAAAATTAAGCAAATAAAAATTGTAGAAGGTTCATGAAGGAAAAACCTTTAAAAAGGAATATTATGTGTGGTCAGGACAGACTAAGGTTAAAAGACATGGATTTTAAAAGTACATAGGATTGTACTTTTATCAAGTGGTAAAAATTCCTCCTCCTTTGATCCAAAGGCTGAAAAAAATGTTGGCAATATCATTATTCCCCTTGATCAGGAAGGTCGCCCTAGATTTGCCTTTAGCCTGCCTTCTGAGAACCTTAAGTGGCCTTTTCAGAGTTATCAATGGAAAGGTTTGCCTTAGGGCATGAAAAATAGCCCCACCCTATGTCAAAAGGGTTGTGGATCACGCTTTAAGACCAGTTTGGTTTTGCAGGCTTTTAATGAGGCTTAAGGCGAGGCACCTTTAAATGGTTACATCTGCCCTCTAAACCCAGAAAGATAATAACATCCTATCCGGCACTGCTGGCTACTTTGCTAACAAAGGGGGCAAACCTAGTAATTGCCTATAGCAAAGGTCAATTGGAACCCTAGAGGCCTGAGGCCTAATGATCTTTGGCAGATGGATGTTACTCATGTTCTATCTTTTGGTAAACTTTCCTATGTGCATGTGTGTGTGGATCTCTTCTCATGTTATTGCCTTGGCACATACAGGAGAGGCCTTTAAGGATGTGATCCAGCACCTTTGTCTATGCTTTTCCCACTTGGGAATTCCCAGGGCAATCAAAACGGACAATGCCCCTGCTTATACACCAGCCGCCTTCAAAAGATCTAATAGGATGTAGTGTTAACCTGGGGGCGAGGGTATGCTTGTGTATTTCCACAGGACATGGACTCCCCTCTGTAGATTCCTGATAGATTGGTATGGCCCTATGTCCAGCCTCCCCAAGCCACTGCCATCTCCGGTTCCTCAAAGGATGACCCAAAGGGAGATGCAGAGACACTCTTTGAAACATCACTCCGATGCCTCCACTGCCCTCTACCTACCGGAGATGGAGGATAACGCTCTCCAGGGCTCTGAACAAGCTCTCTTTGCAGAACAATCGGCCTTGTTGTTGAGAGTCAAGGGACCCCCTTGACTCCTGCAATGTTTTCTCTATGTTGTTTCAGCCTGTGTCCAGGCCTCATATGTACTTTTGTACTTTAGTCTTCTGGGAAATTTAGGGTAGAAATTAACGAGGTTATATTTCTTATTCCGATTGTGTTTTATCTAATTGCATTAGTACAAGTCATCCAGGAGATCAGTGATGCTCTCATGTGACCTAAAAGTGGGTTTGTTACTCCTTTGTGTTTTAATAAGTCTAAACATTCCTTGGATAAAGTATAGAAACACATACTGGGGGTTTGGATAATAATCTTTCTAACTTTGTTCATTACTTTTTTGTTTCCATGATGATCAATATCATATCGGAGTTTCCATTCTAATTTTGTTATTTTTAGAATTTTTAGGGGCAGCATAAAATCTATTTCAACAGGAAAAGGGGAGATGTTGGAGACCAGAAGATACTGGCCCTGGTAACACTACCTAAGGAAAAGACTCAGGCCCATAAGGCAGTGCCCTAGACTGGGACCCTCATCGGTGGATGGGGGTACCTTGAAGCAAATGCCAGGTTGTAATACAACAAGAACATAATGGCTGGTCTGACTCTGAAGGAGGGCCGGTTAACCAATGACGGAGGGCCGGTTAGCCAATGACGGGTAAGACTCCTCATGGGAGGGGCAACCTAAGACAGGCACGGTCAGGTAAGAGTCACCAGGACACCTGGCTATAGGGTCACTGGGCCTCTGTGTTGATTTGAGATTTATCCTAATATTCTGAAGAAGATGGGCCATAGAAAAATAAGAGTGGCTCCAGAGCTTCTTCCCCTATTAAACCAGCATATGCTGCCATACTTGAGAATCATGGAAATAAAATCTCTTAAGAGTTTAGAATGTATTTTGATCTATTTAGACTGATGCCAGACCTTCAGGAATGTGATTATTGCTGTGGTTTCAAGTCAGGACTGTGGTAAGAAATTGAGGCTAGATAACTTCTTGTTGGCTTAACAATGATGATTGGAGCTAATTAACTCTGGCCAGCCTACCTCGGGATAAACATGGCATCGCGACCTGGGTCCATACACCCATGTTCGGCTGCCAGACCCCTCGTCATCCTACTTCTGTTACTAACCCTCCGGCCTTGTATCATCAACAGGCTGGTCCGGTTTGTCAGGGATCACGTGGGGCCATCCAAGTGATAGTCCTCTGCTCAATACAAGTCCCCAGTAATAGAAGAGGGCAAGATAGAAAAGCATCTGGACCCATGATTGGGTCCATAAGCCACATGACAAGGGGGGAATGTAAGGGCAAATTGGGACTGATTCCATTTTGCTTAAGGGCAAACTGGGACTGACTCCATTGTGTTCCGTGTCCTCCACCTTGAGTCTCAAGTGCCTGCGCAGAAGCTTGACCTACAGAACAGGACCTTTGACCCTTCCTCAGCCAATCGGCTAGGGTCATGACCATCACCCCTCCCACTGCCCCTAGACCCCTTTAAAACTATTGTGTTTTTGGACCAGGCCCTCTCTCTCGAACCACTGCTGTGTCGGTGCGGTAGGAGATGGAGCTCGAGCTAGCTCGAATAAAGGCTCTTTGTTCTTGCATCGGACTAGGCTCCCTGGTGGTTCTTGGGGTTCCCGAATTCTGGGCATAACAGGGTCACTATCAAACATTGTCCATTGCATTTTCCAGAGAAAGACCATGGTTGTGAAAGTCACAAGAAATATGAAAGATAAAAACATGGAGCAAAATTGAGACAGAGTTTCCTGACATTACCCTCCCAGTCATCACTACTTAGCCATGACAAAAAAACAAAATAGTGAAACTAGGGCCTAATAGACATTTTACTACTGTTATTTTAAATAAGGTCAAAAACAAAACACAAAGGGCCTAGTTCAAGCTGTCTGCCACCTGTTTGGGTCTGGCTACATGAAGCTGCTGCATATTCCCTGGTGATTCCCCTTCTTAACTACCTAGTGGGTTAACCAGCCATCTGTGTCTCCTGCCATCACTAATCAGGGTGGTATGCACATCTATTGTCCTTGAGCTTTTGTGCTATTAGCGCATTATGGTTCATGCCTATGGCTTAATGTTTAAGAAAAGCTAGGCTGGTTCACAGAAACTTTCCTAAATTCTCCTTTTCTGTTCATCTGTGATCCTCTGAAAGCTTTCCAGCTCACTCCACCATTCAATGGTCCCTCATTGGATATCCATTTAATCATTAAAATCATCATCATCAAGCTGTTTTTCTTTTTGACTCCATCTGCTTTTCTTTCAAATTCCACATGCTCTGGGACAAAGCACAGGAATTCCATCTATTTTGTAATCTTCAAAACTTGGTTTTGGCAATTGTTGGCTCTTAATAGTGAAGGAAGCCCCAGCTGTTTGGCCCCAAAAAGGAAAACTGCATGCACACACAGAGTCAACAGAGGAAAAAAAAAAGCAACAGAAAAAAAGAGAAAAAAAAAAAACAGAAAAAAAATAAAGATACTGGGAATTTCTTGGAGCTGCCTGTCATTCAGAAGATAGTTGTTTAAAATTCACTGTACAGATATTAGTTAACTATATTATGTAAATGATAGAATAAGGAGATTCAAAGATAAATAATAGATTCAGCCACATGAGGTGTATATAGTCTATTTAACAAGATTTCAAAGTGCTTAAGTTATAATGTTGATTTAAGAGATAATGATTAAACTGAAGGGGGCTCCATCCTACTGAAACCTGTTCAAAATTTCAGAAAAGGTAAATAGAACACAGGAATATACTCTCGGGATTTGTTTATTATTTGTATTTTTCTTGTTTTACCTCTTATACGGGATGTTAACCCATTACATATAATTATTAAATATCCACATCACTATAGTTGAAATACTATGTTTGCCTCACAATACGACCTTTTCTTTATTTGGAATTCCAACTTTAATCTCTTTAGTTACTTTCTAACATGAAAGAATGCCTTTAATTATAAGAATTAGGCAACAACTTTGGTTTTAATCACTGTACCAATTCAACTCTTATTCCTCTAACACAAAATGTAAAGCAGTATGCTTATTATATGTGAAAGTCTTTTCCTTGAAGAAAATAATGTTTTGATTATAGTAATTCAGTCTTTCATTAGTAGTATTCCGTTTTGCTACTTACTGTTCTTCATTCCAGTATTCAGAAACTAATTAAGCAGTCTTAATTATTACCTTTCACATGTCTAGAATACATGTCAAACAGTCAATTAAGTGTCTAAACAATCCCTCACCCTGCTATTTTCTATCTCTATTTCTCTACTACTTATCGCTGACACTCAGGTGACTCAGACTGGAAGAGAGTCTAAACTAAACAGCATATGGCAGCCATAGATAGTGGAAGCTGAATAAATACCAGATGATGAATTTGAATAATATAAAGACAATTATACACATGAAAAGGACCTTCAGATCTGTGACATAATTTGGGTAAAATAACAAGTTCAGGCTTTATCTAAACCACTGGTTTAATGTTGGTAGTGTTTAAAATTATAATTAAATTACTCCTTTTTTGTTCTTTGCTTCTCTTTTTAGTCACTATCATACACGCATTCCCCAGGTTCCTTTTGAGGAGATAATCAAAAAGACTAAATTGTTCCAAAGGGTCTCTTACCTAGACATTCTTTCCCTATTGAAATTTTCAGCTCAAGTTTCCCAAGTGTTTTTCAAGCACACATTTACTATCAGTGCTTTGGTTACAAAGAGTAAACTATTTTGTTTTTTAAAGTCTTCCTGCATCAGAGCAAATTAGCATTAATAAATGTTAAAAATATAGACATTTGTTAGGTCCTATTTCTTAGTCCTGAAAGAGGAAAAGCAATTAGTGAACCAGAGCATATATGAGATGTCACTGTAAGGGCAAATCGGGACTGATTCCATTTTGCTTAAGGGCAAACTGGAACTGACTCCATTGTTTTCCGTGTCCTCCACCTTGAGTCCCCAGTGCTTGCGCAGAAGCTTGACCTATGGAACAGGACCTTTGACCCTTCCTCAGCCAATCGGCTAGGGTCATGACCATCACCCCTCCCACTGTCCCTAGACCCCTTTAAAACTATTGTGTTTTTGGACCGAGCCCTCTCTCGACCCACTGCTGCGTCGGTGCGGTAGGAGATGGAGCTCGAGCTAGCTTGAATAAAGGCTCTTTGTTCTTGCATCGGACTAGGCTCCCTGGTGGTTTTTGGGGTCCCCGAATTCTGGGCATAACAGTCACCTGGGGACTTTTAGAAAAATTTGAACATGATGTAATTTACAAACAGTCTGTCAACAATTCTATAGAAAATGTGTGATCTCACAAGTAATATAAAATATGTACATTATGACAATGAAATATGAATCTTCTTTTAGCAAACTAGCAATTACTTAAAATAACAAAAATGCTCAAGGCTAGCAAAGTTGTGTGGAAACAGGCTTCTTTATATATTGTTATTGGAAGTGAATTTGGTAAAACATTTTGGGAAATAAATTTGAAAATAAGTATTAGGATTCTTAAATATAATATTACTATGACTCAGTAAATTCACCTCTAGAAAACAACTCTTTAGAAATCATCCTAAACACAAAACCTTGTATGCATGATGATGATCATCAGAGTTTAGTTCATAATAGTGAAAAATTGGAAGCAACAGATGGAGGAATTGTTTGATAATCTACGATGCCCTCCACCAAATGAAATATCGTACAGACATTGTAAATAATGTTTGAAGACTTAGAAACATGTACATAATATCGTATGATACAAGAAAATAATAGAAATGTGTGCATACTGTATAATCACATCTATGTTAGAAAAGAACAACATGTGTTCAAAGTGAAAAGAGAGTCTGGAAAGAAATACACCAAAATTACAATGAGGTGATAAATTTATACACATTTTGTCACTTCTATTTATTTCATAATTTGATATCATTTTTAAATCTAATCCATATAATTATGACTTTAAGTTAAATATAAATCTTAAATTTAGTGCAATTTACTAAATTCTTATGCAGAGATTACAGTTATAATTTTGACATTATTTCTTGTGTTAGTAATGGAAACCATGTAAATACAAGATTAAGTTAATCCATTTTAACACATCGCTCTTTAGACATAATTTTACGATTACTTCCTACAGACATAGTCTAATATCATTCTACTCAGTTTGTGATTTATTACCTGTGATGTTCTGGCTCAACATTTCTAATGGTTCAGTCTGCAATCAAGTAGTTTTTTTCTTAAAGTTCTTTCCTACAGTGAAGGCATTTATTGTCTAGATGGAGGTAAAATTATCAGCTAGTTTTAGGTAGAAGTCAAATCAGTTTTCAGTTGAGAGACCCACATTTATTAGCCTGCCACACGGACTGATGCTGAAACCTGGAAAAAAAATAAGCTAGTTTGGGTCTCCCCTGGAAGAGACTGTTCACTTTCTATTAAGTCCAGAATAAATTAGGTGCTTCCAAACTCTCTAGGACCTTGGAGAAAGAATTAAACTAGGTGTATTGTTGTTATAAGGATTAAAGATACCATTAGTTTGGCCCAGAGCTTGGTCTGGGCTGAAATTACAAGGAAACATATCAGAAACAGCCAAATACCAGATAAATCATCAGTTGAATGACTACAAAGATGTTGTTGCTCCCCCTACTCTTATTACTCCCCATGAGGTTTATATTTATTTTATCTATAAACAAAGAGTTTGGTTTTGTTTCAGGTGATACTGCAGATCACAAGGGTCTTCAAAAAAGATAGTCACTTTCTATTGGGTTATTCTTTTTCTTTGAAGAAGAAACTATTGTCAGGATTTGACACCCATGTATGCTGCATAGAAAGGCAACGAGGGACTTACAGTACTTTTCACAGCTCAATTGATTCTAAGTTATTGTGCTTGCATAATTGGCACAATTTACACTGAATGTGCTTAATTAGCAACTTTATCAGCTATCTCAAAGACCAGGGCAGTATCAACTCTGTTTCTTGGTTGCATAGTTGGGCTTTGCTCAAAAAAACCTTTTAAGAGCTTATGGAAAAGTTGATCTGTCAGTTATAGTGGAGTTTCAGCTAGGACAGTTATGTCTTATGGCTCCAGGATATATTTCATTGAGTGATTTAAATGTTGCTTCTGTCCACCCTGCTTTCAATCCCCCCCCTTTAGCTCACTACAATTATTTTTTTTTCCTATGTCCAGTTACCATTTGCTCTAAACAATTAACTGACACATTCAAATTGAACTATATCTAATAAACACAGCTTATGTATTAGAAGGCTTACGATCTAAGACTTAATTGTCATTATATGTAGTGTTTATTATAGCTTAATGGACACACTGAGGAAATTCCATACTATCCAAATCTCACAATTATAATCGAAGTTGGAGGAGAAAACTGTTTAAGAGACTTAAAGAGACTTTAAGATTGATTCATAAGGGCCTCTTTATTTTTTTGTATTTTAATGATCCATGCAGTGCTATACAAGTACAATTATTTAGTTACAGCTTTAATTTCCTTATAACTAATATATACTTACCTAAATTGTCAAATAGATTTCTATATCTTATAAGTGACTTCTATAGAGAAAATGTCTAATTAATTTATTGGTTAATCCTCTAAGATATTTTATCCAGGAATTTATTAATCAGCATATAACTATAGCATATTCTGAAATTTTTCTAGTATTAATTTGAAATATTAATTTAGTTACCTACAAAATTATTCAGGCAGATCTTACATAATTAAAAAGTAGCTTTGACTCATATACCTCCTATTCCCCCAGTCTTCTAAAGAATTTGTTCAGAGTATAAGATAATCTTATTCTTAATTTTTATTATTTTTCCATGTTGTTCCCCTGATTACCTATATTCAAATATCTTTACATGTATTATTTAAATTTACACTGAAAGACACAGTCTTTTCTTATATCCAAGTCCATTTTTGGCACAACAAAAACTGCCATATCAATCAAACAGGATTGACTTGTTATAAAAAAAAAAAATATATAGCATCGTATTTGAAAACCTTTTAAGGGAATTTTCTTCCGTTCCCTTGGTACTTTCACATGAGTTGTTCTGACATCCTGTATAGTGACATAGTGGCATTTAACTTGATCACCATTTAATATTCCTTGTAGCATGGACGTGAGGTTCCAGTCTGTAAGGAATTGGGTTAAAGTGCTACGAGATTAAAATGCAATTCTCTTTTCAGCTTTTAACTTATGATAAAACGGAAAAGAACATTTTCTCTATGGTTTCTATCAATTTTGTTATTACTATCACTTAGCAATAGATGATAGTAAATTAAATACACGTATCTGGTACATATATGTAATTCATAATACACAAAAGATTAAAGTACATAGATTTCAACTATCTACTATAAAACAGAATACATGAAAACTTTATTTTTGAATCATTTTAATGCTCCTTAGAGGACATAAGACATTAACCTATATCTCTCAAGTTTATAAGGGTTGGAATAATATCACAGAAGAAAAATTTATATTTTTCATTTATTATCCTACAAAATTTATAAGTATAAACTCTTTCCCAAACTACATATGATGTGCAGAATCCAGTGATAGTAAGCTTCTGATAAGAGTGTGTTTCAGATTCATTTCGTTTTCTTTCTGTATTAAATGACTTTAATGTAATACCTACTGGTAATAGAGGCTACTTGGTGGGGGAATGGGGAGATGTTGGTCAATGGATATAAACTCATTTACAAGATGAATAAGTTCTGAGGATCTATTTCACAGCATGATGATTATAGTTAATAATACTGCATTATATATCTGAACATTGCTAAGAGAGGAGATCTTAAATATTCTTACCACAAAAAAAGAAATGCTAAGTATTTGATAAGATGGAGATATTAACTAACACTATGGTGATAATAATTATGCAATTAATTTTTTAAACATAAAAACAAAAGTAATATATGAAATCTATAGTGGCTATCTGGCATAGTATTTGTTTGTATAGGAGAGAAGCACCTGATCATATTATTCTTCAAACTCATTAAAATTGTAAGGGAGTGCAGAGGGGAAGGAATTATTCAAATATGTTACTTCAGTCAGCTGAGGAACTTTTTTTAAAGGGAAAAGACAGGTGCGTAGATATAACAAAAGGTGGTTTGGGACACAAAAAATGAAGTATTGTGAATATCCTTTGGACAATTTATAAATTACTGCCACTTGACTTTCACATATATTTGTTGTTTCAGTGGATATACTAATTTGAAGTTTACACTGTTAGTTTAATTGTGCAAAATTATATACCTTAATTTTATTAATGTTTACTTATTTACTTTGAAGGAGAAGAGCAGAGAGAGAGGAATTGAGAGAATCTCAAGCAGGTTCCATGCTGTCAGTGCAGAACCTGAAGCAGGCTTAATCCCACGAACCGTAAAATCATGACCTGAGCTGAACTCAAGAGTTGGATATTTAACTGACTGAGCCATGCAAGTGCCCCTTGATTATTTAATTCACTCACACACATACACACACACACACACACCCCGAATGGGCAGAGTAAAAACACACATTTTTATGTCCTAATATGTGACTATTTACTATATCATGACTCATCAGTATTATATTTCTAAGGACAGTCAATTTAAACTATAGCAACTTTGCTGAGTAATAAGGCCTAACAGAGAAGCAAGAAAACATATTCACTAACCTTCATGCAATTTCTCATATTAGAAATTACATATGTTCTTTTCTTAATATGGATGTCAATCTCAGTCTGAGTTTTAGGAGTTAACTAGATATTGTTTCTAGGACCTCCTTGGGGAAAGTTATTTTTGTCCATACTTGTATTCATAAGGACACAAAAGTCTCAGGGTCTTTGCAATTTGAACTGTCTGATCATTTCTAGTGTTTTTTGTTGTTGTTTTTAGACCACTTACCAATTTCAAGTCAATAGCTCACGATGTCATAAATTAAATTATGTTGACATAACAACATTACTGATAGCTTTGCTTAAAGTATGCTGAGCAGTTTTTGAGTGAAGAAAATGACCTTCTGATCCCTCCTCTGGATGCCACCCAGTGACATATTCCTCTAGATAATCTTTTCTCTCTGGGGCACCATCAAGCTTTGTATAAGATTCCATAGACTGAAACTGACAAAAACTCATGCAAAACCAATTTAACCAGGATTCAGGAAGCAACTAGGGTATTTTTAAGCCTATACAAAATGTCAAACTTAATATTTAGCTTTTGACATTTTCCAAAAGTTATGTTCATAAATGTAGTCTATTTATTTTGAACAAATGTATATGTGTGTGTATGTGCACATCCATTAACTAGGTCTATGTAAAAATAAAGTAGATGAAATTGCAAATTGTTGGGAAATTTTAGGGTAGAAGATGTATATTTGTTTGCTTTTGTGCTTCTTTGATATACAAATCTCCATGTAAATTTAATTCCCATCAGTCAAAGTAAACATCAGTTGGGCCTGTCCAGCCCTTATAATGTTGAGCCTTATGACCCAGCCTTCCTCTCTCTAAAGATCCACGTTGTGTTTGTTGTTTTTTTCCATGCCCTGTGTATTGATTAAATTGAAAAAACAAAACAGAATGAGGTTTTGCAAAAACACTATTCGTTCGTAGATTTGAGTGGGGCAAGCATAAAGGGCTAATGTTAGAATCTCATAATTAGATTTATTAATTTTAATTTAGGATAGTTTCAATTAAGAGCCAGTTATATTCCTGATACTTTGCAACAGCATATGCTGTCTGCATAACAATTAGTTTTTGTTCAGGATTGCACTGATTCATTCCACAGATACATTATTGTGTACTTACTACTGTGTACCTTTTATCTTCTGGGCACTGTTTTGATCTCTGAGAGTATAAGAGGAAAGCACCCACACATGGCCTTTGCCCTTAAGAAGATAATATAAAGTAATAGCTAAGAGGCTACACTTGGAGCCAAATTTAAATTTTATCTCTTCTACTTACTGACTGTGTACCCTTCAACAAGTTTTTTAACCTCTATGTGTCTTGGTTTGCTTCTGCAAAATTGATTGTTAAGAGTTACCATTATGATGAGTTAGTAACAAAAATATGTAAAGTGCTTAGAATAATGCCTTGCCTATAGTATAAATTCAGTAAATAGTAGTTATTTTTGTAGTGGAGGGAGATTACAATTAGTCAGAGAGGAGGATGTGAAAACAGGCAATTGCTACACAATACCATATGTGCTAAACTAGAAAAATCAAAGGTGCCATGGAAGCCAAAGAAAGTCATGTAACCTTAATTTAGAGTGCCGTGGAAGGCTTCTCAGAGGAAGTGGTATTTAAGTTGAGACCTTTGAGGGATGAAAATTTAGCTAGGTAAGGAGGCATTGGGAATATAGAGGGACACTGTTGTTCCCACAAAAGAAAAAGACTAGAGAACAAGAAGAACACATTCAAGAATTGAACGCCTTGAAAATGCAAATTTTTGTTCTTGTTATCACAATGGAACCATATTTGTTCCTTATGATAACATGCCTAAGGAGTTTTTTGACCTTACACATAAGAGAAGTCAAAGGAATTTTACAATTAGAAGACTAACCAAGACAAAAACAGTTATTCCAAACCCCAACCCCTTCCTTTTATTAAAAAAAAAAGTCAAACCAGTGGTAATAAAAGTCTGTTCTTGGACCCATAAAAATCCATGTACAAATGCACCCAAACTACTTCTTTAGTCACTGCTTTATTCACCCAAGAACTTGCATCGACCCTTATAATCTTCAGAGGATTTGATACATGGTTCAATATGTTCACAGATGTTAAATCTGGCTGCTACCAGCTAGAATTTTAGGAATCAAAATGAACAATTTGCATAGAAAAATTACTGAAAAAAAGTAATTTCGAAGATAAGATTTCTCTATTAAAAAGATCTGATAAATAATGAAAGTTGTGAAACACTTTTCTACAAAATAAAATATACTTCCTGGTATGTTTCATTTGCCGTAGAGCAAAAAGGTTTCGTTCTGATCCATTCTCCTTTATTCTAGGTCTCCATTTTAAAGATTCTACAAAAATACTTAATCTTCTGGCAATTTAAGCAGGTCAAGCTCAAATGATCTCTCTGAGAGGGTCCTCTGGGAAAGGATCTGTGTCACACTTCCCCATTTCCAATACATAAGAACTCAAATATTACAGAAGTGAATGTTGTTTATTAGAAATGGTACTGACGTGGGGGAGGGCCAACATGGCAGAGGAGTAGAGGAGCCCAGTATTCCCCATGTCTTTCAAATTAAGAAGGACCAGAACCAAAGGGCTCTCAACCCCAAGAGTCTGAGAGGAAAGGTGTTACAGTCTACAAGAACTGATCCATGAATTCAGCAAAGTTGCAGGATACAAAATCAGTGTACAGAAATGGGTGGCATTTCTATACGCCAACAATGAAGCAGCAGAAAGAGAAATAAAGAAGATAATCCCTTTCACAATTGCACCAAAAACCATAAAATACTCAGGAATAAACCTAACCAAAGATGTGAAAGACCTCTATAAACTATAAAAAAAACTTATGAAGGAAATTGAAGAAGACACAAGCGAATGGAAAAACATCCCATGCTCATGGATTGGAAGAATAAATATCGTTAAAATGTCAATACTACCCAAAGCAATCTACACATTCAAGGCAATTCCAATCAAAAATTGCACCAGCATTCTTCTCAAAGCTAGAGCAAACAATCCTAAAATTTGTATGGAACCACAAAAGACCCCGAATAGCCAAAGTAATACTGAAGAATAAAACCAAGGCGGGAGGCATCACAATCCCAGACTTTAACCTCTACTACAAAGCGGTATTGGCACAAAAACAGACACATAGACCAATGGAATAGAATAGAAAACTCAGAAATGGACCCGCAAGTATATGGCCAACTAATCTTTTTTTTTTTCTGTCTTTATTTATTTTTGAGAGCAGTAGAGACAAAGCATGAGCAGGGGAGGGTCAGAGAGAGAGAGGGAGACAGAATCTGAAGCAGGCTCCAGGCTCTGAGCTCAGCACATAGCCCGACACGTGGCTCAAACTCACAGACTGTGAGATCATGACCTGAGCCGAAGTCGGACACTCAACTGACTGAGCCACCCAGGCGTCCCCAACTAATCTTTGACAAAGCAGGAAAGAGTATCCAATGAAAAAAGACAGCATCTTTAACCAATGTTGCTGGGAGAACTGGACAGCAACATGCAGAAGAATTAAACTAGACCACTTTCTTACACCACTCACTAAAATAAACTCAAAATGGATGAAGGATCTGAATGTGAGACAGGAAACCATCAAAACTCTAGAGGAGAAAGCAGGAAAAAATCTGTTTGACTAAGCCGCATCAAGTTCTTACTTGACACACCTCTGAAGGCGAGGGAATTAAAAGCAAAAATGAACTACTGGGAACTCATCAAGACAAAAAGCTTCTGCATGGCAAAGGAAACAACCAACAAAACTGACAGGCAACCAACGGAATGGGAAAAGAAATTTCAAATGACATATCGGATAAAGGACTAGTATCTAAAATCTATAAAGAACTTACCAAACTCCACACCCGAAAAATGAATAAATAATCCAGTGAAGAAATAGACAGAATATATGAATAGATACTTCTCCAAGAAGACATCCAAATGGCCAACAGACACATGAAATGATGCTCGATGTCACTCATCATCAGGGAAATACAAATCAAAACCACACTGAGATATCACCTCACACCGGTAAGAGTGGCAAAATGAACAAATCAGGAAACTATAGATGCTGGTGAGAATGCGGACAAACAGGTACCGTCTTGCACTGTTGGTGGGAATGCAAACTGGTGCAGACGCTCTGGAGAACTGTGTGGAGGTTCCTCAAAAAAATGCAAATAGAACCACCCTATGACGCAGCAATAGCATTGCTAGGAATTTACCCAAGAGATACCAGAGTGCTGATGCGTAGGGGCACGTGTACCCTGATGTTTATAGCAACACATTAAACAATAGCCAAATCATGGAAAGAGACTAAATGTCCATCAACTAACCAGTGGATAAAGAAGAAATGGTATATATATACAATGGAATACTACACGACAATGAGAAAGAAGGAAATCTGGTCATGAGTGGCAACTTGGATAGAACTGGAGGGTATTATGCTGAGTGAAATAAGTCAGTCAGAGAAATACAGATACCATATGTTTCCACGCATATGTGGACTTTATGAGAGTTAACAGAAAACGGGAGGGGGGGAGGGGAAGAGGGGAAGAAAAAAAAAACACACAGAGAGGGAATGAGACAAAACATAAGAGACTCTTACATACTAAGAATAAAGTGAGGGTTGAGGAGGGTATGGGAAGGGGGAGAGTGGGTGATTGGCACTGAGTAGTGTACATGTTTGGATGAGCACGAGAAAATTGGTTGCACGGGAACCAATTTGACAATAAAAAGTTATTTAACAAAACGGTACTGACAATAACAGAGACATTGAGAAAATAGTTTATTATCATTAAGTATTTTTAGATGGGAATTTAATATATTCAGGTCAGATATTTCTGTCAGACTCTAAGTGAAAAGCAGAGTTTTAATTTTTATCAATAGGCCATGAGCTAATTGTATTCAAGAAAACAAAAGAAAAGGTTATCATTTTTCTCCACAACCTCACAATGTCATCTTTCTTTGTCACAAGAAAGGCAAGTGCTTCTCTTTTCACATGCAGTAGGGCAATATACTGAAGAGTGCTCTCATTGAATTCCTTTAGCCCACTTCATCTTTGGAACAAATTTTAATTTCAGTACAAACTAAAATAGCCCTTATTTTAAGCCAGAATTTATGGACAGGTCATGGCATTTGATAGATTCAAGCAGAGATAAAACAAAAAAAAAATTCTTCCATATGCCTTGTAAAATCGAAGGGATAATCTGAACATCTACATGCACCGGTAAATCAGTTTCACCAGGCTGCAACAGGTATGAAATGTGAAATAGCTCAGAGGTTGATTATGCTTAAAATATGTGAACATATCAAAGTCTTGTCAGTATTTTGAGATGAAGATTATTGGTATGGTAATTACTCGGAAGAACATAGGAGAAAGATCCATTAAATAGGGAAATTATAAAGGACTGCATTCCCCAAAACTCAGGAAAAGAAAATGCAACAAAATATAATATATGTGTTACAGAAACTTCTAATAATTTACCTGCTTTTATTGTATTTTTAAAGAAGGGCCTTCATACATAGGGTCAAAAGAGTTATAGAAACTCATCCATGTGAATGTAAGTAATTATATCTGCAAAGAAAATGTTTGAAGGCTTTGGAAATAGTATCTATCTACAGATATTCAATGAGAGTGACTATTGAAGACACAGAATTTGTAAATGGACTGGAAGTCTTACAAAACTCTACCTACAAGAATGGAGAGGGGGGTGGGAGTGTGAGAGGAAGGAATAAATGGAGAGGGAGAAGAAGAAGGATAAGGAGAGATAGAGGAAGAAATTAAGATTGACAGAAATAGAGGAAACAAGGAACAACAAAGCCATGCTTCGATGTCACTTCACTGAAGTTAAATAATAATAGAAAAAGAGGGACGCCTGGGTGGCTCAGTCAGTTGTCTGGCTTTGGTTTAGGTCATGATCTCATTGTTTATGAGTTCAAGTCCTGCATATGGCTCTCTGCTGTCAGCACAAAGCCCACTGGATCCTCCATCTCCCTCCCTCTTTCTCTCTCTCTCTCTTTCTCTGCCCCTACCCTGCTCATGCTCTCTTTCTCTTTCCTCTCTCAAAAGTAAATAAAATTAAATAATAATAGAGGAATAAATAAAGAAGAAAGAAAGAAAGAAAGAAAGAAAGAAAGAAAGAAAGAAAGAAAGAAAGAAAGAAAGAAGGAAAGGAAGGAAGGAAGGAAGAAAGAAAAAGAAAAAAGAAAGGGTAGAAAGGAAGAAAGGAAGGGAAGGAACGAGTGGGGGGAAGTTATCCTTTTAGAACAGTTTCTAAAATGTGAACCATCTCATTGCTCATCACTTTCAGCCTACATCAAAATCAAGAAATTACGTATACCTCCCATGTTCATTCCAACACTAGAGTCTTTCCACTTTTTCTTAGTATATAACATAGTACTCATCACAGAGTAAAAACCAATAGATACTAATCACTGATGAATTGAAACTGATTAAAAATATCAAAAATCCAGACAGGATATTTTTAAGTTTATTTTATTTATTTTGAGAGAGAGAGAGAGAGAGAGAGAGAGTATGGGAGGGGCAGAGAGAGAGGGAGGGAGAGGGAGAGAAAGAGAGCATGGGAGGAGGAGAGAGAGAGGGAGGGAGAGAATCCTAACCAGGTTCTCTGCTGTCATCACAGAACCTGATGCAGTACTCGATCCCATGAACCATGAGATCATGACCTGAGAAGAAATCAAGAGTCGGACCCTTAACCAACTGAGCCACCCAGAAGCCCCAGATAGGATTTTCAATTAAACAATTCAGGCTACTGATAAGACCAGCCAACACTTCCTACATGGTAGGCATATGTCTAATGTCTAAACATGTTACCTGTATTAACTTTTTTAAACTCACAATTACCCTATGAAGTAAGTATTTTTATGATCAAATATGAGAAAACAGGCATAGAAAGGTAAAGTAATTTGCCCAAGTTCACACAGATAGGAAGTGGCAAGGGCCAAGATGCACAACAAGTGTTTATCTTTCAAGTCTGAATTCTAGTCTCTATGCTTTCAAGACTAGACGTAAACTGGAGTTGAAGTCATAAAGATCTATATCAGAAGGAATCCAGAGAAACTCCACATTCAGCCCAGAACTCTGGTTTTGGGATAATACCCAATGGGCTTCTACATCTAGTCCCATGCTCTAAAGATTTGGATTCCTTCCATTAAGAGCATGGATCTAGCAGAACACTTTTACAGTCTGATCAGCCACTATGTAGTTAGACAAATATTTTCATCCCTTACAGGATTTTCTGGTAATCCAAGGCAACTCGGTGACATGTGGATATTTAACTGCTCAGTTGATCTAACTTCATATTTTTGGACAACAACGGTAGCAAAATAATACTCCTTAAATGCACTATTGTATGCAGTTTTACTCAAAAGAGAAAAGAACACTCAGACCTATCTCAGAAGTATTTACTTTTACCTTTTAAAAAATATCTATTAAATGACTTTACTTTTGTAGACCTGACTGAGAACAACTTGACTGAGGGACTATATTTTACTCACATGAAAATGTCAAGACACATAGAAAAGCAATAAAAAGATAGAAGAAATACTGAGAGAATTTATAATATAACGTTGGTGGGTGCCTTGTTTCTCTGATGTTCATTGTCTGCACACACAGAAATGATTAATGAAAAACAAAAATAATGGGTTTTTTTTTCATTCTTTCTACACTTCAACAAATAATGAAGAATCTTAGATGCATTTATCAAAATGTAAACATATTTTAGGTGATGATGATCAATACTTTTCACTTCCTTTCAGTGCTAAGATAGGTAAAGTGATTGTCTTCACTTCTGGATCCTAAAGTGCTCCCTGAGTGGAACATTCTTGCCTTACTCATCTTTGACTATACAGCACTTAATGCAGTGATTGACATTCAGTGTGTTTTCAATAATTTTCCATTGAAGTAAACTGTAAGGGTGAAAAACCAGTCATAGGATTTACAGAGATACACATGCAGGTATATAGGCAACAGACACTATGGATTTTAAATACCAACATGTAGGATATCTGCCAAACAATGAGTGTGTTTATTATTTAATCTGAGCTAAAATTATTATCCTAATAGGAACATTTATCAATTACCTTCTAGTTGTCATACCCTGCAATGGAAATTTAACTTATTTCTCTTTTAAGATTTTCATTAGCACTGTGAAGCTGGCATTACTACCTACCACCCAAAGTGAAGTTCAGAGAGGTTAAGTAATTAACTTAAGGTCACACGGTTAATGCGTAGCAGAATTAAAGAAACGTAAATCTGTATGTCTCCGAGTCCATATTCTAGGCATCATTTAGGCTGTTGTCTGGAATTTTGAGCTGAAGTATATGTATATAGTTTAAGAAAAACAAGTATACTGTTTAAACAATGCCAATGAGAACTACATTGTAAATATCAAAAGAATAAACATTGAAGATAAAATGTGAAACATGAAGAGGATTTTTCCGTGTCTGGGAAGATTGGGTTGATTATATATGTGCAGCTTTTAAAAAAAACCATGAAGCTTTAAAGATTTAAAGGAAAAAGTAAAGCCTTCTGGAAACAGCTCATTCACTACAGGGTATTTTAAAAAGAATCAGCAATCAGAATTTATAATTAGAAAAATTCAGAAAGTTTTGAATGTAGGGTTAAAATAATAAAAGCACCTCTAAGATTGGTGTCATTTATTCTCTACATTATGAAACTAGTTGAGTCAAAAGGTCCCTAGTTAACAGATTATTGAGAGACAACATTTCTAGGAAAGGTAAATAAATGAATTGTGTGTGTGTGTGACTTGTTGCTATGAAACCAATTTCACAATTTTATTTATGATATATAAGCTTGCTTTCGTTCGCTCCCTTTATGCACTGTTAACTGAATAAGAATGAGGAAAATGTCAAGACTCTTTGCTGTTATCTCCTCTTTTCTCTTTTTCTTAAGATGGCACCATTGCTTATAAATATTTGTACTATGCAAGACACTTCAACATCCTTCATCTCAGTTAATCCTCACAATATCAATAATGATATTGTTTTGTCCATTTTGCAGATGAGGAGATAGTAGCACAAGGAGACTTGCAGCAAAGCAGAATTAGAACCTAGTTTCCTGGTACCAGAATCCATTGTTTCTTCCTCTAATAAAACACTGGTCTGAACATTTTGGTCCAATCTCCCTGCTTAAGTGTGTACACATTCACTTTCTAGTCCATCTGACAGTATGGAAATACTGACAGTTGTTGAAAAGAGTTATCAAAGTAAAAATTAAAAAAAAAATCAAAGCAACGAACAAAACAAAACAAAGCAGATCAAGAATAAAAATCACCCAATTATTTTTATAATATTAAATGGATAGTGTCTCCATTAATGAGGATGAGGGAGTATAGACCCCATGTTTTTCAGCTATCCTTTCCCCATACACTCTTCCACCACTGGCTTTAAGAGTCACTGTCAGCCATTAGAATGATGCCAGGATTAAGGGCTGTATTGAGAATTGGCATAATGGAATTTGACACCAGAGTTTGGTGTTCTTTTTAACATTTCTAAACTCCTCCCCCCACCCTTAAATATCAAAATTTGTATTCCTTACATACTTACTTATCTATCCAATTATGTTATTTTTTTATTTTTTTAAACATCATTGGTGAGTGGCTCCTGGGTAGCTCAGTCAGTTAAGCCTCAGGCTCTTGATTTCAGCCAAGTCATGATCTCATGGTCATGAGTTTGAGTCCCAAGTCAGGCTCCACACTGGTCATGGAGCCAGCTTGGAATTCCCTTTCTCCCTTACCCTCTGCCCCTGTCCCTTGAAAAAATAATAAATATCTTTGGAGAGAATAGAAATTTATAAGGGGCAAAAGGGTAGCTATAGCAGAACAAATAGAAAGTTCATATCCATGTTAGAATGATCAGGTGTTTGTGTGTGTGTGTGTGTGTGTGTGTGTGTGTATTTCTTAAATTGGCGTTGGTATGGATGAAGACAATGTTAAAAGCCTTGCAAAATATGAAGCAGAACATCTCTGCAATTACTGGAAGAGATTTCCAATTAATCAAGTACTTTTTAATTACTTTAAAGCTTCAATTTAAAAACAAATCCAGCAGAATGATAGCATTGAAGGTTTGTTAATCATTTTTATCAAACTCTTTAAGAGAGTGGTGTGAAAGGATTGTAATCAATCTGAAATTTCCTGGGATTATTAACCATTTGAAATGTTGAGGGTTTGCATTGGTGAATCCATCAAACAGAAATATGCATCTTTAAGGCTGAAGGGGTTACTGATACACTAACCCATGATTATCTTCCTAAGTGCAAAACACAGTTAGCAAAATGGACAAAACACTTCCTTAAGAATCCCGTAATTCAAATCAAATCAAACACAATTTGCTTAGAAATTTTTTTTTTCTTTCCTGAGGGACCATGATACAGCTGCTTTAGGATTACCATGGGATTAACAAACTGTGTGGTTTTTCCATCAGATGTTAGACTTTGTCATGGCAGAGAAAGCACTCTGTAGGATAAGCAGCAATTTGAGTAAGCACAGCAATGGAAGAAGTTTGAATGAAAAGGATTTCAGTTTCCTTCTCAGCTCAGCCTAACAGTGGAAACTCTAAATTTCAAGTTCAAAGTTGAAAGCAGTATGAAATAATTCAGCTAAATTCTTACTGCCAAGGAATGGATCATCTATATACTTTCCCTTAACTTACAATTGGTTGGTGTTTTCTCTGAACTGGCTAGTGCAGGATTTCCAGGCACCTTTGCTAAATTCCCTAATAACCAAAAAACTTTTTAATGTTCCCAGGGATGTTTTATATACGCTCCTGAATCTTGTAAGTCTTTGATTGAATTTCCATGCTCTCTGTGATCTGCCTCCTCCACCTCCCCGTGATATACACTAATGCATTTTCTTGTGTTCAGATAAGAGTGACTTTTGATGGACACCATCATCTCTCTGTCGGAACTTTTTTCTTTGTCAGGATTCCTTATCACATCTGCTTAGTACCATTATTTCATACCATAATGGTGCATGTTCTTTGGATTCCTTAAATTCCTTAATCATCCTATGTTCATTGTAGGAATGGAATCAAGGCCTCCCTCTCATGTAAATTTTAGATTTTTTTGGTATGAATATTCCAACTTTTTTACACTGTTTAGTAGAACTGTTCTTTTATGTTTTTCCCTTACTTACAATGAAGCTTCCTGCCCCCCACATAAGGCACATAAGTTTTGGTCTGTGACATGAGGAGTCTACAGAAAAGTCCAGGTGATAAACACAACATTTTCTAGAGATTCACATGCTTCTAACTCTTCTCTTAGAATGATGACTCAGGCCCATATTTCAGTAGATTTTTGTCAGAGATTTTTCTGTAAATTGGTACTTCCAAGATACAAAAAAGAAAAGTAGAAGCAAGTTAAAAAAAAAAGTAGAAACGACTAAAATAAAGTCTCAATTGTATTTGCTATTACATGGAGTTGCTAATGAGTACAGTAATATGGGTGGAGGGGGTGCAGAAAACCCACCAGGACAATGTGCTTTTAATTTTATCTTGTTTCCCTATCAGACTGAGTATACGGAAGGTCAGATAAAGGCAGCCTTATACTATACAATAGTTCTCAAAATTTTTCCATCTAAACTGTTCGCATCCCCAAAATATTCTCTTATAATTGTTTTGCTTCCTGTAATGATTCTCTAGAAAATTGGTTACTACATGTTGGTGGGTTGTAGGAAGCAGAGGCATAGAACACATATCAAAGTGTCTGGACTTGGAGAAAGTACATGTAATTTGAAAAACCTTGGCCCCTGGAAATTTCTATAGGATCTTACCCCACCCCTGCTTCATAGAATCATTAATGTAGGGTGAAAGAATCCTGGCATTTGGAGGATATCGTGTTTTTTCACCTATGATCTATGATCTAGGCTATTCTATTAATCTTTATTTTGCTATGACTTTTGGACTTTAACTTTTGTTTTTGTTCAAAAAACTTTGCTCTGCAGAGGTTTTACATATTTTAATACAGCTTTATCTTGTTTGAAAATGCTATCTTAACTTAGTTTTGGGTCAAGACCAGTCAGTTCCTTTCCTTGAGCATCTGATTAAGTCTGCACCCAACCACTTCCTTAACTGGGTTTTCACATTCAAGAACACTAATCACTTGAGGCTATGTACCAGACAAATAGGGACAGCTTTTATACTCCAGAGCCCACCAAAATTCAAACTATTGAGATCACTGACTTTTAAGGAACCTGTGAAATCTACCCTACATGCCATACATAAGCTTCCTCCTATAACTCCAGCTTTCTGTTACCCTGTCCCCAGGTGCAACACTCTTCAGGGCCCTGCTTTACAGCCCTCTCTCCTTTGGAGCAGTTAGTGACCAAGAGTTCTGTGCTTCATCTATCTTGGTGACATTGTGCTAGGTCCTGACATCAAAAAAATCTTTAAAAAATCTTTAAAGCTCATAAAGCACAAGTTTTTATATCTTGTTCTTCAATTGCATCTGACTTTACAATTTTCTCTCCCGGATACTTTTAGCAATAGAATATAGTAGGACTTGGAATTAGATCTATATGAATTCAAATTCTGATTCTGACACTGTTTAGCTGTTACTTAGAACAGGGTCCAGTCTCTCTGGGGCTGTTTCTTCATTTGTAAAATAAGAATATATATAATAGTACCTGTTTCACAGTATTGTGGTAATAATTAAAAGATCTTTAAATCTATATAGATATAGATATAGATATAGATAGATATAAATACATGGCTCTTTTCATACTACCTCACACATAGTAAGCACTGAATTAATGGTAGCTATTGTTATTGATAGGTATATATTTTTGTATTTGTTTTTTTGGTTTGACTATGTTATAATTATATTTTTTATTCTCTTAGGGTTTATTTGGTAGAGTAACGAGATACATGTTTTATTTTCTTAAACAATCAATTGTCCCAGCATACATCTTTGTGTGTCCAATAATTTATGATTTCATTTTTACCACGTACTCCTTATGAGTTCTAAAGTTTGTTTTGTGTTATCCATTTTGTTCTATTGATCTGCTTATTCTTACACTAGTATCATATTGTTTTAATTATTGATATTTTAAATAAACTTTAATTACCGATGGCTTTTTCTATTATTCCTTTTTCTCCAGTAAGTTCTTAGGTATTCTTGCCTTTCTACTATTCACAGTAAATTTTAGAATTATTCTATCACATTAAAAAATTCTCATTGGTAATTTTACTGTAATTATGTTAAACCTGAAAATGAAGATGGAATAAATAGGAATCTTAATAATCAATATTCCCATCTAGGAACATATTTGTCCACTTAGGATGTATGCTTTTTAAAACATACTTCAGAAGTTGTATGAAGGGCAAGCTGAATTCTACAGTTCCTCTTGTAACTAATTACATGCCTTTGGATAAATCTTATGTTCTTGATGTAATTTCTGTTCTATAGAGCTTATGGCATTTACATTAGGGTTAAATGAATTAAATTAAATTATGCATACAAAATAGCAAAGTAAGGAGTTAAATATTCATAGAGAAGCAAGAAGATATTACTATTATTTTAAAAAATAGACTTAAGGAGTGCCTGAGTGGCTTGGTCAGTTAAGCGTCAACACTTGATTTTGGCTCAGGTCATGATCCCATGGTCATGGGATGGAGCCCCACGTCGGTTTCTGTGCTGACTGTGCAGAGCCTGTTTGGGATTCTTACTCTCCCTCTTTCTCTGCTCCTACCCAGCTCACATGCTCTCTCTCTCTCTTTCTCAAAATTAAATACGTAACCACTGAAAAAAATTAGACTTGAGGTAAAGTCCAATTCTGCATCAAAGGTGTTTTTCATCTCAAATAAAGTATATTCACAGAAAAAGAAAAAAATATTAAAACACAGAAAAGCAGAGATCCAAGCATGTCAATTTTTATCAGATCTTCAAAAAAACTCTACTAATTTAATTCCAATATCTCCATATGGTGAAAACATTTACCATGGAATCTGTACCCTATACCTCATAAAATTAACCTCATGTTTACATAGATTTATAGAGTTTGAAAAGACTAGGATGTTATCTAATTCAGACTTTCATTAAGTGGAAATACCTGTCTTCTATTTTTTCCAGCAATAGTGAATTCACTATTTCATAAGTTATTAAGATTCTCATATTTTGAAATGTCCTTATTGTTCCAATATCTGTCTCTCTGTAGCTTTCACCTATGCACAGGTGCTATAGGAATAGGAAGGTGAAGCATCTAATTTCATCTGGCAGGAAGTAAGGAAGGGAGTAGGAAGGGGCTGTCAAGAAGTGCATTCTAGAGGAGGTATGGCTTGAACTGTATCTTGAAGAGAGAAAGGTTAAGGCATTCCAGGTCAAAGAGCATCACTGAAAGTATGATGTATTTGGGAACTCTACTAAATTTGGTTCTGCTGAAGCAAATGAGGGAATAGTAAAAGATGAGGATGAAGAAATTGGCAAGTGAATGGTACAGAGAGCCTTCTGTGCTAAGGTGAGTTTGGCTTTTGTTGACAAGAGAAGTCATTAAATGGTTCTTTAAACTCAGCAGTATTGTTCTAGTTGTGTTTGCTGGACCTACACAAAATCTCTCTTATATATATTTTTAATCTTTTCTAGTTTTTCAAGGCACTTGAAGGCAGTCTTTATGTTCTTCTAGTTCTTTTAAGAAATCGTCATCTATATCTTTTCTAGATTGCTACCATTGCAGTCTCTTACCCTGTATTCATTCTAGTTTAAGTTCATCTTAAATTGTAATATGCAGAATTAAGTCAACACTACAGATATAATTTAATACTGTAAAGTAGTTCAATATTACTTTACCTCATTAATTCTATACAAAACTTTTTAAAAAGAAAATTAAAATTAAGTTTGGCTTATTTTGGAGTTGGAGTGGGGGCAATACACCAGACAACAGAGGCTCTATTATGCTGTACTAACAACCTCAAAATGTCAGTAACTCAACACAACAAAGGTTTATTTCTCACTCACACTTAATATTCAATATGGATGGACAGGGAGTACTCTGCTTATCACAGTTATTCAGGGATCCAGGTTGACAGAAACTTTGCTATAATACCTGCTTCCAGTCAACAAGACAGAAAAAGAAAAAGTAGTAAATTTTGGACTGGCTCTTAAATTTTCCAAAGCAAATCAATTGGTCTCATTTAAATTCAAAGCAAGTGGGAACATACACTTTGAACCTGGAAGGAGAGGATAGTAAGGCTATTTGACTAGTCCTGATGATTTCCAGCAGCTTACAGCTAGATATCAAGGATTTTGTTACTAATTAAATCTCCATATTTTTTCTTGTTTTGGCATAAATGGGTAACAAGCCAAGTCTTCTTTGTTTTTTTCTTTTCTAATATTTAACTTTTATGTAATCCCTACACCCAATATGAGGCTCAAACTCATGATCCAAAGATCAAGAGTTGCATGCTCTACGGACTGAGCCAGCCAAGTGCCCCTATGTCTTCTTAATAGTATAAAATCCTTTTGTTTTCATTAAAAGCTTACCAAATTGGATTCAGTCTACTGTTTGTTTTGGTCCGAATGTTTGTGTCACCCTCAAATTCATGTTGAAATCTTAATTCCCAGGGTGATGCTATTCAGAGGTAGGGCTTTTGGGAGATGATGAGGTCATAAAGACACAGCCCACATGACTAGGATTAGTGCCTTATTAGAAAGAGGACACACCGAGTTTACTTGCCCTTTCCACCATGTGAAAACACAACAAGAAGACATGGTCATCTACAAACCAGGAAGAGGGTCCACACCAGACACCAAATCTGCCAGAGACTTGATCTTGGACTACCATCCTCCAGAGTTGTAAGAAATATCTTTTTTTGGTTTGTTTATAAGTCACTCTCTCTATAGTATTTTGTTTTATCAGCCTGAAGAAACTAAGGCATTGTTCATATTTTTTAAAGATGTTAATCCAGCATGTATTTTACTAGTCAATGCTTACATCTTTGGTTCATGTTCTAAACTAGCAAAGATATAATCTATGTCCATAGGGGCCTATGATACTGTACAAGACACTTGAGGTTATCATTGATCTATTGATTAATTACTTTATAGATGTCATTATGGTGAAGCTTTTCAACCAGCTCTCAATCTACCAAATAGTATAATTGAGTCTTATTGCAACAAATGACTAAAAGATTATTATCTGAGATTTTACCAAATGCTTTCCTCTAGTCAAGTTTTAAAACATCTAAGCAAGATCATGGTATAGCAACCTAGCAGTCCTATCAAAAAGGAACCAAGCTTAGTTGATTTTGTCTTTTGTTCAAGTTGATCATGTCTTATGTTGGCTCCTGATTACTCTCACTCTTTTCCAAATTTCACAAATAATCTTGTTAGTAATCTGTTTGGGATGTTTTTGTTAAAAGTGAAATCCAGCGTTTATTAGATAGTTTCTATAAACAATCTTTCCCTTCCATTTTTGGCAATCAAGATACATGTTCCTATATCCAAAATTTAATATTCTTTCTCATTTTACATGAACCTTCAGTTTTTATGTATGCTGTCACTGACACAAAAAGGTATATTTTAATAGACCTTTTGGGGCACCTGAAGATTCATTTCAATGCCACCAGAATTTTATTGGACTTTAAACAGGATTTCTATGGTATTCTCTATGATATTTGTTCTAGATTTTTCAGTTGGAAGGCCATTTTACTTTCCAGAGAATATTGAGGTAAAATAGGTTTAAAATATCTCAAACTTCTTTCTTTCATCTGTTGACATCTATCATCTTCCTCATTCAATAAATATCTTCCTTTGTTCTTACTGCTTTAAAACTTTCTTGAAAAACCCCTTTACTTTACCTTAAAATTTCCCACAAGTCTCAGTTAGTTTGGGGTACTAGAATCTTCAAAAATGTTGGTAGAGTTTCGTGATATTTTCTTATATTCTGGTCGTTTGAAGCATTTCTTCATTTAAAATTTGAATCTCTTCCACAATAGGTTATTGCTAATACATATCATATATACATGTTTTCTTGCTTTCTCACTTGAATCATCTACTTGAAGTTCCTAGTTACTTATTATGTTTTCTTTTTCATAGAGTGGAAGACATAACATAATAAAAGAATAAATATCTATCAGTAGATATAATCAAGTCCAGAGATGGTCTCTGATGATATTTTGGGAGATTTCCTTCCAAACTAATTTTATTGCAACTGTGCAGAAAAAAATTACATTTATTAAGAGGCTTAACCTCTGTATATCTCGATTTTATCACAGAAATGAACATGACAATATATGCCTAACTTCCCACTTTAGGTTTATTAAATATTTTCTAGATATTTTATGGTGTCTCTATCACTATTATATCTGGGTTGTCAAAATAGATAATCTTCAAGAAAGAATGATGATAATTATAGCCAGATGGAAAGACAAATATTAGCATATTTATTGTTGTTATAATTATAATAATAAAACCACATATATAGAGCTTATTAGTTACAAGGTACTCTTCCAAGCATGGCTGATTTATATTTAATTTTTTGATTTTCATGATAATCCTTTAGATAGGTGCTTAGATTTTCAAAGCTGCAGATGGACAGGAAACAAGACATTTTCCCTATGCAAAGTGGAGTGAGGGTCAGAACTGAGAACCCTAGATAAAATCTTATCCATTAATTTTGTTTTCACCTTTAATTAAAAGCTAAATGACGGGGCACCTGGGTAGCTCAGTCAGTTGAGTGTCCAACATCGGCTCAGGTCATGATCTCGCACTCCATGAGTTCAAGCCCCGCATCGGGCTCTGTGCTGACTGCTCAGAACCTGGAGCCTGCTTCGGATTCTGTGTCTCCCTCTCTCTCTGCCCCTCCCCCGCTCATTCTCTGTCCTCTCTGTCTCAAAAATGAATAAACGTTAATAAAATTTTAAAAAAAGCTACATGACAAGAACTCAACAGGTTTCAAAGGGAGATGACAAGAAACCTTATTAGTCTCAGCTTCCTCTAGGATAAAGAGTATAGCTTGTATTTTCACTTCTTAATCAGATGTTAGGTTGAAATTTGTACTACATGCATGGTCTAGTAATTCCCAGAGATATCAATATAAAATATTTCTGGGACAATAATGCTCTAAGGCATCTGGGAGAAGCAGTTGCCAAATTACAGGGAAAGGTTCCTTTTCAATCCAGGCCTTGAATTATTCTCACAGATGAAATCAGGATGCACAAGGAAAGATGTCACCATGAATAAGAGTCAGCATAAATACCAATCATCAAATTTAAAGCCTAAAATAAGGGGTTCCTGGGTGGCTCAATCGGTGGAGTGTCCGACTTCGGCTCAGGTCATGATCTTGCAGTTCGTGGTTTTGAGCCCCACATTGGGAAAGACAAATATCACATGATTTCACTTATATGTAGAATTTAAGAAACAAAACAAACAAGCAAAAGAAAAAAGTAAGAGGAAGAGTGAAAAAGAGGAAAATCAAGAAACAGACTCTTAATTATAGACAGCAAACTGATGGTTACCAGGGGGGAGGTGGGTGGGTGGATGGTTCACATCAGTGATAGGGATCAAGGAGTGCACTTGTCCTGAGCACAGGATGGTGTATGGAGTGTAGAATTACTATATTGTACACCTGAAACTAATATAGCACTGTATATTAACTAACTGAAATTAAAATAAAAACTTTAAAAAAATGATTTCAAAAAGACCATGATCCGAGTGCTAGATATGTTCATTAAAAAAAAAAAAAAAAAAAAAAAGATAGGGGCGCCTAGGTGGCTAAGTTGGTTGGGCAGCTGACTTCAGCTCAGGTCATAATCTCACAGGCTGTGAGTTTGAGCCCAGCATTGGGCTCTGTGCTGACAGCTCAGAGCCTGGAGCCTGCTTCTGATTCTGTGTCTTCCTCTCTCTCTGCCCTTCCCCTGTTCACGCTGTGCCTCTATGTCTCTCAAAAATAAATAAACATTAAAAAAAAAGAAAGAGGAAATAAGATATATCATTTTAAAACACTCAAACAATTCTCCCAAAGGAGGTTTAAAGAAAAAGAAAAGCAAAACAACAACAACAACAAAAAAAAAAAAAAAAAGAAA
This sequence comes from Paguma larvata, assembly GCA_030068075.1. Lineage (NCBI taxonomy): Eukaryota > Metazoa > Chordata > Mammalia > Carnivora > Viverridae > Paguma > Paguma larvata. The sequence goes on from CM057830.1 coordinate 73,862,654, forward strand.
AAAGTAAATAAAAGCATAAAAGTATGTGATAGAAATCATTTTAAATACACCGTATTCAAAGCAGTGTAAATGGAGCAAACTTTTAAGTTATAACAGAGAAATTTACCTGATATAAAATATACAACCATAAAGTCTTTACAGAGTACACAAAACAAATGGGAAAAAAATATGCTGTTAAATACTAAGAGAAAGGCTGGGGTAGCTTTATTAATATTAGTTAAAAGGATTCTAAGGATCAATAATTTTTTTAAAAGATGAAAAGAGCTGCTATTAATTCTAAAGTATATTTCACCAAGAAATGTACAGGTTCTAAACTTTTATGCATCTAATAATATAGACTTAATTTATATAAGACAAAACTTAGGTAATTATGAAAAGAAACAATTTCCCAGTAACAGTGGGAGGTTTTTTAAATAATCCTTTCAGTGAATGATAAATCAAGTAGTCAAAAACATTTAAAAAAAACATTGAAAATTTGAACACCACAACAAACTTGATTATATGAATTTATGTAGAACCTTGCATACAGTATTTGTTCTTCCGAACCATGAACATTGAATATTTTTCCATTTCTTTGTGTCCTCTTCAATTTTGGTCTTCAGTATTCTATAGTTTTCAGAGTAAAAATCTTTTACCTCTTTGGTTAGATTTATTCTTGGGTATCTTAGGATTTTTGGTGCAATTGTAAGTGAGATTGATCCCTTGATTTTTTTTTCTGATGCTTCATTATTGGTGTATAGAAATGCAACAGATCTCTGTATATTGATTTTATATCCTGTAACTTTACTGAATTTGTATATTAGTTCTAGGAATTTTTTGGTGAAGTCTTTTGGGTTTTCTACATGGAGTTTCATGTTGTCTACAAACAGTGACAATTTTACTTCTTTCTTGCAAAATTGGATGCCTTCTACTTCTTTTTGTTGTCTGAAAAACTGAGGTTGCGACTTCCAGTATTATGTTGAATAACAGTGATGAAAGTAAATATCTCTGTCTTGTTCCTGACTATAGAGGAAAAGCTCTCAGTTTTTCCCCATTGAGGATGATTTTAGCTGTGGATTTTTCGTATATGGCCTTTATGATACTGAAGTATGTTCCCTCTATCTCTACTTTGTTGAGGGATTTTTGTTTGTTTTTGTTTTTGTTTGTTTGTTTTGTTTTGTTTTGTTTTATCATGAATGGGTGCCTACTTTGTCAAATACTTTCTCCGTATCTATTGAGAGGATCATAATTTTTCTGTTCTTTTCTTTTGTTAATGTGATGTATCACATTGATTGATTTGTGAATATTGAACCACACTTGCAGCCCAGGAATAAATCCCACTTGATCATGGTGAATGATTTTTTTAATGTAGTGTTTGATTCAGTTTACTAACACATTGTTGAGAATTTCTGCATTCATGTTCATCAGGGATATTGGCCCATAGTTCTCTTTTTTTAGTGGGATCTTTGGTTTTGGAATCAGGTTAATTTGGGCCTCATAGAATGAGTTTGGAAATTTCCCTTCTATTTCTATTTTATGGAACTTTTTGAGAAGAATAAGTATTAGCTATTTAAATGTTTGGTAGAATTACCCTGGGAAGCAGTCTGGCCCTAGACTTTTGTTTTTTGGGGAGATTTTTTATTACTTATTCAATTTCTTTGGTTGTTATAGATCTGTTCAAGTTTTCTCTTTGTGTCTCAGTTTTAATAGTTTATATGTTTCTAGGAATTTGTCCATTTCTTCCAGGTTACCCAATTTGTTGGCATATAACTTTTCATGATATTCTCTTATTTGTTTTTATTTCTGTGGTGATGGTTGTAATTTCTTTTCTCTCTTTTTAAAAGTCTGCCTAAGGAGTTATCAATTTTATTAATTCTTTCAAAGAACCAGTTCCTGGTTTCATTGATGTTTTCTTCTGGGTTTTATTGTTTGTTTGTTTGTTTATATATTATTTATTTCTACTATATTCTTCATTATTTTCCTTATTCTGCTGGACTTAGGCTTTTTTTTTTTTTTGGCTATTTCTCTCTAGCTATTTTACGTGTATGGTTAGGTTGTGTATTTGAGATTTTTCTTGCTTCTTGAGGTAATCCTGTATTGTATATACTTCTGTCTCATGACCACTTTTGCTGCATTCCAAAGGTTTTGGACTGTCTTGTTTTCATTATCATTTGTTTCCATGTATTTTTGTATTTCTTCTTTAATTTCCTGATTGATCATTCATTCATTAATAAGATGTTCTTTAACTGCCATATATTTGTAGTCTTTCCAATGTTTTCTTGTGGTTAACTTCAAGCTTCATAGCATTCTGTTCAGAAAATATGCATGGTATGAACTCAATCTTGTACTCTTGAGGCCTGATTTGTGACTTAGTATGTGATCTATTCTCGAGAATGTCCCATGTGCACTTGAAAAGAATGTGTATTCTGCTGCTTTACAATTAAATTTTCTGAAGATATATGTTAAGTCCTTCTGGTCCAGTGTGTCATTCAAAGCCATAGTTTCCTTGTTGATTTTCTGTTTAGATGATCTATGCATTCCTGGAAGTGGGATGTTAAAGTCCCTTATTATTGTTTTATTATTATCAATGTGTTCCTTTATGTTTATTACTGTTTTATATATTTGGGTGCTTTCAAACTGGGGGCATAAATATTTAAAATTGTTAAATCTTCTTGTTGAGTAGACCATTATATTATTATGATACGGTGCCCTTTTTCATCTTTTGTTATAGTCTTTGGTTTAAAAGCTAGTTTTTCTGTTGTAAGTATTGTTACTCTAGCTTTCTTTTGACGTCCATTTGCATGGTAAAATTTCTTCATCTCCTTCCTTTCAATCTGTAGGTATCTTTACTTCTAAAATGAGTCTCTTATAGGCGGCATATAAATTGTTTGTGTCCATTGTGGCTCCCTATGTGTTTTAATTTTTTTTAATGTTTATTTATTTTTGAGAGAGAGACAGAGTGTGAGCAGAGAAGAGGCAGATAGAGAGGGAGACACAGAATCCGAAGCAGGCTCCAGGCTCTGCATGGTCAGCAGAGACCCCGATATGTACCATGATATCATGACCTGAGCTGAAGACAGACACTTAACCAACTAAGCCCCATCCCTATGTCTTTTGAATGGAGCATTCGGTCCTTTTACATTGAGAGTAATTACTGATAAATATGAATTTAATGCCATTTTATCACTTGTCATTTTTTCTGTAGATTTTCTTTTTTCATTTCTAGTCTTTGTTGTTTTCGGTCTTTCCAACTTAAGGAGTCCCTTTTAATATTTGTTGCAGAGTGAGTTTAGTGGTCACAAATTGCTTTAGTTTTCGCTTGGGAAAGTCTTCAATTCTCCTTCAATTCTGAATGATAGCTTTGCTGTATTAAAGTATTCTTGGGTGCACATTTCTTTTCCATTTAGCATGTTGAATATGTCATGCCATTCCCTTCTGGCCTGCCAAGCATTTGTTGGGAGTTCTGCTGCTAACTTATTTTTCTTTCCTTGTAAGTTAGGGACTTCTTTTGCTGATTTATTAATTTCTTTTCACCGTATTTTGCAAATTTAACTACAATATGTCTTGGTGTTGGCCTACTTTTGTTAATTTTGATGTAAGTTCTCTTTGCCTCGGAAGCCTGTTCCCTTCCCTAGATTAGGAAAGTTTTCAGCTATAATTTCCACAAATAAACCTTCTACCCCCTTTTCTCTCTCTTCTTCTTCTGAAATTCCTATGATACAAATGTTATTATGTTTCATGGAATCACTGAGTTCCTTAAGTCTACTTTAATGATATAAGATTTTCCCCCTCTTTTATCAACTTCATTATTTTCCACAATTTTATCTTCTACACAATTTAAAAAAATTTTTAATGTTTATTATTTTTGAGAGAGAGAGAGACAGATAGTGAGCAGGGGAGAGGCAGAGGGAAAGGGAGACAAAGCATCAGAAGCAGGCTCCAGGTTCTGAGCTGTCAGCACAGAGCCCGATGCAGGGCTCGAACTCACAGACCGTGAGATCATGACCTGAGCCAAAGTTGAGGCTTAACTAACTGAGCCACCCAGGCACCCCTATCTTCTACACAACTTATTCATTCTCTGCTTCTTCCATTCTTATGCTTTTTACAACTGTTGGTTTTGAATATCAGTTATTGCAGTTTTCATTTTGGACAGATTCATTTTTAGATCTTTTATTTTTATTAGTGCAGTTAGTGTCTCTCTGATATCTGCTATACTTTTTTGAAGCCCTGTAATATCTTTATGATTGTTGCTTTTAATTCAGAATCAAGCAAGTTACTTATATTTTTTTCAATTAGATCTGTGTCTTTTTCTTATTCTTTCTTTTGGGTCAATTCTTCCATCTTGACATTATGTCTAGGTCCCTGTTTCTATTTGATAGGAAGATACTGTTATCTTTCCTGCTCCTGAGAATAATGGCTTTACGGAGAAGAGGTCATATGTCCAGGGTCTGGCAGTTCAGAAAGTGTCTGTGGTGTATGTTCCATACACTCTGCTGCTATGTTCTGATTGCTGGTCAGTCCTCTGCAGCATTTATCCTTGCTTACAATGCAGAGAGTTTGAACCTTGGCCAGAGTGTGGTGAGTTTAAACTAGGTGTGTTATGGTCTGCATGTTAAAAGAGCCTGATTCTATTTCCACCAGAGCCGAAGCTTTGCAGAACTCTATCATCAGTAGATGTGGTGCATGCAGGAAGTTGTGCTGGTCTTCTGGGAGAGAGGCCAAATGATCTGAATCTCAAGCACACTTGCAGGAGAAAAACAGAACCAGCAGAAGGTAGAGGGTGGGGCATGATGTAAGCACATTAGTCAGCAAGTGTTGGAGCTGTGCAGTTTACTGAAGTTAATTTATGCTGGGGAGGGGGGAAGAAGAAAATGGTATCAACCAGCTCCTTTATCCTTGCAGAGGGGAGTTCATGTTTGTTGCTGTCAAGGAAGCCCTCCCAAAAGAGCTAACAATTCCCCTGTACTTCCTAGATTTTTTTTTCAGATTGATGTTCTTAGATCGTGAGTCCAGGTTGTTTTCCTGCCTGCAGCAACATAGTGTACTTTGAGCTCTATCACACCTAGGATGGCTGAGTTTCAAAACTCCAAACTTTAGGGATCTGATGTGGCAGGGACTCACACTGATTCTCCAGAAGAAGGTCTCAATGTGCTGAGATTGATGCAGGTTTGACCCAGAAGGCCAGTTGCACCAGAGAACAGGAGCATGGGTTTGGAGCAAAGCACACTAAAGAGCCAGTGTCCACCCTCAGCAGGTGTCTCTGGGCCTATGCTGAAGGGCATGGAGAGTAAATGGCTCCCACTGGCTCCTTTGTCCTCATAAAGGCAATGCCACTTCTCTCAGATGTGCTCCAAGAAGGGGAAACTGTCTCTCCCAGTGTATCTCAGGAAATCCTCAGATTGTGCCCTCTCTCCTGGGTTACCTGCCTGATTTCTTTACAGGAACACTGCAGCCCCCTCAGGGCTCTATGTCAACCTCTAAAATTCCAGTCTTTGAGCAGCTGGATGTAAAAACTCACAAAAATCAGCCCCTCTAGTTTTCCCAGTCAATGGGTTTGTAAAAGCTTTTCCTTGTGAAATACCCTGTGCACTCCTTTCTCTCTCTCACCTTTCCATGACCAGGTCCCTCTCCCCTCCACAGCACCAGCAATCTGTTTCTCCCCCAAATCACATCTCTTCACATCCTACCTCCACAACATGGCCTCCTCTTTTCTTCTAGTTGTGCAGTTTGTTCTGTCAGTCTTCTGGTTGAAATTTTTGGTTGTGAGAATGATTTGATATCTAACTGTGTTAAGGGCACAATGCAGAGCTTAGGGTCCTCCCACTACTCTGCCATCTTAGCTCTGGCTTATCCCATAAATAAAGATTGGTTTAACATTTAAAATTTTGTTTACGTAGCCAGTTATATTAATGAATTAATGGATAAAACCTGTATCTTTAAACTATTTTATGCAGAAAAATCACTTGACAAAATTTGTCACATTCAGTTAGGAAACTGGAAAGAGCAAAATACTGCCTTATTCTCATAAAAAGTATCTATTCATAACTATGAAAAACTTCGTGTTTAATTGTAAATTGTTGAAAGCTTTTCATGTTCCCAAAAAAAGAGAGATAAAGATGCCTGGTATTACCATTTCCAATCAACATTATAGTGAACTCCTCAGCCAAGTCATTGAGATGATAAATTACAAGAAAAAACACCAAAATATTTATTACTTGCAGTAGGAAGATTGCACACATAGAAAATCCAAGAGGATTTATAAATAAATTATTAGAATTAAAATAAGTGTTCAAAAAGTTCTATCAATGTATATGATCAATATTCCAATATCAATTGTATTTTTAATTACTAGCAACAAATAGTTATAAAGTGTACTATTTATAAAAGAATATCATTTAAAATAGAAACCAAAGATATTATGTACTTAGAAATAAATTCAAAAGATCTTCAAGTCTTTGAAAAAGATCATTTTAAAATCTCAATTGAAAGACAGTAGAGAAGGAGTGGCTCAGTCGGCTAAGCGTCCAACTTTGGCTCAGGTCACGATCTTGCAGTTTGTGAGTTCAAGCCCTGTGTAAGGCTCTGAGCTATCCGCTCAGAGCCTGGATCCTGCTTCGGATTCTGTTTCCCCTTCTCTCTGCCTCTACTATGCTCATGCTCTATCTCTCTCTGTTTCTCAACAATAAACGTTGAAAAATTAAAAAAAGAAATACAGTAGAGAAAATCTACATAGTTGCAGAGAAATTCCATATCCAGGTTTGGAAGAACCAATATTATACAGATGGTAATTCATCCGAAGTTATTCAAGACATTTAATTCAATTCAAATCCAATAAAAATGCTGTTTTATTTTTAGAAACTTGACACAAAGAAGGACAAGGTAAAGGAACTTTCTCTAACAGATTTTAAGATACCATAAAGCTACTGCTAATTATGCCAGTGTAGTATTGGCCTAGAGATGGTGAATAGATTATTTGGTCAAACTGACAAAGAACTAATATCCAAAGTTCCAAATATAGAAATAATTTCTTCAAAACAGTAAGAATCCAACACCAATAAAAAATGAAGTTAAATATATGAATATATTATTTAAAAAAAGGAAGTGCACATGATCAATAACATGAAAAAATACTAGTATTCAGGGAAATGCAAACTAGAGAACATAGCATTTCTATTAATGAAAATGACAAAAAATTAAAAGTCTGCATACCAACTGTTATTTAAGGTATAAAGCATTTAGAACATAAACAAAAATAAAAAATCTAACCCATATGGAAAATAATTTGGCATTATGTGATAAAATTTGAAGATGAGCCTACCTTAGGACTCAGACATTCCATTACTATTATATACTTTAGAGAAATCTGCATGTATGTACAAGAAGACATATAAAAAATGTTTAAAGAACATTGTAATAGCAAAACACCAGAGACAAGACTAATGCATACCAAAAAAAAATTAATTAATAAAGGGTAGTATATTAATCCAAGGGAATACCATCCTGCAATGAAAATGAGTAAGTAATGTAGATTTGATGTGTCAGCATGGATAAATATCCAATACATAATGGTGAACAAACTACAGGTTGTAAGCTATATTGTTTATATGAAGTTTTAAAATATTCAAAACAATTCTTTCTATTATTTAATGGTATGTATATGCAATATGTAGTATAAATATGTGAATAGAAATAATATGCACTCAAGTCAGAATAGTGATTTTTCTGAAGTGGAAGGAAATAATTTAATTGGTAAGACTATGCAGAGGTCTTCACTGTATTTGTTTCATTTATTTCTTAAGCTGAATAAGGGTGTATATACATGTTTCTTTTATTATGCTTTGCATTTTAATGCCTTATTATACATTTTAATATGTGTAAACTAGTTCTAGATAAATTTAAAGAAAGGGAAAAGGTCTTTGAACCCTTAGCACATTTATCTTTATGCATGGAGACAATAAATATTAATGGAAGTTGAGAATAAGGAAGGGATTTTGTTTGCTTCATCTTAGTCCATTCTGGTTGCTATAACAAAAATAAAATAGATTGAGTGTTTTATAAATAAAAGAAGTTTATTTCTCATAGGTCTTGAGGCTGTAAGTCTAAGATCAGGGTGCCAGGCATGGTTGGGTTCTGGTGAAAGCCCTCTTCTGGATTGCAGACTGTTAACCTCTCTCTGTATCCTGATATTATGGCTGTGAGAAAGGGAAATGAGGGATCTCTTTGAAGTTGTTTTTTTAAGTGGGACTCATCCCATTCATGAGGATTCTGCCCTCATGATATAATCACCTCTCAAAAGCCCCACCTCCTACCACAATAATCTTAGGAGTCAAGATTTCAACATATGAATTTTGAGGATGCATAAACACTCAGCCCACAGCACTCTACCATTTTGCCTAAGTTGATCCAAGCGAAAATCTCTGGTGTTCATCTTTGAATTTTGTCAGAATATATTCTCTTTGGTTTCATTGCATTTGATGTTATAATGTCTTTTTATGCTGAGTTTAATTATTTGTAGCAAAAAACAAACATACTTTATCAAAGTCTACATTTTAAAGATTTATAAAATTTGTACTTAAATAATTAACAGTACGTTTTAAAAAAGATAAAAATCCATGAATCTTTGATCAAATATTAGGAACATATTTTATATAAAATCTGATCCCAAATTATTTTTCTTAGCTAAGTTAGAAATGATTTTAAGATATTAATAAACTAGAAAGTTATCTTTCTATTTAAAAATGTAGAACAGATCTAAATATGCTACAAACTTTGCTGTTCATTTTACATTATAATGTCCACCAAAAATATAGTCGAATTTATGTTATATCATCTTTCACCTATTCAGTACATCTACTACAATACATGAACAACCTTCTTAAATATACATGATTCATATGAGAATATTCAATGGGGTATAAAAGCTTTTAATAATTATTTATAAAATATTACTTAGGCTAGAATTTGTCAGTTAAGTCTGCTAAAACCTGAAAGCTCTTAGGTGTTATGAGGTTTAAAGTTCCAACTAGCAAACATACCTTTGCATCATAAAGGTCATATATGGAAAAACCCACAGCCAAAATCATGCTCAATGGGGAAAAAACTGAGGTTTTCCTCTACAGTCAGGAATAAGACAGAGATAGACACTCTCACCACTTTTATTCAACATAGTATTGGAAGTCCTATTCACAGTAGTCAGGTAACAAAAATAAATTAAAGGCATCCGAATTGGCAAGAAAGACATAAACTTTCACTATTGGCAGATAACATGATATTTTATATTGAAAACTTAAAAGATTCCACCGGAAAAACTGCTAAAATTGATTGATAGTAAAGTCACAGGATACTCAATCAATATACAGAAATCTGTTGCATTTCTATATAACAATAATGAAGCAGCAGAAAAATTGTGGAATCAATATTAATTACAATTGTACCAAAAACAATAAGATATCTACGAATAAACCTAACCAAAGAAGTGAAAGACCTGTACTCTGAAAACTATAAAACACTGATGAAAGAAATTTAAGAGGATGAAAATATATGGAAAAACATTTCATGCTCATGAATTGGAAGAATATCATTAAAACGTCTAGACTACCCAAAGCAATCTACACATTTAATGAAATCTCTGTTAAAATACCACTGGCATTCTTCATGGAACTAGAACAAACAATCCTAAAATTTCTATGGAACCACAAAAGACCCCAAATAGTCAAAACAACTTCGAAAAAAGAAAAACAAATCTTGAGGCATCACAATTACTGACTTCAAGATATATGACAAAGCTGTGGTGATCAAAACAGTATGGTACTGACACAAAAAAAGACACAGAGATCAATAGAACAGAATAGAAAACCCAGAAATGACCCCACAACTGTAAGCCCACAACTATAGTGTCAATTAATCTTCCAAAAAGCAGGAAATTGTGTCTAATGGGGGAAAAGACAGTCTCTTCAACAAATGGTGTTGGGAAAACTGGACAGTAACATGCTAAAGAATGAAATTGAAACACTTTCTTACACCATACACAAAGATAAACTCAAAATCAGGGACCTAAATGAGAGAGCTGAACACAGGCAGTAACCTCTTTGACATCAGCCATAATAATTTCTTCCTAGATATGTCTCCTGAAAAAATGGAAACAAAAACAAAAAATAATCTATTGGGACTTCATTAAAATAAAAACTTCTGCACTGCAAAGTAAACAATCAACAAAACTGAAAGGGAGCCTACAGAAAGGGAGAAGATATCTGCAAATGACATATCTGATAAAGGATTACTATCCAAAATATATAAAGAACTGATACAACTCAACACTCTCAAAACAAATAATCCGATTAAAAATGGGCAGAAAACATGAAGAGACATTTCTCCAAAGAAGACATTCAGAAGGCCAAAAGACTCATGAAAAGATGCTTATCATCACTGAACATCAGAGAAATGCAAATCAAACTACAATGAGATATCACCTCGCATCTTCTAAGAAACGCTAAAATGAAAAATACAAGGAACAACATGTACTGGGTGAGGATGTGGATAAAGGAGTACCCTCATGAATTCTTTGCAGGAATGCATATAGGTGCAACCACTATGGAAAACAGTAGGGAGATATCTCAAAATTTAAACATAGAACTACCGTAGGATCTATCAATTGCACTCCTAGGTATTTACCCAAAGAATATAAACATTCTAGTTCAAAAGGATACATGCACCCTGATGTTTATAGCAACATTATCTATAATATCCAAATATGAAAACAGCTCAAGTTTCTATGGATTAATGAATGGATATGGAAGATATGATATATATATATATATACATATATATATATATACACATACATATATCAATCCTAAAATTTCTATGGAACCACAAAAGACCCCCAAAATAGTCAAAACAACCTTGAAAAAATAAAAGCAAAGCTGGAGGCATAAAAAGGAGGCCATAAATAATGAACTATTGCTATTTGCATCAACACAGATGGAGCTAGAGACTATAATGCTAAGCGAAATAAGTCAGTCAGAGAAAGACAAATATTAAAGGATTTCACTCATATGTGGAATTTAAGAAAGAAAACAAAGGGGGCACTTCAGTGGCTCAGTTGGTTACGCAACTGACTCTTGGTTTCGGCTCAGGTCGTGATCTCACTATTCATGGGTTTGAGCCCTGCATCTGTCTCTGTGCTGGCAGTGTGGAGCCTGCTTGGGATTCTCTCTCTCTCCTTCTTTCTCTTTCCCTCCCCTGCTCTCTCTCTCTCTCTCTCTCAAAATAAATAAACTTTTTTTAAAGAAAGGAAACAAAGGAGTATAAGGGATAATAGAGAGAGGCAAACCAAGAAACAGAGTCTTACCTATAGAGACCAAATTGGTTGTGACCAGGGGCAAATTGGGTGTGGGGATGTGCCATGGGTCAGCTGTGGCACTCCCAGGTGTCCCCGGAGGATGAACCGTGTTGATGCAATGATGACTCGAGAGAGCAGCATGGCTTCTGGAAACAGGCAGGCATCTCTGCCCTGCTGATCTCAGTATCTTTATTTAAAGATAGTAAATGACATTACATCAAAGAGTGACATTACATCAGTAAGCATAGTTTGACATCTTCAGCAACAATGTGTTTTGATCAGCAAAGGGCAATTTCCTCAGTCTCACATGCTTTCCTCCTTCATTCTTTTTTAGACCATAAAGGAAACAATTCTTATCTTAGCCATTTTGTGATTCTGCACCTAAGTCAATTAATATATACTGTCTTTGAAGTAGGGTTAGGTAAATTTATGGCAGAGGGGGAAAACAGGATGTTTACAAAGAAAGCAGGGTTGTTATCTTAAGTCTCAGTGAACAGAGGGTGCATACATTATCAGCTTAATACCTATGTTAATCATCTGTAGAAAGGTTAGGAGTCATTCTGTCTAGCTTCCTAAACTAAAATGGGAGAAGTGTAACTCACCTGGTAAAGACATAATTCCTAATGCTTGTATAAGTTCCTTTGCTTATGAATGAGTGAATTTACATAATAGGGACCTAACATTTACATAAGTTATACTAATATTTAGCCAGCTCATATTTATGCTATCAATTTATGTAACCTATCCCCAAGAGACAACTTTGAGGTTACTTCTGGCCTATTACTCTCATTTGGATGTAATCCATCAAAGCATTGCACTCCAGGTTCTCTTTTTTATTTAAATGCCATAAAACAAAAGAGCGTTACATCCTTTGAGGCCAAAGAGAGCAGTTCAAGGAATACAGGCCTGAAAAGTTATTATTACGAGATAGTATTGGGTGCCAACTAGTTGGCAGGAGACTTTGCAACGTCTGCCTTTTACACACAGGGAAACATCTCAACCTGTGAGCCCACGATGGCTCCCAAATTCAATGGGTGAAATCAGTGATAGGGATTAAGGAGTGCACTTGTTGTGATGATTATCAGGTGCTGTATGGAAGTGTTGAATCACTATATTGTATACTTGAAACTAATATTATACCGTATGTTAACAAACTGTAGTGTAAATAAAAAACTTAAAAAATAAAGTATCAACTAACCAATTTTAATTAAAGAGACTTGATGAATATTTGGCAATTCATTCAGAAAGTATCATGGAAGCTATGGTAATAATAAGATAAAACAAATTTCTGCAAGCAGTATTATATATATCAGCCTAAGTGTTCAATTAGGTTGGGAGAGTGGATTTATGAAAACAATTTCAGCAGAAATGCAACAATGTTACCTTGACTTTCTATGTAGAGTAGCTATCCATAACTTATACAAAAAAGATTAGTCCAGATAAATAAGACCCTCTTGGAAACTAAGCTAGGCACTTAACTTTTTACCACTTAACTCGTACTTTATGATTGTATTAAATAAATAGTAACCCACAGGCCTAGAAAACTGAATACATTATTCAAAGTGGAGTAAACATAGTCATGTGGTGTGGTCTTCTCTTGTGCCACCTAATATAAATTGCTACAATGAAAGGAAAGTAATTTGTTTAAAACTTTTGATTCCATTTGTCAAGATTCTCTACCCTCTTGTCTAAGAACTAATCAGAATTCGGTGACCGTTTAACTAAAAAATATTGAAAAGGCAAGCTTACCATTGAAAAGAAGACAAAGAACATGTATTATTGCCAGTGGTGAGAAAAGTAGATACTACACACACACGCACACCCACCCCCACACGCACACACAATTGGGATCAACACATCCCATTATATGATCTTTATTAACATCTCTTCTTCTATGGTTCTTGTAAATAAAATATAAATAAAGAGATAGACAAACTGGTGTCATGCCTTTCTTGTTCAAATACCCTTATCGAATAATAATGCCACCAAATTTGCATTTACAATTTTGAATGCCTCCATAAATGCACCTTACCTCCTTTCCTCTCTCTCTGCACCCAGCAACTACTTTATACTTATTTGTACTTATTTATATTTGAGGACTGTGGAGTTCACATTAACAGTGAAACCTCTTTTAAGTAAGTGGTGGGTATTTCTCTGTTCACAATTCCAGTTCTGTCTTGTCAGGTAGTTAGATGAAAGCAGGACCAGGGCCCCTATCTCTGGATCTGCATAGGAAGGATTAACCAGACAGAAAGCAAAGAATAGCCTCATTAAGATTAACATGTAATTTCCTGGGGCCAAAATTAAAATAAAATAAAATAAAAAGCTGCTGCCTTGATCCAGGTGACAAAAGTAGAAGTCATTGATGTTAGTTAGTTCCCTGGGAGAGAGGGTTAAGAAGAATCTAAGTTTGGGGAAACAGTGCTCCAAATCCTTGTTGATCAAGAAATAACCAATATAAAGATCTCAGAACATAAGAGAGGTATTTTTTTTATTTGATATCATAAGATACTATGATATCATGAAAGAGTAAATAGAGTCCCACGAAGGGAAGTTTATCAGTGTTTAATATATTTAATTGCCTAAAACAGCCTCTCTAAAGTTGCGAGTATGTACCTCTGTTTCTTATGGTGTTTTCAGAGTAATACGACAAATTATGTGAGCTCACAGTTTAGCGCAAATAACAATTATTTGTCTGTTGGAAAACTCTGTTGGATAGATCCATTTTCCAATGAGGAAGCAAGTTTGATCCATTGTATGTTTTTTTTTTTTTTTTTTCTTCTAACCACACTCTAAATGTGTCTCAGGATCCTTCAAGGTCCTTTTGAACAGTGTAGGTTGGAATTGGTCACTTTGGCTAATTCCTCCTGATTTACTTAACAAGCACTTCTTGAATGCACACTGCAAAAAAATATTGCCAATTTTCTGTTCTGGAACCATCTAAATACTTTATTTATTCAATCCTGCCCAGCTGCCACATCCTGAATGGAAAATAACTTTCTTGAAAAATTTTTTTTGTCCATAAAGTATTTCCATAAATTGATGGAACACCAAAGAAAACTCTTGGAATATAAGCACACTTGATTTTAAAGTCCACAGTAAATATACTTTTTATAGATATGTTGAAAGAAGAGACCAAATTGGACTTTTATGCTTTTTAAAAACTTTAGAACACATTACATATGTTTTAAACAATTTTATTATATTAAGCATTTTAAAATTTCTTATATGATGAAATTATAAGACAAGTCTAGATAACACCATGTGTCTCAAGTTTCCTTTTTTTCCATAATCATAAGACATTTTAGTATTTTGTTATGCTATATTGTGCCTCAAGATCATATTATTGTATAGTTGTTGTTACTATTAGCAGTTTTATAACTTATTGAGTGTTTTTTTCTTTCATATATTAAAAATCTAATTTTTAAATAATACTTTTATTGAGATACTTACATGTTACAAATTTTTCTTAAAGTTTATAATTCAGTGTTTTTTTTTTTAATTCATAGAATTGAAAAACCATCACCACTATCTAATTCCACCTAAAAATGAAACCTCCTACTCATTAGCAGTCATTCTTCCTTCTTTCTATACCCCAACCTTAGGCAATGACTAATCTACTTTCTTTCTAGATTTGCCCATTCTATAAATTTCATATAAATGAAATAATACAATATGTGGCCTTTTGTGTCTGGTTTCTTTCACTTAGAATAATGTTTTCAAGGCACATCTACATTGTGAAATGCATCAGTATCTCATTCTTTCTAATTGCCAAATATGTTATTTTATGCATATATCATATTTTGTTTATCTATTCATTAGTGGATGGCCCTAATATCATTTTCATATTTTGATTACATTTATGAACTTTCGTGTGTGAGGATTTGTGTGAACATATGTTTTCAATTCTCTTGGGTATATACCTAGAAGTGTGGAATTATGGGTAACACAGTAATTCTATGTTTAACTTTTTGGGGAACTGCCAAAGCTATGTTCCAAAGTGGCTACATCATTTTATTAAAATGTCTTATTTTGAAAGTAAAACTACTATCAAAATTACTTTGTTCAAGTTATAATGCTTAATAACTCAAAGACACTAGTATCTGAAGAATATAGTTTGGAAGACCTAGCTAAATTCCTTATCTGGATTTCAATTCAGGGTGCATTTGGTTATTCTCTTGGTATGTTTGGTGTTGTGTAGGAGATGGAGTTAAGAAATGGAATATTACACAGTCATGTCTCTATGGTGTATTCATGTACTTGAAAAAATACATAATCTCAAATGGAAATTTTATTCATATGATGCATTTTGTGTTCATGAAATTTCAAAATACTTTGTAAATCTCTTTTTGTGACTGAAAGAGATCCATTTTGTGGCCGGAAATAAAGACAAATGGGATGTTGAGATTCTATTTAGGATTTTAATAATCTGCTTAATTTAATATTTTAAGTTACTCTTTTGTATTTGAATAAGTTATTTCTTGACAGTACTCTCTCAGAGGTACTGGAAAACTTTTCAAATTAATCCCACAAAATACTGAAAAAGTCTCAAAAGAACAGGCTTATATGAATCTTATGTTATATAATTAAAATATAACCCAATGGATTTTGTAACTTCTTCCTGTGTTTTAACGCCTTAGTTAACTCTACTATAAAGAAATACGATTTAATCTCAGTTTTCACTTTTTCTAGGACTCTTGTCAGATCAATGTTCTTATACATGCCAGTAGTCATGTTATTGTTGAAACAGTAAACCTGAGGGTTCTTCAAACATTTGCACTTATTCAATTCTTCCTACTAATTTGTGCTGATTGGGAGTCTCATCATCTATTTTTGGGTGCATGCTGTACTATCTGGGAAACTGAATACCCCCCCAAAAAATCAAATATCTTGCTTATGGAATAGCAAAATATTGTTTCATGTTGAGAAAGTTAAAAGACTAAAAGCAGGAAAAATAGGTCATTTTGTCCCTTTCATATACAGATTCTAATATCTACCACCTTTTGGGAATGTTGAAGTTAAAGGTTGGGAATGGATAAAGACAGAAAAATTATGACAGAGACAAAAGCAGAGGGTTGATATAGACTGTCTGGGAGTGGCTGATATAGACTGTTTGGAAGTGTAATAAAATTAACAATCAGAGTGATGCCCCCTTCTTTGCACTCCTCTACCCGATTTTCCATAAAGCACTGATTAATATACTAATGAATTTCTTATCTTTGATTAGAAGCTTCGGGGGTGCCTAGGTGGCTCAGTCTTTTGGGCGTCCAACTCTTGGTTTTGGCTTGGGTCATGATCTCGTGGTTTGTGAGTTCAAGCTCCGTATTGGTCTCTGTGCTGATGGCACCGGGCCTGTGTGGGATTCTCTCTTTCTGCCCCTCTCTTACTGTCTCTCTCTTTCTCAAAATAAATAAATAAAACTAAAAATAAAAGTATTTCAGCTGATTTGAAGCCTTATTTGAATGCTAATCCAGGCAATGGCTAGTCACTTGTGCTAGACCAAACTCAGGGTGTTCAAAAAAGTCATCCAGTTGGAAGGATTTTCTGATGAGAATACATCATATAACTGAGTAATAGACTACTGGCACATTCTAATATCTTTCAAAAGCTTTGGGCATTAATTTTCTATTGCTGCAAACCAAACCACCACACTTAGTGACTTAAAACAGTACACGTTTATTTTCTCATAGTGTTTGTAGGTCAGAAGTCTTGGCACAGCTTTATCTGGGATCTCTGCTTTAGCTTTGTTAGGTGGAAATCCAGGCATCAACTGGGGCTGCAGTCTCATCAGGGAAGATTGAGTCTGAGCTTACACTGGTTATAGACAAAATTCATATTCTTGCTTTACAACTGAAGGTTTCAGTTTCTTGCTGGAGACTTTCCTCAGTCCCTAAAGATCAGCTCCAGTTTCTTGCCACATGGATACCTCCAACTTGTCCACTTGCTTCATGGACACTTGCTTCTTCAAAGCTAGCAAGTGAGAGAGAGAGAGAGACTGCTAGCAAGATGGAGTCTTATATAATGTAATTTATTCACAGGACTGACATTTCATCACTTTTGCTATATTCAGTGTCTTAGAAGCAAATCACAGATCGTATTCACATTCAAGGAAATGAGATTACACAGAGACAAAGATTATGAGATGGGTATTTTAGAATCTGTTTGACGTACCTTATATGTTGCCTCTGGTGCCACTTAATAGCAACAGTGCTCTTAGGATAAGCCATAATGGAAAGGAATTTCTCATTCATATTTTTATTCAATGAAATGTCTAGGAAACATATCAAGGAAGCAAGGATTCCTATCCAACTAAGGCTTGGAAGGAGACATAATAAACATTTAGAATTCCAGAGAGCTCAAACTCCACCTCTACCTGTCTCTGGAAAGCCAGCAAGAATTGCCCAATGTAGTGATCATTGACAGAGATTATGTCATTCATTGTTGCTTATATCTAAGGCTAGACTGCTATTGCCAATACCCGTTGGAAAATCTGGCATGTGGAACCCACACAATAAATAAAAAGTTATACAACTGCATCTTTATATCTCTGCTGGAAGGACTTACATACTTTCTCAAAGTATAGGAAAATCCAAGAGAACTGGAAAGACAGTATTTGATTTTCTTTTTTATTTTATTTTTAATGTTTATTTACTTATTTTTTAGAGAAAGTGAGTCAGAGAGAGAGCATGAGTAACAGAGGAACAGAGAGAGAGAAAGAGAGAGAGAGGAGACAGAGAATCTCAAGCAGGCCCTGAGCTGCCAACACAGAGCCTGACATGGGGCTCAAACTCACAAGTTGTGAGATCATGAGCTGAGCTGAAACCAAGAGTTAGACGCTTAATCAACTGAACCACCCAGGCACCCCAAGACAGTACTTGATTTCCAACTTTCCAGAGACAAAGAAAAAACTAACTCACAGACTCTTTTTGGATTTTCCATCATGATTTATAGCATTGTGGGTGTTGAGAAACTCAATTTATTTTCTTCTCAGTTACATACACCCTAATTCTGTTTTCACCTGGCCTTGTCCATCTTCACCAATCTGTCATATTTGACTCAGTTCATGATATATTGAAAACCTGCAGTCACGTGGGAATAAATGGATGCAGTTGCTTGATCCAGATTACTTATTAAACTTCAACCTCCATTTATGAATAATTTTGATAATAGGTAAAATTGAAATTGTTTCTGGATTGTAATGGTAGAACTGATTATACTTGTAAAAAGGGGGTAAAAAGCAATTATACATTAACTCTTTAAAGACTCTTTTTATGTACAGTTCTTAAATAATTACTGCTCACTGATAGAAGCAGATCTCTGGTTTCATTTCCTAATGGCTTCTAGGAAAACTAGCAACAAAAACAATCTGGAAGAAACAGTAGGAGTCACCTAAAAATAGTGAAGTAGTGTTAATGCTTTTGACAGCGTTATCACTAAAACTAAAAAACAAAACACAACAAAAACAACAACAACAACAAAACCATGAACTAAATAGAGCAGCAGCCCAATAGATACATACACTCTTGGCAGGACTATCACATTGCATAACTCTAGAGGGCTACATGTAGCTCGTGTATTTGTTCAAGGAGTTGCAGTTCACATAGACTACAATTCCCTATGAATAGTTAACTCTGGAGGCATGCAACTTGGTAGCCCTGGTCATGGGGTCATAATTAGTGAAATAGAAAAATCAACTCTAGCTTCACTCATTCTCCTAGAGTGGTTGCTTGATAGCATTTTACATTTATAGCTAATGATCTTGAATGCAGGATACAAAAGCAAGCTCACTGAGTTTGTGAATTGTATCAATTGAATGCATGTGTACTGCTACTATAGTTATGGCACTTCCTCTTTAGAATGCTACACTAGGGTGCCTGGGTGGCTCAGTTGGTTAAGCGGCCGACTTCAGCTCAGGTCATGATCTCACGGTCTGTGAGTTCGAGCCCCACATCAGGCTCTGTACTGCTGGCTCATCACAGCCTGGAGCCTGCTTCAGTTTCTGTGTCTCCCTCTCTCTCTGCCCTTCCCCTGCTCACTCTCTGTCTCTATGTCTCTCAAAAATAAAATAAAACGTTAAAAAAAATTTTTAGAATGCTACACTGGTTTGGGGCACGGGAGGCATTGAAAAACACCCCCTGACTTCTAGCCATGGAGAGTTCGTTAATGTCGTTGCTTCACTTTCTTGTTCAATCTCAAAGGTGTTATTAACATCTGTTTTGCTGATTTAATTTGCTATCAAGATCCTTGATTGTCTACACAGAGTTTGTCCCAGGAAACTACATCTGCTGGACTGATTAAATTAGTTTGCTTAACAATGTGGAATTTTATTTTTACTATGTTAGTTTCTCAAACTGATACTTTTCATATGTGGGAGAGGTACATCTAGACTTCAAACAACTTTCTTCACAAATTGGGTATAGTGTAACAAGACTAAACTGTCCTTTTATGCTTGCTTACTTTTATAAGAAAAGTATTTTATAAGAAAAGTGCTAAGTTCATGTACAAATGTGGAAAACAGAAGAGGAAAAATTGAAGTGAATATTTCATTAAATGTAATGAGAGTGTACACCTGAAGTGAAGTTTTGTAACTTTTGACTATTTGATCCTTCATTTGGTAGACTTAGCTTCCAAGTTACTATATCACCATAAAATAAAAGTGTTCCCAGCACTGATCCATCATATCCCTCTTCCCAAGTAATGTGGGCACACGTGTATACACACACAGTATAACTTCCATTCATTGTTAGTGTATTACTAGACCTATGCTTACCAACAAGTTTCATGCATTGCATTTACTATTTAATCAATGACTACTTAAGTTAGGAAAAATTTGAGCCTCTACATTACATATTACAGGCTGTCTAACACATGTCTTTCATTTTAAAGATGAGGAAACAAGCTCAGTGAGAGTATGTTATTTGTAAAAAGCTGTCCAGCTTTGGGCACAGTGACAAATTGGATCACTATTTTTTTCTTGACTCCTAATTTAACATATGTAGCACACCACTGCACCCATAATTTAGCACCCCAGTCCTATGTCTACTTTACACAACAACAATGCATAACTTAAATGTTGTTTATGAAAGTCCTAGATATATATTTATATACATGTTTTACTCTGAACGTTTGTCTCTTTTTTCCTAAGTTGCTCTGGACTTATTCCCATGGGTATATAATATCCTTGTAAATACAATATCTAGCATATTTGGTGCCTACTTTATGTCACATACTATTACAGACACTTTACATAAACCAAATCTTGAATCCTCACAACAAGACTGAGTCATGAACAGTTATTCTCATTTACAACTGAGAAAACTGAAGCACAGATTCTAAGTCACTTATTCAAGGCCACACAGATATTAAGTGGTATCCTGATATTTGACCTGATGTACTGTAACTTCTAAGTTCATCCTTAATAAAATTAGTTTTCAAGTGTATTTCTAAAAGTCAAATCATTCTTCAACATATTTCCAGACTAAACTGTAATTGCAAGAAAGAATCTGGCATCTCAAGACATTAGGAAAATTAGACATAAATGTTGAAAGCACTTTAAAACTACATTAAAAAATTCATAAAGATATTAAAGAAGTCTCAAAGTGAAAACACAGTGACAAAATCTACACTATTTTTGTAAAATGTATTGTTTTAGAGAAAATCTATCTCAGAAGAAATGTCCTATTACTTGCCTGGTTTTATGCAATTGACACATCACTAGAATGACTAAAGTTGTTTATATCTACTATCTGATACTGCGCATAAATTAAATTATTAAAAAATATTTCAAAGCAATTTGACATGACTATTTGAAAGAATCTATGCCTTATCCACTAATATAGCAGTTTTGTTTTGTAAATTCATGTTTTTCATATACCAAGTTGTAGGACACACATGTATGATAGCTCCTTTTAACTTAAGTATGGCACTCAATCTGTATTCCAAATTCCCAATCTGTAATTTGTCACCTATGAGATTTTTTAAACTTGAATTACATTTACTTTTATATCTTGGAAACAAACAAACAAAACTCCCAAAATTCCACCACCTGTGACATTTATAAAATGTACTACATGCTCATTGACATAGATTTCAAACAGTATGGACAGATACAATGAAAAATAAAAGCCTTCCTTCTTTCTAGTCTTGATATCTTAAGTTTAATACTCTTAAAATTTCTTGCACATTCTTACACAGAGTAAATTAAACATTCATCTCAGTTTAAATGTATATAATACAATTCCTTTTCATTTATGAGAATGGAAATATACTCTATAGACTGTAATAAGTTTTGTTACCCTATATCTTTTTTCATCCACACATATAGATCTAATTCATCCTTTTTAATTATTGTTTATTATTATATGTTCTCAGAGTATTTATATATATGTTTATATAGACACATATTTCATATACCATATATGTGTGCATATATTGCACACAGTAAATATATATATATATGTATATATATATATCATGCACTGTTTATAGATATAGATACATTGTGTGTATGTATGTACCCTATGGTACATACACACATATACACACACAAACAAATATATTATTTGAGAGTTTCAAATTTTTAATCATTAAAATGTTGGAAAGAAAATTAATGCCCTTATCTCTTTCCATATTTTGATTAATAAATACAAGGATAAATCTATAGTAGTGGAGTTTGTGCATCCAATAGTATATGAATTTACTATTTAGTTAGATATAATTAAATAGTCCTTCAAAGAATTTGATGAATTTGGCTTTTCATTAACTATGTTTGACAGAAATTTGTTCCCTCAACTCTTACTAATACTAGGCTTTCATTTATTTTAGTTTTTGGTCTCTGGGTAGTTTAAAATGCTATTTCACTGTTTGGATATGACTGTCTTAAACTATAAGGGAGGTTTAGCACATTTTCAAATTTCTTCTGTATCTTTTTCTTTTTTGAAACTCTATTGTTACTTATTTTTTTAATGTTTATTTTTGAGAGAGGCAGAGTGCGAGTTGGGGAGGGCAAGGAGAGAGGGAGACATAGAACCTGAAGCAGGCTCCAAGGCCTGAGATGTCAGTACAGTGTGGGACTTAAACTCCCAAACCGTGATATCATGACCTGAGCCAAAGTTGGATGCTTAACCAACTGAGACAGCCAGGCGCTCGCCATACCTTTTTCTTTCTTTTTTTTTTTTTAAGTTTATTTATTTATTTTGAGAGAGAGGGCATGCACACATGCACACAAGTGGCATAGGGGCATGGAGAAAAAGAAACAGAATCCCAAGCAGACTGTGTCATCAGCGCAGAGCCCCGATGTAAGGTTCGAACCTACAAACTGTGAGATCATGACCTAAGCCAAGATCAAGAGTAGGTGCTTAACTGACTGAGCCACCCCGGCACCATCCCCCATATCTTTTCCTATTAAGCAAACTGATTACATCCTTTGACAATTAAGTATAAATATAAATAAATATAAATATAAATATTATAAATATAAATATAAAGGTGTTAACCTTTTTCATTTTCTGATATAAGATCTCTTTACTTTTTATTATTTTTAAAAAGTTATCTTTTTTAAATTTTTATTATTGAAGTATAAAATATCATAATAGTTTCAAGCGCACAACATAGAGATTGGACAATTCTATATATTGTGCAATTCACTGCCACAAGTGTAGTAACCATCTGACACCATATAGTGTTATTATATTCTTAGCTATATTTCCTGTTCTATACTGTTCATCTCTGTGACTTGTTTATTTAATAACTGGAAGTTTGCTGCAAATGTGCATTTCACCCACCCCTAGTTTTTCATTTGTCCCTTGATTCTATTAATGCTTTCTTTTTCTGCATAGTATTTTAAATATTTATATGGTAAAATTTATCAATCTTCAGATCTACTCACTAAAGCCTCAAAATGATAAAGTTTAAGATTATTTGTGTCTTTGGTCTAATAGATTTTACTTGGTCCAATACAGCATAAATGATCCAGTGTATGTGGATGTCCCTCCTCTACAGTTTAACTCAGTCAAGTGAAGATAGCATCAAATCTGCTTTGTCTTTTTTCCTCATCTTCAGGACATGTCAATGGGGGCCCTACCAAGCCAATTTGAAACCTGAAGCAAAGAGGAAAATAAGTAGTGCTGATCCTGTCTTTACTTAAAATTTTGATTTTTTTTTTGTTCATTAAGGATTTTGGCATTAATTTACATTTTTTAAAAAAAATATTGCACTAAAATTATTTTTCTTCATTTCTGATTTTCTTAGTGCCCCCTCAGAGCTTGTGCCCAGGGTGAATGCCCCACTTGCTTTACATCAATCCCACCTCTTTAAACACTGGATTTCCCAGGGATCAGTAAAGAAGCTCTTGGACCTCTTTTCTGTGTCTGCACTTCTCATACTTTCACTCTGAATACCACTTGTACACTGATAGTCTGTGAATTCCAGACTCACATTTCCAAACACCTACACTATCACTCCATTGCATGGAGGTCTAATAGCTATTGCAAATCTAATATGTGGCTAGTATAAAGCTGCTATTTGTTGTCTCAGTTACTGAGTATTGGCACTTGCCTTGTTTGTTTTGAACTTTCATGTAGTTAGGGCTCATTTCTGAGACCCATCTCCAATATGTGTGTTCCAGCAATAAGACTCATGATGACATCACCATTTTACCTCTTTCCTTCTTTGCATGTTGACCCAATTACATCCATTTCCCAATGAGAATGCTTCCCACACACCACAAGCTCCCCCACCTATAACACTCAATAAAGGCACTTGCCAATGAGTCCTTGGTCTACTCTCTTGCCTGTCAAGACCAAACTTCAGGCTTTTGGGTAACTTTGCATGGTTTTCTAGGAATACCATGTCTCTCTCTCTTAGACCTCTGAGTATAATAAATCTTTTAATCTCATATGCCTCTGTGAGGATAATCTCTGCTTCTGTGTTGGAGTGATCCTCATAGATCCCACAAGGGAGTCTTAGTACCCCATTTACTACACAATATGGAAAATGAAAACCTTGAATTCTGCACCTATCTGCTCCTCCACCACTTGTTCCCATCTCTGCATATGGGATCTTACTTACTTAAATTAAGAACTTAACCATTATCCTACACTTATTTCTTCATCTTTCACCCAATCCAATCTACTAATACTAGTCCACCCTATCTCTGAAATATATCCTGATTCCATTCACTTTCCTTCATGTCTACTATCATTATCCTGGTGCAAACTCCCATGTTCTTTTGCCTGAGTTATTAGAATAGTTGCTGCTTCTAACCATGCCTCTCTCACCATATCTCCTCTCTGCACAGTAATCAGAGTGATATCAAAATATAATAAGTAAGATCATGTCACTTCTCTGCTCAAAACCCTGCCATGACCTTCAATCTCACTCAGAGTAAAATGCCTTTTCAATAATGTACAGGGCTCTCCATGACCCACCGCACTCTCCAACATGACTTTTATGAGTTTGTCTCCTACTGTCTCATTTCTTATCCTTCAGTCAAATTGGTCTCATTTCTCCTGCATGTAAACATGAAGCATACCTCCACGTTGAGGATTTTGTGTTTGCCATTCTTAGTTTGGAATGTAATACATATCATCTTAATCTCATCCTATCAGAGAGACTTATTTATGATCCTTCTGTATAAAACAGAACTCTCACCACAACCACTGGCACTTTTTAAACATTTTGCTTTATTTTTCCTTTTTAGCACTTTTCACCATTGTCATATTGTGTGTGGTGTGCTTGTATGTGCATGTGTATTTATTTACTTGCTTCTTATTTTTTAGCCCGTATCCCCTATAATATAATATTTTTGAGGGCAGAAACGTGTGTGTGTGTGTGTGTGTGTGTGTGTGTGTGTGTGTGTGTCTTACTGATTTATCCCCAGGACTTAAGGTGTCACACATTGTATGGCTTCGGTAAATATTTGTTGAGTGAAGGAATGAGTTAAATATATGCTTCATTCCCCATAATGGACACTCAGTATTTCTTCCCTCTTTCTTAAACTAAAATCTTCTAGCTACTTCTCTACCTACCCAGTTTACTCAGAGAAGAATTGTCATCACACTGTGCTTAGACTGCCACTATCAGGTGTAAACTTCTCAAACTATTCTATTTGCATTTCAAATTTCTTGATTTCTGCACTAAGTTTTTAATGTTCCTTGTTGCTTTCAAGATGTTCTTTCATGTATTTAATCAACAACTTTTTTTAAAGCAAATTAGTGCAATTGCTAAAAGTATGGTTTTGAATTCAGAATCTTGGTTCTACCACATAGAGAGCAACTTACTTAATGGCTCTGAGCTTCAGTTTCGCCATCTACAAACTGCATCAACATATATAATACCTACCTCATGGATGGGATTCCTGAGGGCACTAAATGACTTAAAACATACAAGTTAGTTCATCATCATACCAATTATGTAGCATGTGATATATGCCAGATACTGTTCTGAGCTCTTTAAATAGATTAAAATATTTTTTCTAATCTCACTTCTGTAATTTCTCTGTGATAATGATATTTCTTCATTCTTCTTTATTTCTATGTGTTTGTCATGGTTGGAAATTTCTGTTTGAATCATTTTGCTTTTTACAGCATTTTCCTCCCTTGATTATTAATATAATTTCTTTTGCTATCATCTCATTTCTTCATCTCATAGTGTGAGATACCTCATATTCATGCAATACATATTTATTACATGTTCACTACTGCTGAACAACTCACTCTGCTAGACACTATAGAGATCATAACTATATATAATACATGCTGTCAAAGTTTAAAAAATCATAATGCTTTGTGTTGAAAAGGTTATCAACTATCCAGGTTGATGGTAATTAAAATTGCTATTTATATAGCAAAGCCAGAAGAGGTATGCATTCCTTTGATCAAGCAACATTTGTCATAAAAATACACCTTAAGATGGTATTCATAGTATGCAATAAACTATACAAATCAACATGTTGACTGCAGCCTTATGTAGGAGAGAAAAGAACTGGAAACAGTCTACATATAAAACAATGGAATAAAGGCATATTGTGATCATCCAACAGATTCATGTTAAACAAAACTATGGCATGTATTTTTAATTTTATTTATTTATTTCTTCAGAGAGGGAGAGAGAGAGGGAGAGCACACCAAGCAGGCTCTGCACTGACAGTGCAGAGCCCATCACAGGGCTTGAACTCACAAATCATGAGATCCCGACCTGAGCAGAAACCAAGAGCCAGCCACCTAATCAACTGAGCCACACAGGCACCCCTAAAATTATGGTATAGTAGCAGGATGATATGTTGTGCCACTATTAAAACTTAAAACATAGAAATAATTATACTAAGTTCTTAAAATGTATAATTAGATATGCCAAATTATTTCAATCATGTAAAATATTTTTATATGGGCAATTATTAGAAAATAAAAATATGCAAAAATAAGGTATGATATAATGCTATCTTGGATTATTCTTTTTCTTTTTCTCAAAATTGTTTTTAATATGACTGTTTCTATTGATTTTCTTCAAAACCTGGAAAAAAGAAAAATATGGAAAATGCATTGTCGTTACTCTTGGTGAATTTAAAATTGTGTTAGAGTGACATACATTAAACAGTTAAATAAGGTAATACAATAAGGCAAAAGATTCAAGGTTCATTCCTTCAGTGAGTTTCAATTCTTTGCATAGTATAGTGTACATACATACATGTAATGTATACACATTAAGTGTATATACAAATGAGCACAAGTCCTTTGGGTAGCAGTCAGTAAATAAATACCAACGTTTAAGTCCAGGTTTTGGTCTTTTATTGTTTTATTCTAGAATTTCTAGTCTTTTTTTTATTTTTGGTTACATATTTCTCTAATTTGTTAGCCCCAGCAACAACTTCTCTAATTTAATGTTGACTAGTAGGGATAGATTTGGCTATTAAATGGCAGCAGACTAATTACATTCCACCTTGGTTTGCAACAGTGAGACTAATAATTTTTTCTGGTAAGCTCTTTAGAAGTAGTCTGTTATATTTATTATTTACATAAAAATATTCGATAGTAGTCAAGAAAGGTATTCAATTAGTTGAGAGTTTGGGAAGGAATTGTGAATATTGGAAATACATAAATCCATAAATCTAGGGCTAAATGAGTTTTCAATAAACTCTAATGATCCCCTAAATTAACTATATTTACTATCACATGGTGAATATTATCTAAAACTCCATAATTTTAATATTATAAAGAATTGATTGTCATCTGAATCTTTTCATTTTAAAAACTGGCTTCATAATCAAGGCAAAAATAGTTCCTTATTTTCATTTCCCATCAATCCACTTGACATTTTTAGTACTTCTTGGATTTGAGACTGAGACAAAAATAGCAGAAGCTATTACAATAGCTGTTTCTGAATCCCCAAACTCTGTAAGTGCACAAAATAAATGTTTCATACACTGAAAAATAAAACGCTCCTACTGAGATGATGGAGTATATTAAAAATATGAAAATTTTATTCATTTGTATTAAAAATAACAGCCCATATATGTCATATTACTGGAGACCACTAAAAAAAAAGTTGAATTAAATAGTATTTTTGCTTTTCTCTCACTTTTCTTCTCATTAGTGGTCTGTGAAACAATGGCTTTAATGAATAAATTCCAGACAGCTGGTTCAAAATGCCAAAATAAGATGTTTTCATGTCATAACATGTACTTTTTGAAGCTTGTATCAAATATTACTTCTATGAAGTTTTTCCTCATAGCTCTTCTTTTCTTTCCCCTCCTAGAGAGAATCTTGCACTAGACACTGTTCCAAGCATGAAATTCTATTTGAACATCTTTAAATATGGCTGCACTTGCCTGTTTACATGTGTGTGCCTCTCACCCTGTAGACCCTGAGCCTTGCTCCTTGCGGACAGGATTGGCATCTCACTGCACTTTGTGTCCGTAGTACCTGATACTGAGTGTAAGATTTAACAAATCTTTGTGGTATCCTTCTACTCTGATGTTAGGCTTGGTGACATGATCGGCTTTGGCCAATGAGATGTTAGTAAATTGTGACACAAACATAGCTATAAAAGTGTTTGTATGACTGTGGTTGCTTGCTCTTGGATTCTGCAATTAACATGAGAACATGCCTAGGTTAACCTGCTGGAGACTGAAAGACAGAATTTTTCCAGTTTGCTCGGTGAGGCCATTCTAAATCACTTAACAACCATCCAGGTTTCACCCATGTGAACAAAACCTAGAAGACTATGCAGTCGACCCAGCATAATTCAGTAGAATTGCTACTCAGCCATTCCAGATTCATAACAATGATTTTTAAAATTATTTTTAAATGTTTACTTGTGAGAGAGCGAGAGAGAGCGAGAGCAGGGGAGGGGCAGAGAGAGAAAGAAATATACAGACTCTGAAGCAGGCTCCAGGCTCCAAGCTGTCACCGCAGATCCCCACGTGGGGCTCGAACTCGCAAACCTAGAGATCATGACCTAAGCCAAAGTCAGACACTTAACCACCTGAGCCACACAGATGTCCACATGAAAATGATTTCTTATCATTATGTACAGGTTTGGTTTTGGTGTTGCTACTTGCAATTATTTTGGAATTCAATAGCTGATACAAAGAGAATAGCACATAGCAAGTGCTTAATAATTGAGAATTGACTGATGTTTCTAGATTGCACAAGGAAAAGGAAAAAAAAAAAAGAAGAGGAAAGCAAAAGCAAAATACATGTTTGTCCCCTAAAATTATATGACTAAAACTCCCTAATTATAACTCCACCTATATTAAAATAGTCTAGATAAGATGAAAAAGGAAACTGTTCTTTGCTCAAAGCCTAGGAAAAATGAAACTTACATTAACTGAGTGCCTACTAGGCTACAAGCATTTTACATATTATTCCATTTAATCCTCATGCCAACTCAGGAGGTAAGAATTATTGTCTCCATTCTAATGGGAAAAATGAGATTCAGTCAAGTAACTTGTCCAAGGTTATACATTTAGAACGTTTAAATTAGTGAAAGAAGCTCATTGTGGAAAATGTATTTATGACATGAGGGAATAAAGCATAGAAAGAATGGATTTAGAAAGCCTAGTGCCAACTGAGGACTATATGCTAATGCTTATTGACCACCTACTATATGTCAAATACTTTGCAAGATTTTGAAATATAATAAGCAATAAAGAATAATATTGTCTAAAGATATAATGCAATAAAATAAAGATGTATACTGTAAATAGTAGACCCACCACTACATTTTAAACCAAAGAGGTATAATTAATAAATACATAGAGAAGTTAAATGAATTAAAATTTAAATCTGAAATTATGCAAAAGAAGATAATAAGATAAAAAGGAACAAATAACAGAACAAACAAAATAAATAACAAGATGATAGATGTAAATCCAACCACTGTAGTAATATAAAAGGTTTAAAATCTAATTAAAAGAACTTGATTTAAAAATTAAATTAGATAAAAATTCTAAAACCTACCTGTATGCCATCTATTATATATGTATATACCTGTATGCCATATTTTATATATAAATATATATATATATATATATATATATATATATAATGTAAACACTAAAAGAAAGCTGGACTCATATACTAATATTGAACAAAGTAGACTTCAGAACAAAGAATGCTATCAGGGAAAGAGATGCACATTTCATAGGAATAAAAATTTAATTTATCAAGGAGACATAAAAACCTTAAATGTGCATGCATCTAATAATAGAATTTTAATATACACAAAACAATAGCTAATAAAAATGAATGGAGAATAAGCAGATCCATTGGAGAGTTCAATATTCCTATCTTAGTAGTTGAGGTAAAATGACTAAAGGAACAAAATGTGATTATTTTTTGGTTGGTATACTTTCATTGCATTTCTCCGAGACTTGGTTATTTATCAATATAGACAATAATGAAAAATGATGTATTTTCCTTTTGGACCCTAATTTGTTCCATCTTTCATTATTTGCTTATGGAGTCAAGTGCTCACATTAAAAGAGGAAGGTTTAGCATATTGGCAAGAAATACTAAATATTTTTTTACTTACTACTTTTTAGTATTATTGCCTGCAAGATAGATGTTAACTAAATATCGCAAATACAAGCATATTATCCTCAAAAGCTAAGATAGATAATGCCATCAAAATTGTACTTTCAAAAAGCCTATTTTGTTCTTTTCTCTATCTTATTGATCTTTATTGTAAATAATAACAGGTACATGTGTTTGGCTTTTTCTTAGCAGTGGATTACTTTATTGAAGCACATTATTTTGAAAAAGTAAATAGCATTGGCACTGTTTTGCTAAACAGGTCTAAATTTGTGTTAAATTTTGAAAAAATATTTAGGCTAAAAACTATAACCTCCTGACAAAATTCAGTCCATCATTTTTTTTGGATAAAGTTTTATCGGAACACAGCCATACTCATTTCTGTATTGTCTATGGTTGTTTTTACTATAGACTATAATGGCACATTTGAAGGTTTTCAACACACCACCATACCACCAACAAAGCCAAAATGTTTATTACCTGGCACTTTACAGAAAAAGTTCACTTACTTTTGACCTAGGCTGTCAAAATTCAATCAAGATGTTAATATTAAAATATCTAATAGATGAATATTATACCTATATATATAAAATTTTAAGTAGAAAACCTTAGTACAAAATTCACATGAATATGAAATCCTTATTTTTATTAATTACTAATTTTTATTCACAAGTACATGTACACAGACATATGCACATATACATACATACATACACCACTCTTACAAAGAGAACTCATAGTGGCCATATCAGGTTCATAATGTTCAGTCATCATTTCATGAAAATAGGAGGGAGCTTTTAAAATTGTTTAAAAGTAGGAGTTGGCCTGGGATGCCCAGACGGCTCACTTGATTAAGTGTCCGACTTCAGCTCAGGTCATAATCTCATAGTTCTGAGTTCAAATTCTGCAACAGGCTCTGTGCTGACAGCTTGGAACCTGGAGCATGCTTCAGATTATGTGCCTTCCTGTCTCTCTACCCCTTGCCTACTTACACTCTGTCTCTCTTTCTCTCTCTCTCTCAAAAATAAATAAACATAAAAAAAGTAATAGTTGGGATAATTGATATATATATATATAATTTTGCTTGTCAGTTCTTCAGTCTTAGAAGAACTTAAACTTTTCCGTTCACAAAAGTCTGAGAATCTATCATTCATTTTCATTTTTTTACCCAGCTTGATCAACTGATATCTGAAAATAATGATACTTGACAAAGTAGTAGCATGTTTTATCTTGGGATGAGAGCCATTTTATCAATATGCACAAAGATGGTTCCTTAAGACCACATGAATTATATATATAAGTCCCAGAAAGCAAAAGTCTTATCAGACCTATATGAAAGCTTCTGATCTTATGAAAACAAAGAACCCGATTGTAATCTGAAATTCTGTAGATCCACTTTGATCATAGATGATAAATTTTATCAGTCCTAGTAGCCTTCAGCCAGTATCTGCAGTCAAATAAACTCTATGGATATTTCTCTTGTTTGTATTCCACTTATTCTATCAACAAAACCCCTTTCCTATTTCTTATCTCAGACAACAATATAGATTAACTGATATTTCAGAAAAATAATTCTGCCTTAGTGATAAAATGGCTACTTTCAAGGATCATTCTACTATTATCATTAGTCTTTGTGATAGTTGCTTTCATATAACTCATTTGTAAATTAAAGTGGAATTTGAGTGCATGTGATTTGTTAAACCTAAATTGTATCCAGAACCCTAGCTATAAAAGACTGGAAAATGTAGTTCCAAGATTCCATTCTCTGCAGATAAAAAAGGATTTAAATGAATGTTGGGCAAGCCAACTCATGAAATCACAAAAAGGAACACAACTGTCATTTTTTTCACAGGTCATATGTTGGTGAACACAGAAAACCTCAGAGAAAGAACTATAAATCTAGTAATATATCTACAGTCATTCACAAATAGACTAATACAATATATTAAAACATTACTTATGTACTTGTTCAGAAAATTAATCAATATAAAGGTATTAAAGGGACCATATTCACAAATACAACAAAATTTTTCAATATTAAGGAATAAAATTTAAAAGATATATCCAACATCATATCAAAATACTTTATAAACATTAAGTTTTTTAAAAGGGGGGCGCCTGCATGGCTCAATTGGTTAAGTGTCCTACTTCAGCTCAGGTCATGATCTCATGGTTTCTGAGTTCTAGCCCTGTATCAAGCTCTGTGCTGACAGCTCAAAACCTGAAGCCTGCTTCAGATTCTGTGCGCCCCTCTCTCTGCTCCTTCCCCTCTCACACTCTGTCTCTGTGTCTGTCTCTCTCTCTCAAAAATAAATAACATTAAAAAATTTAAAAAAGTTATAAAAGATACTTAAAGTAGTAATACATGAAGATACAGCGTATTTTCCTAGAAGGAAAGAGTGAATTACAAAAAGATCATCCCCATTTCTTTCTTTGTCTGTTTTGTTATTTTTTTATTCCACTTACATTTTCTTTTATTTTTTCAAAGTTTTTATTTAAATTTCATTTAGTTAACAGTTTAATATTAGTTACAGGTGTATAATATAGTGATTCAACACTTCCATACATCACCCAGTACTTATCAACACAAGTGCATTCCTTAATCCCCATCATCTATTTAACCCTTCTCCTCACCTGTTTTCCGCTAACCATCAATTTTTTCTCTGTAATTTAGTCTGCCTCTCTTTCGTTTTTTCCCTTTGCTCATTTGATTTTTTTCTTAATTTCCACATTTGAGTGAAATAATGTGGTATTTGTCCTCCTCTGGCTGACTTTGTTATTTTAGCATTATGTGCTCTAGCTCCATCTATGTTTGTGTCCACGGCAAGATTTCATTCTTTTTTATGCCTGAGTAATATATATATATATATTATATATATATATATATATATACACACACACATATCATTTCTTCTTTATCCATTCAACATATCGATGGACATTTGGGCTGTTTTGATAATTTGGCTATTGTCTATAATGCTGTTATAAACATCGGGGTGCACATAACATTTCAATAAGTGTTTTTGTATTTTGGGAGTAAATACTCAGTAGTGTGATTACTGGATCATGGAGTAGTTCTATTTTTAACTTTTTAAGGAACCTCCGTATTGTTATCCACAGTGGCTGCACCAGTTTGTGTTCCCACCAACAGTGCACAAAGATTCCTTTTTCTCCACACCCTCACCAACACCTTGTGATGTTTCTTGGACTGTTGATTTTAACCATTCTGGTGGGTGTGAGGTGATATTTCATTGTAGTTTTGATTTGCATTTCTTTGATTATTAGTGATCTTGAGCATCTTTTCATGTGTATATTGGCTTTCTGTATGTCTTCTTTGAAAAATGTCCATTCATGTTTTCTGCATTTTAATTAGATTATATTTTGGGGGTGTTGAGTTTTATAAGTTCTTTGTATATTTTGGATACTAACCACTTATCAGATATGTCATCTGAAAATATCTTCTCCTCTTCATTAGGTTGCCTTTTAGTTTTGTTAATTGTTTTCTTCACTGTGCAGAAGCTATTTTTATGTAGTACCAATAGTTTATTTTTATTTTGTTTCCCTTCCCTCAAAAACATACTAGAAAGAAACTAGTATGGTCATTGTCAAATAAGTTACTCCTTATGCTGTCTTCCAGGATTTTTATGGTTTCAAATCTCACTAATAGGTCTTTAATCCGTTTTGAATTTATTTTTGTGTATGGTGTAAGAAAATGATCCACTTTTGCTTTTTTTCCATGTTGTTGTCCAGTTTCCCAACACCATTTTATTAAGAGACTATATTTTCTCACTGTATATTTTTATTACAGCTTTGTCAAAGATTATTTGAGCATATAATTGTAGATTCCTTTCTGAGTATTTTTTCTTTGTGTGTTCTATTAATCTATGTCTCTGTTTTTGTGTCAATATCATACTGTTTTGATAACTATAGCTTTGTGATATAACTTAAAGTCCAGCATAGTGATGCCTCAAATTTGTTTTTCTTTATCAAAGTTGCATTGACTCCTTAGGGTTTTTTGTGGTTCCATACAAATCCTAGGATAGTCTCTTCTAGCTCTGTAAAAAATGCTGTTGGTATTTTGATAGACATTGCATTAAATCTGTAGAATGCTTTAGGTAGTATAGATAGATATTTTAATAATATTTGTTCTTCCAATAAATAAGCATGGAATATATTTCGATTTCTTCATGTCATCTTCAATTTCATCAGTGTTTTATAATTTTCAGAGTCCAGGTCTTTCCTCTCTTTGGTTATGTTTATTCCTATATATCTTATTGTTTTCAATGCAATTGTAAATGGGATCAATTTCTTAATTTCTACTTCTGCTTGTTCATTATTGGTGTATAGAAACGCAACTGATTTTTATATATTGATTTTATATCCTGTGGATTTACTGAATTTGTGTATCAGTTCTGTCAATTTTTCGATGGAGTCTTTTGGGATTTCTGTATAGAGTACCATGTCATCTGTAAATAATGAAACTTTTATTTCTTCCTTTGTGATTTGGATATCTTTTATTTCTTTTTTTTAATTAAAAAAACATTTACATCCAAGTTAGTTATCATACAGTGCACAATGATTTCAAGAGTAGATTCCTTAATGCCCCTTACCCATTTAACTCATCCCCCCTCCCACAAGCCCTCCCATAACCCTCCGTTCTCCATTTTTAAAGATCTCTTATGTTTTTGCCCCCTCCCCGTTTGTATATTATTTTTGCTTCACTTCCCTTATGTTCATCTGCTTTGTATCCTAAAGTCCCCATATGACTGAAGTCATATGTATTTTTCTTCCTCCAACTAACTAATTTCGCTTAGCATGATACCCTCTAGTTCCATCCACATAGTTGCAAATGGCAAGATTTCGTTCTTTTTGATTGTTAATACTCCATTGTATATATATACCATATCTTCTTTATCCATTCATTCATCGATGGACATTTGGCCTCTTTCCTTAATTTGGCTATTGTTGATAGTGCTGCTATAAACATTGGGGTGCATGTGTCCCTTCACAACAGCATACCTGTATCCCTTGGATACCTAATAGTAAAATTGCTGGGTCGTAGGGTAGTTCTACTTTTAATTCTTTGAGGAACCTCCATACCATTTTCCAGAGTGGTTGCACCAGTTTCCATTCCCACCAGCAGTGTAAAAGAGATCCTCTTTCTCCACATCCTTGCCAGCATCTGTTGTAACCTGAGTTATTAATGTTAGCCATTCTGACAGGAGTGAGGTGGTATCTCATTGTGGTTTTGATTTGTATTTCCTTGATGAGTGACGTTGAGCGTTGTTTCCTGTGTCTGTTGGCCATCTGGATGTCTTCTTTTGAGAAGTGTCTGTTCATGTCTTTGGCCCATTTCTTCACTGGAGTATTTGTTTTTGGGGTGTTGAGTTTGATAAGTTCTTTATAGATTTTGGATACTAACCTTTTATCTGATATGTCATTTGCAAATATCTTCTCCCATTCTGACGGTTGCCTTTTAGTCTGGTTGATTGTTTCCTTTGCTGTGCAGAAGTTTTTTATTTTGATGAGGTCCCAGTAGTTCATTTTTGCTCTTGTATCCCTTGTCTCTGGAGACGTGTTAAGAAGTTGCTGTGGCCAAGGATACAGAGGTTCTTGCTTGCTTTCTCTTTGAGGATTTTGATGGCTTCCTGTCTTACATTTAGGTCTTTCATCCATTTCGAGTATATTTTTGTGTATTGTATAAGAAAGTGGTTCAGATTAACTTTTCTGCATGTCGCTGTCCAGTTTCCCCAGCACTACTTGAAGAGATTGTCTTTATTCCATTGGATATTCTTTCCTGCTTTGTCAAAGATGAGTTGGCCATACATTTAGGGGTTCATTTCTGGGTTCTCTATTCTGTTCCATTGATCTGAGTGTCTGCTCTTGTGCCAGTACCATACCGTCTTGAGGACTACAGCTTTGTAATACAGCTTGAAGTCTGGAATTGTGATTCTATTCTGTTCCATTGATCTGAGTGTCTGTTTTTGTGCCATCTTTTATTTCTTTTTGTTGTCTTATTGTTAAGGCTAAGACTTCCAGTACTATGTTGAATAAAAGTGGGGATGGTAGACAACCTTGTCTTGATCCTATTCTCAGAGAAGAAAGTCTCAGTTTTTCCCCATTGAGAATGATATTAGCTGTGGGTTTTTCAGATGGACTTATTATGTTGAAGTATGTTCCCAATAAACCTACTTTTTTGAGGGTTTTATTATGAATCAATGTTGTACTTTTCAAATAAATGCTTTTTTGAATCTGTCGATATGATCGGATGGTTTTTATCCTTTAATTTATCAATATCACATTGATTTACAAATATTGAACCACGCTTGGAAACCAGAATAAATCCCACTTGATCATGGCAAATGATTTTTTAAATATATTATTAGATTTTGTTTGCTCATTTTTTATTGAGAATTTTGCCTCTATGTTCATTAGGAATGTCAGCCGTTAGCTCACTTTTTTGGTGGTGTCCTTATCTGGTTTTAGAATCAAGGTAATTCTGGCCTCATAGAAGGAATTTGGAAATTTTCCTTCCTTTTATATTTTTTGGAATAGTTTGAGAATAGGTATTAACTCTTGTTTCAATTTTTGGTATTATTCACCTGTGAAGCCATCTGGTCCTAGACTTTTGTTTGTTGAGAGATTTTTGGTTATCGATCAAATTCTTTGCTGGCTATTAATATGTTCATATTTTCTATTTATTCCTGCTTCAGTTTTGATAGTTTATATGATTCTAGAAACTTATGTATTTCTTCTAGATTGTCCAATTTGTTGACATATAACTTTTATTTTTGTGGTGTTCGTAGTCATTTCTCATCTCTCATTTGTGATTTTATTTGTTTGGATACTTTCTCTTTTCCTTTTGATAAGTCTGGTTACAGGTTTATCAATTTTATTATTTTTTTTCAAAGAATCAGCTCCTGGTTTTATTTACCTGTTCTATTGTTTGTTTATATGTTTCTATATAATTTATTTATGTTCCAGTCTTTATTATTTCCTTCCTTCTGCTGGCTTGTGGCTTTATTTGTTATTCTTTTTTAGCTTCTTTATTTGTAAGGCTAGGTCGTTTATTTGGGAATTTTTTTAACTTCCTGAGGTAGGACTGCCTGTAATGCTATATACTTTCTCTTAAAACAAGTTTTTTTCTGCATCTCGAAAGTTTGGGACAGTTGTGTTTTCATTTTCACTTGTTTCCATGTGTTTGTTTTTCAATTTCTTCTTTGATTTCCTGGTTGACCCATTCATTATTTAGTAACATGTTATTTAACCTTCATTGATTTGCAGGCTTTCTAGATTTTTTTCCTGTGGTTGACTTTTAGTTTTGTAGTGTCGTGGTCAGAAAGCACGCATGGTATGACTTCAATCATTTTGTATTTTTGAAGCCTGTTTTGTGACCTAATATGTGATCTATTCCAGAGAATGTCCCTTGTGCACTTGAAAGGAATGTGTTTTCTGTTTTATTAGGATGGAGTGTTCTGAATATATCTGTTAAGTCCATTTGTTCCAGTGTGTCATTCAAAGCTATGGTTTCCTTGTTTGTGTTCTCTTTATATGACATGTCCACAGATATGAGTGGCATGTTAAAGTCCTATACTATTATTGTATTATCAATTAATTTATGTTTTTTATTAATGTGTTTTATATATTGGTATACTTCCATGTTGGGTACATAAATATATACAATCGTATTTTCTTGTTGGATTGCCCCCTTTATTATTAAATAGTGTCCTTATTTGTCTCTTGTTACAGTTTAGTTTTAAAATCTAATTTATCTAATACAAGTATTGCTACTTTGCCTTTATTTTGACATCTATTTACATGAAAAATGTTTGTCCATCCTCTTGCTTTCAATCTACAGGTGTCTTTAGGTCTAAAATGAGTCTCTTATAAGCAACCTATGGATGGGTCTTTTTTAAATACATTCTGACACAGTACATCTTTTCTTTGGAGTGTTTGGTCCATTTACATTCAAAGTAATTATTAATAGATATGTATTCCCATTTTATTTCTTGTTTTGTGTTTTTTTCTGGAGATTTTCTATTTCTCGTCTTTTCCTCTTTCATTTTTGGATGATATTATTTAGTGATATACTTAGATTTTGTTCTCTTTATTCTTTGAATGTTTATTAGTGGGTTTTGATACATGGTGAACATTAGGTTTGTAAATAACCTCTTCTGCAAATAACAGTTTGTCTTAAGTTGATTGTAGTTCAAGCGTTAACCCATTCTATTCTCGTCTCCTCTTCATGTGTTAGGTATATGTTACTATATTTTATATCTTTATTTTGTGCGTGAGTTCCTTGACAGATTTTCATAAAAATATTTACTTTTACTGCTTTTATTTTCCTTCCTTTATATCGTCACTTTTTTCTTTTCTTTATACTCAATGACTCCCCTTTAATATTTCTTTTCCACTCAGTGACTCCCCTTTAATATTTCTTAAAGGGTGAGTTTATTGGTCACAAACTCCTTTAGTGTTTGTTTTTCTGGGAAACTCTTTCTTTCTCCTATTCTCAATGATAACCTTGGTAGATAGAGTTTTCTTGGCTATTGATTTTTCCCATTTAGCACTTTGATTATATCACTCCATTCTTTTCTGGCTTGCCAAGATTCTGTTGAAAAATCTGTAGATAGCCTGATGGGGTTTTCCTTTTAAGTTGGTGATTTCTTTTGTCTTGTTGCTTCTAAGATTTTTTTATCACTATATTTTGAAAATGTAGTTATGTCTTGGTGTTGACCTGCTTTTGTTGATTTTGATGGGATTTCTCTGTGCCTCCTGGGTCTGGATGTTTGTTTCCTTCTCCAGAGTAGGGAAGTTTTGCTATCATTTCCTCAAATAAATTTTCTGTTCCCTTTTCTCTTTCATCTTCCATCACTCTTATGATATGAATATTTTGTTTGATGGAGTCACTGAGTTCCCTAAGCCTATTCGTGTGTTGCATAATTCTTCTTTCTTTTTTCAAGTTCATTGTTTTCCATTAAGTTGTTTTCTAGGTCATTAATTCTTTCCTCTGCTCCTTCTAGCCTGCTGTTCATTGCATCAAATATGTTCCTAATATTTTTTGTACTGTTCATCTCTGATTTATTCATTTTTAACTCTCTTATTTCTGTGGTAATGGTCTCACTGATGTCTTCCATTATTTTCTCAAGTTCAGTGACTATCTTTATTATCATTACTTTAAATTATCCATCAAGCATGTTACTTATTTCTGTTTCACTTAGCTCTCTGGCTGTGGCCTTATCTTGTTCTTTCATTTTAGGGTAATTTCTTCTTCTGTCTTTGCATTGTGTCTACATCTCTACCTTCTTTTCTGGTTATAAATGTCAGTTATGTCTCTTGCTTCTGAAAATAATGCCCTTATGAGGAAGAGGTCGTGTAGTACTCAGTGGCTGGTACTTCAGCGAGTAAGTATCCCTGGTGTGCGTTGCATGTGCTCTGCTGTTGTGTTCTCATCCACTTTATCCTTCAGGCCAATCGAATCCGGAGGCTCTCTTAGCC
Organism: Paguma larvata; assembly: GCA_030068075.1. Lineage (NCBI taxonomy): Eukaryota > Metazoa > Chordata > Mammalia > Carnivora > Viverridae > Paguma > Paguma larvata. Next base: position 73,902,503 of record CM057830.1, read on the forward strand.
TGCTGTTGGCAGTGGCGTTTGGTCTCTGGCCTTAATTTGATGAATTTCAAGTAGATGTGCTCTGGGGTGCAGGTGAAATGAGACTTGTCATCACCTCCACAAGAACTGGGACCCTGAAGAAGTCTGGTTGGGAGACATGGTTTGGGCAGGGGTTTGTTCTGGTCTTCTTGGGGGAGAGCCTTATTGTGCTAAGACTGAGGGAAGCTCGACTGAGAATAGCAGTTCCATTCTCATAGGGGCATTGTGTTTGATGTAAGCAAGTTAAGCAGCCAGTGTCCCACTGCTGTTCATCCTGCAAGTGGCTCTGTGTTTATGCTGAGGGATGGGAGAGGGAAATGGTGCAGGCCAGTTCTTTTGTTATTGGAGAAGCTTCTCTGTGAATCTGCCTTTCAGGAATACAAAGAGCATACAGTCTCTCCCCTGTGTGCTCCAGACATTCTTCAGATTGCTGTTTCCATGCTGTCTGACCCCAGCTGTTTCCCTGTCTTCTCTGCAGGAACAAGGCAATGCCCTCGGGGCTCTATCCCTGCCAAATGCACTGACCTTTAAAACTCCATGCTTTAAGCTCTGCTGTTTGCAAGAGCTCACAAAATTCAACCCACTCAGTTTCTAAGCCACTGGCGTTAGAGAAAGGTTCTCTTTGTGCATTCCTCTGTGTTCTCCTGTATCTCTTTCTCTTCTCTGTGACTACAGCTCCCTCTTCTCCACAGCACCCATGATCGTTTCTCCCCAAAAATTCCATGTCCATAATTCCTATCTTCTTTGATGTGACCTCTTCTTTCCTTTTAGTTGTGGGGTTGTTCTGTCAGTCTTCAGGTAGATTTCTGAGATATTTAAGATGGTTTGATAGTTATCTAGTTGTGTTCACAGGACAAGATGAGCCCAGGGTCTTCTTACTCCATCTCCATTTCCTTGTAAACTCCTCCACTTATACTTGCTTTTAAATTTCATTCCATTTGATTGTCACAAGTTAATTTTTATGGACTATACACACCTTATTTTAAAATTGGCTTTTGCATTAAAACAGTGTGTATTGTATGAATTTTCCTATGATTTTTTAAAATTAATTTTTAAACGTTTTGATCCCGTTCACTCATTTCCACCACTTGCCATTGCCCAACTCTGGCAACCAACAATCTGAGATTTTTTTTCTCTTTTATTTTTTTTGTTTTTTTAAGATTCTACATATGAGAGGATAATATGACATTTGTCTTTTTCTGTTGTATTTCATTTAGCATTATGTCCTCACATTTTATCCACGTTGCTGCAAATGCCAAGATTTCATTCTTTTCATAGCTGAATAATATCCCACACCACATTTTTTTTTATCCATTCATTGGTATAAACATAGACTGTTTGCATATCTTGGCTATCATAAGTACTACTGCAGTGAAATTGGCGGTGCATACATTTTTTTGAGTTAGTGTTTTCATTTTCTTCAAATAAATACCTAGAAGTGGAATTGCTAGATCATATGATTGTTCTACTTTTAAGTTTTTTTAAGTTTAGTTATTTTAAGAGAGAGCGAGAAAGCGGGGAAGAGTAGGGAGAGAGAGAATCCCAAACAAGCTCCATGCTGACAGCATGGAGCCCAACATGGGACTTGAACTGTGAGATCATGACCTGAGCTGAAACCAACAGTCAGGTGCTTAACTAAAGTGCCACCCAGACACTCTTTTGAGAAACCTCCATAATGTTTTCCACAGAGGCTGCACCAATTTACATTCCAACCAACAGTGCACAATAACTTCTTCATTTTCTTTACATCCTCTCCAATATGTGTTATTTCTTGACTTTTTGATAATAGTCATTCTAACCTCTGTGATGTAACATCTCATTTTGGTTTTGATTTGCATTTATCTGATGGCTAATGATGCTGAACATCATCTATTAATGTACCTGTTCGTCACTTGTCTTTTTGGGAAAATGTCTGTTCATATTCCCAGTCCATTTGTTAATTCGATTCTTTCTTTCTTTACTTTTTTTTTTTTTTTGCTATTGAGTTATTTATATATTTTGGATATAACCCATTATTATATAATATGATTTATGGATATTTTCTCCCATTCAGTAAGTTGTCTTTTTATTTTGTTGATGATTTCCTTTGCTGTGCAGAGCTTTGTGGTTTGGTTCCTACTTGTTTATTTCTGCTTTTGTTTTTATTATTTTTGGTGCAAGATTCGAAAATTTATCACAAAGACCTATGTCAAGGAACTTATTGCCTATGTTTCCTTCCACGAATTTTATAGTTTCAGGTCTTACATTCATTTCTGTAATCCATTTTGAATTAATATTTGTGTATGGAGTAAGATGGTGGTTCAGTGTCATTATTTTGCATGTAGCTATCCAGTTTTACCAGCACCACTTAATTGAAGAAACTGTCCTTTCTTCATTGTGTATCTTGCTTCCTTTCTTGTAAATTAATTGAACATATAATTTTGGGTTTATTTCTGAGCTCTTTGTTCTGTTTCACTGATCTATGTGCCTATTTTTATGCTAATACTTTACCGTTTTAATGAACATGGCTTTGTAATAGAATTTGAATTCAGGAAGTATTGATGCCTCCAGCTTTATTCTACTTCCTCAAGATTGCTTTAGTTATTTTGGTTCTTTTCTAATTCCATTTCATACAAATTTGAGTATTGTTCTAATTCTATGAAAAATGGAATTAAAATTGGGATGAAGATTGTATTGAATCTGTAAATTGCTTTAGGTAGTGTGGATTTTTAAAAATTAATTCTTTGACTCCATGAGCACATACCTTTTCCTGTATATGAATCTTTAATTTCTTTCCTTAATGTTTTGTAATTTTCAGTATACAGGTCTTTCACTTTTTTGCTTAAATTTATTCCTAGGTATTTTATTCTTCTTAATGCAATTGTACATGTGATTGTTTTCTTAATTTCTCTTTCTAATAGTTCATTATTAATGTATAGAAATGGAATAGATTTTTTTATTAATTTCATGTCCTGCAGCTCTACTAACTTTATTAGTTCTAAAATGTGTGTGTGTGTGTGTATGTGTGTGTTTGTGGAGACTAGGGTTTTCTCTATGAAATATATGTCATCTGCCAAGTAGTGACAGTTTTACTTCTTTTCCAATTTGGATGCCATTTATTTGTTTATTTATTTTTTTTCCCTTTTTTAAAGGTGTTTATTTGTTTATTTTGAGAGAGAGAGCTTGAACAGAGGAGGTGCAGAGAGAGAGAGAGGAAGAGAGAGGATCTCAAGCAGACCTCATGCTGTCAGCATGGAGCTCAACTCAGGCCTCAAACTCACAAACCATGAGATCATGATCTGATCCAAAATCAAGAGTCAGATGCTTCACCGACTGAGCCTACCAGGTGCCCTTATTTATTTATTTTTCTTAATTGCTCTGGCTAGGATTTCCAGTTCTTTGTTGAATAAAATTGTATCTCTTAATATAGCAAGCGATATGCATCTGAAAAAAATCTCAAAAGGGTTTTTGTCGTATTTAAAAGTTTGATTTTAGTATCTATCCAAAGACAAAATGCACATTAATTGCTAAGTTATTTTAAAAACAATTAATAGCGGAATTTGTACCAATAGATTTCAAACATGCCATAATTTGATAGTAATTAAAATAGTGTAGTATGACAATAGGCCATAGAGATAGACAAATATATAGTAAAAAGAAATAGAGAGTTCCAAAATAGACTTATTTATTTATAAGGATTTAATATACAATAAATGTGGAACTTGAAATCTGCACAGAAAAGATGGACTATTCAGTGAAATATATTTGGGTGATTTTAGATAACTATCTGGGCAAAAGAAAATAGAGGCATCTGTCATCACAAATAGAAATAATTTAGGATGAAATAAGAAATTTAGGGGCATCTGGGTGGCTCAGTCGGTTGAGCGTCCAACTTCAGGTCAGGTCATGATCTCACAGTCTGTGAGTTTGAGCCCCGCGTCGGGCTCTATGCTGACAGCTCAGAGCTTGGAGCCTACTTTGGATTCTGTGTCTCCCTCTCTCTCTCTGCCCTTCCCCTGTTCACTATCTGTCTCTAAAAAAAAAAAAAAAAAAAAAAAAAGAAAGAAAGAAAGAAAGAAAGAAATTTAACATGAAGGAACATTTTTAAAAAATGAAGGAAATCATGGTAATTCATTTTTAATGGAATCTTGGGAATGAAGAGTGTTTTTCTTAAGCAAAATACAAAACTTGGAAGTTATAAAATAAAATTAAGGATGCAAAAAATGTAAAAATCTGGACTCCAAAAGATATCACATTTAAAAGAAGTAATAGACTGGGTGAAAATATTCATGATCTATACCACAGATAAAGATTTGAAATATATAATAAAGAAAGTGCTATAAATATAAAGTTGGGAGGAGAAAATCAAACAACCAAATAGAAAATAATGATAGAAGGTATCAACAGGTATTTTACACAAAAAGACATAAATTGTCAATAAACATATGAAAAGGCACAGTATGTCATGAAAGTTTAGAGGAATGAGAATTAAAACAAGGGCAGTCTTTCAGTTTTTCCATCAGAGATGCAAAAAAAAAAAAAGTAAGGAACAGAAAAAACAAGGGAGAATGTCCAAAGTTCTAGCACTGATAAGAGTGCAGGGAAACAGATACTGTCATACACTATTATATGTACTATTTTTACTAGGAGTATAAGTTGGAAGACCTTTTCTGCAGGCAAATTTATGGTATCTATCAAAACTTTAAATGTCCATGCTCTTCAATCCAGAAATTTCATTTTTAGGACTGTATCTCGGATAAATATTTATGCACAAATATTCACAAAGAGCCATTTTCATGGATGTTGGCTGTAGCATTGTTTATACTAGAGAAAATATCAAAACAATGTAAAAGTCCATGATTACGGAAATGTTTAAATGTAATGCACATTCATATTACAGATAATCAGGAAATAGTTAACAAAGTGAAGTAGATCTATATGCACTGCATGGAATGGTCTCATATTTTACAGAACAAAGCTAGTTGCAGATTAATAAATTAAGTAGGATCACACACTCATGCGTATTTGCATGCATATTGCATACAAAAATGGAAGTGATAGCAGTGACTATCCTCAGAGTGGAGGGGAGTGGCATTGATATGGAAGTTCAAGAGAGATACATTGCATTTTTTACTCAATTCTTTTTTATAATATTTGATACCATTATTTATTTATTCATTTACTACTGTGTCATCTAAAATATTAACTTCAAATTTGCAGACTGTCTTGTAGTCAACATCTTTCCCTAATCTCCAAATTATTACTATTATAGGTAAAATTTCAATAAAATTATTATCATTATAAATAACATATATTGAGGATTATATATTAAACTAGATTCTGTGCTAAGTGTCTTACTTGCATTATTCATGTAAATCATTCAAGGACCACCTCAGTTTAGTACTATTATTGTGTTCCAGGCACTTTCTGAGTGCTTTACTTATATTCTCTCATTTATCCTTCTAACAACTCTCTAATTTGGTTACTATCATTTTCCTCATTTTCATTTCAGGACATAGGGACTTTGAGAGGTTAAGTTACTTCCCCAAGTGGTGCAGAGAGAAGATTGGAAGCTAGTTTGGAAGCTAGTGGTGCAAAGGAAGATTGGAAGCTAGATTGGAAGATTTCTTATGTGGCAGAGAGAAGATTGGAAGCTAGTTTGATACCAGATCCTATACTCTTAGCCACAAAACTATTTTTCCCCTTCTCTAAGATTCTAAATATCCTGAGTCATAGTGGACAAACTGAGGCAGTTATCATACAGGTGTGGAACACAATTATATTTTGACTTTTACAATTTAATGTATACAATTTTAGTTGAAGAGGCTTGATGTGATAGTTAAGAGTGAAGCTCTGCTTACTCTCAGAACAATATGATATAATTGATTTGCTACCAAGACTTAAACCTCCAACCCTGACCAGTACATGTCATTTTCAAAAGGCAGCTCTTTTATTAAGAGCTGGCCACTTTGGACTCATTGCAACCTTATTAAGAATTTAGTACTTTAAGTCTTAGAGATTACCGGAATTTAATCTCTCTAATCACATTGCTACTTGTCATGGCATGAATATAATTGCATTTGTTTTAACATTTAATGTTCTTCCACAGGAATCTCTGAAATATGACTTTATTTCTTGTAAACTGGGGTAAAGAAATGCAAAGGAACTGTGTGCCACACTAGCCCCATACATCACTAGCATTCTCTTTTGCCCATTTATATTGTGCTAAACATCTAGCTAAAAACTATTTTATGAGATTAAACACCTTTTATTTATCATGGCTTATTTTCAACTATTATACCTAGCTTTCAAACAATTCTTAGCAATGCATCCTTGTTTATCATGATTTAAGTTTCTTTAATTGCTTTTTTTGACTTAATATATCAATTTCCCACCGTTTATTTCTATTTTCTGGGTAAAGTTTTAATTCTAAAACAGTGACATTTTTGCCTTAATAATTTGGTGAATTTACTCATCAATATTGATCAATTCTCATCCAGTAGGCTATTTTTCTATGCGCTTTCTTATGACTGATTTGGCAACACAAACTTTAAGCTTTGTGGCGTAGGTACTTTTTTTGTCCTTTATTTCTCCTATGGGTCTTTTTTTCTTCTTTCATAAACCTTTTTGCCAGGTTTGATTTTCATATTTATCAAGGTTTGTCATTTCAAAAGTAAATGTTTTTTGTCCTTTCTACCATTGACATTCACATTTGTCACAACATTGTCAGCCAACATAATTTTTCTTAACAAATCTTTAAATATTATGATCACGAATCAGATAAGCTCGTAAATATTCACCAACCTAACACACATTCCCAGGAATACATGTCATTGGAAATATTAGCAGAATGTTTAATCAGCAGCAAAAGGAACTTGACTGAATCACAAAAAGAAAAGATATTAGGCATAAAGACATATGAGTAAAGACTACCTTTCCACAAATCAAAAAATAGCAGATTATTAGCCACCCAATTAAACTTAGACCAACACTGAGGAATAAGCAAAAATTGCTAAGATATTATATCCATGAAACTGGACTTGAAATTATTTATCTGGAATGTTATATATCAGCTATGCAAGATTGATGAGACTGATTGTCTTTAGCTTCAGTAAGGACGCATTATAATATATAAAGTCAGCCCCATTTGGACTACAGATTGTATTTATATGAATCGTATGTTCATGACAGATGTTTATATAGTAGGAGTTATGGGAAAGCCATGCAAATACCACCAACCTTGCATAAAGTAAATAATATGAAATGTATTTTAAAAACTAATGGCAATTTTGTGAGTTACCAAGTTAGATGAGCTTCTGACGAAAATGAACACAAAATTATCAAAACTCCAGAGGGTACGTTAATGATTTGTTGCCATGAAAACTAAGGTTTGGGCCAAAAATGAAATAATGAATTCCATAACATTGCTTTTCTCTGCTAATTAAAACTTTAACTCAGAATGATTTGTTTATCCTTTTCATTGACCCAATTGGTATCTCCCAAGCAAAAAAAAAAAAAAGAAAGAAAGAAAGAAAACAAACAACAAAACAAAACAAAACAAATTCTAGAAAATGACATCTTTACAGGACTTAGCAATATCCTTTTTTTAAAATGTATAATATAATAACTGGAAGTCGGCAGTGCTTGGAAATTCAGGCTTTACTTATTCAAAATCTCAGAAAGTCAATCCAAAATGTTCTATAATAGGAGAACAAACAAAGTTTAGGAACATGTAGACTTTGTATTAGAATACTAAAGTGACCAAATAAAAATATTTTTAATAATTATGAAACAGGGGGTGCCTGGGTGGCTCAATAGGTTAAGCGTCAAACTCTTGGTTGTGGTTCAGGTCATGATCTTATGGCTTGTGGGTTCAGGCTCCTTGTCAGGCTCTGTAATGACAGCACGGAGCCTGCGTGGGATTGTCTCTCCCCTCTCTCTCTCTCTGCCACTCCCCACTCACTCTCTCTGTCTCTCTCTCAAAATAAATAAACTTAAAACAATAATTATGAGAAGGAATCCTTTACAATATTCATAAATTCATGTATAGCAATCCAATGGCTTTAGAGAGGATCTGCAGTTCTTTCATCCAGTGATATTCCAGCCATATGTGGTAGGCAGGTTCTAAAGTGAGTCTTGCTTCTAAACATTCTTGTTTTGTGTCATCATTCTCCTCATTAATGTGGATCACAACTCATGATTCCATTTTATTTAATTTTATCATTTTATTTAATTTTATTTATTTAATTTTTATAAAATATTTAATTCAGATTAGTTAACATACATTGTAGTATTGGTTTCAAGAGTAGAATTTAATGATTCATCACTTACGCATAACACCCAGTGCCCATCCCAACAAGTGTCCAACTATCTAAAATTTTTTTTAATGTTTTTTATTTATTTTTGAGAGGCAGAGAGAGACAGAGCATGAGAAGGGGAGGGACAGAGAAGATAGGGAGACATAGAATCTGAAGCAGGCTCCAGGTTGTGAGCTGTCAGCACAGAGTCCAATGTGAGCCTTGAACTCACAAACTTTGTTTTGTGAGATACATTTCAGAACTGTTAGAATGCACTTTAATATGCAACAGATTGTAAATCAGTTTGCAGGAAAGTATTTTTCTATGCCAGTCAGGATGAAAGCTGAGACAGTCTAACATGCACAGCCCTAAATATTAATTGGCATCAGAAACTAGCTACTTGTCATTAATGTCTACTGCTAGTCAATGTAGAGTATTCTTAAGTGATAGACCAATGGAAAATATTAAAATATTGCAGGATTAAATGAAAAGAATTAACTCAAATGAATTAATAAAATTTTTGAGTTGAGGAGCATTCTAAATATATTCATTCCCTAGGATATCTGTAACAAAGTATCATAAGTACAGTGGCTTAAAACAACAGAAATTTATTATTTCATAAGTGAAGAGGCCAGAAGCCCCAAATCAAGCAATTGACAAGAGTGATTCCTTTGGGAGTCTATGAGAGGGCCACCATCCCATGCCTGCCTCCTACCTTCTGGTAATTGCTGATAAGTCTTGGTATTCCTTGACTTGTAGATACTTCACTCTAAAGTCGTCATGTATGTACTCTGATCCTTATAAGGATACTTGTCATTGGATTTAGGGTCCACCCCTAAATCCCAAATAATTTCATGTAGAGATCCTTAACTAATCACATATGCAAAGACTTTATTTCCAAATAAGATCACATTCTGAGTTTCTGGATAGAATTCATTTTGAGGGAGCACTCTTCAACCCACTATACAATAGTTAAAAGAAGATATAAAAAAAGATAACAGTCTCCTCCTTAAATATTTGAATAAGATTGAATATACGAGCAAAAACTCATCCAGGAATTAGTTAAAATTCATCTGAATCTTTAAAAGATCATATTCAAGTGTAGGATAGATTCTTTTTTATTTATTTTTTAAAATTTTATTTAATTATTTTTTTAAATGTACATCCAAGTTAATTAGCATGTAGTGCAACAATGATGTCAAGAGTAGATTCCTTAATGTCCCTTACCCATTTGACCCATCCCCCCTTCCCACAACCTCTCCAGTAACCCTCTGTTTCTCCATATTTGAGTCTCTTATGTTTTTGTCTCCCTCTCTGTTTTTATATTATTTTTGCTTCCCTAACCTTATATTCATCTGTTTTGTATCTTAGAATCCTCATGTGAGTCAAGTCATATGATATTCATCTTTCTCTGACTGACTAATTTTGTTTAGCATGATACCCTCTAGTTCCCTCCATGTAGTTGAAAATGACAAGATTTCATTCTTTTTGATTGTCGAGTAATACTCCATTATATATATACCACATCTTTATCCATCCATAGGATCGATTCTTACAATAAGATTTTGGAGGCTTTATTTTTTACGTGAAATCAGACTTATTAGAATGTTGTTATCAGACAGACAGGATTTAAAAAGATATGAGTTACAAGCGTCCCCTAAGGATATTTAGCAAGTATGCTAAGGATTCTTTTTTTTTTTTAATTTTATAATAGTTTATTTTCAAATTGGTTTACATATAACACCCAGTGTTCATCCCAACATGTGCCCTTTTTAATGCCCATCACCCCCTCTCCCACCTCCATCACCCTCCTTACCCTCAGTTTGTTCTTAGTCTTTGAGAGTCTCTTATGTTTTATCTCCCTCCCTCTCTGTGTCTTTTTTTTCTTTCCCCTCTTCCCCTCCCCCTGGTTTTTGCTTAGTCTCACAAAGTCCACGTATTTGTGGAAACATATGGTATCTATCTTTTTCTGACTGACTTATTTCACTTAACATAATACCCTCCAGTTCCATTCATGTGGCTACATGTGTCCAGATTTCATTTTTTCTCATTGCCATGTAGTAGTCCATTGTATATATGTACCACATCTTCTTTATCCACTCGTCAGTTGATGGGCACTTGGTCTCTTTCCATGATTTGGCTATTGTCGAAAGTGCTGCTATGAACATTGGGGTACACGTGCTCCTATGCATCAGCATTCCTGTGTCTCTTGGGTAGATTCCTAGCAGTGCTATTGCTGGGTCAAAGGGTAGCTCTATTTTCATTTTTTTGAGGAACCTCCACACCGTTTTCCAGAGTGGCTGCACCAGTTTGCATATCCACCAACAGTGCAGGAGGGTGCCTGCTTCTCCACATCCTCGCCAGCATCTATAGTTTCCTGATTTGTTCATTTTAGCTACTCTGACTGGTGTGAGGTGGTATCGCAGCGTGGTTTTGATTTGTATTTCCCTGATGATGAGAGACATTGAGCATCGTTTCATGTGTCTGTTGGCCATCTGAATGTCCTCTTTGGAGAAGTGTCTATTCATATCTTCCGCCCATTTCTTCACTGGGTTGTTTGTTTTTCGGGTGTGGAGTTTGGTTAGTTCTTTATAAATTTTAGATATTAGTCCTTTATCTGATATGTTATTTGCGATGATCTTTTCCCAATCCGTTGGTTGCCTATTCATTTTGTTGGTTATTTCTTTTGCTGTGCAGAAGCTTTTTATCTTGATGAGATCCCAGTAGTTCATCTTTGCTTTTAATTCCCTTGCCTGTGGAGACGTGTCGAGTAAGAAATTGGTGAGACTTAGGTCAAAGAGGCTTTTTCCTGCTTTCTCCTCTAGGATTTTGACGGTTTCCTGTCTCACATTCAGATCTTTTATCCATTTAAAATTTATTTTTGTGAGTGGTGTAAGAAAGTGGTCTAGTTTCATTCTTTTGCATGTTGCTGTCCAGTTCTCCCAGCACCATTTATTAAAGAGGCTGTCTTTTTTCCATTGGATACCTTTTCCCTCTTTGTCAAAGATTAGTTGGCCATATACTTGTGGGTCCATTTCTGAGTTTTCTATTCTATTCCATTGGTCTATGTGTCTGTTTTTGTGCCAATACCAGTCTTGATGACTACCGCTTTGTAGTAGAGGTTAAAGTCTGGGATTGTGATGCCTCCCACCTTGGTTTTATTCTTCAGTATTATTTTGGCTATTTGAGGTCTTTTGTGGTTCCATACAAATTGTAGGATTGTTTGCTCTATCTTTGAGAAGAATGCTGGTGCAATTTTGATTGGGATTGCATTGAATGTGTAGATTGCTTTGGGTAGTATTGCCATTTTGAAGATATTCATTCTTCCAATCCATGAGCGTGGGATGTTTTTCCATTTCCTTGTGTCTTCCTCAATCTCCTTCATAAGTTGTTTAGAGTTTTCAGTGTAGAGGTCTTTCACATCTTTGGTTAGGTTTATTCCTAAGTATTTTATGGTTTTTGGTGCAATTGTGAAAGGGATTAACTTCTTTATTTCTCTTTCTGCTGCTTCGTTGTTGGTGTAGAGAAATGCCACCGATTTCTGTACATTGATTTTGTATCCTGCAACTTTGCTGAAATCATGGATCAGTTCTAGTAGGCTTTTGGTGGATTCCGTCAGGTTTTCCAAGTAAAGTATCATGTCATCTGCAAAAAGTGAAAGTTTGACTTCCTCCTTGCCAATCTTGATGCCTTTTATTTTGTTTTGTTATCTGATTGCTGATGCTAAGACTTCCAGCACTATGTTAAATAGCAGTGGCGAGAGTGGACACCCCTGTCGTGTTCCTGATCTCAGGGGGAAGGCTTTCAATTTTTCCCCATTGAGGATGATATTAGCTTTGGGCTTTTCATATATGGCTTTTCTGATGTTTAAGTATGTTCCTTCTATCCCGACTTTCTCGAGAGTTTTTATTAAGAAAGGGTGCTGTATTTTGTTAAATGCTTTTTCTGCATCTATTGACAGGATCATATGGTTCTTATCTTTTCTTTTGTTAATGTGATGTATCACATTGATTGATTTGCGAATACTGAACCAGCCCTGCAACCCCGGGATGAATCCTACTTGATCATAGTGGATAATTCTCTTTATATGCTGTTGGATTCGATTAGCTAGTATCTTGTTGAAAAATTTTGCATCCATATTCATCAGGGATATTGGCCTGTAATTCTCTTTCTTTGCTGGGTCTCTATCTGGTTTGGGAATCAAAGTGATGCTGGCTTCATACAATGAGTCCGGGAGTTTTCCTTCCATTTCAATTTTTTGGAACAGCTTGAGGAGGATAGAAATTAACTCTGTTTTAAATGTCTGGTAAAATTCCGCAGGAAAGCCATCTGGTCCAGGGCTTTTATTTGCTGGGAGGTTTTTGATAACTGATTCTATTTCTTCACTAGTTATGGGTCTGTTCACATTTTCTATTTCTTCCCGTTTGAGTTTTGGTAGTGTGTGGCTATTTAGGAAGCTGTCCATTTCTTCCAGATTGCCAAGTTTGGTGGCATATAATTTTTCATAGTATTCTCTGATGATTGCTTGTATATCTAAGGGATTGGTTGTAATTTCTCCCTTTTCATTCATGATTTTATCTATTTGAGTTCTCTTTTCTTTTTGAGAAGTCTGGCTAGAGGTTTGTCTATTTTGTTTACTTTTTCAAAGAACCAGGTTTAGGTTTCATTGATCTCTTCCACTACCTTTCTGTTTCCATATGATTAATTTGTGCCCTGATCTTTGTTATTTCTCTCTTTCTGGTGGGCTTGTGTTGTTTTATTTGTTCTGCTTCTAGTTCCTTTAGGCGTGCTGTTAGAATTTGTGTTCTTGATTTTTCTTGTTTCTTGAGATGGGCCTGGATTGCAATATATTTCCCTCTCAGGACTGCCTTTGCTGCGTCCCAGAGCGTTTGGATTGTTGTATTTTCATTTTCATGTGTTTCCATGTACTTTTTAATTTCTTCTCTGATTGCTTGGTTGACCCATTCATCTTTTAGTAGGTTATTTCTTAGCTGCCATGTTCTTGGATATTTTCCAGGCTTTCTCCTGTGGTTGATTTCAAGTTTCAAAGCATTGTGGTCTGACAGTGTACACGGTATGATCTCAATTCTTTTATATTTATTCAGAGCTTCCCTGTGCCCCAGAATGTGGTCTATCTTGGAAAATGTACCGTGTGCAGTTGAGAAGAACGTAAATTCCTTTGCTTCTGGATGAAGGACCCTAAAGATGTCTGTGAGGCCCATCTGTCCTAATGTGTCATTCAGGGCTATTGTTTCTGCGGAGATTTTCCGTTTTGTGGATCTATCCAATGCTGAGAGTGGAGTGTTAAGATCTCCTACTATTAGGATATTTTTATCGATGAGGTTGCTAATGTTTGTAACTAGTTGTTTTGCAAATTTGGGTGCCCCCGAATTCGGTGCGTAGATATTTACAATTGTTAGCTCTTCCTGCTGGATGGTCCCTGAGACTATTATATAATGTCCTTCTTCATCTGTTATTACATCGTTCATTTTAAAGTCTATTATGTCTGATATAAGTGTGGCTACTCCGGCTTTCTTCTGACTTCCAGTAACGTGGTAGATAGTTCTCCATCCCATCACTTTCAATCTGAAGGTGACTTCAGGTTTAAGATGAGTTTCTTGAAGACAGCAAATAGATGGGTCTTGTTTTTTATTCCTTTCTGTTATCCTGTGTCTTTTGATTTGCGCATTTAGTTCATTTACATTCAGTGTTAATATTGAAAAATATGGGCTTACAGTCACTGTATTATCTGTAAGTTTCATGTTTGTAAGGCTGTCTCTGGCAGTCCGTGTTCTTTGTAACCTTTCCTTCATAGAGTGCCCTTCAGGATCCCTTGCAGTGCTGGCTTATTTGTGATAAATTCTTTCAGTTTTTGTTTGTTGGAAAAAGCCTTGATCTCTCCTTCTATTCTGAATGACAGGCTAGCCGGATACAGAATTCTTGGTTGCATGTCCTTCTTGCTCATCACATTGAAGATATCCTGCCATTCCTTTCTGGCTTGCCAAGTTTCTGTAGATAAGTCTGCTACTACCCTTATATGTCTCCCTTTGTATGTTAAGGTTCTTTTGTCTCTAGCTACTTTCAGGATTCTCTCCCTATCTTTGTATTTTGCCAACTTCACTATGATGTGCCGTGCAGAAGGTCTATTGAAGTTACATCTGAGGGGAGTTCTCTGTGCTCTTGTATTTCCATGCGCGTTTCCTTCCTCATGTTGGGGAAGTTCTCAACAATGATTTGTTCAAGAACCCCTTCGACTCCTTTCTCTCTTCTTCCTCTGGAACTCCTATGATATGGATATTGTTTCTTTTGAATGCATCACTAAGTTCTCGAATTCTCCTTTCCTGTTCCTGGATCAGCTTCTCTCTCTTTTTACCTGCTTCCTCCTTTTCAATGATTTTATCTTCTAATGCACTAACTTTTTCCTCTACCTCTTCAATCCGGGCTGTGGCTGCTTCCAGTTTCCCTTGTATTTCTTCCAATCTCTTCTTTAATTCTTCCTGACCGTTTTTAAGGTCCTTGAACTCTGCCGCGTGGGACCCCTTGCATTCATCTAAGCTTTTTTCAAGGCCAGCAATTAGTTTTATGATTATCATTCTATATTCAAGTTCTGTTATGTTGCTTATATCTGTTTTCATTAATTCTTGAGCTGTCACTGCTTCTTGTAGATCCTTTTGAGGAGAATTCTTCCGTTTCGTCATTTTGGCTTGATGTGTTTTGGATTGTTTCTTGAAGTTGCCCTGGAAAGGAAAACCGACTGATGGGCAAACGGAAAACAGAAATAAACGTACCAACAAATGGTCCAGACAAGCAGTTCACAACAGAAAAAAGAATAACAAGTGACTCTCTGAGGACAATGTCCTGAAGTAACAGCTACACGTTAAGGACAGGGTATGTAGTGTGCTGGTGGCAGAGCATATATAGACAGAATAATGACAGGTGCAAGGAGAAGAAGGAAATGGACTTTGCCCAGGTAGAGCGACTAAAGGGTTTAATCCAGACTGAGAGAAATCAGAATAAGGACAGGTGCAAGGAAAAGAAATAAAGATCGATGTCGTCTAGATGAACTCATGAGGTCTGGTTATTCCAGAAAAAGGGATAGGGAAGTACAGAAGAAGTTGTAGAACATGTCCTCAAAGAGTGGGTTAAAAAGAAAAAATAAATAAATAAATAAATGTTTAAGCCAGTCAGTACCCTGGATAACCAGCTCACGGATTGGATCAGTAGAAATGAGAAAGGGAGGGATAAATTTAAAAAAGAAAAAATGACTGGAGTAACTCCAGGCTGCAGTCTCCACTTGGCATCAGTTGCTCATGCTGACATGTTTGGAGGGGCGTGGTTTGCTGTAGGCAGGTCCCGCCTCCACTGCTGCAGAGATGGCTTTTGGGGTGACTTCCTGGCTTGTGAAACAACAATGGCGTCTCTCCAGACCCTCGCCACCAGTCCTGGGGGCTTTATTCTCCCCTTTATTTCTGTTCTCTCTCCACCGCCGACGCCGGCCTAGTGCAGTTCACTGGACGGTGACGCGGCCGTCTCCTACCCCCGATTTCACTGTAATTTTTGCTGGGTTTAGAGGTACTCTGCAGGCGGTGCCGTTTGGGTCCCAGCTGCCATTCCCTCGGCGCGCGCGTGTCCTAGCGGCTCAGGACGGGGTTGGCGCAGTCCTGGCAGCGCGTGGGTAGTGATGCTGTTTGTCACTGAACTTCTCTTCAAAAGTCCTGAATTTAGGGGCTGGATGGTAGCGGTCTCACCTGCTCTCGCCCTCTCCTTCAGATGTTGTTCATTTGGCACTTTCCCAGCTATCTCCAAAGACGCTCACCCTCCCCTCAGCTCAACTTCCCGAGTTCGATTTATCTGACCCAGATTAAACTCACGGTTTGGCTGGGTCATATCTGTTTACGCCTTTGTTCCTTCTTAGCTGTAGCACCTTTTTCCCCGGATTCTTGGAGTTGAGAGAGACTATGGTTTCAGTCGTCCCCGTTTAAAGGGCAAGCAAAATACTGGAGCCCCCTACTCCTCTGCCATGTTGCCCCGACTCAAGTACGCTAAGTATTCTGCAATAAAAACTTCATGAACAATACAAAAGGCAGAAATCCTCAACTCTAAACATCTGTTGCAGTATATGAATTCTGGAATAGGCAATTCATGCATGAGTGACAATGATTCACCCAGTAAATGACCCAGTGGTAAGCCAGCCTCTTTGAAGCTATAGTTTCCAAGATCATATGCTTCCTGCCTTAATTCACTTTGAATAAATTTGGGTTAACTTAAGAGTATAAAGCCAAACTACTTGTTACATCTTTCTACACGCTGTTCCAAGTTGCTTTTCACTTCGTTTCACATATTCATGTCCATAATGGTTTGTTATTGGAGTATATAACACATACCTGACCCATAATAAATTAATATTTAGTAATTGCTAATATCATTTTGAAAGTACTCTTCCAGTGATCATAGAATTAAAAGGATGCTCCTACACATTGCTGGCAAGAAGTTTATTCCATGGAGTCTTTCTAGTGACAAGTCTGGAAATATATACTGGAGGTCTTGATAATACACATATTCTTAGACTCAGAATATCTACTTTCAGAAATTTAATTAAAAATAAACATATAAGTACACAAAAATGTATGTACTAGAATATTCATTGCAGTATTATTTATTACAGTGAAATATTAGAAATATCCTAAATGTCTCAAACAAGGGTTTGGTTAGATATATTTGAGGATATTTAAAAAAAGAATAAAATACTATGCAGTTATTAAAAGCGATTTAGTAGAAAAATATTTAATGGCATAGGTGATATTTGTGACTTGTGAAGTAAAACAAAAGTAAGACAAAACAATATAAAAATATGATCTCATTTATGTAAAAATTTAGAAATAAACACCAAAAAACAAAAAATAAAGAAACCCTGAATGTCTATAGATTAAAATGTTATTAGGTCATTTATTTTAAACTATGTGATTATGGGTATTTATTACCTTTTTTGTTTTGATAATTGTATTTAAATGCAAAAAATAAACATATTTAAAAAGAAAACATATCAACGAATGATAACAAGAGTCTTAGCCTAAAACATGAGTTTATTAAAGTTTATTGCCAACTGTTTTCTTCTTCTTCTATGGATATTACTTAGCAATTCACTACCCCAGTTTTTAAAAAGTAAAGCCAAGGAAGATTTTTCAAAACTTTAACTGAATTTAAATCAATTTATTTTATTGAGAGTTGTTTTTATAGGTCTTTTAGGTTTAGGTGATTATGTTTTCCTGAGTAAACACTTAAAAAAACAATTTAAAAAAAATAAACGTTCCAAATGCTTTTACATTGTTATTTACCCAACTATTCTTGGGGAGCAACTTCTAGATCTTAGTCTAAACCACTGGGCATTATAGAGTTCCCTCTCTTATTTTACACCCCAACAATGTATTATTGACATCTTTTTTATTAAGTTATTATTGCAATTCATATTAGTATAAGATCTCTGGTATATACAATTATTTTCTATCTACTTCCTAGACCTTTTCTTCCAGCATAAAAAGAACTATTATGAAAGTAAAGCATATGATAGCAATGCATCAACACTCTAGAGAGTTAATTAATATTTTGTATGATTTGATTTTTATGACATTATAAGATGACAGGAAGAAATTTAAATGACTAAAAAAATAAATGAGGCTACTTGGAAATAATTAATTTACTTGAAAATAATCAGTTACTAAGGAAAAAGAGTAGACTACTGTCATATCCAGCACAATTCATATTCGAACAGGCATTTTGCTTCAATTGCTACATGCATTACGGGAACTCTTTCTTAAATTCTGGGGTCATTCCTTTTGGAAAAATTGGAAACACATCTACATTAGAGATTAGAGACCACACTTTCATTTTCTCACTAGGAAGGTGTGTAATCAAGTAGTAAAAAAATTCCTGTAGACAAAAACAACTTTAATACTTGGATCATAATTAATTTCACTCTTGTAACTTGTCTAAATCTAATATTCATTTTTTCTGACATTCTCCCCAAAAATAACTAAATTATTTAGATTAACACTTTACTAAATTGATGGCTTAATTCTAGGACCTAGTAGGTGTGAGTTCAAATTCCTAACAACTTTCCAGTGCAAAAGGTAATAATTTAGTCCCTCACAGAAGGATAAACTACCTTTTTTTGTGTTTAAAACAAGGAATCTGAAAACCAGCTTTTGGTTCAAATTCCTCAACCACCAAGTGGAAGGGTGTAAAGGCCTATAATGGAAAACTCAGGATATAGTATCAAAAAGTCATGAGAAAGCAAAGAATGGAAAGCAGGGGGTGATAATGACTAAGTTCTTAAGAATATTTACTCATCTGTAAAATCTTTGTGGGGATATTTCATATGTAGGTCTTTGTAACAATTACATGAAATATTATATGTCTATTTAGTCCCAGACTTCAATTTGGAATATCTTCTAGACTAGAGACAGAAAAAGACAGCAAGTTCAGCCAGTATTTATATCCATTTATAATTCTGACAGCTTGAGAGCAAGCTGCTCTATGAATCCCGTTCAGCTAGAAATCTGGCCACTGCTTCCATGACCAATTCTTTTAACTCTCTACTTGATCACTGTGGACAAGGGACGTGGTACCGTTTTCTGACTATTTCATGGTTTCCCGCGAATAGAGCAGGTTTCTGTTTCTCAACCTGCTACAAACTGTTTCCATAAGAGATTATATGATCGGTAATTTAGGTCTACATAGTGACCTCATTTAGACATTGTTTACAATAGAAAAAGAGAATATTTCTGGGGCTGAGGCTATCAATGAGTTAAGGTCACAGTATGAATTATGATTATTTTTTCTGTCCTCCATGTTATAATTTTCTTGCCACTTCCCAGATTGTTTCCATCAAAGTGCTTTTGTAAAAAGCAGGAAAAGATGCTGCATACAGTAAGGAGAGAGTAAGGTGGGGTGGTTTGGAAGCTATTGTAGAGTGAGGATTTCTTTTAAGTCATGTATTTTATCTAAATAATCATATGAACTTTTTATTTCATCCCAAAATATTCCCGAGTGTGCTATAACATATAAAAAATTTTATTACTGAGTAAAATCGAAATCTTTCAAAAGATAGTTCAGCTCTAGATGAAATATCTGAAGCTACAAGGACCTCTCTTCCTGTACACCATTGCACACTTCAGTTTGAAAGGCAGTGTTAAAAAATAAAATTTAACAGAGTAAATTTTAAAGATCTTATTGATTTTACTCAAAGATTATTGAATGAGGTAATATTCCATCTATCAGAAGGAAGGGAGCTTCAAAGAGCAGTACAAGAAGAGACTTTTATATGTAAAAGGGAATAACCCATAAGTTAATAGCAAAGAGTGGGTTGTTTCAACCAAGGTCAACTACTTTTGGGGAAGAGTAGAGGTCTATCAGGTGGATTACCTCACTAGTAGTGACCAGGAAATTCCAGATTGACTGGTTAAGATTTTATTTCTTGGAGAGGCTGAAGCTACAATTAGATTAAGTCTTGAGTGTTGGTTTGATGAGGTGGGTTCCATTTGGGGATTATGATTCTTTTTTAACACAGACATTTAGTGTTCGTAAGTAATTTACTAAATAAGGGGCACCTGGGTAGCTCAGTCGGTTAAGCATCTGACTTCAGATCAGGTCATAATCTCACAGTTTGTGTGTTCGAGCCTCACATCGGGCTCTGTGCTGACAGCTCAGAGCCTGGAGCCTGCTTCAGATTCTGTGTCTCCCTCTCTCTTTGCCCCTCCCCCACTGGTGTTCTGTCTTTCTTTCTCTCAAAAATAAATAAAAATTAAAAAATTAAAAAAATTACTAAATTATATTGGTAAGGATTACATAAGATTTGATGCATTATCAAAAATGAATGGTTACGCTTTAGGAATAGGTCCATTGTTACCTAAATTATAAAAATTACTTCTTCATCTAGTCTTTTAAATCAATTTTGACAAAAACTCAGTGACTCTAAAGTAGTATAATGCAGCGGACCAGCCGTCACAGAATCGAACGGTTCCTGATCGGGGGGGGGGGGGGGGGGGGGGGCGGCGAGGATGAACTGATACACAAGGCACAGTTGTTAAGGGCGCTCCCAAGCATCACCAGCCCCGAGTTTATTTTCACTCGGGTATTTATCCACAATCTGAGGGTGGTGTACGTGCGAGGCACATCTCCTCTCACAAGTTCTCAGCAGGCAAAATGTATTTTGCTATATCAAACTTTACAAAGGCATTCTGAACCTCTCCACACGACCTGGCTGTGGTCCTGACTCAAGGACAAAGGCTGCACTCAAAGCCTTCTGCTCCCCAACACCGCTCAAGGTCTCTGACTCTCAACATCTCTCAAGGCCTCGGGCTCCCAAAACACCACTCAAGGCCACTGGCTCTCAACAGTATAACGTGTTTATTAGTAATTAAAGTGAGGTATTGGGGGACAACTCTGTATGTTGTGTAGCAAGATGATCTTAAGGAACAAAGACTCTCTCCATTTTAACCTACTCAAGAAAATGTAAATAGAGAAAATGTGTTTGATCCTTTTTTCATATTCATATTGTTTCTATAACTAGTCAATATTATAAATTTTATACCTTTATTTCTCCTGAATCACACAATTATTTGAAGATATCAATTAAAATTTAATAACATCTCCTCAGCTCTAAGAAGTAGTGTCACCACATTAATTTTGTGTGGTCATCAATTAAGGTGTTCCTATCTCAGAATTATATGATAGTTTATGAATCAGTAGTGAATAGTCAATAGGAACAGATGATGTTAACTGGTGCCGGGGTCCTTGTTCCGGCGAATCTAGGGGTCCACGAAGGACGAACGGACAGACGAAAGGAGGTGAGAGAGCCACGAGAGAGATGGAGTCTGATGACCAAGCAGGAAGCCCTGGGAATTCTGGCATCTCTGACCTGCCGGCCTCAGTGTCTTTATTTAAAGGTAGTGAGTTACATTACAGCAATGAGTGACAGCCCATCAGTAAGCATAGTTTGAACAATAATGTGTTTTATCAGTAAAGAGGGGATTTCCTCAATCTTGCAAGTTGTTTTCAAGTTAGTTAGCATATAAATTTAAGGCTGGGGGAGAGGACAGGAAGTTACCTAGGCCTGCCTATGTTAATTATCTATAGATAGATTAGGAGACATTCTATCCATAATCTTTAACCATAATGAAGGAGGTAGAGACAGGATCTCTAATACTTGTCTAAGTTCTTTTCCTTTATGAGTGAGTGAGCCTATATCATAAGGGCTCATGTTTATCTGTTTTTTATACAAACAGCAGTTTCTGTAGAAGTGTTTTGTTTTTGTCTTTTTATTATAAAGGAGCGTGAAGATGGGGAAAAGGATTCGTGAAATGTTAACCTCAGGAAGGTACTCAATATTTGTTGTTGATCAGTGAAGATATGTGTAGCTACTTTTGTTTGGCTATTGTTTGTACCTTATCTGTAAACAGTGCTTCTATCTTTTGGGCTAAACTAACCTTTAGAGAAGGTCCTAAGTCTCTTTACAATCTCTCTTATCAGTCTGTTAATCAAATACTGAGAGAAGCTTTACAGAGATGCGCCTTGAGGTTTTATGGTGGGGCTGAGGGGATGATTAACACAATGCGATACTTGCAGGGAAAATCTAGTTTGGTTCAAGGCCTAACACCTACTAATTTGTAGCCAACTCATAACTGCTATTGTATGATCAATTTGTGTAACCTATCCCCAAGAGGCAACTTTGAGGTTACTTCTGGCCAGATTATTCTCATTCAGATTTTATCCATCAAGACCAGGTCCACTTTTCCATATGCCATAAAACCAAAGAGCATTATATCCCTTAGGCCAATGAAAGCAGTTCAAGAAATCCACGCCTGAAAGAGTATTTAGAAGGAGGTAAGATTAGGTACCAGTTTGGCTGGCAGAAGCTTTGCTTCAACCTTTTCCACACAGACAGGGGTCTCAACCTGCGAGCCCAAAACGGCTCCCAACAAACTGGGGTACAAGATTATGTCTGGAGATTGGGCACATGGGTGGTTCAGTCAGTCAAGCGTCTGACTCTTGATTTTGGCTCATGTCATGATCTCATGGTTTGTGGGATCAAGCCCCGCGTCGGGCTCCATATATTGTAAACACAGAGTCAATACATAACTCTTGAGATTCTCTCTTTCCTTAGGATTCTGTCTCTTCTTGTCTCTCTGCCTGTCCCCTGCTCATTATCTCTTTCTCTCCAAATAAATAAATAAACAACAACAACAAAAAAATGCTCCCTTGCTTAAAAAAAAAATAAAAAAACAAGATTATATCTGGAGGGATCTTCATTTCAAAACACCAACTTTCCCATTGGGAGAGAATCTATACTTGAAAAGTCTTTCAAGTGGATTATTTTACGGTGTTTGATGCAAGGATTTAAAGTTGTTCTGGTTATATTTCCACCAACAGTGCAAGAGGGTGCCTGTTTCTCCACATCCTCGCCAGCATCTATAGTTTCCTGATTTGTTCATTTTAGCCACTCTGACCGGTGAAGGTGGTATCTCAATGTGGTTTTGATTTGTATTTCCATGATGATGAGTGACATTGAGCATTATTTCATGTGTCTGTTGCCCATCTGGATGTCTTCTTTGGAAAAGTGTCTATTCATGTATTCTGCCCATTTCTTCACTGGATTATTTGTTTTTCAGATGTGGAGTTTGGCACTTGTTGGGATGAGCATTGGGTACTATATGGAAGCCAAGTTGACAATAAACTATATTAAAAAATAAATAAAATAAATAAAGTTATTCTGTTTAATACTTAACATCTTTTTAACCATCAACTTTCCATCTCACTCAAGTAGTTTACCTCTACATACACAGAATAACACTCACAAGGGTCCAGGGCTGAAAGAGTTACTAATTCAGTTTTAAATATAATTGTCATTTTGGAAATACAGAATTTAACAACAATAAAGTCACAGTAACAGTAGCTTAACAGCTTTTAAATCGTCTTAATTTAATCTGGCTCTCTCAAGAGTACAGTGCTAAAACAATTTAGTGATGAAGACTACAGAAGGACTGACAAGTGTTGAGTTTGTAAAGCAGTTTAATTTGAGCCACTAAATTATACATCATTATTCAGTGATCTAATTTTTCAAGATACATCAAATAGTATCAAGAAAAGAGAGTTTTGAGTATTGCAGTCAAAGGTAAGTATATTTGTATCATCTATTTTAGAAATGAACAAAAATAAAAGCTGAATTTTGCTCAGGGATTGTAATGTCTTTTTAATCTTTGTCTTATATTGCCTTGATTTTAACGATTTTATATAGATGCTATTTCTCATAGTAGATAACAAGATTTTTGAAAGGAATTACCATCTTATCACTTTATTTCTCTCAGAGAACTTACCTCTTGCATGTAGTAACAAAAAGATTCAGCAAATCATTTTCGAATGAATGCACCATTTTTTTTCCCTCATGGAGCTTCCAAATATGTGCACATATTTAAAGGCATTTTCAGAACATATGCTAATGATACAGTTTTCTTATACACATACAAGTCATCTGTAACTGTTCAGACTGAATGAACAGAATTTTCAAAAATTACTGAGTAGTTAGAGGGTAGTTAAGTTACACTGTATCTCAATAAAACAATTACAATCTCATTTGCTTTACTTAGAGACTTGATTTAACAAAAGCACTTCTTAGAAAATAATGTTAATGATATCACGATTTACCCTACTTTAAAACATCAGGTTAACAATGTATCTGGGTATAAAACAAAAACCAAATTCAATTATTCAAAAACCTAAAACAGGTCTAATTGGGGAACGGCATCAAAATGGATTTTTCCCGTCTTGTTAGACCATGTTCATCACACAAAACGCAGAAGCCTGCAGTGCATTGGTTCTGTCCCACTTTAACTATGGGAAAACAGTCTGAATCAATGTTCAAAGGAAAAGTTTTAAGATAAACTGTAACACTTCAGAAAACATTCAACTAGGTGAGTTATACCAAATAACAACAACAAAAAATACTTTCACTGTAACTTCGCTGGAAGGAATCCATTCCCTCTTAGGAGGGAAAAAAAAAGATTCCAAGATTCCTAGCCTTAGTTGAGAAAACTAAATAAGAAATTGATATACTAACCGTCTTTTTTATCAACAATGACTTGTATATTATAATTATTCCAATGTATTAGTTTTAGCTGAGTTTAAGAATAGAGATTGGAGAGACCTAAAAATGATTGTGCTATATATACAATTCAGATGGTTAGACTGACATTGGGCTTTTCTTTGGGACAGAATTCTAAACTGGCAATTTAGATGCCAAGTTTTAGCCATATACAATTTAGACAGTTGTGAAATAGCTCAGAAGGAAAAAAAGAAACACTGATAATGTAAATGCTACAAAGCTTAACCATAGAAAACTGCCCATTGCCACCCACTAAAAGATAAAATCCAAGTATTGACAGACTAATTTCATAATATAAATGACTGTAATGAGGGATTCATTTAACCCTCAGTAAAACATCTGTCTGCACTATGGATGTTGCTAGTAAATAAATTGTTAGTATATTAGAGAAACCAAGATTAAAATATTTGAAAAGTCTTATCTGTAGTTTTTGGTATGTTCTCTGGAATAACTCCCAGATTTTATTTTTTAAGTAATGTCTGATTTTCTTTCTGTACGATGGAGTTGACTTGTTGCAATGGGCATGTTCAGTATTTTAGTTTGATTGTGATTTGTTCTCCAATGAGATATTCTTAAGCATTAACTTTTATGGTAAAGGAGCATATTGAGAATACTTTTCAAAGTTAATGTAATGCTTTCTATTCACATTATAAGTAGTGTCAAAGATGAGAGTGATATTTAATATCCAATGTATAGTAATCTTGAAATCAAAGGGATGGAATAATGAGATCAAAGGTGTTCTTTGATGTTAACATAGTTAGTGCTGTCAACAGTCTTGACAAATGAGAGAATCCACTCTGCTTTGCTTACAAGATAGAATATTGTTTTTTCTATTGTCAGATTTAAGGTGTCAGTTCTTCCTACCTAGATTGTATTCAAGCCATCCTAACTTCTTAGTATCAAAGTATCATATTTTATCCATTTATATAAAATTGTATACAACAAGTACAAATTAAATCATGAGAGCAGACTAATGTAGTGGGAAGAGTACAAATTTTCAAGCTATACAGATCGACATTGAAATTCCAGCATCTATTCTTTCTAATTATGTGATTGTGGGCAAATCATTTAGCCTTTCTGAGCCCAGTTTCTTCATCTATAAAATGGGTCTAACAAAACTTGTGTAGACTTGTTGTGAGATTATAGACAACATGCATAACAGTGCCTAAAATTACCAGAACTATCTCTGGGTCTATAGCATGTCTAGACCTTTCCATTTGTGTGCCTTTGCTTCAGGAACATTTTCATATTCTTTCTCCCACCTTTTTTATCCAGGTTCAACAAATCTCCATCTTAACACAGTCCCAGGTTCCTTTTCTAACCCTCAAAGTTTTTGGAAGGGAAGATTGATAAGCACAGTACCAGAAATATTACAGTTGTTTGATAAATTTTTAAGATTATTCTTATATGTGCATTATACATACATTTTTATGTGTGTGAAGAAATATCAATGTATATACAGAATGTGCATAGTATATTGCTTAAGCAAATATATTTTCTTTTTGCTAGCCCAACATCATTATTCACATAACTTTCTTTTAGCATTACTCTCATTTTTTATGAGGAAACAGTCGCCCACCAGTTCTCTTAATCCATGGGGTTTGAGAAGATATTTTAGTCTCAGAAGTATGGCCCAGGCTTGATCAACATCATAGATACTTGTCCATTCACATGGACATAATCAAGGCAAGTAAGAGTGAATTCTAGGATTTTTGTTGGGTCACTTCTTTGTATTAGGGTTGCTAGCTTGTAGAAGTAATCCTGAGGTTGTTGCCATGAACCAGGAAGAGTCTGCCTGCACAGAGGAAATTTGTTACAGGGAAAAACACATAAAGCAAGTACAGATAAAAGTTGAACCAGATGTAGGGAGGCTAAGTCTTGATGAAAGTATTTAAGATCCTGGATTTGCAAATTCTTGGACATTTTAGTTTTGTAAAACAAAATACTTCAAAATGTATTACCATCATCAATCACTATCATCATCATCATCATTCATTATACAAGCTAATTTCAGATGGGTCTCTATCATTTGCAACCAAGAGTCCTACTACAGTTGTTTTTTCCACAAAAATACCACCTTGCATATCAGTGGAAACATAACTACTAACTAGATTATTTTCCAATCCCTAACAGTGAATGGACACTTTCTAAAGTGGTATCAACAACAATAATAATATAACAAACATCGAATGGACATTTTCTGAAATGTTATCAACAAAAACAATAGTAATATAACAAACACATGTTTACACACACACACACACACACACACACACACACACACACACACCAGTAAAAATCAGCATGATTCACCATCATTTCTGAAAATTTCACTAAAAAAAAAAAAAATCTCACTACCCAACATTTAAAGAGACAGAAAATAGGGACATCTGGGTGGCTCAGTCAGTTAAGTTTCCGACTCTTGATTTCAGATCAGGTCATGATCTCACAGTTCATGATTTCTACCCCCGCATTGGGCTCTGCACTGACAGCATGGAGCCTGCTTGAGATTCTCTCTTTTTCTCTCTCTGCCTGTCCTGCACTTTCTCTGTCTTTCTCTCTCTCCTCTCTCTCTCTCTCTCTCAAAAAAGAAAAAATAGGGCGCCTGGGTGGCTCAGTCGGTTAAGCGGCCGACTTCAGCTCAGGTCATGATCTCACGGGTCTGTGAGTTTGAGCCCCGCGTCGGGTTCTGTGCTGACAGCTCAGAACCTGGAGCCTGCTTCGAATTCTGTGTCCTCCTCTCTCTCTGCCTTTCCCTTGCTCACACTCTGTCTCTATGTCTCTCAAAAAATAAAATAAAAACGCTAAAAAAAAAGAAAAGAAAAATAAACATTTGAAAGAAATTAAGAGAGAGAAAATAGCTCTGTAATATTTTTGGGCTGGATCATTTATTCCTGGTCTGTTTTGAAATTGTGACACTAAGTATTTGAGTTCATGTCTTCCAATAACTATTCAGTTTGACATATTTTTGTGATTTGAAATGAACTAAAAGTAATTTTGTTTTGAGAATTGTTCGACAGCTCCTAACCTTCTTGGAGACAACTTGAATTGTTACACAACCTGGATTAGGAATCACGGCATTAGGCTCTCTTTATACAATGAAACGTCAAGTTGCAAAAAGAAAAATAAATCTATAAATGTTTTTTGATCTACAAAAAAATGTATCATTTATTGGGATTTTTACCACTGAATATACTGGATGTGTGATTGAGCTGACTAATGAAACCTATAGTTTTGGAATAATGTAGACATGCCTTAGTCTTCATAAGGAAGAGTATGTGTTGTCTTATTCGATTACAAGGAAACAAATTCATAGAGGCCAATTTTAAAGGTTTTAATCATTCCCAGTTGGTTCCCCAGACAGGCAGACTCCACAAAGCATAAATTTACAATGTCCTGTTGAGATTAGAACTCTTTTATATTTCATATACCTCATTGGTTTGCATGTACTCAATATTGTTACTTCCTTTTTTGTTTGGTTTTTAGTTTTACAGAATACATTTATTGGAATGTTTACTGGGAATGACATCTGAGTTGGTAAACAACTAATTTGGTGGCATTAGTTTCTTATATTCAAAGTGAGGTATTGTAATTCACATATTAAATTAAAAATTATTAATAACAATTTGACAATAGATAAAAAGACCTTTTAAATTTAGCTTCTATGATGATTAAAGCATTGTGCTTACAATTTTCTTTTGATGTTCACCACTATCTTGAGGGTAAGTATAACAATACCCATTTATTTTATTCTGAAGAAAATTTTCAGTAAAAATTATATTTCAAAATCCGGAAACAGAAATACTTCTTCATCATCTGAAAGATAAAATAAAAATGTAATTTATAAGTTTATTTAAGAAAAAAATTAGAATAATTTTTTAATTCTAGAATATTCAAAGATGTATCTTTTTTATTAATTTATTAATTTTAATTCCAGTATACTCAGCATATAGTGTTATATTAGTTTCAGGAATACAATATAGTGATTCGACAATTCTGTAAATTACTCAATGCTCATCATGATAAGTGTTCTCTTAGATTCCTATCATCTACTTCACATACCACCACAACTACCTCCTCTCTGGAAACCATCAGCTTGTTTTCTATAGTTAAGAGTCTGTTTCTTTGTTTCATTCTCTCTTATATTTTCCTCCATCATTTGATTTATTTTTTACTTTCTGCATATGAGTGGAATCATATACTATTTATCTTTTTCTAATTGACTTATTTCCTTTAGCATTATATTCACAGACTCCATGCATATTCCTACAAATGGCAAGATTTTATTCTTTATTATGGCTGAATAATATTCTATATAATATATAAATCACCTCTTCTTTATCTATTCATCTTTATCTTCTTTACCACACATCTGTCAATGGACATGGGTTGCTTCCATATTTAGGCTATTATAAATAATGCTGCAATAAACATAGAGGTGTACATATGCCTTTGAATTAGAGGTTTTGTATTTTTTTGGGTAAATATCCAGTAGCGAAAATACTAGATCATAGGGTTCTTCTATTTTTAATTTTTGTTTCAAGTTTTTATTTAAAGTCCAGTTAGTTAACATAGAGTGTAATATAAGTTACAGGAGTAGTATACGGTGATTCATCACTTACATATAACACCCAGTGCTCATCACAAAAAGTGCACTACTTAATACACGTCACCTAATTAACCCATCTCCATTCTACGTCCCCTCAAGCAAACCCAAGTTTGTTCTCTATGCTTAAGAATTAGGCTTATGGATTCTCTCTCTCTCTTTTTTTTGTCCCTTACATTCATGTATTTCATTTCTCGAATTCCACATATGAGTGTATTCATATGGTCTATGTCTTGCTCTGACTTATGTTACTTAGCATAATGCACCTTAGTTTCATTCACATCATTGCTGTGGCTCATCTCTAAAACTCCATTTTTTGAGCTCCACTGGTTGTAAAAACTCATGATAATTAGTCCTTCTTGTTTCTTCATCCAATCCAATACCTTTGGGAAAGTGTTTTCCTTGTGAGATCTCCTATGTGCTTCTCTCTCTCTCTCTCTCTCTCCCTCTCTCTCTCTCTCTCTCTCTCTCTCTCTCTCTCTCTCCCTCTCTCTCTCCTCTCTCCATGACCAGGACTCCTCTCCCTCAACAGCACCTTCTGTCTGTTACTTCCCCAAATCATGTCTCTGCAACTTCTACCTTCCACAATGTGGCCTTTTCTCTCCCTCTATTTGTGCAGTTTGTCGTGTCAGTCCTCAGATACATTTCTTGGGTATTCGTAATGCTTTAATACTTATTTAGCTGTGTTCAAAGGACCAGGGAAGCCAAGGGTCCTCCTACTACTCTGCCATCTTAGATCCTCCACTAATAATTTCTCTCTCACACATTCTCTCTCTCTCTCTCTCTCTCTCTCTCTCTCTCTCTCTCTCTCTCTCTCTTTCTCTCTCTCTCCCCCTCTCCCTCTCTCTCTTTCCCTTCCTCCCTTGTTAGGGCACCCAGATTCAATACTTCTATCTTAATGTTCTATTTTTAATATTTTGAGGGCAGTTGATACTGTGGCTTCATCGGGTTACATTCTCAACTACAGTGCACAAGGTACCATTTTTCTCTACATACTTGCCAACACGTGTTGTTTCTTGTGTTGTTGATTTTAGCTTATTCTGACAAGTGTAAGGTGATATTTCATTTTAGTTTTGATTTGCGTTTCCCTGATGACGAGTGATGGTGAGCATATTTTCATGTGTCTGTTGGCCATCTGGATGTCTTCTTCGGAGAAATGTCTCTTCATGTCTTCTGCCCATTTTTTAAATTGGATTATTTGAGGTTTTTTTTTGGGGGGGAGTATTGGGTTATCAGCTCTTTATATACTTTGGTTACTAATCCCTTATCAGATAAGTCATTTGCAAATATCTTCTGTTCTGTAGGTTTGTCTTTCAGTTTTGTTGACTTTTTTCATTGCAGCGCAGAGGCTTTTTATTTTGATAAAGTTTCAATAGTTTATTTTTGCTTTTGTTTCCCTTGCTTCAAGAGACATATCTAGAAAGACGTTGTTGTAGCTGATGTCAAAGAGGTTACTGCCTGTGTCTCCTCTAGGATTTTTAAATCTTTTTTTAATGTTTATTTATTTTTGAGAGAGAGAGTTTCAGAGCATGAGCAGGGGAAGGGCAGAGAGAGAGGAAGACAGAATATTAAGCAGTCTCCAGGCTCTGAGGTGTCAGCACAGAGCCTGATGCAGAGCTCAGACTCATGAACTGTGAGATCATGATCTGAGCTGAAGTTGGACATTTAACTAACTGAATCCCCCACACCCCACTCCTCTAGGATTTTTATGGATTCAGGTCTCACATTAAATCAATTTTGATTTTATTTTTGTGTATGGTGCAAGAAAATGGTCCAGTTTTATTCTTTTGCATGTTACTGTCCAGTTTTCCCAACCCCGTTTGTTGAAGAGACTGTCTTTTTCTTATTAAATATTATTTCTTGCTTTGTTGAAGATTAATTCCCCATATAGATGTGGGTTTATTTCTGGGTTTCCTATTCTGTTCTATTGATCTCCGTGTCTATTTTTGGGCCAATACCACACAGTTTTGTCACAAAAACATTGTAATATAACTTGAAGTCTGAAATTGTGATGCCTCCTCCTTTGCTTTTGTTTTTCAAGGTTGCTTTGGCTATTTGGGGTCTTTTTCATTCCATACAAATTTTAGTATTGTGTGTTCCAGTTCTATGAAGAGATCTTTTACCTTCTTTGGTTCTTTGGTTGACCCATTCATTGTTTAGCAGTATGTTATTTGTGGTCTTTCCAAAATTTTTCTTGTGGTTGACTTTTAGTTTTACAGCATTGTGGTCAGAAAAGATGCATGGTATGAGTGATCATTTTGAATCTGTTGTGACTTGTTTTGTGGCTTAATATGTGATCTGTTCTGGAGAATATTCCATGTGCACTTAAAAAGAATGTGCATTTTAAGATGGAATTTTCTGAGTATACTTGTTACTCCATCTGGTCCAGTGGATTCAAATCCATTGAATCCTTATTGACCTTCTTGTGGATATGTCCATTGATGTAAATGAGGCATTAGAGTCCCCTGGTGTTACTGTATTACTATCCATTAGTTCCTTTAAGTTTTTAAATATTTTATGTATTTGGGTGATTTCGTGTTGGGTAGTGTAAATATTTACAATTTTTAGAACTTCTTGTTTGATTGTCTCCCTTTTTTGTTATACAGTGTCCTTCTTTATCTCTTGTAACGGTTTTTGTTTTAAAGTCTATTTTTTTCAATATAAATATTGTTTCTCTGGCTTTCTTTTGGCATCCATTTGAATCATAAATGTTTCTTTAACTCCTCACTTTCAATCTTCAGGTGTCTTTAAGTCTGAAGTGAGTCTCTTATAAGCAGCATATAGAAATACCTTGTTTTTTATTTTTATCCTCTCTGTCTCCCTATGTTTTACGATTGGATCATTTATCCTATTTAATTCCAATTAATTATTGATAGATATGTATTTATTGCCATTTTATTAGTTTTGTGGTTGTTTTGTAGTATTTCTCTGATGATTTATTCTCTTGGTTTCTTTCATGGATTTTTTGGCTTTCTTTAGTGATATACTTGGATGCCTTTTTCTTTATTGTTTATATATCTGTTTGTGATGTTGACTTGTGGTTCTCATTAGGTTTGTATATAATAGTTTCTGCCTATAGCAGTCTATTTTAAGTTGGTTGCCACTTAAGTTGAACCCGTTCCTTACTTCTTTCCCCCCACCCACCACCAGTTCTGGGTTTGTAGCTCAATCTCATGACTGAGTTTTACAAATATATTTATTTTTATGGCTTTGTGTTTTTTTTTTCCTTTTCCTACTCTTACTCATGGTCTTTCCTTTCCAGACAAAGAGTCCCCATTAACATTTCTTGCAGGGCTGGTTTAGTGGTTATAAACTGCAAGCACAAGTGCACATTGGTGGGAAAGGAATAGCTTGCCAAAAGAAGGTGGTTCATAGAACAGCTTCAGCAGATGATAAAAAATTCAGTTATCCTTAAAGCGGTTAAGGGTAAACAACACCTCTGGTAGTGAAGAAGTAAATATATTCACAAACTAAGGAACAGTGATCCACTTTAACAAACCTTAAGTTCGGGCATCCCTGGCAGCAAATGCTTTTATTATTACAGGCCGTGCTGAGACAAAGTAGCTTGCAGAAATGTCACCCAGTATGTTAAACCAATTTGATGCAAACAGTCTGAATAGTTTCAGAAGATTGGCCGAATATCTGCCCAAACAAACTTTGGATGGAAAAGCACAACTTGCTACCAGAAAGCATGATGATGATGAAGATTCAGATCCTGTGGGCAATTTTGATGAAGCTTCCAAGAATAGAGCAAAGTGAATTGAGTCAACTTCTGAAGAAGATAAAACTTGAAGAAGTTGTTGGGAGCTGGTATTTTATTTTATGACTGCTTTTTAAATTTTTGCTCAGGATATGATAAAATCTAGATCTCTAATATGTTTAAGCCCAAGCCCCTTCGATACTGCAGCTCTTTTCAGTATTTGTTTACACATAATTCATTCTGCACAGCTAATTAGGCTTAAGAAACCTGGGAATAAAGTTTGAAATAAGGTTAATAAAATTCTTTGCTCAGAATACAGTTTTATTTTTTTATTTCATTGACACAATTTGTACGCAGAAAGAAAAGTTGTATATAGAAAGCTAATCATGGGGGTGCCTGGGTGGCACAATCGGTTGAGCGTCTGACTCTCAGTTACAGCTCAGGTCATGATCTCACAGTTCGTGGGTTCAAGCCCCACATCAGGCTCTGCGCTGACAGTGCAGACCCTGCTCGGTATTCTCTCTCTCTTTCCCTCTCTCTGCTCCTCCTGTGCTCTCTCTCTCTCTCAAAAATAAATAAATAAACATTTTAAAAAAAATAAAAGAAAGCTAATCGTGGCATGTGATATGACTGGTAATCTCTGAGGAAGTTTGATTAAAGTTTTTAAATGACAGTACAATGCAAATAAAAAAAAAAAGCACACTGAGACACTAATGTCCAAGATATGCTGGGCTTAAAGTTGGATGTGCTGTGGCTTTAGGTGGTCTCACCCTAGGGTCAGGGCAGGTGCATTTGACTATATGTGGGTTAGTGGATCATGGTAGATGAAATTTTTATAATCAAGGTAATAATAGTGAGACTGTATGTGTGCATGCATACATACAGATGTCCACTTTGGAGTGAAGGGGTGAGATGTAATTATAATGCTTGCACCTTCAAAGCAATACCTCTTCTTGTTTTTCTATTAACAGAACTTACCCACTCTGACCATGGGAAGACATTGACCTTGGCAGGGCCAAATATATAATCCCTCCCACTAGCCAGTGATTGATTACTCCAGGGAAGGGCACATGGCCCACTCTGTGGATTCTTATAAATCAAAGCTAGAAGAAGGACATGTTTCCCCTGGGTTAAGACAATGGCAGTCTATAAGCCTGCAGCTAGCAATATCCACCATCCCTGGCACCAAAGTCAGTCTTTTTGGGAAAAGAATGAAGCTAAGGTACAGACAAACAGATATGAGAATCAGAGAGAGAGAACAGGGCACAGATTGATCATTTGAAATCCCAGTTCCTTTTGCAGTTTAGTGACAAGACACAAGGTATTTTCTTCTTCTTTAGCTTCAGCTTCCTCAAGATGGGTTTTTGTCACTTGTCACCAGAGGCTTACTGATCAATATGGCAATACTCAAGCTAAGTTGCCAGAATCCACCTAGCTATGAGGTCTATACCAAATCCATGCCCAGGTCTGTTTGTTCCAAAGCTGCCTCCTCCCATGCAGCATAAAAATCTCTCAGGGGAGGATGGGAGATAGAGGGCCCATTGGAAGAGAGCTGGTATTTGACCGTAGATCCATCTGCTACAAAGCCTGGTCTTTTAATACTGTACCACCTCCCTTCTGACCCTCCCACCAGGGCAAACATCACGCTGACATGTCTCAAACAATAGGTACTCAAAGTCTTGTTTATTTGTCTGAGAAGACTAGTTAGATGAACAAATGATCCTCTTTTTCCTCATCTGTCAACAGGAGGGGGTTAAATATACATGGCTTCTCATTAATTCCCTGAAGAAACATGAGTATGTTACACACTCTGACTTGGTGAATGGTCTGAGCTCTCTAGATCAGGAAATGGACACTGAGTTAGTTTCCTCCATGTCCTGGGCAAGGTGCTAGTGACCTCTTCCTCACTGATGCTTCAGTAAAAACTATGGGAACAACTCCTGGGAGTTGGGAATGTTTCGTGGCTCAAAGAAGCTCGCGTTGACTTCAGGAGGCTTCCATTCTCTTTGCTTCGACCAAGCACCAGACTTGGCCTCCCTCTCTGGTGTTGCCCTTTACCTTAACAGAGGAAATAAGACTGCAGAACCCAATCTTTGTGAACTCTGATATAAGTATTGCTACTTTAGCTTTCTTTTTACACTCATTTGCACTGAAGGGTCAGAATGTATAACATGGCCGTGTTTCTCCAGAGCATTAATGATGGACTGTGTGTCTTTCCCCCCCTCCTATTGACAGATGAGGAAACACAGGATCATAAGTTCATCTAAAAATACTTCTCAAATAAAAACCAAGCTTGTTACCAGCTGTGGAAGGAGTAAAAAAACTACCCACAGTGAAATAATCCAGCACTGATAGGCTGAGGAGCCAAGAAACAGTGAGAAGTGAGTTGCAACGCTGGTGACAGGTGGAATCCTACTGTGACTATTATTGTCTTTCAATCTGCAAGTGTCTTTAGGTCTAAAATGAGTTGCTTTTAGGTAGCATACACATGGGTCTTGTTTGTTTGTTTTCATTTGTTCACTTTATTAGTTTTTGATTGCAGAGTTTAGTCTACTTACAATCAAAGGTATTTGATAATGTATTTATTGCCATTTTATTACTTGTTTTACCATTGTTTCCAGGGATTTTTTTCTGATCCTTTCTAGGTTTTGTCACTTTTTGTTTCTCCTTTCACCTCAAAGAGTCCCCTTTAATATATCTTGCTGGGCTGGTTTAGTGGACATAAAATCCTTTAGTTTTTATTTGTCTAGAAACTATTTGTCTTCTCTTCTATTCTAAATGATAGTCTTGCCAGATAGAGTATATATCTTCTGGGCTGCAAAGTTTCTGCTGAAAAATCTGCAGATAATCTTATGAGGTTTCTCTTGCATTTAACTGTCTTCTTTTCTGTTGTTACTTTTAAATTTATTTTCTTTATCACTACTTTTTGCCAATTTAATTACTGTATTGGTGTGGACTTCCTATGATTGATTTTTTGGGGGCAGATCTCTGTGCGTACTGGATCTAGATATCTTATTCCTTCCTCAGATTAGAGAATCAGCCATTATTTCTTCAAATAAATTTTCTGCTCGCTTTCCTGTCTCTTCTTCTGGGATCTCTATAACATGAATGTTATTATGCTGAGTGGTGTCATTAAGTTCCCTAATACTATTCTCAATTAGCATAATTTTCCCCTCTCATTTGTTCAGCTTGATTACTTTCCATGACTTTGTCTCCCCAGTCATTAATGTGTCCCTCTGCTTCCTCTAACCTGCTATTTATTCTATTAAGTTTATTTTTAATTCCATTTATTACATTTTTCATTTTGGATTAGTTCTTTTATATATCTTTGTTAAGGATCTCAGTGATGTGCTCCACTCTTTTCTCAAGTCTAGTGAGTATCTTTATGATCATTACTTTAAATTCTTTACCATATATATTACTAATTTCTATTTCACTTAGGTCTCTTGCTGTGATTTTTGTCCTGTTCTTTCATTTTGACATATTTCTCTGTCTTCTTACTTTGTCTAACTCTCTGTGTCTATTTGTGTGTGTTTGGAAAGTCAGGTACATTTCTTGCTCTTGAAGTTAATGGCTTTGTAAAGAAGAGGTCTTGTAGTGCCTTGCAGTGTAGTGTCTATTGTTCTCTAGGACTTGGCATTTCAGGAAATGTCTCCTATGTCTGTTGTCTATGGCCTGCTGTTGAGTTCTGGCCTCTTTCACCTACAGTACAGGTGTCTTCGGAGTCTCTCTTTACCTGTTGTGGACAGTGTTTGGTCCCTAGCTGGGTGGGGCACTTTTAACACATTATGTACTGGTCTGCTTGGAAATCAATTTTTTTCCATGCCACAGCTGCCAGAACTGAGGTCCTGCAAAATGTGCAGATCAGGAGAAGGAGTGTTGATGGGGTTTGTTCAGGTCTTCTATGAGAAGGAGACTGCAGCACAAGGACTGAGGCAAGTGTGACTGGGAAGAGTAGTGTCTCCAAAGCATGGAGTGATAGGGTTTGGTGTTAACAACTTAATTGGCAAGTGTCAACATTATGCTGGTTCCTGTGGTGGCCTTGTGTTTATGATGAGGGGTAGGTGAGGAAAATGGCACCTGCATCTCTTTTGCTCCTGAAGAGGTCTCCCTGTGATCTCTGCCTCTCCAAACCACACTCTGAGATGAGTAAATCACTCTCCTTCATGTCTGACCCTGGTGTTTTTCAAACTGCTGCTTTCAGGTTATATCTCTGAGAGCTGTTTGTACTGCTGTCTCTTTAAAGGTGGGACTTCACTTCCTAACACCCTTGGGGCTCCCCCGGAGTCAAGCCAATTTTTAAAATCCCAGACTTTAATTCCTACTGGTTGTAAGAATTCATGAAATTCTGCCCCCCTCATATTCTAACCAAATGTTATGGGGATTCATCTAATTTATGTGAGTTCCCTGGTGTGAAAGTCTGTTTTTCACCCTTCTCTGCACGGTCATCTCCTTCCCCCATGGTCTCCTCTGTTTCGCTCCCAAACCATGTCTCCTGTCTTTCTATCTTCTTCAACGTTGCCTCATTTCTGTTTTTTTTTAATGTTTATTTTTTGAAAGAGAGAGATGGAGCGTGAACAGGGAAGAGGCAGAGAGAGAGGGAGACACAGAATATGAAGCAGGCTCCAGGCTCCAAGCTGTCACCACAGAACCCAATGTGGGGCTGTAACTCACAAACCGCAAGATCATGACCTGAGCCAAAGTTGGAGGCTTAACCGACTGAGCCACTCAGGCGCCCCCAGTGTGGCCTCCTTTCTACCTTTAAAAACTGTTCTACCAGTCTTCAGATAATTTTCTGGGTTATTTATACTGATCGCAATGTTATCTAGTAGTATTCATGGGATGCGGTGGGCTTAGGGTACTTCTATTCCACCTTCTTCAAAGACTGCAGTATTGTTACTTTCTAATGGAAATAAATTGGCTTAAGAACCTAAGCCTTGTCTATCTCTATTGAGTCCATCTATCTTCAGGGATTATGAAAGCTAGTAATCTATTTCTGTGATTATATGGAAATATAATGGAATTATAATTTTGCAAATGGCTGTAACAAATCAAGAAAAAAATTAACTACCACATTGACAACGAGTTCATCATTTAACTTTTATTGAGAGCCATTAGTCGTAGAGCTAACATTACAGGAAGTTTGATATTTTCCAAAGGCAATTCTTGAGCAACCCTAGATTGTATCAGTCACTTTAACCTTTAAGAAACGAATTTCTCATAAAATGAAAATATTTTGTCAAATAACCATTTATTTAAACTACTTTCTTAGATTTTATTTTTGCATATATCTTGAAAACAGGAAGTCTCTAATAGAAATGTGTTTCTTCACAGTAGATACTAATACTAAAAAGATATACCTCTTACATATAAATTTAAAAATCTTATAACGCTTTCTTCTCCATGTATCTCAAAATGACAGCTTTCTGTGGTCCTAATGACAGGTGCCTGGCACAAAAGATAACACAGCCTGGTGTTACTGTAGGATGGCAGCCAAAATACTTTGTCCAAAATCCTACTGGCAGTAGTTTGCATAGGCAGACAGCCTGCCCTTTGGCCCTTGTTTGGTTAAAGCTTAACAGTCAAACATGTAGCTACTAGTTTTTTTTTTTTTTTTTCATTTCTCCAGGAACAGCCCCATTATTCTAAGTAAAGGATATACTTTTAAAATACAAAATTATTCACTTTTTAGTCTACCTTGTAGCCTGAGGCAGCCATCAACAGAAAAGGGAAGGGAAAAAGAACATTCAGGCTGAGAAAAGTGAAATGTAGGAAGTCAGTACCAAGAAATAGTAGGTAAGCAGGCAGAACAAACTGCAGAATTACTTTGGCAAATAGTAATAGAGAAAGTTAATTTTTAACATGTAAACAGTTTAACAAACAGAAGGAGTGGTAATGAAGAGAGAATGAGGAGGAAGGAGAAAGAGAGAGTAGGACAGGAGCCTAAAGAGGATTAGAAGTTGTTAATGAAATGCATTTTAGGAAATAGAGCAAAGGATGCTACACATCTAGTCTTTTTTACTGCAGAATGTCTCACCAAATCATGCTAAAGTTTCTTGTGACATTTATTTAACTAATTCTTAATTCTATACTGTAGGAATTCATATTTGTCTATAGGTCTCATGTAAACAACATATTGCTTTTCAAGTTTTTATCTCTTTAAGTCACAAATTGTTTACAAATATTACTTTCTCTACCCTTCTGATTTAAAACTGACAACTTGGAGAATGTGGGGTTTTGTGGGGTTTTGGTTCAGTTTTCTTAAGAGTGGCCTTAAAACCTTTGGTATTCTCTCAACTCCTGATGTTTTATACTCTTCAATATATACTGCTATTGTGGTGGGTTTTCCAGCTTTATAATGCACTGTTTAAAAAAAAGAAAGTGGACAATTTGGGGCTTTGATTCACAGCAAGAATGTTTTTCTTATTCTTTTATGATTTACAAGGCAATGGGCACTTTTGAAAGGTTGATGGAAGTAGAAGAGAAGAAAAGCCTGAGAAATAAATCTTCTGGATTATAATGGACAAGAAGTACAGCAGTCAGAAAGATCAGCATGGTACTACCTTTATTCTACCTTCCTTTAGGATATGAAATGGCCCCTAGTGCCACAAGGGGAAAAAATGTTAGCTTTTTTAACAAGGTCCTTTAGAAGGAAAATGACAGTAGATTGAATAACAGGGATAACACCTATATAAACATAATATATTATCTCTTAATATTGTTCCCAGGTTCAGATACTTATATCCTATGAGCCTGTTGATACAAGCCCTAGTAGGAAGAGTCTAAGGAAGGAAAGAGAGCTGCTCTGGAAAATAAAAGTTCAAAACACGTAACTGCTTTTAAAACATTGGTAAAGCCACAGTCACAGACGCTTCTATTGACCTGATTTAGATGGTAAAGGTATACAAGAACAACAAAAAATAAGAACACTATCAACAAATGAGAAAAAAGAAACAACTTTCCTTGAAAACAGAAAAATACATTTTTATTTATTTCTGATATTTCAGAAATCCCTGAGATAGAACATGTTAGTCAACAGGGGCCTTTATTTACAAAAAGACTATCTTTGATATACATCTTTCTCACCAAATCATAACCAAAGAGTCCATTGTCAGCCAAATCATAGCAGAGAGTTCCCTTAATACAGAATGTATAATGCCTGGATTATCTTTTAAAAAGTAAAATGGGATTTATAGGCTGTGGCAGGCCTTGTTTGTAAATGAGTGTCAGAAAGAGAAGAGATTTGTGATTAATTTTCATACAAATATTTTATTTATTTTACAAGAAGATATGACTTTTTAATGTTTATTTATTTTTCAGAGAAAGCGACAGAATCAGTGTGAACGGGAGAGGGGCAGATAGAGAGGGAGACACAGAATCCAAAGCAGGCTCCAGGCTTTGTCAGCTTGATGCAGGGCTTGAACTCTCAAACTGCAAGATCATGATTCGAGCTGAAATGAGATGCTTAACAGACTCAGCCACCCACAAATCCCAAAAAGCGTATGATTTTTGAAAATATCATATAAAGAAATATAAACATTTAAAAGTAAAAATATGTTCTCCTTTCCCTTCATTCACACTCTAAAGAAATGAACAACAATAACATTTTACTGTGCATCCTTTAGCATTTTTTAGGTACATACAAGTACATCTACATTTATGTAAACATACACATTACAAATATCAAATGTTTTATACATATATATGTTTCATAAATTTATATTTTAAAAGATTTTCAGATTAATATATTTATATATTATATGTGATATATTACAACATTGTATATATTTACATATATTTAAGATGTTTCTTCTTACAAAAATAGAATCACATTCTAAACCTTTTGTGCAACTTTTTTCAGTCAGTATATCAAAGATTAACTTTTGTGTAAGGACATACAAATATCCCACATTCCTTATGATGGATGCAAAGGATTCTATTCTATGTGTACCATTTTATTTAGAATTCTGATATGAACATTTTGGTGTTTCCAGTCTGTTGCTATTAAAAATAATGCTATAATGAATGTCCTTTGCCATATGTCTTTGCATAGTTATGCATTAGATTTGTATAATAGATACTTTATATTAATCATTATGTATACCTGGTATTGTTTGATATGATTAAAATAGCTATAATATATATGTAATATTTGAAGCACAATAACAAAATGAATAACAATGGATCCACCACTGCAATAAGAAATAAGGCATTATGATTTCTTTATATCTACCTGTGTGCTTCTTTCCTGTCTCCGTCCCATTCTTTGGCCTCCACTGCCTGTAATCCACTTAGAGTTTGTGGAATTTTTGTATTTTGCTTTTTGAATGGATTTTCTCTTATTATTGCATGCATAAATGATGTACTTTATTTGCATATTTTTGCATTTATAAACATTTAATTTTATTGTGTGTAGTCTGTCACTTGTTTTTTTCATCAACATTATATTAAGAGTTTATCTACATTGTTGTGTGTAGCTTTGGTCCATTCATTTTCACTTTCAAACATTCCAACTTATAACCATCTTACAATTTATTAATCCACTCTACTGCATTGCTGGACCGTATAATATATGCATATTCAAATTTCTGAGAGCACAAAATGGTTTTCCAAAATGATTATAGAATTTCAAGCTTTCAGAAGTAGAGTATTATGGTTGTTAAGCAGTTTGGTATCATAACATTTTTAAATTTTAAGAAATTTCTTAATTTTTGCCAATTTTTTCAGTGTATCTCATTTTGCTAGTAATTTGAATCTCTCTGATTCTTAATGAGATTAATTAAAAAAATATTTCAATGGTCTCTTTGTTTTTTCCTATTCTGTGAGATGGTTATACATGCTTCTGCCCAGTTTTCTATTGAGCTCTTTGTCTTTTTCTTATTGATTTGTGAGAATCATTTATATTCTAGATACTAAAATTTTGTCCATTTTATATGCTTTAAATATATTTCCCTGTTTTTAGTTTGTCTTCCCATTTTCTTTATTGTGTCTTTTCTTAAGCAGACAACCTTAGATTGATGTAACGAAATTAAGCTTATATTTTATGGTAAACTCTTTACCTGTTCTGTGTGTCTTTTTTTAAAAAAATGACCTTACTTTGAAGCTATAATGCTATTCTTCTGTAAGTTTCCAGGTTTTGCCTTTCACATTTTGACCTTAATCAATCAAAAATTGATTTTGGGGGACACCTTGGTGGCTAAGTTGGTTGTTTGACTCTTGGTTTCAGCTCAGGTCATCATATCACAATTCATGAGTTCAAGTCCCACATTGGAATCCGCAATGACAATATGGAGCCTGTTTGGTATTCTCTTTCTCTCTGCAACCTCCTCCAATTATGTTCTCTCTTACTTTAACTCCCTCTTTCAAAATAAATAAATAAACTTAAAAATATAAATTGATTTTGGTGTTGGTGATATAAGGTTATAATCTATATATAATTATAATTAAATATAATACTATACTTATAAATATAATAATATGATTATAAATATAATATAAATATAATTGTCTAAGCACAACTTATGAAACAGACCATTTTTTCCTCACTGATATGCTATGGCAGTTCAGTCATATCTTGTTTCCACATATGTCACAGTGTGGTAAAGTCTATATTCTAAAGATAATTATATGAATATAGCCCGCTTAACTCGTTCTTCTTACCCATAGAGAGTTGGAGTTTATTTTTTCTCCCTTTGTGTCTGGCCATGTCAATGACTGCAGTAGAAGTAAAATTAGTTGACTTCTGAGGCTAGAACATGAAAGATGATGATGCAGCTTCCTTCTGCCTGGCTGTCTCAAAATGTGTGCCTTATGAACCTTAAGATGCCATGGAATAAAATTTAACCAAGGAGGTGAAAGAATTGTACTCCAAAAATTAAAAGCACTGATGAAAGAAATTGAGGATAACACAAATTAATGGAAAGATATTCCATGCTCATAGATTAAAAGAAACATTATTATTAAAATGTCCATACAATCCAAAGTAATCTACACATTTAATGTAATTCCTATCAGAATACCAACAGAATTTTTCACAGAACTAGAACAAATAATTCTAAAATTTGAATGGAACCACGAACAACCTCAAATAGCCAAAACAATCTTGAAAAATAAACAAGCAAACAGACAAACAAACAAACAAAACAGAACAACCCTGGAAATATCACAATTCCAGATTTCAAAATATACTATAAAGCTGTAGTAATCAAAATTGTATGGTACTACCACAAAAATAGACACATAGGTCAATAGAATAGAATAGAGCCCAGAAATAAACCCACGCATTTATGGTAAATTAATCTCTGACAAAGAAGACAAGAATATACAATGGGAAAAAGTCTCTTCAACAAATGGTGTTGGGAAAACTGAATAGCTACATGCAAAAAATGAAATGGAATCACTTTCTTGTACCATCTGCAAAAATAAGTTCGAAATGGATTAAAGACCTAAATGTGAAACCTAAAACCATAAAAATACTAAAAGAGAACATAGGCAGTAATAGCTCTGACTTTGGTCATGGAAATATTTGTCTAGACATGTGGAAACAAAAGCAAAATTCAAATATTGGGCTTCATCAAAATAAAAGGTTTTTGCATAACAAAGGGAACTGTCAACAAGAAAAAGGTAGCATACTGAATGGGAGAAGATATTTGCAAAAGATATATCCAATAAGGGATTAATATCCAAAATTTATAAATAATTTATAAAACTCAACACAAAAATAAATAAATAAATAAACGAGTAAATAAAAAAATAAATAATCCAATTAAAACTGGGAAGAAGACAGGATTGGTCAAAAACGTTGAAGAGTATGGTGACTCTAAGCTTGCCTCCTTACCTGAACACAACTAGATAAATATGAAATCATTCTGAAAACCCAAGAAGTTGATCTGAAGATTGAGAGAACAAAGCTGACCATGTACAAACGGAAAGAACGACCACTTTGTGAAAGGTAGGAAACTCAGAGAGTTTATTTGTGGGAGAAAAGAGCTGTGGGTGTTGCAGAGGGGAGGAAGCCCTGACCACAGAGAGGAGTGAAAGAGAAATAGAGAGGGAAATAAAGAGTGAAAAAAATAGTGAAAACATGCACAGGGGATAGCACAAGAAAACTTTTCCCCAAAACAATTGACTGGGAAAAAGGAGAGGGTTTAAATACTACAAGTATTTTATAAATGGTGCAGCAC
Source organism: Paguma larvata (assembly GCA_030068075.1). NCBI lineage: Eukaryota > Metazoa > Chordata > Mammalia > Carnivora > Viverridae > Paguma > Paguma larvata. The sequence continues at coordinate 73,946,442 of CM057830.1, forward strand.
AGAGTCTGAAACTTCAGAGGTCAGCACTATAGCCAGGGTTGTGTCTGGCAGTGCTCTGATGGGGAAGGAGGGTGGATATCTGGTATCAGGCAGCATGGTCTGAGGATCCCCTGGAATGTATGGGGAGAAACAGTTCCCTTGTTTGGAGTGCATTTGATAGAGTTGATGCATCTTCAGGGGCAAAAGACCCAAAAAGTGACTTTGAGTGCCTCATTCACCAGCATAAGACCTAAGATGCTGGCTGGAGGCAGCAAACCTTGGCACTGGCTTAGTGCTGTGATTGTCCATAAACTCCAATCCACTGGGCCACTGCAAAACTATTTTCTGGGACAAGCCAGGTCCCAGTGCAGCAAGAATTTCCCCCAAAGGTTCAGTACAGAGCCTCACCACAGGAGTCTCTGAAGTTTAGAATTTTGAAACACCGCCACACTTGAGATAAAACAAAGGTCTGTCCTGTCTGTCAGGCGGATGGCTCAGACAGAGGGTGAGGAGGGGATCTGATGGAAGCTAGGGACACAGGAAGGGTGATTGTTTGTTCATTCGTGAGGGCATCCTGAGGAATAGCAGGCATGAACTCTCTGCCCCAGAGACAAGACAGCAGGATGAAGCCATTTTCACCCCACACTCACCACTGAAGACCTCAGTGGGGTCAACAGCGCCACCAAGTGGATACTGGAGCTACTAAACCAAACTCCACCTTCCTGCGCCTTGTAGGTGCATGTCCATTAGGGCAAGACAGCCTGAGAATCAGCTCAACAGGACCTTCCCCCAAAAAACAAGCACAAACCACTCACATGCACCAAGTCTATTGATCGTTGAGTGCTGCAAAACTTTGAATGCTGCAAAGCTTCGGTTCTAAAGGGGAAATAGAATCTGGCTTTCTTTTTATTTAATATTTTTTAATTTAAAATTTTTAAATTTTCATTTACTTACTATTATTATTTTTGTTATATATATATATATATATATATATATATATATATATATATGATTTTTAAGAACCAGCTTCTTTTAACAAGCAGACCAAACTATACCTATGATCTAGATGTTTTTTTCCTGGACAAAAATGAAAAGACAGGAAGTCACCAACAAAGAGAGAAGAGGAAGCAGAAATTATGGCCTGGGATTTAATCAATACTGATATAAGTAATATGTCTGAACCAGAATTTAAAACAATAATTATGAGGATACTAAGTGGGCTTGAAAAAAGCATAGAAGACACTAGAGAATCTCTTACTGCAGATATAAGAGAAATAAGGCTAAATTTAAAAATGCTATAGGGGCGCCTGGGTGGCTCAGTTGGTTGAGCGTCCGACTTCGGCTCAGGTCATGATCTCGCGGTCTGTGAGTTCGAGCTCCGCGTCGGGCTCTGTGGTGACAGCTCAGAGCCTGGAGCCTGCTTCAGATTCTGTGTCTCCCTCTCTCTCTGCCCCTCCCCCACTCGTGTTCTGTCTCTCTCTGTCTCAAAAATAAATAAAAACATTAAAAAAATTTAAAAAAAATAAAAAATAATAAAAATGCTATAACTAAGATGCAAACCCAAATGGATGCCATAATGAGAATGGACAAAAGAGAGGAATGAATTGGTGTTATAGAAGATAAAATTATGAAATGTAATGAAGCTGAAAAGAAGAGGAAAAGGATAGCATCATGAACATAGACTTAGAGAACTCAACAACGTCTTAAAACATAATAACATCAGTATTTTAAGAGTCCCAGAGGATAAAGAGAGAGAAAAAAAAGACATAAGTTTTATGTGAGCAAATTATAGTTGAAAACTTCCCTAATCTAAGGAAGGAAATAGACGTTGAAATCCAAGAAGCATAGAGCACTCCCACTAAAATCAACAAAAATCAGCCATCACCTAGACATATCATAGTCAAATTCATAAAATACACAGAGAAGGAAAAAATCCTTAAAGCAGCAAGGGAAAAAAATGTCCTTAACCTACAAGTAAAGACAGATCAGATTTGTAGTAGATCTTTCCAAAGAAACATGGCAGGCCAGAAGGGAATAGCAAGATCTATTCAACATGCTGAGTGGGAAAATTATGCAAAAAGAATACTTTATCCAGCAAAGCTTTTATTCACTATAGAATGAGAGATAAAGTGCATTCTAGACAAACAATAACTAAAGGACTTTGTGACTACTAAGCCAGCCTTCTAAGAAATATTAAATGGGACTATCTGAATGGGAGATAAAAAGAACAAAACAACAAAGACTAGAAAGGGAGGGGAGAGAGAGAGAGAGAGAGAGAAGAGAAGAGAAGAGAAGAGAAGAGAAGAGAAGAGAAGAGAAAAGAAGAGAAGAGAAGAGAAGAGAAAGGAATGGAGAACACTACCAGAAACACCAACATTACAGGTAACACAATGACACTAATCTCATATATATCAATAATCATTCTGAATGTAAATGGACTAAATGCTCCAACAAAAACACATAGCATGTCAGAATGGATAATAAATAGACCTATCTCTATGCTACTTACAAGAAACTCGTTTTAGACCTAAAGGCACCTACAGATTGAAAGCAAGGGGATGGAATATCATGGTAATGGCCATAGAAAGAAAGCCAGAGTAGGAATACTTATATCATACAACTAGATTTGAAACCAAAGACTGTAATAAGAGATGAAGAAGGGCACTATATCATTAGTCTATTAATCAACAAGATCTAACAATTGTAAATATTTATGCACTCAACTTGAGAGCACCCAAATATGTAAATCAATTAATCACAAACATGAAACTCATTGATAAGAATATAATAATAGTAGAGGACAACAACACCCCATGTACAGTAATGGACAGGTCACCTAGGCAGAAAACCAATGAGGAAACAATGGCTTTGAACGACACACTGGACTGGATGGACTTAACAGATACATTTAGAACATTTCATCCTAAAGCAACAGAATACATATTCTTCTCAAGTTCACATGGAACATACTCCAGAATATATCCCACATTGGGTCATAAAGTGGCCCTCAACAAGAACAAAAATATCAAGAGTGTACCATGCATATTTTCAGCTCACAACACTATGAAACTTGAAGACAATCACAGAAAAAAATTGGAGAGATCACAAATGCATGGAGGCTAAAGAACATCCTACTAAAGTATGTATGGGTTAACTATGACATTAAAGAATAAATTCAAAAAATAGATGAAAGTCAATGAAAATGAAAACATGACAGGACAAAAGCAAAGGCAGTCTTATGAGGGAAGCATATTGTAATACAAGTCTACCTAAAGAAACAAGAAAAGTCTCAAATACACAGTCTAATCTTACCTTACACCTAAAGTAGCTAGAAAAGAAACAGCACATAAAACCTAAAGCTAGCAAAAGAAGGGAAATAAAAAGGATTAGATCAGAAATAAATAATATAGAAACAAACAAAAATAAATAGGAGAACAACTCCACAAAACTAAGAGCTGGTTCTTTGAAAGAATTAATAAAATTGATAACCCTTTAGCTGAATTTAGCAAAAAAAAGGAAAAAAAGACTCAACTAAATATAATCATGAATGAAAGAGGAGAGTTCACAGCCAACGCCACAGAAATACAAATAATCATAAGAGAATATTATGAGCAATTATAGAGGAAAAAACTGGGCAATCTGCAAGAAATAGACAAATTCCGAGAAACAAACTACCAAAACTCAATCAGAAAGAAATAGAAAATTTGAAAATCACCAAAACCAGCAAAGAAACTGAGTCAGTAATCAAAAATCTCCCAAAAAACAAAAGTCCAGGGCCACATGGGTTCCCAGGGGGATTCTACCACACATTTAAAAAAGACTTAAGTTCCTTATAGATTTTAGATACTAGCCCTTTATCCAAGGTATCATTTGTAAATATCTTCTCCCATACTGTAGGTTGCCTTTTAGTTTTGTTGATGGCTTCCTTTGTTGTGCAGGAGCTTTTTATCTTGAATAAGTCTCAATAGTTTATTTTTGTTTTTTTTCCCCTTGCCTCCAGAGATGTGTCTAGTAAGAAGTTGCTCTGGCCTAGGTCAAAGAGTTTTCTGCTTGTGTTTTCCTCTAGGATTTTGATGTTTTCATGTCTCACATTTAGGTCTTTCATCCATTTTGAATTATTTTTTGTATGGTATAACTAAGTGGTCCAATGTCATTCTTCTGCATGTCGCTGTCCAGTTTTCAAAATCGATAAAAAACTTACCAAACTCAATGCCCCCAAAATAAATAATGCAGTTGAGAAATAGTCAGAAAGTGTGAACAGATATTTCTCAAAAGAAGACATACAAAAGGCCCGCAGACATTAAAAAATGTTCAATATCACTCATCATCAGAGATCACATATCAAAATTGCAATGAGATACCCTTCCTACACACACCTATCAGAATGGCTAAAATTAACAACTCAGGAAAAAACAGGTGCTGGTGAAGACATGGAGAAAGGGAAATGCCTCTTACACCTTTGATGGGAATGTAAATTGCTGCAACCTCTCTTGATAACAGTATGGAGATTCCTCAAAACATTAAAGATAGAAGTACCCTATAAGCCTGAATTTGCACTATCAGGGATTTACCCAAGTGATACAAAAATACTAATTCAAACAGACATATGCACCTCAATACTATTAGTAGCATTATCAACAATAGCCAAATTATGGAAGAGCCCAAATGTTCATCAATTGAAGAATGGATAAAGAAGATGTGGTATATACACAAGGCAGTTTATCAAAAAGAATGAACTCTTGCTATTTGCCACAATGTAGATATAGCTAGAGTGTATTATGCTAAACAAAGTACATCAGTCAGAGCAAGACAAATGCCATACGATTTCACTCATATGGAATTTAAAAATCGAAGCAGATGAACACATTCAAAAGGAAAGAAAAGTAAAATAAGATCAAAACAGAGGCGGACGGTAAACCATAAGAGACTCTTAACTATAGAGAACAAGTACGGTTGCTGCAGGGGAGTTCGGTGGAGGGACAGGCTAAATGGGTAATGTCATTAAGGAGGCCTCTCATGATGAGGACTGGGCGTTATATGTAAGTGATGAATCACTAACTTCTACTCCTGAAATCAATAAAAAAAAACCCATAAAGATAAAGACGAGTTAATACCTATTATTTTCAAAGTGTTACAAAAAATATAAATGAAAAGAAAACTTCCGAATTCATTCTATGAGGCCAGCTTTACCTTGATTCCAAAACTAGACAAAGACTCCACTAATAAGGGAATTGCAGGCCAATATTTCTGATGAACTTGAAATCAAAGTTCTCAATAAGATACTAGCAAATTGAATCCAATGGTACATTAAGATAATTATTCGTCATCAAGTGGGATTTATTCTTGGGCTGTGGGGTTTGTTCAATATTCACAAATTAATCAATGTGATATACTACATTTAAAATAAAGGATAAGAATCATATGATCCTCTCAGTGGAGGCAGACAAAGCATTTGATGAAATATAGCATCCATTCTTAATTTAAAAAAACCCTCAACGAAGTAGGGATAGATGACCTCAACATCTTAAAGGTCATATATGAAAGATCCACAACTAATATCATCCTCAGTGAGGAAAAGCCTAGAGCTTTTTCTCTATGGTCAGGAACAAGAGAAGGATGTCCACTCTCACCATTACTACTTCACATAGTACTGTAAGTCATAGCCTCAGCAATCAGACAACAAAAAGAAATAAAAGTCATCCAAATCAGAAAGAAAGAAGTCAAACTATTTCACTATTTGATACTCTATGCATAAACCCAAAAGACTCCACCAAAAAATTATTAGAAGTAATACATGAATCAGCAAACTTGCAGGATATAAAATCACCATACAGAAATATGCTGCATTTCTACACACCAACAGTGGATCATCAGAAAGAGAAATCAAAGAATATATCCTATTTACATTTGTACGAGAAACCATAAGATACCTAGGAATAAACCTAACCAAAAAGGTATACTATCTGTACTCTGAAAACTGTAAACAATTTATGAAAGAAATTGAAGAGGACACGAATATATGAAAAAATATTCCATGCATGTGGACTGGAAGAATGAACATTTTTTAAATGTCTATACTACCCAAAACAATCTACACATTTAATGCAATCCTCATCAAAATACCACCAGCATTTTTTACAGAGCTAGAACAAACAATCCTAAAACTTGTATGGAACCACAAAAGACACTGAATAGCCAAAGTAATCCTGAAAAAGAAATGCAAAGCTGAAGTCATCACTATTCTGGAATTCAAGCTTTATTACATAGCTGTAGTCATCAAGACAGTATAGTACTGGCACAAAAATAAACATATAGGCCAGTGGAACAGAATAGAAAACCCAGAAATGAACCCACGACTATATGATATACTAATTAATCTTTGAGAAACCCTGAAAGAATATCCAATGAAAAAAATACAGTCTTTTGAAAAAATGGTCTCGAGAAAACTGGACAGCAATATACAGAAGAATAAAACTAGATGGACCACTTTCTTACACAATACATAAAAATAAATTCAAAATGGATGAAAGACCTAAATGTGATACAGGAAACTGTCAAAATCCTAGAGGAGAACACAGGCAGCAACCGCTCGATCTCAGCTGGAGCAACTTTTTACTAGACACGTGCCACAGGCAAGGGAAACAAAAAGCAAAAATAAATTATTGAGACTTCATCAAAATAAAAACGTTATGCACAGTAAAGGAAACAATCAGCAAAACTACAAGGCAACTGACAGAATGAGAAAAGATATTTGAAAGTGACATATCTGATAAAGGGTTAGCATTAGAAATCTAAGGAATTTGTTGAACTCGATACCCAAGAAACAAACAATCCAGTTTAGAAATGGGCAGAAGACATACACATTTTTCCAAAGAAGATACCCGGATGGCTAACAAACACATGAAAAGGTGCTCAATATCACTCATCATCATGGAAATACAAATCAAAACCACAATGAGATACCAACTTTCACCTGTCGGAATGGCTAAAATTAACGACATAGGAAACAGCAGGTGTTGGTGAGGATCCAGAGAAAGCCGAACCCTCTTATACTGTTGGTGGGAATGCAAACTGGAATAGCCATGGTGGAAAACAATATGGAGGTCCCTCAAAATGTTAAATATAGAACTACCCTACTATCCAGCAATTGCACTACTGATATTCACCCAAAGAATACATAAATACAGATTCAAAGGGGGTACATGCACACTTATGTTTATAGCAGTATTATCAACAATATCCAAACTATGGAGAGACCCCAAACATCCATTGACTGGTGAATGGATAAAGAAGATGTGGGGCGCCTGGGTGGCTCAGTAGGTTTAGCGGCCAACTTCAGCTCAGGTCATGATCTCATGGTCTGTGGGTTCGAGCCCCGCAACCGGGCTCTGTGCTGACGGCTCAGAGTCTGGAGCCTGCTTCGGATTCTGTGTCTCCCTCTCTCTCTGCCCTTCCCCTGCTCATGCACTGTCTCTCTGTCTGTCAAAAATAAACGTTAAAAAAAAAGATGTGTTATATACATACAATATGCTGTTAGCCATCAAAACAATGCAATCTTGTTATTTGCAATTATGTGGACGGAGCTAGAGTGTATTAAGCTAAGCAAAATCAGTCAGAGAAAGACAAGTATTATACGATTTCATTCATAAGTGGAATTTATGAAACAAAAGAGATGAACATATGGGAATGGGAGAAAGAGAAAGGGAAACAAATCATAAGAGACTCTTGAAGACAGAGAACAAACTGAGAGTTAATGGAGAGATGTGGTGCAAATAGGCTAGATGGGTGATGGGTATTTAAGAAGGGCACTTGTTATGATGAGCACTGGGTGTTGTGTGTAAGTGATGAAGGGCTGAATCTAGTCTGGAAACTAATATTGCACTGTATGTTAACTAAGCAAAATTTAAATAACAAATTGAAAAAAAAAAGTCAAAAAAGTAAGGGTAGAAGCCCTGAATTGACACTTTTTCCCAAGAAGACATACAAATGGGCAACAAATACATGAAAGGTGCTCCATATCACTAATCATTAGGGAACTGCAAATTTAAACCACTATGATATCACTTTACATTTGTCAGAATTTGTCTTAAATCAAAAACACAAAAGGTAAAAAGTGTTGGTGGAGACGTGGAGAAAAAGAAACTCTTGTGTGATCTTGGTGGCAATGCAAATTGGTGTGGCCTCTCTGGAAATAGTATGGAGGTTCCTCAAAAGAGTAAAAATAGAATTTCCCTATGATCTAGTAATTACATTACTACTCAGTTACCCAAAGAAAATGAAAACACTAATTTGAAAAGATATGTGCACCTTTTTGTTTTTCGCACCATTATTTACAGTAGTCAAATTATGAAAGTAATCCAAGTGTCCACCAATAGATGAATGGATAAAGAAATTGATGACATTACTCAGCCATAAAAAATAATGAAATCTTGCCATTTCTAATAATATGGATGGACCTCAAGGGGATAAAGTTAAGTGAAATGCATCAGTCAGAGAAAGACATTTACCATATGATTTCACTCATATGTGAAATTTAAGAAACAAAACAAACAAAGAAAAGGAGAGACGAGGAACTCAGACAAATACAAAGAACAAACTGATGGTTCCCAGAGGGGAGGTGGGTGGAGGATGGGTAAAATAGGTAAAGGGGATTAAGAGTACACATGTTTTGAAGAGCACTGAGAAATGTAGAGAATCGTTGAATCATTATATTGTTCATCTGAAATTAATGTAACATTGTATGTTAATGATACTTGAATAAGAAAAAAATGCCACCATGAAATAATTATAGCTGTTCTGAAGCCAATTTGTAGGGGGGAAAAAAACATGTGAAAATAATTGTCCCAAGTTCGAGTCTTCCCAGTCCAGGCATCAAAGCCTTTGAGCTGGCCCTTGCTGTCACCATCATGTGACTGCAACAGAATGAGATCTGGAGCTAGAACCCCCTACTAAGCACCCAAAATTCCTGACTCACAGAAACTGTCACAAATAATAAATGAGTGTTATTGATTCAAACCCACTAAGTTTTGAGATGATTTGTTATACACCATTATATAGACAGAACATCAAGTCTTTTGGAACTCTAATTGTTCATTGGTCAATCTGTATATTAACTAAACTCTTTGTGATTCTTTTAATTTGTAAAATGGAGAAAAGGAATACTATCCTTATAAGGTTTTCGTGAAGATTAAAAGGGTAAATTTTTATCAGTGCTGAGCACATAGTAAGTGCTATATGTTAACTATTACTATTGGTATTGTTACTTATAATAGTGATTAAAATTGCCATTATTTCTGAGCCAATAGCATATCGTCATTGTTATGAAAATTCATGACATCCAGTGGGGTAATTTCCCCCATATTTTTCTTCTTATTCTCAGGTTTCTCTTCACTATTCTTTCATTTAAATTTTGGAATTGGCTGTAAATTTCCTCAAAATAATGATAGAATTTTAATTGCAATTGCATCGACTCTATTATTCCATTTGAAATGACTAATATCTTTAAGATTTTGAGTCTTCTTAGAATTGTAAACCAAGAAAATTATTTCAAGAAGAAGGGTCATGTAGCACCTGGGTGGCTTAGTCGGTTAAGCATCCAACTCACTGTTCATGAGTTCAAGGCCCACATTGGGCTCTGTGCTGACAGCTCAGAACCTGGAGCCTGCTTAAAATTCTGTATCTCCCTCTCTCTCTGCACCTCCCTCCTTCTCTCTCTCACTTTCAAAACTAAGTAAACATTAAAAAATTTTTAAAAAAGAGGGGTCATAAAGACTTTTCTTAGTGTAAAAGGCCAGATAGCTAATATTTTCAACTCTGAGGGCTATGCAGTCTGTATTGCAACTACTCAACTGTGCCTTTGTAAGTTATATATATATACATGTTTATATATATATATATATATATATATATATATATATATATATATTTACAGATAGATATAGGTAGATATAGATATATAGATATGCATATATAGATAGATATATGCACACACAGACATATACAGTATATAGTTGAATGCACATGGTTGGCTACATTTGGCCTACAAACCATAGCTTTCAGACCTCTATTCAAGAAAAGGCTGAAATAAAGTCTTTCTAAGTTCCTTGTTTGGATATTAAACTCCCATATACAAAATAGATACCTTTCTGAGTTTCCTTTATATTCGATTTGTCTATTTGTGAGTTTACTGCTTAACATTTTAATGTTATCATTTATTTAAATAAGGACAACTTTAATTTTATTGTTTTAATTTTTTTCAAGTCTATCCACTCACGTTTTGTAGTTTCTTATTAAATACTCATTATGTTTCCATTCTTCATTCATTGTGGTTTTTCATTTCATTGTAGTTTTCATATATCCTATATTTGATAATTTTGGATTATAAAACCTCTATGGGTCGAAATCCATTGGATTTTTATTGTTGTTCTTTATCCCTACTGACTGTAACTCAGGATGGTTCATTTTGTTTTTGTACTGTGATCTTCATTTATGAACTTAAAATGGATTGTTTCCCTCATTTTTGTATATTTTGAATGCATTCCTCCCAAGAGGATTTATGTTTGCTTTTTTCTGACAGCCATGGGGTGCTATTGACCTGGAATGGCTTCATTTTATGATCCACCCAGGAACCTTCACTTCATCCAAGATTCTCAGGTTCCAATATACCCCTTTCTACCCACAATGTGGTTTTCAGCATTTATCATTAGGACAACCACATTTTTTCATGTATTTTCTACTAATCTGTTTCTTTTGAACTTGAACTCACTTTTTCTCAATCCCTTGAGGATTTTCCTTAGTTTACATGTCCCAATCAATGACAAAAAATTAAACTATATGCAGGATTTAGTTTTTTTTTTCTGCATTAAGAGCACCTCTTAAGAAGATAAAATTATAAAGGAAACAAAAGACATACCTTTTTGTTCCACATTGCCACTTGCCCTCTGTAAAATGTTTAATCAATTTATACTCTGACACCTGTCATAATGGCTAAAATTAACAACACAGAAAATAATAGATGTTGGTGAGGATGGGGAGAAAGAGGATCTCTTTACACTTTTGGTGGGAATCCAAACTGGTGTAGCCACTCTGGAGAACAGTATGGCGGTTCCTCAAAAAAGTTAAAAATAGAACTACCCTATTATTCAGCAATTGCCCTACTAGGGCAAAGAATTCAACAATACTGATTCAAAGGAGCACACACACTCCGATATTTATAGCAGCATTATGAATAATAATAAAACATGGAAAAAGTCCAAATATCCATTGACTGATCAATGGGTAAAGCAGATGTGGCACACATATACACACACACACGCGCACACACACACACACACACACACAGGAATATTACTCAGCCATAAAAAGGAATGAAATCTTGACATTTGCAATGTTGCAGATGGAGTTAGAGTGTATTATGCTAAGTGAAAGAAATTAGTCAGAGGAAGACAAATACCATATGATTTCACTCTTATGTGGAATTTGAGAAGGAAAACAGATAAAAATAAAGTAAGGGGAACAAAAGAGAGGGAAGCAAACCATAAGAGACTCTTAACTATAGAAAATAAACAGGGTTGATGGAGGAAAGTGGGCAGGGAATGGGCTAAACGGGTGGCGGTTATTAAAGGAGGCCACTTGTGATGAGCACTGGGTGTTATAGGTAAGTGATCAATAACTAAATTCTATACCTGAACCCAATTTAACCATATATGTTAAAAGAATTTAAATAAAAACCTGAATTAAAAAAATAAGTCTATACTTTCAACAACCGTGAATGAGAGTAACCCCTATCTCCTACCATCATGAACAGTGGATATTATTGATTTCATCATATAGATGTGTGTGGCTTGTTACCATAGGGAAGAAATTAAGATACATACATAGATTCACTCCTTACCTGGGGGTCACTAAACTAGGACTCAGAAATCCTCTACTGTGCAGTGACCAGCTTTCTAGGTCTACTCATGGTCTGTCATGAATAAATGAAAACATTTGAGGCTTTCTTATCATTTTCAGATAAAAGCATAGTAATCGTTTTGCTTGGACAAACAACTGTATAACAAAGTATAAATCATGCTCAATCCCTAATTATAGTTGCATTCTCCTTCTGTCACTCTGACCTTGAAGAAATTTTATCTGTTAAATCTTAATTCCAATGTCTCAGGGTCAATGGGGAAAATGCATATTCTATTTCACACTCTGAATACCTAACTATGCTCTAAGATATTTAAAAAGATGTTACGCAAAAGAAGTATATTATTAGAATGCAATTTCAATGTAAGTTCAGAGATTTTAAGGATAAAAACTTTAAAATAAATTTCCTATTCCTAGAATATTTTCAGTTCTATTAATTTGAGTGTTTAGTGTAGGAACTGACCCAATAAAATCATTGCCCCTGACTGGCACAGAAGTAGCCTGGTACAATGTGAAAAATTAGAAAAAAACTATGAATAAAATCTGAATGCTATATCCCTCTAAGGGTCCTAAGCCCCAGGTTCCATTATAGAGAGAGTCTAAGTGCACAGATGTTCTGACATGGGTTTGTAAATTAAAACAAACTTAACAAGAAGGTTGATGGATATCCCAGTATATACATGAAATTCCTTTCAATAAGTATACCCTCCAAAACACTTTCATGCTGAGGCATTATGTCAAAGAAAAAAAAATTTCCTTCCAAATAACCAATCAAGAGTCATTAAGTATTTGAGAGGCAACATGAACTGACTTTCCTATTAGCATAAGACTGTTTTAGAATATCAGGGAGACCACAATGTGACCATTAATACTGCATTAAGTCCAATTATATTTCTTAACTTGAAAAATCATTTTCTAAAATACTGCTATTCAGAGCCTTCCTCAAAATTGTGCAGTTCAAATAAGTAGGCATTCCTTTTAATTTAATTGAACAAAATTTAAACTCATACACATTCCCGGAGGCCATGCATTACTTTTTATTAAATTATGACAGCAAATGACACATTTGTATCCCATTGTAATCTCTGTGTTTACTCAACTTTAAAATCAATTAAGACAATTATAAATTACCTTTGCCTTTTCAGTTGGAAAATGCTATCTGAGCAAAATTTAAAAGTATATTTTTGTAATTTGTTAATATTTTTAAAATGATGATATCCTTGAGGAAAAGACTTAATGTTAGTCCAAATGTATATAAGCTTAAAAATAGAACTCAGCCATTTATCCATAATCTTTACTTGGCAATAATAAAGACTCACCTATTCTATCCTACAACGTGGAACTGACCATATAATATAGCCTTCCTTGGTCATCTCAAAACAGAATGTTAAGGCAAAACCTATGATTTTCAGTCTTAGATAAGGTATAAAAATGGCAATACTCTGACATAAGTTAGACAGTTTATAGCTGCCTGAATACTGGAGCTTCATGTTATTTTGCAGCATTAGAGATGGCTGCTAAATCACAGCTAAAGGAGCCAGAACCAGAGTAGCAAGTAGTAAAAAAGGGAGCTCTGAGAAGACTTAGCCTGTGCCTGGCAGAGCTCAGTAGAACAGGCCAAACAGGCAATAAAATTTCTTTCTATAGAGGCAAATACAAGGCAAATACAAAAATATTTTTTCCATACTTCCTAATAAAACAAATAAACAAAGTGAATTTCACAGCAAAAAGAGAGCCACTGTTGTGATATACAAGATGACTTGGGAGGAAGCACAGATCAGATTAATACATGGGCATCACGTCTTTGGACAACAAGTTTTAATTCCAGCTCTTGTCACAAATGAAACGAGTTTGGTGGTCTGTAGTGAATAGTAATGCATGACACACAAAACTGCTACATTCCTTGGCAGAGAAAATCGAGAGTGTTCCATCTAGAACAAAGTTAACACTATTTGATAGAAAATAACTCATAGTGCAATTCCTCTAAGTATCTAGGGAGGAAAATACTTTCAGATTGTGAGCATTGTTGATTACAAGATATAGGAAACAATCATCCTCCATCTCATTGCTCTATTTGGTTGGCTGATCATAAAGGAGTTTCAAGCCCCAGAAATATTAATCTTTCACATTTTTATTAGCAGGAAATAACATTAGCATATCATTAACCCATGTGTTTTCTCCAAACTAGATATCCCTTCACTAGGAGAAAATTGTCCAAGGGTGTATTTTGTCACCAACATATTACTATGTGAATCACCTGAGCCCGAGGGACCCAAATTATTGATTTTAAAGCTCAAGTAGGCAAATTCAAATGTAATATAGATTTTTAAGATATGTTTCTGGTTACCAATTTCATACTTATAATTTCAATCAATTTCCCTGTGTCATCACTTCATAGTTATGTATCCTCAGAAAAAATTATAATATTTCTCATAATAACCTTCCTTATACATAGACTTATACATAGTTTACTGAATAAAACATTGTTCAATGTGTCTAACAACTCCAGTTCCAATCTCTTTTTTCTAGACTTCTCCAATAAGCTATGTGATTTTTAAGGAGTCATCATGTTCTTATAACAGTTCCATCATTTGAATCTACACAACAAATCACAACGATGAAATCCTTAAAAGGTGTTAGGTATTAACCACATGTCCTGTTTTAAAACCAGAATGTTGTAAAACCTTATGATTCAAGGCTTGTATTAATACAAAAGCCTCCCTGACAATCGTCTCATCCCAGAAGACATGAAACATATGTTTGTTCACTAAGCTATTGTAACCATGACATGTAAATTTTCAAAAAAGTATTAAAAAGTCTGTTAAAATTATTTTCTCTTGCCAACTGTCTATATTCCTGAAATGATTCTGTATAGGTTAAACTCCATTTTAAAAGTAAAAAGAAAAAATGACGTGTAACACCGGACATTGATTGGGTTAATTAAATTTTATAAACAGTAGGATTGATGTCACTAGGGAAACTATTGAATGAAAAAAATCAGTTCAATAATTCATCAGTAAACATTTTCTTCAATAAGTGTGACAAGAAGTCTATGAAAGAACACTTATTAAGCATCACACTGTATTTCAGTCACATGCAAGATGATATATATCCATTGTCTCACTGAATCCTCACAACCACATCATGAGTAGATATGGGCACTACTATTTCGCAGAGGAGGAAATATAATCATATGGTTTAAATAAATTGCCAATGTCCCATATGATATAAATAGAATTTGAATTTCTAGGTATGACTGACCTGCAAAGCCATTATTTTCTCTACACTACAACATGTAGGTATACCTAAACACCCGTTAGATTGTTTTCATCAAAGCTGGGTTGCTTTCATGTTCACATTCCAGCATAAGGAAGGAGCCAAAAGTCAAAATTCTAGGGAAGGCAACGTGGCTTTCAAGTGGAGATAGCCTAGCTGTTGCACATATTTCCTTCCAATTACATCCTGTTGACCCAGATTTATTCTTTACCTCGTGCTAAGGGAAAGTGGGAAAGGTAGTCTCAAGCTTGGTGGGTATGTGACTATAAAATAAAGGGAAATAGATTTGGAGGAAAAACTAGTAGACTGTCATGATTAAATATTGTACTATGTGGTAAAGAAGTGTGATTAACAACCCAGAGTAAGTACAGAAAGCACTTGGGTAGTGATATGATGAGAGAAATACATTGTGTCCCAACAATGAATACTATGCGGCAAAGGAACACTGGGCTTTTGAGGCATATTTTAGATAAATTATTTCTTAAATGAGAATAAATTCTTATTTATAATACATATCACAATATATTATAAGCATAAATTGTGCAGAAAGTATTATATAACATGAACTACTATATATAACATATGTAATAAAATATTCATTACATCCTAATCTGAATCTATCATCAATAGATGTTAAAGATCCTTTATTACAAAAAGCAAAAGGCATTAGATAAAGAGGATTGACAAAATTTGAAAATCATTACTTTTAGGAATTGAGTATATGGATGTTCATTGTGCAATGATTTCTACTTTTATATGTTTAAAATTTTTCCTAATATATATTTTAAAACATATTATTGAGGAGAAAAGAACCAAAAGGAAACATCAACTATGCTAAAGGCAGTATACATTCACAGTAATGATTTGGTATTTAGGGCATATCATTGTAACTTTAATTCCAGTGCCATTGTCCTTATAGTATCTTTCAGGGGGAATGTTTTGTTGTGTGTCTCCATTCTTCTTCACAAAACTTTCCCCAATATTATAACTTAAATTGATTTCTCTGTCTAAAAATTTTCAGTGATGACAGACAACAACATTCATCTTAGTGCTTCATCAGGTATTTCCAGATATTATTATTCAATGTCTTGCAATCTTACAAGCTTTATGTCAAAATATACCTTATCATAAAATTATCAGTAGGATTTTAAGTACAACTTTTTATCAGACAAAATTTATGTTTATTCTGGTTCTCACTATATTATACTGTTTTTGAAACACTTCAATTTGTCACCTTTTCCAACTTAAATGACCTTAGGTAACTAACTATCTTAACCTCTCCATGCTTCAGTTCCTCATTTGTAAAGTGGAGGGAGTAATGCTTACTATGTAAGATGTTGTGAGTATAAAATGGACAGCTTCAGATAAAGCACTTAGCAGAATGATTGGCCTGTTAGGTGTTCAATAAATTTCAGTTCTCTGTTTTCCTTTCTTTGAACCAACAACTGACTTTAAATATGTATTTTTTAAAAACTTTTTTGAGGTATATTTTAATATAATAAAATTAGTTTTAGAATATTTTCATCCTGTCCAGTAAGATGCTTCATGTTGATATGCTTTATACTACTTAAACATATTTTCTTTCATTGGATATTGCTTAGAATAAGACTTTTGTGTTTCTATACAAATTTCTAATATCTTTCCAAAGTGCATTGAGCCTCTCACAGTGTCACTCTCTTACCTGGTTCCCATGCTATTGATTTGCCTACTTTGCTGCTATAATGCCCAATAAATTTGAGCCTGAACAACTTGGACAATGGAGTCTCTAATAGTGATGATGCTTAACTATTAAGTATTTAGGCAGATCTCTTTAAGTCACAGAAATACTGAATATGTATACCCTTTTTGAGGGACCTCTTTCTTATGCTAAGGTCTATAGTATGTAATTACTATTTAGTCTCTTTTTAACTTTTCAGGGAGAATCTGGCATGAGATAATAATATTGACTGCTTGTATTCATGTCTGTTTTAGCCAGAGTACTCTGTGAAGTTTTGCTAATTAAACTTTCTATTTATTATTATTATTATTATTATTATTATTATTATTATTATTTATTAAGTGCTTATTATATGCTAGGAATCATGCTGAATATTTATGCATCATCTTATTTGATCTTCCTGATAACCCTACTAAATAACTATTTATATCTTAATATTGAAGATTCTGAAATTCGTTTTTCATTTTACAAATAAGGAAACTAAGGTCCAGATAGGTACAGAGGTAAAAAAAAATAAAACAAAAAAAACAAACAAACAAAAAACACAACCAACTTTCCCAGCATCACGTAACAAGTAAATAGTGAAGTCACTACAAAGCTCTCTTAACCACTTTTATAAGAGTAAAGATCATGGGTCACATGCCTAACAAATATCAACATTATTATTATTTATAATTATTAACCCATAAATAGCTGTGTGTTAGGATTATTAACCTCCATTTAATTTTAGAGTTCAAATGACTTGATTATAGGCACACATAGTGCTCGCTTCGGCAGCACATATACTAAAATTGGAACGATACAGAGAAGATTATAGGCACACAAATACTAAGTGGCACATGTAGGTCTTAAACCAAGTACACTCTTGAACTTCCCTGACTCTGAGTTCAGATACTGGTTCTGTTACCTACTAGGTATTTGACCATGGGTGATTTATCCAGTCTTTCTGTGCCTTAGTTTTCTTATCTATAATAGGGAGTTAATAGATTGTAAAGATAAAATTAGTTGAGAAATAAAAAGCACCTAGAACCAGGATCTGGTACATAATAAGTGCTATATAAAAGCCAGTGGTAGTGTTTTTATTATGCTAAACTGCCTCTGGGATATGTATTACTTGTCTTATGGAGGGCACTGTTTTCCAACCTCATCTTCAGCATAGTCTTCTTTGTTTCTTTATAGTTACTTATTTTTTTAATGTTGATTTATTGTTGAGAGAGAGAGAGAGACAGAGAGACAGAGAGTGAATGGTGGAGGGGCAGAGAGAGAGGGAGACACAGAATCCCAAGCAGGCTCCAGTTTCTGAGCTGTCAGCACAGAGCCCGATGTGGGGGCTTGAACTCACAGGCTGTGAGATCATGACCTGAGGCGAAGTTTACCGTCCAACCGACTGAGACACCCAGGCGCCTCTATAATTACTTTTTAAAGATGTTCTGAATCTATTTTTTCAGCAAAACACAAACCCAATCAAAATGATTTTTAGAGATGTAAGACTGAGTTTCTTCACAATGTGCATTTATGATTAACATGCTTTCCGATGTGAGAAGAATGTAAGAAAACAGAAATTCACCCTTTTTCTGTGTTCATTGATAAGGGCAGAGTTTCCTACTATTCTCAAGTTTCTCTGTAATCTTGTTTCTCACATGCAGTGGGGAAATAATGCCCTTATCAAAGCTAATGAAGTGAGAGGGCCATATCAGTATTATTAGCAATGAGCCCAAAGGGAAAAGGTCTAACCCTTCTGGCCAGGGCAAATAATAGCTGGAGCCCTAGGGAGGGTTTTTACAAATTTCAAACATGACTTAGAGAGTTCGAGTCATTTCTAAAATGCAAAAAGTGCCTTTCTGGTAAGTATACTTGCCAGCTGATATTTCTTGAAAGTGAAAAAACTAACTGAAAGCGAATATCAACCTAAAATATAGTCATATTTCCCATAACCAGAGATTTACATGT
Source organism: Paguma larvata (assembly GCA_030068075.1). NCBI lineage: Eukaryota > Metazoa > Chordata > Mammalia > Carnivora > Viverridae > Paguma > Paguma larvata. The sequence goes on from CM057830.1 coordinate 73,965,274, forward strand.
GAAACCATCTATATAGTTACATATACTAGCTGCTTCAAAAAAAAGGCCATGGTTTCATGAATAATTTATCGTATGTGCCAAATATGTGATTGCAATTAAAACTTATTTGTAGTTTGCCCATCCATTGATTTATGAAATGTTTCTAAAGGGCCTACTACAAACCATTCATTCTACGTTGGTTCTTCGATATTGGGAATTTTTCTACAAAATCCCATTATTCTGACTTAACTCTGGATATAGACCAAATCAATAGGATTCAGGAATATCCTTATCCAGGGATATCTAAGATCCTGCCATCATGGTATAATGTTTAAAAATAATTTACTTTGTTTAAGAGAAAATCAATATCCTGTCTATGATCAGTTTAATATAGGCTAAATGGCTAGTGAGTATGTTAGTCATTTTTAATATTTACTTTAAAGTATATTTAGTCTGGCAAAACTTATGCTCAAAAAATGGTTATAAAACTTTGATTATCTGGTTCCAAGAACAGATACATAACAGAGGAAATTAATTTAATCTCTACTGCATTGTGATTCTATTTCTTTAATTATCTAAATCTAAATATTTCAGTAATGATCGAAGCAATTGTTAATAATGTGCTATAGGTTTAAATATCCTCTTAAGCAATAATCAAAAGCATGCATATAGATTTTTTTTTACTCACCAAACATAAAACTTATAAGAATAAAATCAAAGTCAACATCATGTATTTAATGAGTTTTGTCCAGTCCCTAATATATATATTTTAATCTTGTCCTAACAATATTGAAAAGATATTTATGATGTGTACTACTTGCATCATTAGTGTCATTTCAAGATGGGAACAACGAACCATAACTCTTGTCTTTTTTTTTTCCAAGTGACTTTAAAAAGACCTTTATACCTTGTAATTAATTGGTCAACTAGGGAAATCTGCTGTAGAAATAAACGCAGTTCAAATAGTATTCCACAGTAGATGGCATTTGTTCAGAAACCTTTTTTTTTTTTTTTTTGAAGACTACTAAAACATGCATGAGAACCTACCAATTACTTAGTCCAGAGAGAGTTCCTTACAGGAAAAGCTAGGGGAATTATCATACAATAATAATAAAAACACTGAATGTGTTACCTTGGGCATGAGATCATATACTCTTGGTGACTTCAGGCACCAGGTTTTATACCTAATTAATTCAATCAGTGTGTTTCAGCATCAGTTTAAATAGTTGACTCGTAGTGAAAAATTGAAATTTATTTGCATAAAATGTGCAGAGAACTGCAAGTCTTAAAGTGACATTGGATGTTTTCCTCTCGAGAATACTTTTCATTGTATGTAACATTTTCGATATTCATCTTAAAGTGCAACAGCAGATGAGAAGATATTAATCCTCACATTTCCCTAAAGACTATAACAACTTCAATTTAATGCAGGAAAAAAAGCCTGGAACACATGATGCAAATGTAGTTTAAAAAAAATGCTTTCTTTTCCATTGAACTGAAGTCTACAGTTCACTTAACTTATTGGAGTCTTGCTTACCCCAATCCAGTCACTTTAATGAGGTAATTTTGCAAGACATGAATATTTACATGAAATACTTTTAATTTTTCCTCTCATCTGATCATCAGTTTATTCAAATTAATTCCATTTGGATAATTAAAATTTGACTGTATTAGTTAGATAATGGTCGATACTAAAATGTATGCAAGGTATCATTTCACCTTGCTTTTCTTTAACCAGTTGCTGACCTAATGCGAACATTCCTAGTAATATTTGATCTAGGACCTCAGTTTAGGCTCTTATTTGCCAGTTATCTAATACACAATAACACAGGAATTTTAAAAAGCTTGAAGAATCACTGAAGATTACTCAGCCTTTGTCTTCCTTAAAATAGAGTGATTCGTGACCAAGAATAATTAGGGTTTTAGTAGTCATAGGTACTTTGGTGAAGATTCATAGCTCAGAAAGTACAATTTTTTATTAAGGTTCGATGTGGTTTGCATTGTATCCTAAGGATTGTAATCATGGCTACTGGCCTTAAGATGAGTGTGGAGTTGTGGCCACTCAAAATCATTGGATGGTGCTGATATTGGTTTATTCAATACAGATGTTGATATATCTGTCAGACAAAGGAGCAAGAACAGTAAAACTCAGGCTGGGAAAACAAAATGAATACACTTTCATTACACAGACATTTATCCTGCCTGTTGCCTGAACAAGCAATGATTCAGCAAATCATTGAGCACTGGAGAGCAAATTCCAGTCAGATTTGGAATGGAGCAATTTGACAAGATAGTAAGAATAACTGAGGACATTACCACTAAGCATGTTAATATAAAAACTAAATTTTTCCTTTGTCATTCAATAAAGTTGTTTTATTTGATCTTAGGTTGATATTGAAACACATTCAGTACAGTATTATTTTTAAGACATAGTATTTTTAACTTCTCATTCATGTTTGAAAAGGATCCATAAACCAGGTTTATTTTAATACTCTAAACAATGCTATTTGAAATTGAATAGCTCTTGTTAAAGGTCATTTCTATATCAATAGATAAGCTATATTTACAGAAAAATTAAGAATTTTCCATTCTTATTAGTAGGGTAGTGACAAATATCTTCTTTATTAAAGAATAGCACTGATGCATGTAATAGGTTCAAGCTACTGAGACAGATTGGTTTTTAGAAGAATTACTGACTACACCAAAAGCTGGTCAATATAACAACTAGTAATGACCGATAGGTTTCACACTGAGAAATTTGTGTACACCACTTTGGTGTCTGAAAATAACTGAAAAAATAAATTAAAAATATTTTTAAGAGTCATTACTATAGTATCATTAATAAGTATGTAAGAATCATTACAGAAGAACCAAAAATATGAAAAGTAAAGTTAGGAAACTGAGAGAGATCAAATAGAGCAATAACCTACCAGTTAAAAACAAAATTAGTAACAACTATTCCCTTAAGTGTGCACCAAGACAACTAACTTTCAGAATCTTGATTAATAACTACATTTTATGAACTTACAGTTATATATATTTTAATTCCAAGAGAAACTCATAGTCTTTTTTTGACAACTGCTGCATTTGCATTGGTGCTGTAAAGCCATATGGGTTTCCATTTGCACAACTTAGTCACCTTCATTTTGGGTGTTGAATGTTATGCCTATGTGAGCCTCATAGATTTCAGTGGGAAATGAAATAATTCAGTTGAATTAGCAACAACAAAATGGACACGATTAGATTGGTTGTGAAATTCCAAAGATGAAACTTTGCTAGATGGGAATGAAGTTCCTTGCAGTGCCAAAGCAGCTAGTTTTGATAATTAACATTATATTTGGAACTATTTCTTATAAAGAGCATTTCCAGCTAAAATTGTATCAACTCTAGAAGCTGAAGTTTTCTTTTTCTGAATCTTGAGGAAGTTAAAAAAAAAGACACAGCCAATTAATATTTTCTACCTTTAGACATATCTTTTTACTTTCTCTGAACCCATTGACCTGGAGCACATCATATATTTTACTCAAGTTTCATTCAAAACGATGATTCAGAAAAAAATTGGATGATATTAGTAGTACTCTAGTTTTGCAATCTAACATTATGGAGCACAAAAACACAGCCACTGGCAACACTGAATTAGATATTACATGTACATTAAGGGAAGAAAACAACACTTAAAAGTTCAGAGAAAAATCAGTGAGAGATTAGAAATTATTCCTAAAAGTGGAAAAAATATTGTTTTTATAAAAAATTGATTATAGCAAACAAAGAGTTTTACTTGGTTGATGCTATTATTAAAACAAAAATAATACACTGCTTTTGACAGTAAAGTTACTTTTCTCATTTTCATTCTTTATTTATAACTCCAATTTTACATTCAGTTGTTAAAAATATTACAAAGTCAGTACAAATCTACAGAGATAATGAAAAATAAATGATGCTATTACGTGTAGTCAAAATTAACACTAGACCATTAAGATGTCAAGTTACAGTGGGTTAGTTTCATCCGGTATACCATTTTGTAGTACAGTATTGGGCAACTATAGGGGAAATAAATTATTCAGACTCTCTGCTCCTTTTAGGATTCTACTGAACAACTTGTGCAAGCAACTTCTGTCTCATCCTCTGCCAGTGCATGGAAAATAATTCAGGCTTTATTCTTGTAAATTCTGAATGGGTGCTTGTGATGATTTTAATGTCTCTCTTTTAAAATTTCGGTATATTTTAATGACATCATGAATCATCAGTGTTGTTGAAAGATTTCATTACTCATTGTATCAAGTTGAAATGTTCCATTACTCTTTATATCAGATTCAAATAAGATATAACTCCTTTGTAACATAATGCTTATTTATTAACTTGTGTTTATCTTGTCTGGTATATTAATATGTGTTTTTCATAAGAGATGCAATTTTGGTAACAATTTCTCATAAAAATTAGAAGAGTTATCTGAAACCTTTGAGACAATTTAGCAGAATATTCATCTTCCAAAATTGCTATGCTATTAATACTCTTCTTAGTAAATACAGTGAAGCCTCATTATAGCATTCCTAAAATGTTCTGTAATCCACCACATTCTAGTCACTAAAAAAGTGCATTCCTTCAAATCAATTTTACCATTTATAATTTTAGCCATCTCACAACTATCATTATCCACTGAAAATTAATTTCAGATATTTTCTGTTGAAGTAGTTCTAAAGAAATGGACATGTTCTATAACAGAAGTCCAATCTGTTGGTTATCTGTCTGCCTTAATTACTGTCATGTATGAAACTTGGAGGAGAATATTTAGTATGATTTCTCAGATGGAATTGTTATCTTCACTGTAAAAAAAAAAGCAAATTGGTGTTTTGTTATGTCAAAGACGTGTAATGTAAACTGAAGTGGCAAAGTAAAAATTAGTCCAGTTATTATGGAGGAGATAAAAAATCAAATTGTATTGAGAAGAGGTTGGAAATCTAAATTAATAAGGAGATATATTTGTACCAGTCAAATAACAAAAAGACCAGTATATTTCTCAAATATATAAAGCATATGAAAAGAATATGAGAAAACTGTGAATATCTTATAAAAAAGGACTGTTTGGTAGATTGCTTTTGATGTAAGATTGAGAAGTCAAACAGAAATAGAAAAGAGAATGGTTAAAGATACTTTGAAAGGCTGGTGATATACATTCTTAAGTACTTATGTCACTGCGAGATATTACTTTAGTTATCAGTGTCAGTTTTAAGGCTTAGTTGGGAAAAAGTGGAAAAGCTAAAAAAAATATGTGAAAGACAAAGGAAAATGATATTTAGTGAATGCTAACAGAGCTATGAGCTAAGAATTATTATGTCCATTTTATAGGTAAGCAAACTGAGGCTCATAAAGTATAAGTAATTTATTCGATGTCACACTGGTAGTAAGAGGCACCACAAAGATTCTAACGTGTATCTGACTCTTTGGTCTACACAAAAGCATGCTGCCTAGATAAATGGAGGGAAGTTATGAAACACCGCAAAAGGATTGTAGTCTTACTACCAAGAAAGGAAATATATAAAAGTCTGTTTACATGGCATCAGACATATAATTTATATTTTTTTCTTCCCATTTTTAATCAGTTGCCCAGCATCACATATACACAATCATGTTTTCTTTTGGAATATTATAATATACTATAAAGATGATGACACATTGTCAGAAAAGCAGATGAGGAAAATGAAGTCTTAAAGGGCATCGGGATAGTGTTTAGGTATAAAGAAGAAATTATGTACCTTAAAATATATTAACCAGTATATAAAAATGGATCATAGTTTCCCTCTATGTAGAGGCAATAATAAATGACAAAGTTCTCCATTTATAAAAGATTTCATTTACCAACACCTGCTTGCTACCTTTGACTCAGGTCATGAGAAGGTTTTGTTACCTTGGATCTCTTTAAAAATAAATGGAAAATGGGGCGATTGGGTGGCTCAGTCAATTAAGTGTTCAACTTCAGCTCAGCTCAGATCATGATCTTGTAGTCAGTGAGTTTGAGCCCAGCATCGGGCTCTGTGCTGATGGCTAGAGACTGCTTCAGATTGTGTCTCCCTCTCTCTCTGCCCCTCCCCTACTCATGCTCTGTCTCTGTCTCTCAAAAATGAAAAAAACGCTTTAAAAAGTTTTAAAAACAAACAGGAAAATAAACAAAACAACCAAAAAAAAAAAAGTCATACCACTTTCTTCTGAACATTATCTTGACTAGATATAAAGCCCTGAACTACTGCAGCCATTTCAACATTAACCTGAGAATGTAGCCAATATCACCCAGATGCAAGTGGAGATAAAGGCATCACAGAAAAATAGAGCTAAAACTTCTGAATTACATCAACTCTGAAGACTGCTCTATCTCTGGACTTCTATTTGTTTGAACCAACGTGTTTCTTTTATTATTTAGGAAAAATAACCCACATAAAGGAAAACTTATACTTATTAAACAAAGTATTTTCAACATATAGTATTTTACAAGTAGTATCTGGCTACCTAAATTTACCCTGATCAGCAGGTAAAATGTAGACAATCTGCTAAAAAGATAACCAATCACCATTTTACTAGAAAACCTGTTCTAAATTTCATATTTCTTCTAAAAGCAAATGAATAAAAAGAAAACATTATTCTAGTGCCAAATTTTGAGTAGATGATAATAGGATGTACAAATGACAGCAAAATTATTTCCTTAAATTTTGATTGAGATAAGCCCCATCAGGGTGGCAAAATTCTGTAGTTTCACAGCTGATGGAATGATAACAAATGATATCCACCTACATTCCCAGAACCATAAACAGATAGTGCTGAAGTTTTCTGGAAATACAACATAAGTAAAATGAGCATTTGTACCATTTCATTATACAAGGGCTCTTAATTTGTTCAAGAACAAAGAGTAATTTTTTAATGTTTTATTTATTTTTGAGAGACAGAGCATGAGCAGGGGAAGGGCAGAGAGAGAGAGAGCGGCAGACGCAGAATGTGAAGCAGGCTCCAGGCTCTGAGCCATCAGCACAGAGCCCGACGCGGGGCTCGAACTCACAGACCGCGAGATCATGACCTGAGCTGAAGTCGGATGCTTAACCGACTGAGCCACCCAGGCGCCCCCAAAGAGTAATTTTTAATTATATTTTAGAAACTGGAAAAGTATATAAACTTTACCAAAGATATAAAGACTATTCCCATCCTGAATATATTCCTTGTATAATCAATTTATCCATATGTATACATTCAAAGAACTGTTAAAGGGATCCACACGACCCAAAATAGAAACATAAGCACAATTTGTACTTTGGTGTCTTATTTTTCTGGATAAATCACCACTTCTTCTTCACTGCACATTCTAAAGCAAAAATATTATTTCCAAAGCTTTAGTTAAAAACACTGTGGAGCAGAGGGGTCAAGTCATTTGAGTAAAAGGCACAGGGCTACTGACAGAGAGCTGGGACACTAGCTCAGTTTCGATTGATCCCAAACCACTGTACCACATTGCCATCCAAAATACAAAGAAACATTTTATTTCTGATAAGAAAGGAAAGAAGGAAGGGACAAAAGAAAAAAAAAGGAATGAAAGGAGGAAGAAATGAAAGAAAGGGTGTAAAGGAGGGGAGGAAAGGCAATGGTTCTCATGTGGGAATTTAGTGGAGATAATAGTATTTGAGTAAGTCTATGTAAAGAGTTGTAATATCTGCTACAGAGTAGGTAAACCTAAATAAGAAGTAAGATAAAGTTGAAGTGACAAAAGGAGGCTTGAGAGATTTTTAGTGCTCTTTCATGGCTTCCACCACAAATATACATAGTCTAAGTAAAATGGGATACATGATATGCAAATACAGCTTCCGAGTCTACAGTCCTTCCCCTATCCTCATCCTTCTGACAAGGATGGGGATTCTTTCTTAATTCTTACTTTCTTAAGTAATTGTTTCTTTTAAAAAAAAAGTTTATTTATTTTTGAAACAGAGGGATGGAGAGAGCAAGACAGAGACAGAGAAAGAGGGAGACACAGAATCTGAAGCAGTGAGGCTCCAGGCTCTCAGCTGTCAGCAGAGAGCCTGAAGCAGGGCTTGAACCCACAAACCACAAGATCATGACCTAAGCCATCTGTGCTTAACCAGCAGAGCCACCCAGGCACTCCACCTTGATTCTTTCTTATAGAGAAATTCTGGGAGCACTTCGGTGGCTCAGTCATTTCAGCATCTAACTTGATTTTCATTCAGGTCATGATCTCATGGTCCCTGGGATCAAGCCCACTGACAGCATGGAGACTGTTTCAGAGTTTCTCTCTCCTGTCTCTCTGTCCTTCCCCCATTCTCATGCACGCACATGCCCCCTCCCCCAAAAAATAAAAAAAAATAAACATTAAAAAAAAGAAATTCTGGGGCTGCGATGACTGAGATATAGTCCTTTCTCTCAAAAGTTGTATACTCCAGTATGGGAAAATAAGAGAAATGCATAAATGATGCATAGTGGAAGCTAGAGAAAAATGTTCCATGACAGATCTAAAGTCCAAATGAAACTGGAGTTCAAAGATAAAAGGGTCAGCAGATACTGATCCCAGAGATAGCTACCTGACTTAATGTTTCTCTAGTAAATGCTCTAGGATTAATTATGTCTCAGACTAGAGTCACAAGAGGAAAATATTGTCTTGTATCTACAACAGACATAAAAAAAGGAATAGGTAGAATGCCTACCAGCTATTGGCCATAACTGATGAAGCCCAACCTGTTTGATTTTATCCTTTGACTCTGAATGATTATTCATATAGAGTATTTTTCTATATGGCACTCAAAGATCACTTACTGAGCTTCAGTACAGTCTACATCAACTTCATAGTGTTGATCTAACTTTTCTCCATGCTGCCTCTAAAACTATCCTTTTAGAATTAAAGTTTGTGTACATTGAAATGTCCTTATTAGGCAGATACAAGAGACTTAAGGAAAGAAGTCAATTTGAGATGGACCTCAGGGGATGACTAGTATATCTATGTGGACAGAGGAGGAGAAAGACAGGTCAAAGAGGAAGCAGAACATGATGAAAGGCAAACCCTAGGTAGCATAGGTTGTTTTAAAAAAGTCAGCAGTCTAGTTTCATTGGATTGTAGGTTAAATATTAAGGAATCATAGTAGATGAGGTTTGGTACCTTATCATAGAGAAACCTAAATGCCAGAGTCAGTGATTAATAGGGGCCCAGGGAAGGCTGCCCCAAAATATGCCACTTTTGCATAAAGATAATTTTGAGTTAAAAGCAATAAAAACCCAGCAGATGCAGGAAAGGCATTCTGCATCCCCCATAACTGTCTAAATTTATATTGGAAAGTGTAGCTTACAACAGGAAGAAAAGTATTAAAAGAGGCCCTTTTTATCAAAGGAACTCATCTGCATAATAAAACGATCTTGTTTTTCTGAACATCTCCTTTCACCTTCTTGCTAATGAGTTTTTCCCCTCCCACTTTCCTTAGTTATATGAGCTAAGCTTCATATTGCCTCATGGTTTTTGGAATTTCATGTCTATGTGGATTCACCATATGTATGTCTATTAAATTTTATTTTCTCCTGTTAATCTGTCTCATGTCAATCTGATTCTTTTAAAAAATGCTTATTTATTTATTTTGAGAGAGAGACAGAGAGAGAGAAAGAGAGAGAGAGAGCGAGCATGTCTGGAGGAGGGGCAGAGTTAGAGGAGAGAGAAATTCCCAAGCAGGCTCCACACTGCAATATGAACGCAGAGCCTGACACAGGGCTTGAGCCCATGAACCATGAGATCATGACCTGAGCCAAAATCAAAAGTCAGACACAAATGACTGAGACACCCAGACACCCCACGTGTCAATTTGATTCTAAGTCCAGCTACAGGACCATAGGGCAGAGAAAGATCTTCCTTCCTGATACTGACAATGATAAGGTGTTGAAAGTTTTCGAGTATGGTGGTAACTTGATCAGAGTTGGCTTAAGGAAGACCTCTCTCACGTGTGTATAGCATGCAATGGAGTGAGGAAGGATAAGTGGTAAGAGATAAATTCAGAGGCTATTTCAATAGTCCAAGATGAAAAGTAATGAGACTATTAACCTGGGTGTTGGCAGTGAAAACAGATGGGAGGGGACAGATGCAAGAGAAATTGAGGAAATGGAATCAAGAGCACTTGGAAATTGATTACATGTGAAGGACCAAAGGGAGAAAGGAATCTAGGGTGACTGAAGTGCTCAAGGTTGAGGGACTGGGAGAGAGGCTGATAGAAAAAGACAAGCCAGGAACTATGATTTAAGAAGGATGCATGTTGAAAACCAAGAGAGATATACAGTCAGAGATATGAATCTGCATTTGGAAACATGGATCTGGAGTTGAGACTATAGTTGAGGACTATGCATTTAGGGGTTGACCAGAAAGAAGTCATAGCAGAAGTTCCTAGATTAGGCAAAATAAATGGCAAACTAATATATACAGTGAGAGGGAAGACAGTCTTCTAGACTCTGTGTGAATGGAGATGAGAGTGGGAAAGATGAACTGAGGCAGCTCAATAAATAGTACTGTGAAAAAAAAATTAGAGACTGAAAGAGAGATTCTAATGGTTACTAGACAGAGAAACAATGTAGCCCCTGTTAAAATGCCCCCAGAAATGAACAGAGGAAAGTGAATATCTCCCCAAGAGAAGAAAAATACACTGTTAAAGCTATAAACACAACATACGAAAATAGTTTTAGCAATCTAGAATGTCTTTGGAGGCATATATATATATATATATATATATATATATATATACACACACACACACATACACACCCACATACAGAACTAAGAAAGGTGGTTTATGTTATGTATTATATACTAGGCTATGGATTCATGTAAAGCTACAGCAGATTAGCCTTAATCTGAACTTGAATAGTCAATGAATCAAGGTTTTGACATATGTTCCTTTTACTTTAATTCAAAGCATCATTAAATCAAATATGGGATGTATTTTTACTGTCATTTGATCTATGTCTTCTGGGGACTTAAAAATAACATTTTCTAATCAGTCAAAACTGCATTTAAATCGTATATTAAGGGTCTGACTTAACTTCATAGAAACAAGGACATTCAGAGTTAATGCTGAAAACATTGACCTTAACTTACCCCACCAAAACCTTTGAGAAAAGTTTTTTTTTCCTGTTTGTTTTGTTTTCATTCTTTTAGATAAAATGCAAATGTAAAAAATCAAAATACGAACTTAACAACCTAATGAAGGTGGCCAAATAGAAAGGGCTAATGGAAGAGAAGGAATGAACTATAAATTGAAAGTAAAGAAATTATTGCAATTCCTATCTATTACCTTAAGTAAGCATCTTTTTTCTTTTAGGTTTTATTTAAATTCCTGTTAGTTGACATGCAGTCTAATATTAGTTTCAGGTATACAATTTAGTAATTCAACACTTACATACAACACCCAGTGCTCATTATAAGTGGACTCTTTAATCCTCATTAGTTATTTAATGCATCCCCCCCACCCACCTCCCCTCTGGCAATTTGTTCTCTACAGTTAAGGGTCTTTTTCTCAATTTGCCTCTCTTTCTTGTTCTCTCTTTTTTCCTGTTCATTTGTTTTGTCTCTTAATTTCCACATATGAGTGAAATCATATGGTATTTGGCTTTATCTGACTGGCTTATTTTGCTTAACATGATACTCTCTAGCTCCATCCAAGTTGTGGCAAATGGCAAGATTTCATTCTGTTTTATGGCTAATGTTCCATTTATATATATGTAAATATATACATATACACACATTTTAATGTATATATATATATGTGTATATACACATATACATACACACACAATACCTCTTCTTTATCCATTCATCAGTTGATAGACATTTCGCTGTTTTCATAATTTGGACATGGTAGATAATGCTGCTGTAAACATCAGAGTGTATGTATCCCTTTGAATTAGTATTTTTGTATTCTTTGGGTAAATACCTAGTAGTGTGATTGCTGAATCACAGGGTAATTCTATTTTTAAGTTTTCGAAAAAGGTTTATTTATTTCTTTTTGAGAGAGAGGGAAGGAGAGAGCGCACAAGTTGGGGAGGGGCAGAGAAAGAGAGGGAGACACAGAATCCCAAGCAGGCTTCAGGTTCTAAGTTGTCAGTGCAGAGGCCAACCAGGGGCTCTAACCCATGAGCCATGAGATCATGTTCTGAACCAAAGTCAGAAGCTTAACAGACTGAGCCACCCAGGTGCCCCCTACAATCTGTGGGTTTCTAATAAAGGCCAAAATGAAAACTAAAGGATCTGGCAGTATTTTAGCTACTATTTCCACATGTATCCTTTTTCTGTCACAATGATTTTTTTTTTCAATTCCAGCACAAAGTGTGGATGCTTTTCAGACTGAGTTCTGTCAGAATACTGCAATTGTTTGAGCTTCAGACTAACACTTTTTAAAATCATATTCATTTTAAGGAATGTTTTTACTTCTGCTCCTGATAAAGTTTTGCAGTGTTCTGTTTTGCACAGCTGTTACCCTTCTCTGAGTTGTTGCTAACGGCCATAGTTTATACAGGTACTCCACTGGATCCTTCTACAGTAAATAAAGATTATCAGATAAGAGGTTTTTATGTACCTTTATGTTATCAGTTATTCTGTCATTAAAATCAGAAGGTAAATAGAGTTGTCTTGCTATTTATAAAAGGATAAGTAACAAAGTAACACTCTTATTTACATTACAGATTGGACTGCTTAACTTACATGAGCTTTACCTAGAAATTTATTCTCAGATAATTCCTTCTGATAGAAAGAATACTTTCTGATGATCATCCAATGAAATAATCAGATTTTTTCCAGGCCCATAAGGGCAATCAGTGGAAACTTGCAAATACATGAGAACCAATCCAGTACACAAACTTCCTGCAATAATCATAGCCTTCTTGAGAATGCTGGTATAACTTCATGAAAACTCAGTTTTCTAGCTTGGAAAATTTTAGGTGCTTTCATTAGGTTAATTCTAAATGAATAGCAGGGAGTTAGAAAATGCAATATCTCAACTCAGCTCAAAGGCTCAAGCTTTCATAAATGTTATATGAAAATTTCATTATAAATATTTCTCTCTGTTCAGTTCTCACTCATCACCATCCCTTAATAAGTAGACATGGCTTTATAATGACAGGTAAGAGAAATGGCTTTAAATAGCAAACTTAACCCATAATTTGGATCAATTGATTCTCACAATTCCCATCTAATAAATGCATTTTCCTCTTATGGATCCTTGATGTACTTTGATAAGCATTCCACTCAATGAATATTTCAATATTCCCATCAGGATCAACCTGCTCCCTCTGGCTTTCTTTTTTTTTTTTAATAATTTTTAAAATTTATTTCTTTTCAGAGAGAGAGAGAGAGAGAGAGAAAGGCAGAGAGAGAGAGGGAGAAAGAGAATCTCAAGCAGGCTCCACGCTGTCAGTGTATCAGTGCAGAGCCCAATGCAAGGCTTGAACACATGAATCACGAGGTCATGACTCAAGCCAAAATCAAGAGTCGGATGCTCAACTGACTGAGCCACCTGGGTACCCCTCCCTCTGGCTTTTGATGCTGAGAGTATGTAGCAGAGCTCTGAATGCCCTTTTTTGTATCTAGCATTATTGGATTAGCTAATAAGCAGACTAGAAAAATATCTGGAAAAATCAATATAGATAAGATACAAATATCCCAATCATAAAGTAGAATATAAAACATTATAAGGTAAAAAAGAATGCAATAAGTAATTTTAGTTGAAGAAGTGGAGGTACTATAGAACAAAAGTACATAAATTCAAAATGTTATGTTTGATATTTACTCCAAGATATCTACTCCCTTGGTTTATACCTTTGTTTTGGTATCTAGCACATCTCATCCTATTTTCTTCTGAGTATTCCTAATATTAGTGCTGTCCAATATATATTCTCCATATAAAATAATTTTTATCAGTCAATAAAAATAATGTGAGTACTAATAAATCAAAGGTTGAATAGCATGAATAGGCACATTATAAAGAAAATTATAGAAAAAAATGGTTGAACCTCACTATTTACCCTGGCAAAGGAAGTAAAGCATGGTAATCTTTAAGGTTTACAAGGGTGTACAGAAACAGCAAATCCCATAAAATTAAAGGAGAAATGTTAATAATTATAACTTTTCCCAAAAGCAATTTGTCAAAGTTTATTAGGTACTTTAAAGCAATATTCTAGACCTAAGAATTTATCCTAAAAAAAATAATTAGAAAGGCAGTCCAAGACTAATCCATATGAGTGGTCATAACAAATATTTATCCTAATGGTTTTAAAAAATGGCAACACCTTAGAAACTTGATTGTAGGGGACTGATTAAATAAATGGTAGTATATTTATGTTATGGAATAATATGAGGCCAGTAAAATTAATATTTAATTACATTTAAGGGAAGTATTTGTGACATATTGTTAAGTAGAAAAGCAGGTTATAAATATATATGTACCAAAAACTATAAACATATTATGCATTATAAATACATCTATCTATATAAAAAAGCATTATGTCAAAATATTAACAGTGATAATTGTTGGTTCCTCAGACAGATGTTTTTCATTTTCTTCCTTATACATTTCTGTAATTCATATCTGCAAGTTTGGACCATATTATTACACATTTAAGAGAAACTTTAGAGATTTTGTTTTACTTTTATTCACTTCATCTATTATGTAGTAGTTTAACATGATAAAATATACACAATCTTGCAATTATGTAATCTTCAAGCATACTTGAAATTGTAAAATATTTTTCTTTTTACAATAATAATACCCATTTTAGAAAGCATTGAAAACATAACTAAAGAATGAAAAATGTCGGTAATCCCACTACTCCATGTCAACCATATTTATTTTTTGAAGTACCTAGCCTCTGTCTCTTTTAAGTGCATGCGCATGTGTATGCAATGCTCATTTTCTTTTTTAAAAGATTAAGGCCACACTTCACAATAATATATTGTCACCTAATTATTTGTCATGAACATTTTCCACATCCTTTAATGTTTTCCTTTAGCATCATATTTAATAATTGCTTAGGGTTTTGTTTATTTGTTTGTTTGTTTTGGGGTATGGATGTAGTTTTTAATGAGTACTCTATTTTTTGATGTTTAATCTGTCTCTATTCTTTGTTATAAATAAACTTCAAAATATTCTTCACCATGTTGTACACCTGAGACTTATGTAGTAACATCGTGTGTTAATTACACTCAAATTTTATTTTTTTTAAAAAAAGGAAAAGAAATATACAAAATCAATAAAACTGAGGTAGCAGACTTTTTAAAAAAGTATTCCTGAAATAACACCATGATACACATACACTATTTCTTTAGTATAGATCTCTTTATTAAGCACAAGGGCATGCAAAATTTCACAACTTTTAATGGATATTGACATATTAGAGTGGAATTTAAAAAACTTTTTTTTTAAAGAAGTGTGTCACAGTCACCGCCTCTGAGGTCCTGCCTTTTAGACGTTCACTCTGCCTCCTCAGAATGGGCTGTGGGGCATGGCAAGTTTGGCAGAACTGTTGGTCTGGCATCTGTCCCATGCTGCCCACTAGGGGCTGACCAGGGGCTGCTACTGATGGGAGGCAGTGTCCAATAAGAAAGTTTGGTTTGAAAAATATAACTTTTTTGGGACAGCCTCTGCCAAGTTTTTTCTTTATATTTATTTGCTGTTTAATTTTCTTTGTTGTCTTTTCCTGACTTGTGTTCATTTTTTAAAGCCTGTTCATCATTACTTTATTGATGTTCAGAACTATTTTTACATTGAGTCACCTTAACCTGGGGAATATTCTATATGCACTTTACCTAGTTTGTCATTTTGTTTTCAGTTTTGTGAATTTTGTTACACTTAATTATTACCATTCCATATATGTGAGTTTTTTAATATACATTTTCTTTAAATTTTTTTTAATGTTTATTTATTTTTGAGACAGAGAGAGACAGAGCATGAGTGGGGGAGGGGTAGAGAGAGAGGGAGACACAGAATTCGAAGCAGACTCCAGGCTCCGAGCCGCCAGCACAGAGCCCGACGCGGGGCTTGAACTCACAGACCGCGAGATCATGACCTGAGGTGAAGTCAGACGCTCAACCAACTGAGCCACCCAGGCGCCCCTAAATTTCTTTTAAATTATTAGTCATATATAGGCAGTACAGAAGGACTATTATTTCAACTAACATATTAGATTCTTATCTATTTTTTTGCCATCCTTTTTGCATATACTTTATTGTGGTGTTATTTTTAAGGCATTGTCTCCAAACAAATGGAATGATCAAAACTGAATTCTAATAATATGATTTTCTGTTAGAAGTCATCTGTAATTTTGTCAAGCAGTTTCGTATAAAGCAGAGGATCAGCCAGATGCATAGTATGGAAATAAGAAAACTAGAGAACTGATAAGTAGACTCCTATTGCCCTTTTCTGTGGTTTCTCGAAAACCTTATATCAAATTCATGGCTAAATCTGTACCACATGCTGTGTCCCTTGTCAGACATTCTTTTCCAAAAAGGATATCCAATAACATTATGAAAGTGTGTGCAAAAGAATAATCACAGGCCTTTGGGGGCTTCTCCACCAAGACTTTCAGTACTGTGTGTCTCACTTTCAGATTATAAATCTGCCCATGTAACTTGCACTTTGGAGATTTCAACTGAACTAAGAAGCAGTGAGAAGGATTAGTGGATTGCTTTCTCTCCCTGTGCAGTAATGGGATATAAGCACTATCCACAGGGTCCTGAAGCCTAACTAGCTTGCAAGACCTTCCACCTTAGGATTTACATAGGTGCATCAATAGCTCAGTAATCACCATTACTATCAGGCAGAAATACCCCGGATATAGAAATCAGTAGGTGTGGACAGCTGAGAGTACGCCACCGTAGTGTGATTTAGAGTGGGCCTTCTCCTTACTCTCTTTAGTTATATAATGTATGAAATTGTGTCACTATATTCCTCTAATATGAAGAATAGTTCAAGATTTATCAGCTAAAACATTGTATGGGACACCTGAGATTAAAATCCTATACGGAATGAGAAATGATCCAGAAAAAGGCAGGAAAAATATCAGGAAGAGTCTGTATTTACTTGACAATACTGTGAGAGACCAGGTTGAAGCTTATAGGATTCCTTAAATAAAACTTCAGAAAAGTTCAAATGTTAGAGTGAAGCAAGTCATCTGTCAATCCACCTACGAGAAGTCAGTGGTCGAAAGAGCAACATTGGATTCAAATTCTTTTATTTCATCCTCATTTACTGTGTGACACATATAATCACACAACCAAAAGAGCTAGCACTAAAATATACTCATTTGAAGCACTATTTTAATATTAACTCAGAGGGATGAGTCATCCATGAAGATTCACAAGTATCTTTTTCACGGTATCCTTTTTCTTAAATCATTTGTAGAATGTCCAAAATGGAAAACCTTTCAAGATAATTTAGTCCACTCTCTTTATAGTACAGAAGATAAACTTGAGACTCAGAGAAAGAAGATAATTTATACAAAGACTTTTTGTTTTATGTCAGGGCTAGATAGACTAGAACCTCTGGTCTTCTGGATCTAAATCCAGTAAGTGTGTATTTACCACCCTGCTTCTCACCAAGATATTAATCAGCTTTATATTATTTACCACATAAACCCAGATAAAACAATCTCTTCTGATATGATCTTTAGAAAAACCTATGCCCAAGATTTGTTTGTTTTCCTTTAATCTCTATAATTTTCTAAATATCATTTTTTTCTCTTTCTCTCCCTTCTGCCCTCCCTCCCTTATTTTTTTCTTTTTCTTCCCTTTCCTTGTCCATAAGAGTTACATCACTGAAAAGTGAAAGCATAACGAGGCGGTATTTGTTGAGCCAAACCAAGTGCTAGTTGTTTCCAAATCTCCAAGTTTTATTATTATACTGAGAGTTCCAGTTGGTGGCTGCAGTCGGAATAAGAGACTATTTCTCTAATAAGTAGGTAAAGTCACTTTTATTTTTATTTATTTAAAAAATTTTAATGTTTATTTATCTTAGAGAGACAGAGTGCGAGTGGGTGAGGAGCAGAGAGAGGGAGACATGGAATCCCAAGCAGGTTCCAGGCTCCGACTGTCAGCACAGAACCCAATGTGGGGCTCGAACTCATGAACTGCGAGATCATGACCTGAGCTGAAGTCAGACACTTAAGCGACTGAGACACCCAGGTGCCCCTAGGTAAAATCATTTTAGACAATGAATTTATATTGGTTTTAGGGTGAAAATAATGTTATATAAAGTTTATCTGTATTACACAGTAGTGTGCACACATACACATGCACATGCTCAACCACACACAAATATTTTGGGGAAAATGGCCATATAAATTATCTTTGTAGGTAGCAAACTAAGATTTCTTATTAACTGGAGTAGAATTTTCTAAGGTTAACATTTGCTGGGGTCTGTTTATGTTCAGTAAATTACTTTCCAGAAGGTAAAAAACAATATTACAGAATTGTATGGCCATTGCATCCACACCTCTAAATTTACAGATTATGAGATAAGGATCTGGAGAGTCTTGTAGCTTAAGGAGGAAAAGAAATACTAGCATCACAGCCTACATATCCAGAGTTTTTCCTTTCTACCATATGCTGGTGCTTCCATTCTCTACTATCTTATATTTTTGTTTATTTAGAGGATGGATACCTCATGATCTTTTTTTTAGTTTGATTCAAGCTTTTTTTTTTTACAATCTAGTTAGTTGACACAAAGTATAATATTGGTTTCAGGAGTAGAATTTAGTGATTCATCACTTACATATGACACCCAGTGATCATCAAAAGTGCCCTCCTTAATACCCATCGCTCATTTAACCCATCCCTCCACCCACATCCCCTCCAGTAACCCTGTTTCTTCTGTAAAGTTAAGACTCTCTTATAGTTTGCTTCTCTCTCTTTTTTTTCCTTCTGCTATGTTCATCTCTTTTGTTTGTTAAATTCCACATATGAGCAAAATTGTATGATATTTGTCTTCTCTGAATGACTTATTTTGCTTAGGATTATACATTCTAGCTCCATCCATGTTATTGGAAAGGGGAAGATTTCATTCTTTTTCATGACTAAGTAATATTCCATGATTCTTGGTCTCTCATATATATATGAGAAACCCCGGTTTGTGAGTGTAATTTGTTCTGGAAACATGCTTGTTATCCAAAGCACTTGTATATCAAAGCAAATTTCAAGAACCATTGACTCAATTGTGATCATGTGACATTCGATGTCACTTACTACTCATACTGCAAGACATTGCTCTTTTATCAAGTTAAAAAATTTATTAGAAAAGTTTACTCATCTTGTAGAACACTGACACAATAAGTTACTTGCAATGCAATGTTTTACTGTGTGTGTGTGTGTGTGTGTGTACATATCTCCCACCTCTTTTTTTATCCATTCATCTGTTGATGGATATTTGAACTCTTTTTAATTTGGCTATTGTTGATGCTGCTGCTATAAATATCGGGTTGCACATGTCCCTTTGAATCAATATTTTTGTAATTTTGGATAAATACCAGTAGTGCAATTGCTGGGTCATAAGATAGTTCTATTTTTACCTTTTTGAGAAACCTCCAGACTGTTGTCAGAGTGATTGATTTTTTTTAATAATTTATTTTCAAATTGGTTTACATATAACACCCAGTGTTCATCCCAACAAGTGCGCTCTTTAATGCCTGTCACCCCCTCTACCCCTGCCCTCACACTCCTTACCCTCAGTTTGTTCTTAGTCTTTGAGAGTCTCTTATGTTTTATCTCCCTCCCTCTCTGTGTCTTTTTTTCCTTTCCCCTATTCCCCTCCCCTATGGTTTCTGCTAAGTCTCTCAAAATCCACCTATGCGTGCGAACATATGGTACCTGTCTTTTTCTGACTGACTTATTTCACTTAAAATAATACCCTTCAGATCCATCCATGTTGCTACACATGGCCAGATTTCATTTTTTTCTCATTGCCACATAGTATTCCATTGTATATATGTACCACATCTTCTTTATCCATTCGTCAGTTGATGGACATTTGGTCTCTTTCCATGATTTGGCTATTGTCGAAAGTGCTGCTATGAACATTGGGGTACACATCCCCCGATGCATCAGCATTCCTGTGTCTCTTGGGTAGATTCCTAGCAGTGCTATTGCTGGGTCAAAGGGTAGCTCTATTTTCATTTTTTTGAGGAACCTCCACACAGTTCTCCAGAGTGGCTGCACCAGTTTGCATTCCCACTAACAGTGTAGGAGGGTGCCTGCTTCTCCACATCCCTGCCAGCATCTATAGTTTCCAGATTTATTCATTTTAGCCACTCTAACCGGTGTAAGGTGGTATCTCAGTGTGGTTTTGATTTGTGTTTCCCTGATGATGAGTGACTTTGAGCATCATTTCATGTGTCTGTTGGCCATCTGTATGTCCTCTTTGGAGAAGTGTCTATTCATATCTTCTGCCCATTTCTTCACTGGATTATTCATTTTTTGGGTGTGGAATTTGGTGACTTCTTTATAGATTTTAGATACTAGTCCTTTATCTGATATGTCATTTGCAATTATCCTTTCCCATTCCGTCGGTTGTCTATTAGTTTTGTTGGTTGCTTCCTTTGCCATGCAGAAGTTTTTATCTTGATGAGGTCCCAATAGTTCATTTTTGCTTTAAATTAGACTGATTGATCTTTGATTGGATTGGGAAACAGAGCGTTGGCAAGCCAAATCAAAATGTTTAAATAAAACATTCTCCCATTCTCTTTAAAAACTGGTGTCAGAAATACTATTTCATTCTTGTTTTATTCAAGACGTAAGTGTTAACATCAAAGCGAAGTGTGTAAGATGACAGGATTGGGTTAGACACCATAAAGGGATATGCACTGAGTTTTCTTCAGTTCACATGGAGAGTAATACCAGTATCCTGACTTGAAGAAAAGTAGTATAGTAATTAATGACAAGAAATATTTTGCTTGGGATCTAAAATTGACTATGACCTCCATCTTATGTGTCTTTGATTTGTCAGATTTTAAAGCAAAAATATGTTACAAAAAGTCAAATGCTAAAGTTTTAAGGGAAGAATAAAAATTAATCTTATATTTGTATTGTGCTATAGGGTTTTTAACAGCAATTCCTAAAGTTTTCATTATATTTTTGGAACCTCATAACAGCTATGTGAGATAGGCAGCACAGGTATGATTTTAATAAGCAATACAAGTATCCTTTCTTTCTTTCTTTTTTTAACAGATAGTACAGCTAAAACCCAGGGAACACTAAAGAAATTTAGTAGTAAGTATCTGTAAACAACTAGAACCTAAGTCCTCTGGCTTGTGATTCAGTATACTTTCTAATATTATTTATATTTCTTAAAGTAAATAATATCCATTATCAGTGTTTTCCTGTTCTAACTACACAGATACATATAGATGACTGAATTAATAAGAATGATACATAAAACTCTATAATTCAAAACTGGATATAGATGACCTATTTAGTACAACATTTTATTGGAGAGCTACTGCATATACATGTCTTTTTATGGAACCAAGAATGCAAAGTAATCTTGAATAATTAGTATAAGTTTTTCCATATAAGATTGAACATATACAGAGATTTGGATCACTAGAGTGAAGTTGATATTGAAAATAAAAGGAGAAAGGAGAAAGAAAATGAGAAAAAGTTTTAAGAACCTATGACATAGCAGAAACTGTCAGGAATGACTTATCAGTTCTAACCAAGAAGGTCAAGAAGAAGAAAGCAAGTAGAAACCAAAAGAAAAAAATAAAAAGAAAAGAAACCAAAAGTAAACAATCCTACAGACCCTCTATTTTCCTTTTAGAATACCCACTTGAGATTCAGCAAGAGTTATCTAGAGATTCTGCTGCTTATATGTGTTAGGGGCTTAGTAGATTAAAATGAAAACATGCTACTTTTCTTGTTTTTTTTGGGGAGGAATCGGTTAAAAAAGAACATTTATTTGCTGGGTACCAGGAATTAAACTATAAAGTTGGGGGGTAGGAGTCTAGTATAAAGGGGGAGGCGAGAAGCAGATTTTGAGCTATTATTGTTAGAAAAGCATATGTAAATATGAAGCAAATTGTAAGATTTAAAGACCAAAGGATTCACTTAGGGCTCAATAAACAAGATCAATGGCAAGGAAAATGGACAATTCACCTCTTATGTGCTCTCATAGCATAATGGATTTCGCCTATTACCTCTTCATACTTTATCCTGATTATTTTTCAGCCATTCCCAACAGATTGGAAAACATGAAACATGTCTATATTGTTCTCTGATTTATCCCTAATGTCTTGTATAGTGCCAAGCATACAGTAAGATTTCAAACATAACTGTTAATAAAAAGAAGGGAGGAAAAAAGGAAAAGAGACAGGAGAAAGGGCTGGAAAAGGGGAGACAAGAAAGGATGGAGGGAGAGACCTAGAAAAGAAACAAATTCAGCAGAGACTGTATTATTATACTTAATTGCATTTATTCAATATATCTGCTTACATTTTACTCTTCCTGATGGGAATGTAGACCAAATAGCATTAAAATATTGTGCTTTGTGCACTTTTCTACATGTATATTATGATTCAATAAGGAGTAAAACTGTGCCTTTGAGAAAATCCTATAAAATATATACAAATTACAAGCTTCTAATGGACACTAGTTTTTGAATGAATGTTCCTTGCTGTAACTTTAAAGTTCAAGTTTTTTTTCCATAATAATATTTTAGTACCTGCTCTAAGAATATGCCACCAGGTTCCTATTAACATTCCATTCTATAATCAAAAATAGGCTTAACATTCCAAAATGTGAAGCAAGTTCTGCTCTTCTCTCTGCCAATGACTAGTGGGAACTTTCAAGGGCCTTTCACTTTTTTCTCCCTCATGTGTGTCACATGCCCTGATTCCTAAATGGAAATCATGTACTTATGTATGTCTCTTTGTCTCTGTTTCTAGTTCTATTGGTAAGATTGTTTTTATTTATCAGATGAATCACAACTTATACTTTGTAATTGAGAAGCTACTTGTGTATATAAAATATGAGGTCAAAACCAAACTTTGAAGTAGGTAGCTAGTGCTTTGAAATAATAGTAACTCCCAGCAGAACTAGGAAGTCAAGACATGTTGGGTTTTTAGAGAGAGGCAGAGAGAGGGAATACCAAGCAGGCTCTGAGCTGTAAGCACAGAGCCTGATGTGGGGCTTAAACTCACAAACTGTGAGATCATGATCTGAACTGAAATCAAAATAAAATAAATAGGTTCTTAAATTGAAAAAAATCATCAGCTGTAAATACAGTTAGCTTCATGAATATATTCAAACTTTAAGCATTTAAAAATGATTACTGAATATATTTTTTAAAATTATGTTTAACTTACCTTAGAAAATATCAAACAGGGGTACCTGGGTGGCACAATCAGTTAAGCATCTGGCTCTTGATTTTGAATCAGGTCATGATCTCATAGTTTGTGAGTTCAAGCCCTGCATCAGGCTCTGTGCAGAGAGCAGAGTCTGCTTGGGATTCTCTCTCTCCCTCTCTCTCTGTCTCTCCACCACTCACTCTCTCTCAAAATAAACAAATAAACATAAAAAAAGCTTAAAAATAATTTAAACAAATAAATAAATTTTAAAATAAATGCATAAATAAAATAATATTTTCCCCAAAATAATTTTTAAAACCATGGTAACAAAATATGTAATGTAACAAATTTCATGTATGTATGACTTAGATGAATATTAAGGCAATTGCATTACTGCATAAGTTACAGACTTAATACAGGCATTTATTACAATGCAATAAATGTGATATATAGAAATATTATGTATAAAAATTCACAAACAAGTATATATATATATATACATATATATATATATATATATAATTTTTACATCTTTTATAATCCTGGTTTTAGGTCTTAAGTCTTTCTTTAAAGCCAACTGATTTTCACTGGCTTCTTTTGATGTAAAAATAATGATTAAGTCTTTTAAAACCACATCTTTTAAAATATATTAAACATCTCACCATGACATAATCAGAAACAGAAACATAACTCATATTAAAGAGTTTCCAGACTCAAATACTCTAGTCAGAATACTGCAAGAGCTCTCTTGCCTTTACAGTTATCAGGAAATATGCCTGATGACTTTCTGTTTTTATATTCCAACGACTAAATTATTATCTTTACTCTATAACATAGCAGGTGAGAATGCTATTTTTAGCAGTATATCTCGTTAATTATTTGGAAACAAAAACATAAGAGAACGTTGTAAAAAACAATATTGGTAGAAACCAATTTTAGAAGAAGAAAAACAATGTTGTTTCATTGTGCAGTTATGTTAAAACATTTTAAAAAATTCACTGGGTATATTGTATATTTTATCGAGGACCTATGATAGTCTGGAAAGATTAAGTAAGAGATCATTTTGTAAAGTAAATGACAGGTTAGCTAAATTCCCAATCAAAGAAAGAACAGTTTAAAAGCACATGATATGTTTAAGGCCAGAAAATATTTTGTGTCTATAATCTTTTATCAGAAATCATTATGAAGATTTCTTTGTAATGGCTTTAACCGATAACGACATATGTATACTTACCTAAAATGGAAGTATGTAAATCTTTATGTTCAAGTTATTTTTAAAAGTGTTAATAACATGTATTTATTTATAATTAATTTCCAAACTGTGAAAAAGCATTGTAGCTAAAGTATTATATAAATTGATATAGACCACTTTGCTGTTAAAAGGCAAAATTACATATCTTTAATAAAAGCGGGTTTAAGTATATAGTAAAGGAATGCAAAGGAAATTGAGAGTACTGTTTAGTAAAATGTTTCAGTTTAAAGTAAGAGTTCTATAACAGCATTATCAGCAATAGCTAAATTATGGAAAGAGTCCATATGTCCATTGACTGATGAATGGATAAAGAAGAGGTAGTATATATATATATATATATACACACACACATGTATATATATATGTACATATATGTATATATATCTATACACACACTCGTGCACACACACACATATATATATACACACATACAGTGCAATGTTATTCAGCCATCAAAAAGAATGAAATTTTGCCATTTTTAATGACGTGGATGGAGCTACAGTGCATCATGTTAAGCCAAATAAGTTAGTCAGAGAAAGACAAATACCGTATGATTTTACTCACATGTGGAATTTAAGAAACAAAACGGATGATCATAGGGCAAGAAAGAAAGCATCAAACCAAGAAACAGACTCTTAACTATAGAGAACAAACTGATGGTTACCAGAGGGGAGGTAGGTAGGGGGATAGATTAAATAGGTGATGGGGATTAAGGAGTGTATTTGTGATGAGCATGATAAAGGCTGATGTAAGTAAATGTTGAATCACTAAATTGTACACCTGAAGCCAATATTACACAGTATGTTAACTAAGTGGAATATAAATAAAAACTTAAAAAAATAAATTTTCCAGTTAAGACAGAAATGTAGCGTCAGGATCTCAGGAAAAGTATAAAGATGAACTTCCTTTCTGAATTCTATGTATTCTCTCTCCTTATCACCTACCTTCTGTATGTCCATGCTGCCCTGAGCTCCTTCTACCAGAGAAAAATGCCACTAATGCAATATTGATTTAATAGGTTAACTCTCTAGGGGTATTTGCATTTTAAAAGGCCACCATAGAAAGGGCTATAGTTAACCCAAAGTATGAGCGGAAAATATGCTCAAGTTGAATATATATTCCTGTCAGTGAAAACTGTACTGTAATTTCTCGTTTTGTGCTTTTAAAGTACAGCAATTACAATTTTGCTTTCACTTTAGTTTCTTAGGGCCATACACTGTGAACATCACACTAACATGAGGGTTACAGATCATTAATTTAAAACTGTCACTTTTGCATGATGTTCTTTGGAATATGTTTTACATTTACTGGACTGTGAGCTTCTTGAGAGCTGAGATTCTGCCTTATTCGTCTTGGAATTAGTAGTATGTGGCATAGCCTGACAAATAAGAAATAATAAATGCTTGTGGGATAAATAAATGCATAAAGAAGCAGAGACTTGTGTATGTGTTATGTAGATCACCAACATGATTTCACACAATAAAGTTTAACATAATGTAAATCATAAAAATACCTAACATATATTATTAATACTATGTATTAAATATCAAGCTGGTTATAATTAATTTTGCGTGTTTTTGATTTGCATATGTATACCTCTCCCTGTGAAATAATAGGGAATATATATTGGTCGCTGTCCCTGATTCCTGGTACAGATCTCCTAAAGTGCTTATGATTTTCTAAGTGATAAGAACAGTAGGAGCATCTTTTGTTCTAATATTTGACCTCTAAATCTGGTTCCTGACACAGAGCTAACTTCTTAGGAATTTCCTGGGTGATAGCAGTTTTCTCTTGTTCTAATAAGGTTATTCATGGTGGGCTCCTGGATCGGATCTTTCTACCAGAAAGACCAAACCATGATTCTAAGCAGATAATGTCAGAATTAAATTGAATTGCACACCCAGCTGGTATCAGAGAATTGGTTTGTGTGGGAATAAACCCAGAAGCTTGCTGTCAAAAGAGTTGTTAGTGTGGTAGTAGTATGAGAATAAAGGAAAACGGGAATTTTTCCTAGACATTTCCCCACTGGTGAATAAGTTCCTTCAGAACAGACAGAATGTCATGTTCATCTTTGTACTTCACAAGCATGGGCGCTGGCACAGAGTAGATATCCAGTTCACTTTTCCTGAATAAATGATTGATGGACCATATAGATAAATTAAAAAAATAACTAATATATAATTTATCTTTAATTCATGAAGATTTCTTATTCTGTTCCAAATAGCATTTTTCGCCATAACCTTGAAAAGCCTGATACTACTGTTAGGGACTATTAGCTGATTTGAAAATATATATTCAAATGATAATAATCAGTACTGTGTGTCAATCACAGATGCCAAGAATAGAGAACAATGCAGAGATGGTATTTATCCCCCTCTAAAATATTTGATTTCATTTAGTTTAGTATTCTCACCAATTATTGAGATATAATAAAATTATATGGAATTGATGATACTTTAAAAATGCAAAATGCAAAGTGAAAAATACACTTAGGAAGCAGAAACAGCTAGCAGGTATCCTATTATCTCATAAACAGAATATGAAGTAATAATGCAATTCCATGTGATAAAAAATGTGCTGATCATGGTATGCATTAACAGAAGCTAGAAATTTTCTTTCTATGTTTATGTCTGCCTATCTATATATTTACCTATAACTTCCAATTACTTCCAACAACCTTGTGACTTACATTCTATTATTACCTTTGTTTTATTATTGAGCAAACTAAGATTAAACATATTTAAGGAGTTTTCTCAAGTCACACAGCTCTACAGTTCACTTTTTGCTAGATCATGTTGCTTCTGGAATAGTCTGTGAGCCTACCAAGTGTTCTCCTGTACAAAACCTACTTATTGCCTAAATCTCTCTGCTTTAGTTCTTGCTGTTTCTCCTGCCTGGCATGACATCTCTGGTCCATCTCCATATGTCCAAATTATATCTGTTTCTCAAAGATGAGTCCACGCCCATTTTAACCTTGGAAATTTTCCAATAATTCCCATGTCACTTAGTGTGGTAGGCAGTATTCTAAATATGGAGACCCAAGATTCCTGTCCCCTGGTTATGCAATCAAACATTAGACAAATTTCTGATTTTGTAGATGTAATTAAAATCCCAAGTCAGTTGATTTTAAGATATGGAGAGTAACTCCATGGGCCTGACCCAATCAGGTAAACCTGTTAAAAGCAGAGAATTTTCTCCAACTGGTCAAAGTAGGAGAATTCAGAGATTCAAAGTACAGGTGGATTTGATCCATCACTGCTGGCTTGAAGCTGGATGAAACCCAAAAGAAAGAATGTTGACAAAATCTAGATGCTGAGATTAGATTCCAGTTGATAGCCAGCAAAGAAACAGGGACCTTGGGTCCTATAAGAACAAGGAGCTGAATATAGACAACATAAATGAAATTGGAAGCATATTCTTCCCTGGAGCCTCCAGATAGCAGCCAAGGACAACTGACACCTTCATTTTGGCCTCGTGAGACTAAGAACAGATAAGCCAGGTTAAGTCTACCTGTACTTCTGACTTACACTACTACTAAGCTAGTAAATTTGTGTTGTTTTAAACTATTAAATTTGTGGCATTTTGTTATGCAGTAATACCATAGGTTGGTGCTTGATTCAAAACAATAATTGGCTGTATTACTTTATTTACATAATGTATGTGAAAACATTTATATATTGATATTCTTGAATCTTTTTCTACATGGCAGTCTTATCTCTTTAAAATGATTTAATCTCTTTTTATAGCAGAGACTGACCATGTTTTGTACTGAAAAAAAAATAAAACCTTTACCACTGAGATAAACATAACACTGGCACTCAATAAATAAGTAGTTGATAAAGTTAATATTCTATAAACAGAATGTCCATCTCGTCAACCTTGGCTTTCAGACCCAAAATATCATAAGAGAAGCTGCTAGGATTCTTAGGTTTTTGTTATGAAACTATTTTTGTAAAGAAGTAGAGGGTTTAATTTAAAAGGGCATATATCAATAGCTAATATTCTCCATAGTAGAAAACATATGTGCTTCAATAAAAAATTAACATGTGCTAGTTTAATCTAATGCTATAATTAAGGTTCACATGGATGCTGTAGATGTTATTATTGTGATTGTTGCCAAGGCAACCATATGTACTATGTTCAAAAAGGTTGACTTTTTTTTTCCATCTCCTAAGTGAGAAAGAAAAAAAAATCTTATATAAAAATATATTTAGAAGGACGCCTGGGTGGCTCAGTCGGTTAAGCTTCCAACTTCAGCTCAAGTCATGATCTCATGGTTTGTATGTTCAAGCACTGCATCAGGTTCTGTGTTAACAGCTAAGAGCCTGGAGCCTGCTTTGGATTCTGTGTCTCCCTTTTTCTCTGTTCTACCCTGCTCATGTTCTCTCTCTCTCTCTCTCTTTCTCAAAAATAAACTTTTTAAAAATTAAAAAAAAAACTAGAAAGTAACAACCTGACATTTTAAAAAATCTGGTCATTTCACTTCATTTTATCCAAAGTCATTCCCCCCAAAATGTCAAATCTAAAAGCACCATTTTTTTAATCAGTCTATTTACTTTTTTTTCAGTGATTGCTTTTTGGCTGCTTTTTGAAGGCTTTAGGACTCTGGTTTTATTCCTTTACCTATCCACCACATTGGAGTAAATACCACATTCATACACATACTCATCTGAATATACAATAGGCATTTCCATATTATGGCATTGTTGTTATACAGTCATATTCTAAGAATAAACTTTTTATATCCCAGGGACTCTATTTACTACTTTCAATCGGATGAATAAGGCACTGTTTGAAAATTTGGGCATTCTATCATATTGTCATAGTTCTCTTGAGTCATTGATAAATATTGTGCTTTATTCCCCTTATCAAACACTTAAGCAAATAATGTATTGGAGAAAAGGCAACAAGCTTTGTATAAGGAGAAATCAAGCATGACAGATCTATTATAATTCTTCCATGGGGAATGTATGCATGCAGATAAAGGGAGTCCAGCATTTATGATCTATTTGGATTCCCCAAAAAAGTCTTAGACAAGATTCCACATCTTCAAAGACTGTTGAGAAAGAAATTGAAACAAACAATAAACAAAAGCATACCAGTACAGAAAATTATCAAATCACTAAGAGAGCAAGAGAAGAAAAGAGAAACAAAAGAATTACAAAACAGCCAGAAGACAATGAATACAATGGCAATAAGTCCATAAACAAATGAACAAAAAGCAACAACAAACAATCTTCATTACACAATAGAGAATTAGGTTTGATTTAAGAAACAGATGGGGATTTTAAAAATAGAAAACAGCAAGGTTCCCTTGCTATCTGGGTAGTTAACATTTTACAAATGATCTTGAGTTAGGGCAGTGAAGCCTTGAAACCAACAGAAGTCTTCAAGCTCTTTTAGGCAGTTAAATGGTCAAGGGATGTAGGAAAACCTAGCAAGGCTTTGTGGCTTTGCAAATTGGCAATGTGGCTTTACACAAGAGAATGTCCTCAGGGAAATATTACCTAAATTGCACTCAATGAAAACTCAAGAAAGGATCTTGGAATCAATAGAAACTATTTCCCAGAAACATCTGCCCAGTGTGTCATGGAGTTGAGAGAGAGAGGAAAGAGAGTGAAGAGAAGAGAGGGAGAGAGAGAGAAGGAAGAGGAACAGGGGAGGAGGAGAAGAAAAGGCAAATATCAATAAATAAATATTTGGTATACATCATTACAAGAATGATATAGAAAACAGCAAATCTCCCTTTGATTGGAGATTATAGTTGCAGTATCAGACAATTCAGATCAATAAACTAAAGACAGTAAGCAAAAGAGTAAATGAAACAGATCAAGGGCATGGCTAGATTGTTTCCAAAGAATAAAGACTGATGGGAGGTAATGACTACAATGAGGACATGATTTCCTTTTTTTTTTTTTTAATTTTAATTTAATGAAACCCTGAATGCTAGAATGAAGCATAAATTTTAAGAAAAGTTTAGCAAAACAAATTAAAAAAACACTGAAGACCTACATTCTATAGTGAAGAATAGATCTATGGGAACTCTTATCGCCAGAGTTTTTTTTTTTTTTTTCCTTCATCCCTTTCTCAGGTGATGGACCTTAATTTCTAACGGCTTACTTGACATCTCTGCTTGATTTTTACACAGACACAGTGAAGTCAAAGTCTGTAAAACCATATCCTTTATCTTCTGCCCCAATACATACTGTCCCCCTCCCTTTATGTGCTCTTCTCACTGAGTAGCATCCCATGGTGCTTTCAAATACCTTTCTCTCCCAAAAAGCCCTTTGCATAGGCACAAAATAGCTCAGCCAAACATTTTCAAATCCTGAAGGTTTGATTGCTGAAATATGCCTAAATCTAAACCCACTTTTCCATTCCTATTGCCACCATTTTGGTCCACCCCCTAATTATAGTTTGCTTGGACTGTGTTAGGAACTTCTAAACTGTTCAAACCTGTTTCTACTCTTTCATCTCTTCTCTGTCCAGATCACTCTGGACATAGTTTCAAGACTTACCTTTTGAAAATTCATGTTTGGTTATGTGATTTTCTTACAACATAGTTTTCAAAGGCCTCCTACTGCACATAGAATAACTTCCAAACTACTTACTCAACCATTTAAGCTTTAACACAATCTGGTTCCAACTGCTTCATCTCCTATCTAACCAGTGCTTTCCACTCCAGGGTCCCTAAGCTCGAGGAATAGCAGGATACTTGCAATTCCCAGCATAGTCCATGAACGTTCATGATCAAATTTCTATTAAAACATTCTACCCCTTCTTCTTGTAATTGCTCCTCACACGCTTATGAGCACCCTGAGAACAAATCCTTGTTTTATAGTTATGAAGGGAAAAAAGTAACTATATAAACATTGAATGAATGAATTATCGACCAACACATGATCAGGGGCCATATAGATTGGAAATATGAAACAATTCTACAACATTTTTGGATCAGTTCATAAGTGACAGAGTCGTAAAGAAACAAAAGATATAGCTCACATATTTTTATTTTTTATTATTTTTACCTCTTTTTTGAATAATTTGTCAAGTTTGTTTCCATACAATACCCAGTGCTCATCCCAACAAGTGCCCTCCTCTGTGCCCATCACCCACTCTGCCTCCTCCCACATCCCCCACTCCCCTCAGTTTGTTCTTAGTCGATGAGAGTCTCTTATGTCATGTCTTCCTTCCTCTCTGTGGCTTTTTTTTTTCACTTCCTTCACCTCTTCCCCTCCCCCGTAGTTTTCTGTTAGGTCTCCCAAAGCTTACCTATGCGTGGGAACATATGGCATCTGTCTTTCTCTGCCTGACTTATTTCACTAAGCATAATACCCTCCAGTTCCATCCATGTTGCCACACATGGCCAGATTTCATTCTTTCTCATTGCTGCATAGTATTCCATTATTATATATATATACTACTTCTTCTTTATCCATTCATCAGTTGATGGACACTTAGTCTCTTTCCATGATTTGGCTATTGTCAAAAGTGCTGCTATGAACATCGGGGTTCACGTGCCGCTATATATCAGCAGTCCTGTATCTCTGGTAGATTCCTAACAGTGCTATTGTTGGGTCATAGGGTAAGCCTATTTTCATCTTTTAGGAACCTCCACACAGTTCTCCAGAGTGGTTGCACCAGTTTGCATTCCCACCAACAGTGCAAGAGGGTGCCTGTTTCTCCACATCCTCGCCAGCATCTATAGTTTCCTGATTTGTTCATTTTAGCCACTCTGACTGGTGTGAGGTGGAATCTCAGTGTGGTTTTGATTTGTATTTCCTTGAGATGAGTAACTTTGAGCATTGTTTCATATGTTTGTTTGCCCTTTGAATGTCTTCTCTGGAGAAGTGTCTATTCCTATCTTCCACCCAATTCTTCACTGGATTATTCATTTTTCGGGTGTGGAATTTGGTAAGTTCTTTATAGATTTTAGATACTAGTCCTTTATCCAATATGTCATTTGCGATGATCTTTTCCCATTCCGTTGGTTGCCTATCAGTTTTGTTGGTTGTTTCTTTTGCCGTGCAGAAGCTTTTTATCTTGATGAGGTCCCAGTAGTTCATCTTTGCTTTAAATTCCCTTGCCTATGAAGATGTGTCGAGTAAGAAATTGGTGCGTCTTAGGTCAAAGAGGCTTTTTCCTTCTTTCTCCTCTAGGATTTTGATGGTTTCCTGTCTTACATTCAGATCTTTCGTCCATTTAGAGTTTATTTTTGTGAGTGGTATAAGGAAGTGGTCTAGTTTCATTCTTTTGCATATTGCTGTCCAGTTCTCTCAGCACCATTTATTAAAGAGTCTGTCTCTTTTCCATTGGATACTCTTTCCTGCTTTGTCAAAGATTAGTTGGCCATACACTTGTGGGTCCATTTCTGAGTTTTCTATTCTGTTCTATTGGTCTATGTGTCTGTTTGTATGCCAATACCATTCTGTCTTGATGACTACTGCTTTGTAGTAGAGGTTAAAGTCTGGGATATTGATTCCTCCTGCCTTGGTTTTATTCTTCAGTATTACTTTGGCTATTGGAGGTCTTTTGTGGTTCCATACAAATTTTAGGATTGTTTGCTCTAGCTTTGAGAAGAATGCTGGTGCAATTTTGATTGGGATTGCATTGAATGTGTAGATTGCTTTGGATAGTATTGCCATTTTGACGATATTTATTCTTCCAATCCATGAGCATGGGATGTTTTTCCATTTCCTTGTGTCTTCCTCAATTTCCTTCATAAGTTTTTTATAGTTTTCGGTGTAAAGGTCTTTCACATCTTTGGTTAGGTTTATTCCTAAGTATTTTATGGTTTTTGGTGCAATTGTGAAATGGATTAGCTTCTTTATTTCTCGTTCTGCTGCTTCATTGTTGGTTTATAGAAATGCCACCGATTTCTGTACTTTGATTTTGTACCCTGCAACTTTACTGAAATCATGGATCAGTTCTAGTAGGCTTTGGTGGATTCTGTCGGGTTTTCCATGTAAAGTATCATGTCATCTGTGAAAAGTGAAAGTTTGATTTCCTCCCTGCTAATCTTAATGCCTTTTATTTTGTTTTGTTGAATGATTGCTGAAGTTAGGACTTCCAACACTATGTTAAATAGCAGTGGTGATATTGGACATCCCTGTCTTGTTCCTGATCTCAGGGGGAAGGCTCTTAGTTTTTCCCCATTGAGGATAATATTAGCTGTGGGCTTTTCATATTTGGCTTTTATGATGTTTAAGTATGTTCCTTCTATCGCGACTTTCTCGAGGGTTTTTATTAGGAAAGGGTGCTGTATTTTGTCAAATGCGTTCTTTGAATCTATTGACAGGATCATATGGTTCTTATCTTTTCTTTTGTTAATGCGATTTATCACATTGATTGATTTGCAAATATTGAACCAGCCCTGCAACCCAGGGATGAATCCTACATGATCATGGTGAATAATTCTTTTTATATGCTGTTGGATTCAATTTGCTAGTATCTTGTTGAGAATTTTTGCATCCATATTCATCAGGGATATTGGCCTGTAATTCTCTTTCTTTGCTGGGTCTCTATCTGGTTTGGGAATCAAAGTGATGCTGGCTTCATAGAATGAGTCCTGGAGTTTTCCTACTGTTTCAATTTTTTTGGAACAGTTTGAGGAGGATAGGCATTAACTCTGTTTAAATGTCTGGCAAAACTCCACAGGGAAGCCATATGGTCCAGAGCTTTTATGTGATGGGAGATTTTTGATAACGGATTCAATTTCTTCACTAGTTATGGGTCTGTTCAAAGTTTTTATTTCTTCCTGTTTTAGTTTTGGTAGCGTGTGGCTATTTACAAATTTGTGCATTTCTTCCAGGTTGCCGAGTTTGGTGGCATATAATTTTTCATAGTATTCTCTGACGATTGCTTGTATTTCTGAGGGATTGGTTGTAATTATTCCCTTTCATTTATGATTTTATCTATTTGAGTTCTCTCTCTTTTCTTTTTGAGAAACCTGGCTAGAGGTTTGTCTATTTTGTATATTTTTTCAAAGATCCAGCTCTTGGTTTCATTGATCTGTTCCACTACTTTTTCTGTTTCCATATGATTAGTTTGTGCCCTGATCTTAGTTATTTCTCTCTTTCTGCTGGGTTTGGGTTGTTTTAGTTGTTCTGCTTCTAGTTCTTTTAGGTGTGCTGTAGAAATTTGTGTTATTGATTTTTCTTGTTTCTTGAGGTGGGCCTGTATTGCAATACACTTCCCTCTCAAGACTGCCTTTGCTGCATCCCAGACCATTTGGATTGTTGTATTTTCATTTTCATTTGTTTCCATGTATTTCTTAATTTCTACTCTGATTGCTTGGTTGACCCACTAGTTTGGATTGTTGTATTTTCATTTTCATTTGTTTCCATGTATTTTTTAATTTCTACTCTGATTGCTTGGTTGACCCACTCATCTTTTAGTAGGTTATTCCTTAGCCTCCATGTTTTTGGATATTTTCCCGGCTTTCACCTGTGGTTGATTTCAAGTTTCAAAGCATTGTGGTCTGACAATGAGAATGATCTGAATTCTTTTATATTTATTCAGAGCTTCCCTGTGCCCCAGAATGTGGTCTATCTTGGAAAATGTACCATGTGCAGTTGAGACGAATGTAAATTCCTTTGCTTCCGAATGAAGGACCCTGACGATATCTGTCAGGCCCATATGTTCTAATTTGTCATTCAGGGCCATTGTTTCTGTGGTGATTTTCTGTTTTGTGGATCTGTCCAATACTGAGAGTGGAGTATTAAAGTCCACTACTGTTAGGACATTTTTATTGATAAGGTTGTTTATGTTTGTATTTAGTTGTTTTACAAATTTGGGTGCCCCGAATTCAGCACATAGATATTTATAGTTGTTATCTCTTTCTGCTGGATAGTCCCTCTGTCTATTATATACTGTCCTTCTTCATCTCTTATTATATCGTTCATTTTAGAGTCTAGTTTGTCTGATATAAGTGTGGCTACTTCAGCTTTCTTCTGACTTCCAGTTGCATGGTAGATAGTTCTCCACCCCTCATTTTCAATCTGAAGGTATCCTCAGGTCTAAGATGAGTTTCTTGAAGACAGCAAATAGACGGGTCTTGTTTTATAATCCATTCTGTTACCCAGTGTCTTTTGATTGGCGCATTTAGTCCATTTACATTCAGTATTAATACTGAAGAATATGGGTGTATAGTCACTGTATTATCTGTAAGTTTCATGCTTGTAAGGCTGTCTCTGGTAGTTTGTGTTCTCAGCAACCTTTCCTTCATAGAATGCCCCTCAGGATCTCTTGTAGTGCTGGCTTATTTGTGATGAATTCATTCCGTTTTTGTTTGTTGGGGAAAACCTTGATCTCTCCTCTTCTGAATGACAGGCTGGCTGGATACAGGATTCTTGGTTGCATATCCTTCCTGCTCATCACATTGAAGATATCCTTCCATTCCTCTCTGGCTTGCCAAGTTTCTGTAGATAAGTCTGCTACAACCTTTATGTGCCTGCCTTTGTATGTTAAGGCCCTTTGGTCTCTCGCTGCTTTCAGGATTCTCTCCCTGTCTTTATATTTTGCCAGTTTGACTATGATGTGTCATGCAGAAGGTCTATTCAAGTTATGTCTGAGGCGATTTTTCTGTGCCTCTTGGATATCCACGCCCATTTCCTTCCTCATATTGGGGAAGTTCTCAGCAATGATTTGTTGAAGTACCCCTTTGACTCCTTTCTTTCTCTCTTCTTCCTCTGGGATTCCTATGGTACGGATATTGTTTCATTTGAGTGCATCGCTCACCTTTCGAATTCTCCTTTCCTGTTCCTGGATCAGCTTTTCTCTCTTTTTATCTGCTTCCTCTTTTTCCATAATTTTATCCTCTAATTCACTTACCCTCTCTTCTGCCTCTTCAATCCACGCTGTGGATGTTTCCAATTTGCTTTGTACTTCATCCAAGGCCTTTTTTAATTCTTCCTCACCGTTTTTAAGGTCCTTGAACTCTGCCGTGCAGGACCCCTTGCATTAATCTATGCTTTTTTCAAGCCAGGCGATTAGTTTTATGATTATCATTCTATATTCATGCTCTGTTATGTTGCTTATATCTGTTTTTTTTATAATCAATTATTGCGCTGTCACTACTTGCTGTAGATTCTTTTGAGGAGAATTCTTCCGCTTCATCATTTTGGCTAGGTATTTTTTGGATTGTTTCTTAAAGTTGCCCTGGAAAGGAAAACAGACTGACAGACAAACAGAAAACAGAAATACTCAAACGTACCAACAAATGATACAGACAAGCAGTTCACAACAGAAAAAAGAATAACAAATGACTCTCTGAGGGCAATGTCCTGAAGTACCAACTATAAGTTATGGATAGGGTATGCAGTGTGCTGGTGGCAGAGCATATACAGAAAGAATAATTACAGGTGCGCAGAAAAGAAGGAAATGGACTTTGCCCAGGTAGAGCAACTAAGGGGCTTAATCCAGACTGAGAAAAATCAGAATAAGGATGGGTGCAAGGAAAAAGGAATGGAGATAGATGTTGCCCAGATGAACTTATGTGGCCTTGTTATTCCAGAAAGAGAGATAGGGAAAGTACAGAAGGAGGTGTACAACATGCCTTGAGAGAGTGGGTTAAAAGAATTTTGAAGCCAGCTAGTACCGTGGATAGGCAGCTCAGGGGTGGGGATTGGTAAGAAGGAGAAAGAAATATTTAAAAAAGAAGAAATGACCTGGAGTTACTCCAGGCAGCTATCTGAGCTTGGCATCCATAGCTCCCGCTGAAAGGTGTCGCTCCTATGGGGAGGGATGTGGTTTGGTGTAGGTGGATCCCGCTTCCACTGCCGCAGGGATGGCATTTGGGGTGACTTCCCGGCGTGTGAGACAACAATTGTCCCTCCAGTCCCTCGCCACCAGTCCTGGAGTCTCTATTAGCCCCTTTATTTCTGTCCTCACTCCACTACGGGCGCTGGCATAGTTCGGTTTCCTGGTCAGTGGCGCGTCCACCTGCTACACCCAATTTCCCTGTAATTGTGCCGGGGTTAGAAGTGCTCTGCAGGCGTTGGCACCTCGGGCTGACTGGATCCCTGCTGCCAGTCCTGGCAGCACGTCCCGGTGGTGCGGTTCTGGCCTCACGGTCCCAGCGGCGCGAGGGGAGTGCTGCTGTTTGCCAACGAACTTCTCTTCAAAAGCCCTGCATTTAGGGGCTGAGTGGTAGTGGTCTCACCCTCTCTGGCCCTCTTGTTCGGATGTTGCCTGATGGTCACTTTCCCAGCTGTCTCCCAATACGCTTGACCTCCCTTCAGCTCAGTTCCCTGAGTTTGTTTTATCCATCCCTGATTAAATTCACGGTTTCTGGGGGTGTTTTCTGGTTTCGCTTTCCATTCCTTATAGACTGCAACACCTCTCCTCTCTGATTCTTGGAATCGAGACTCTTTTTTTTTTTTTTTTCAGTCGTTCCCAGGTTAAAGTACAATGAAAATACTGGGTCCCCCTACTCCTCCGCCATGTTGATTCCCCATCCTCACATATTTTTAAAATAAGATATATTGCTAGTCTAATACAAAGTGTAACCTTGATGTGTTATAGAAGCAGTGAAATAATTTGTATTAGTTTGTACTAGTTCATAGCAGTAATTTAAAGAGTCAACACTTTTTTTGAAGTTTCTCGGTTCATGCTTTTTTTTTTTTTTACATAAAAAATTACTAAAGCTATTTCTGATGCTTGCTTGGGGTGGATTCCTGATTTGAAGTGCCATACATATTCTGGTCATTTTCTAGACCCCTAACAGAGATTGCTATCATCAACAAAACTAAAACTTGCCAAACTTCCTTGAAGTACGTACAAATGGAAAATGATCCATCAAATGTTGTGGATGGAAATATATAGTTTGGAATTATAGAGAGCAGTTCGAGTCAGAGGGTAAATTTCCCAAACCTGAAAGCATTTGCGAAAATTCACAAATATAGTGACACCACAACCACAAAAATTAGCTTAAGTTTTGGAAAAAGAAAAGTCATTTGATACTTACAGAAAAGTTGCTGAAGTTTTATCTAGAGTAATTGCTAATAACACTTCCTTATTAAAATACAATTAGGGAGAATACCTGGATGGCTCAATTGGTTGAGCATCTGACATCAGCTCAGGTCATGATCTCCAGGTTTGTGTGTTCAAATCCCACATCGGGCTCACTGCTGTAAGCACATAACCGTCTATGAATCCTCCCTCCCTCCCTCTCTTTCTCTGTCCCTCCCTACATGTGTTTTCTCAAAAATAAAAAAATAAAAAATATAATTAAGTAGTGATCACAAACTCTGACATTTTGGGTTTGTGTATTCTGTAAATAAGGAGCACTTTTATGTGCTTATTGTCTACTTCTATTTCTGTGTGTTCCTCCCACCCACCAATAAGCTTTACTTTCTATATTTATGCTGTTTTCTAAGACACAACTCCCAGTGCTTAATAGACACATAAGAGTCCATCATATGCTTTATAGAATCAGATTCCATTCAGATTTCCTTCTTTCCTTTCTTTTTCTTTAAAACAATTATTTGTTTTATTTTTCATTGCAGAAGTAACATCTTTTTGTCAGCAAAGGATTTGTCACTTCAGGAATATAGTATTTTCCATATAGTACTCCATATAATATTGTCTTGCTGCTGCTCTTGTTACATAAATTCAGCCCACATACCCTGAGGGGGAGGTGGAGAAAAACCACACATTTGTCAGTAGCGTCCTGGCAGTTGATTTTTAGACATCCCTCAAGCTTGCAAGACAACATGCTGTCAAATGTGAGAAGCTCAGTACATCTAACACAAAGAGTTCAAGGGCTGACTGCTGAATCTAATCTAAGTGCCAGGTTCCAAAGACTTTTCATACCTGGGCTTTGCTGAAGGGCTCACATCTATAGTTCATCTGTCCTTTTCAATGTATGCACAGTAGCAGTTGGGGCTGTGCAATTTTCCTTCTCCAAGAAAGTTATTGATTTCTCAGGAGTTATGTCAGCATTTTAAAATAAAATACGTTTTACTTTTATCGTCAGAGGGAGAAGTATATCATAGATTGTAATTTACTGGTGCTAACTCTGGATCTGCAAGTTTGTTGCTTCAGTGATTTAGTGGATTCTCTATGGATAGTTTGCTACATCTCTAATTTGAATATATATCTGCAGCATGTGTTTAACGTTATGCAGTTTTCAGCGAGGCATGAAGATTTTGGCACTACAAAGCAAAAAAGTAAGGGACTGTGTGGCTCTGAGGCCTGGTCATGAGGTAACTGAGCTAGTTGAAAAATCAAACCCAAATCACATCAACACAAAGGTCATAGTGAGAAACGATAGCTGGACAGAAGTCTCTGAGAAAATCCCACTGGCAAAAGCAAACCTGCCAACCACCTAACGAAATTCCCTTCACCAACAGAAAAGCAATGCACTTGCTTCTCATATGTTAATCATATGTTGAGAAAGAGATAAAATGCCATTTTTTTTCTTAACCCCAGAGTAGCCCCCTTAGTTCTGGCAATATGTGGCTGTGTCAGGAGGATGTCACCTCTCTGGGATTCTAGAGCAATGCATTTTTCAAGTGCTGATCTGCTAGAGTGTGAGGTCACTATTGGGAAAGATGTTATTTAAGAATTCTAAGAAATCCAAAATAGTAAAAATTAAATTCCATTAAAATAAGTTTAAATAGATAAAAATTGCATGGGGAAACTAGAGAAAGGAAGATTAATATACTAAAAATTCAAAAGCAAGGTAAAAGCAGACATTTGTGAATATAAAATGAAAATCTCAGAGTTTTGGGATATCTTTTATTGTCTGAACACTTGTTTTGCTCATCTCTTTACCCCAGGGCTTGGGATGAGCCATTCAAATAAAAAAGCATTTTATTTTATTTGAAATCATTATAATATTTGCAAATTAACTGCAGGATAGTACTCTGATATGCTCTTTCTGTTACCAAGTCTATGCAGGGACCTAATTCCTGCTTCTCTCTCTCTTCTTTGTGTCATTTCTCTCTTCTAACCCTATATATCAAGACAATCTTAGACATCAATTAACCACAAAACGTGTCTTACCCAAATGCGAATCGTCCCAAGGTATGGTTCATTACTCATTTTGAAAAGACATTGTAAAATATACAAAACCTGATTTTGTTGCCACCCAGATTATTAGAAATAAATAATTAAGTTCTAAGGCTAGGGGATAAATGTGCCTTTTGGAGGAAGAAACACCTGTGCCAGATAGACTGAGACTCTCACCGGAGTAAGACAATAGCAAGATGCTTGCCTGTGGGAGTTTGCACTATTTATTTGTGTTGTCTGATATTTTCAATAAACTGCTTCCCACTTCTAATTATTTACAACGAATAAAATGAATTTTTGAAATACCCCAGCTTTTAAAACCAAACCCGATTTACGAAGCTATTTGTTCACAATATATTTTTTCAGCTTGTATAGTCTTAAAATATTCCAATTCCAAACCACAGATTATTCAAATAGTATTGTCAACTCTCGCCTATTCTTTCTTACCAACCCCTAATCTGCTATTCTGTATGCTCTGAAAGCACAGCTTTGAAATCCAATAAATTAATATTTGAGATGTTTAGCAGCCTGCTTTGTTGTAGCACTTGTATCTTTGAGGACACAATATACAGTAAGATTTTATATGGTGAATAAACAGCCTTGCAGTAGATGATTTCAAAGCTTGAGTGCTTTAGCCCTTTACTGAATGCAGTAAATTTTAGGTAGATTGTAAACCCATTCATACTTTGGCTTTTAGAATGCCTAACAACTTTCAGCAACTACAAATAATTATGCAAATGCAATAGAATCATGGTTTGCACAATATAATTCCTATCATTTTCAGTAAAAAATAAAATGTATGTTTCTCTATGTAGATTAATCATAAATATGTATCTGACAACTAAGTTTTTCACCTAATATAGCACCCAAAATTTTACTCCATTAATTCATTTGGTACTTATGACATCATGGCTTAATACAGAGTGATTGAAACATCATAAAGTCTACTCAAAAAGATTCATAGGTTTCCTTAAAAGCTTTTATAGCATCATCCTAGTAGGTGTATGAAAAATAAAAGGTAGGTTTAGAGTAACTGTAAATCAGCCATTTAGTAAGATTTGAAAATCCTATATAGAGGATTAGTGATATCAAAATGCTTTTTCTCAACATTAAGAAGAAAAGGTTTCTAATTAATTTAAAATGGAATGAACGGCTAGGGGGAATCAGAGAGTAGGACTTATTGGGCCAAACTCGTTTAAATGCATCTTAACTTTCCTCATTTTGCCTGCCGTGTCACTATTCTGTATTAATGTAGCAGATGAGACCCTTAGCAAACATTAAAAAACACATTTTACAAGATGAATTATCTTCATTTCTAAACCAATTCAATAATTAATTTAAAAATCTATTACAATCTTAACAGCAATATGCTTTTGTTTAATTCCATAATGGAAGATATTCCATTCTTATGTACTCCTTTATACGTCATATCTTCCGCTGCTGTACTTTACATAATCTTAAGCATTTTTTGGTCAATTGACTTATATTGAAGAACATTTTTGGTTACTCTGCCTGATTTAAGCAACAAGGTAAAATTTATGTAAATGATGACAAAACAATAGGCATTCTGTTTTTGCTAAAGAAATATTGCTCTTAGTTAGTGCTATTCAGTCAATGATACTACAATGATTGTTAGGGTTATAAGATATTGGTGTATATGCACACTAAAAGTCATATTTAAAAGAGTCTTGATGCAAGGTTCTAGTGAAAATGATTCATGAGTACTTATTCTCTTATGTTGTATTCATTTGCTTTTGTAAATGAAATAAATGTATTCCCAGTTCATCTTCACTAATTTTAGTTTGACTCACACTTGATAACATTGCATTTCTGCAAATGCTGCAAGATCTCATTATAATAATCCAAAATATCAGGCTTTTTACATAAATATTTTCCTCTTTTATGGGCCACCTTGCAAAGCATTTTATAATGGAAACTTTATAGTTGCAGTTATATATTTATATTTTATAAGCATTTTCTACTTTTGTAAATGGTGAAGCTATTGGCTGTAGTATACCACTGTGCCAAGAACATAATACTCCATCAAAACAAAATCCTAAAGATTGAGGAATAGATAAACTTGGCTATTTATTGTGGGTTGCCTTTGAGAGAAGCAATATGTTCTTTTTTTTGTACAATCACAAAACTAAACTCCTCTAACCCTCTTCCTCCTTCTAACTCTATGACCTCTCATTGCACTTCAGGATTGATTTGCTGTTTAATGCTACTGGATTAAGAGACCATAAGGTTATAAATGAGGACAATTCAAATCAGTGCACAAGAAAAGCACTGGACTTTTCAAATTTGAAGAGGGATTATGGGGGAGGTTTTTGCCACTTGGCTTCTTAAAATCAAACTGGTCATGTGAAATCTCATATTTATTGTATGTTCTTCTTGATTAATCATGTATTTTGAGCACATTGAAGTATTTTGTGCAGGTATGATGTATAATTTGACATTCCAAATGCACGGCTAAAGATTTGATATATTATGGTTTCTAAACCATACAAATATACAGCCTCGATGTATTCCATTTAGTCTAATGCTGTTTCATGGCAGTTTCATAATTTGAGATTGCAAAACTGGTGATTGAAATGAGCAAAACCAAGATAAGAAGGGAAATAACAAAGATTAGAGCAGAAATCAATGATATGAAAAAAACAGTAAAAGAAATAACTGAAATTATGGGGCTGATCCTTTTTACAATTGCACCAAAAACCGTAAGATACCTAGGAATAAACCATACCAAACATGTAAAAGATCTGTACACTGAAAACTATAGAAAGCTTATGAAAGAAATTGAAGAATACACGAAATGAAGGAAAAACATTCCATGCTCATGGATTGGAAGAGCACATATTGTTAAAATGTCCATACTACCCAAAGCAATCTGGACATTCAATACAATCCCTATCAAAATAACGCAAGCATTCTTCACTGAACTAGAACAAACAATCCTAAAATTTATATGGAACCAGAAAAGACCTCAAATAGCCAATGTCATGTAGAAAAAGAAAATCAAAGCTGAAGGTTTCACAATTCCAGACTTCAAGCTGTGGTTACAAAGCTGTAATCATCAAGACAGTATGGTACTGTCACAAAAATAGACACATAGAAAACTAGAATCAAAAAAAAGAACCCAGATACGCGCCCACTAATGTATGGCTGACTAATCTTCAACAAAGTAGGAATGAGTATCCAATGGAAAAATGTCTCTTCAGTAAATGGTGTTGGGAAAACTGGATAGCAACATGCAGAAAAATGGACCTGGATCACTTTTTTACACCCACACAAAAATAAACTCAAAATGAATGAAAGACCTATGTGAGAAGGAATCCATCAAAATCCTAGAGGTGAAAACAAACAACAACCTGTTTGACCCTGGCCGCAGCAACTTCTTACTAGACATATCTCCAGAGTCAAGGGAAATAAAAGCAAAAATGAACTATTGGGACCTCATGGAGATAAAAATCTTCTGCACAGTGAAGGAAATAACAAAACTAAAAGGCAAGAAATGGAACGGGAGAAAATATCTGTAAATGACACATCAGATAAAGTGTTAGTATCCAAAATCGATAAACAACTTATCAAACTCAACAACCAAAAAACAAATAATCCAATGAAGAAATGGGCAAATGACATGAACAGAGTCTTTTCACATATGAAAAGATGCTCAACATCACTCATC
This sequence comes from Paguma larvata, assembly GCA_030068075.1. Taxonomy (NCBI): domain Eukaryota; kingdom Metazoa; phylum Chordata; class Mammalia; order Carnivora; family Viverridae; genus Paguma; species Paguma larvata. The sequence continues at coordinate 74,009,547 of CM057830.1, forward strand.
ATGAGGGAACTACAAATCAAAACCGCAAATGAGATACCACCTCACGCCTGTCAGAATTGTTAAAATTAACAGCTCAGGAAATAGCAGATGTTGGCGAGGATGTGGAGAAAAAGGAGCACTTTTGCACTGTTGATGGGAATGCAAACTGGTGCCCCCACTCTGGAGAACAGCATGGAATTTCTTCAAAATATTAAAAATAGAACTACCCTATTAGCCAGCAATCACACTACTTGGTATTTATCCAAAGGACACAAAAGTTTTGATTGGAAGGGGCACAGACACCCCAATATTTGTAGCAGTTATATCAGCAATAGCCAAATTGTGGAAAGAGCCCAAATGTCGATCATCTTATGAATGGATAAAGAAGTGGTATATATATACACATATACAATGGAATATATATATATATATATATATATATATATATACAGTGATATATATATATATATATATATATATATATATATGTACAATGGAATATTGCTTAGTGATCAAAAGAATGAAATCTGTCCATTTGCAACAATGTGGATAGAACTAGAATGTATTACACTGAGGAAAATAAGTCAGTCAGAAAATGATACACATATCGTATGATTTCACTCATGTTAGGAATTTAAGAGGGAGGCAAAATGTAAGAGACTCTTAAATACAGTGAGTAAACTGAGGGTTGCTGGTGGGGTGTTGGTTGGGGGAATGGGCTAGATGGGTGATGGGCATTAAAGAGGGCACTTGTTGGGATGGGCACTTGGTGTTATATGTAAGTGATGAATCACTAAATTCTACTTCTGAAACCATTATTACTTTATATGTCAACTTGAATTTAATTAAAATAAAACCAAACAAACAAATAAATAAAAGGAAACAGGCAAAGTCAATTTTCAAATGACAGTGAAAAATGAGCTTTAAGGTGTACATGACAGATTGTTTACAATTTTTTCATCTATTTCTATTAAAATCGTGTGTGTATAGGAAGATCCCTATGGCAACACTATGACATCTGAGTAAGAAAACAATTATTTTGTCTTGATTGAGGTAATATTTCTAGCGAGCAGGACAGTGCCATCCAGCTCCAGTGGGTGATTAGACTTCAGGGTAACCTGACTTTGTTGTCTTATCCCATAAAGTAGAAGTAATTAAGTATTAACTTCTAGAAACGTGTGTTATGAATTATACATCCAGAGGTCCCAAATCATTCCTATTCAAACTGATAATTGTATTGACATGTTGAAATAAACAGTATTTACATCCTAGTTTCTGAGTGTTCCTACCCACTTTTTGCCTGTTACAGCTTCTTTTCTTCCTTCCTCCTACCTTGCCTCCTTCCCTTGTTTCCATTCGTTCTTCTGTATTTTCTCTCTTTCTCTTCCTCCCTTTCCTCCTTGTCCCTTTTCTCCTATTTCTTCTAATCCTGTTTTTCCTCTTCCGTTTTATTCTTCCTAATGGTCAGAGTCCCTTATGATGGAATATGGAATCTTGGTTGTTTAAAAAAAAAACTAACTAAATAGAACAAGTACCTTAGCAAGTGGGAAAATTGGAAAATAGAATCAATATGATTAAAAAATCTATAATATATAAATCTAGTAAAGTGAGAAATGGTCTATTCTTTTGTTTTTTTCAGCACCCTCTTAGAACCAACAAAAGAGACTCTTTGCTGAACAGACTCTTAGAGTGGTCTCCATGATGCTCACTTCCTGATATCCACACCCATGTGTAATCCTTCCCTTTGACTATGGGCAGAATTGTGACTTGTTTCTAATGAAAAGAATATGGCATGTTATTATGTGCACATGGTTACATGGTTATACAAGATTGTAGCACCCATCTTCCTCGAGTTTCTTCCTTAATGGCTTTGAGGAAGCAAATGGACATGCTGTGGGACACAACATGACAAGTAACTAAAAATGACTCCTATGAGCTAAGGATGACATTTAGCTGACAGCCTGCAAGGGCTTACAGCCAACAGTCAGCAAGAAAATTAGGCCTTAATCCCCACAAACTAGCAAGAAACTGAATCCCACCAACAGATTGGACTTGGAAGTGAATCCTTTCCCAGTAAATTCTCATATGAAACTGAAGCCCCACTTGACACATTGAATGCAGCCTTGTGAGATTCTGAGGCAGAGAATACTGCTCAATTGTGCCTGAACTCATGGCTCACAAAAGTAGTGAGATAAAATCATGTGTTGTTTTAAGCTGCTAGGTTCATGGTAATATTATGCAGTAATAGATAACTAATACAAACCCTTTTCCTGGGCTCCATACACAAAGACATATACAAACACACATACTCGTTAACCATATTACAGAACACATGTGTGCTGTGTCACTTATGTCCTGGTGTCCTGTTCTGGCATAAAAAAGGCCTATAAATCTTAACTTCTGATCACATCACTAACTATTCAGACTCTAGGGAATCACTCCACATTTCTTTTTTATGTACTTCAAATAAAAAAGGCAATTGCATCTGGGTGCCATAAAGATTTCCTGGGTTGCCAAAATCAGAGAAGAGTACTACTTCAGGATATGGGGAAGATTAGAACAGAAGTGCTTAAGAGAAGAAACAAGATATTGAATGTGCCCAATCCTTATTCCTAGATAACATGAATTTGATAGATATTGCTTAATGAAGTATTATTTCCCAGTAATTCCCAAGCATGCCAAATACCCATTTTCTTACTTCTTGTGATATTTTGGTTCAAGGTTCCATAGGCACTCACAAATTAATAGAGTATTTGTAAAAGTTGCACATTAGAGCTGAAGACTATATTGCAAAGTTAACTAACTCATATTAGTCTTAAATTTGTACTTAAACAAAATTTGTTATATTGGAAACAATAAAAACATTGGTCACTAGAATTGGTGCTGTATCTAAAAAGCCATTACCAAAACCAAGTTACCTAGATTTTCTCCTATGTTACCTTCTAGGAATGTTATAGCTTTGAGCAATAAATTTTAGAGTTATGATTTATGTTGAGTTAATTTTTTGAAAAGTTTAAGATCTATATCTAGATTCATTTTTTTAGCACGTGAATATCCACTTGTTCTGGCAATATTTCTTAAAGATTATCCTTTCTCCATTGAATTGTCTTTGCTCTTTTGTCAAAGATCAGTTGACAGTGATTGTGTGGACCTGCACACGAATTTAAACCAGCTGCTGCTGCACTTATATATGTATAATATTTTCAAAATTGTGACTGTCTTATTGTTGATATTAATTTAAGCCATGTTTATCTCTTCCTCAGGTGAATATGGAGAATTTCATTTACTTCAGAAAATATATATAAAAAAAGACATGCAACTTGGGGAAGTCAAAATAATTTCCAGCATAACAAGTATTCGACAAAAAAATTGAAGCAACATCTTACATTTAGAGCTAAAGATGAAACTACTAGCTAGCTATATTACAATATGCAATAATTAACCTTATTTCCCCAGGCAAAAATAAAGACATTTGGAAAGTTTGCCCTTCCAAAACAAAGTGATTGCTTAGAGTGGTGTGAAATTTACCCTAATGATATAGAGACCAACTATTAAAATTTTAATACTATTAAATGTTTTTCTAGAGTATAAATATCTAACTTAAATCAATAAAATGTAATTATTGATGTTAGAGAGTTCACTTGTATTTCTGACCATGATCACCATCATAACATTATCTTCTGAGAATAAATAAGAGATGATATAAATAAACAGAAGGAGAAATTATAAAAGAGAGTGCAACTTGACAGAGATCTGCTAACTTTATCATTATTTGGGATTATATTTAATTTTAAATAAGATTTTGTTCTCATAAACTGATAACACACAGTTTTATGGCAGTGATTGCAAAATATTACCTTCAAAACTCACATCATTCAAAGTCTCTCTAGTTAGAACATAATGAGAGACTGTAGGTTGACATTTATCAGAAACTATATGCATAGTTATGCTCTTTACTCTCTCTCTCTTTCTCTGCAATTCTTACAGTTTACCTATGAAATATGATGTTGGTGAACTTAGAAATGTCATCATGTCTTTCTGGTTTAATGTCAAAAACCACACTAAATGCTAGAGAAAATCTTGTCAAGCCAGTTTTCCACCCACAATGAATGAGAGTAACACTTTTCATTAAAGATTTCAAAGTAATTTTACTTGTTCATTTTGGCTTACCAAACCCCCTTTCTGTAGGTCACAATATCATATGTCTTGGTCTCATGTCATAGCATACACTTTTTTCTCTGTCATTCACAGAGCCAAAATATTTTGATGCTATTGGGAAAAAAGTCTGGCTTCACCATGGCTTAGATGAAGACTAGGTAAATGCTCTGTGCCTAATTCTTTATCTTCAAATGAAGTATGTATTAAAAATAATGGATCGACTAATGAGGCAAACACAAAAGGAAACAGTTAAGATGAGTTTCTATGGATGCAATTCTGTACTCCTGACCTGAGGGAAAAGCGAAGAACTCATTTCAAGCTGTTAAGATTGCAGGAAAGATAAAAGGAACACTACATATAAAGTAATCTTAGACCAATTTCACATATATTGGAATCTTTTGGATATTTACAGGGATTTAATCCTTTGTGTCCGATGTTTATCCTCATAAGCATTTTATAACCTCAAAAGATGATCTGCTCCCTTTTATTTAGTAGTAACATAGAGAAACTACTTCAAGTTAATACGAAAGAGTCGTAACCCTAGAATGAAAAAAAAAAAAATCTGGCATATACAAGGCCACTTAATGTTGCTGTTTCTAATGGAATAATTTTGTATGTAAACTTTTCTTATTGCAATTCAGGCTTGGAGTCTTTTCAGTTTAGATATTTCCCATCCTTATGTGGACCATGTTTCTTATGGGAGAAGAGCTTTCTTTTGTATTCAGTTTTTTGTTACCTTGGGCTCCAATCATAATGTGACTAAGCACCTATGCAACTGAATTGCTTTTGCAAACTTGTAACTCAATTCTCATAGCATAGGTGAAAAGAAACATCCTGTTATTGGTGGTTTTACATGCTTTTGGTCAGTACTTCCTCCATATTATACACGATTCTTTTGTTTTTGAACTGGAAAGCACATTAGAGTTCGTTAATGCCCTGGTATCCCTAGATTTCCATGGTGAATATGACTGTTGTTTTAGATTCGAGTAACTGAGACCAATTTTGGTGCTTTACCGCCTGAGGTTATTCACTCTTTTAATCCAATTAATAGTCACTATGAAGAGAGGCTGTGGTTCCTCTGGACTAGAACTGTGTCTTAGCTCTCAGTTTAGCCAGAATTCAACCTCACATAAGCCGGATGAGCCATGGAATTCTTTTCTTTCTTTTCTTTTTTTTTTTTTTTTGGAATAATTTATTGTCAGATTGGTTTCCATACAACACCCCATGATAATCCTAACAAGTGCCCTCCTCCGTGCCCATCATCCACTCTCCCGCCTCCCACACCCCCCTCTCCCCTCAGTTTGTTCTTAGTCTTTGAGAGTCTCCCATGTTATGTCTTCCTTCCTCTCTGTGGCTTTTTTTCCCCCTTCCTTCCTCTCTTCCCCTCCCCCCCTGGTTTTCTGTTAGGTCTCCCAAAGCTTACCTATGCGTGGAAACATATGGCATCTGTCTTTCTCTGACTGACTTATTTCACTCAGCATAATATCCTCCAGTTACATCCATGTTGCCACACACGGCCAGATTTCATTTGTTCTCATTGCTGCATAGTATTCCATTGTATATATATCCCACTTCTTCTTTATCCATTCATCAGTTGATGGACACTTAGTCTCTTTCCATGACTTGGCTATTGTCGAAAGCACTGCTATGAACATTGGGGTACACGTGTCCCTATGCATCAGCAGTCCTGTATCACTTGGGTAGATTCCTAACAGTGCTATTGCTGGGTCATAGGGTAAATCTATTTTCATATTTTTTAGGAACCTCCACACAGTTCTCCAGAGTGGTTGCACCAGTTTGCATTCCCACCAACAGTGTAGGAGGGTGCCTGTTTCTCCACATCCTCACCAGCATCTATAGTTTCCTGATTTGTTCATTTTAGACACTCTGACTGGTGTGAGGTGGTATCTCAGTGTGGTTTTGATTTGTATTTCCCTGATGATGAGTGACACTGAGCATCTTTTCATGTGTCTGTTTGCCCTTTGAATGTCTTCTTTGGAGAAGTGTCGATTCATATCTTCCACCCATTTTCACTGGATTATTCGTTTTTCGGATGTGGAATTTGGTAAGTTCTTTATAGATTTTAGATACTAGTCCTTCATCCAATATGTCATTTACGATGATCTTTTCCCATTCCGTTGGTTGCCTACCCGTTTTGTGGGTTGTTTCTTTTGCCATGCAGAAGCTTTTTATCTTGATGAGGTCCGAGTAGTTCATCTTTGCTTTTAATTCTCTTGCCTTTGGAGATGTGTCGAGTAAGAAATTGGTGCGTCTTAGGTCAAAGAGGCTTTTTCCTGCTTTCTCCTTTAGGATTTTGATGGTTTCCTGTCTCACATTCAGATCTTTTATCCACTTATGAGTTTATTTTTGTGAGTGGTGTAAGGAAGTAGTCGAGTTTCATTCTGTTGCATGTTGCTGTCCAGTTCTCCCAGCACCATTTAGTAAAGAGGCTGTCTTTTTTCCATTGGATACATTTTCCCGTTTTGTCAAAGATTAGTTGGCCATATACTTGTGGGTCTATTTATGGGTTCTCTATTCTATTCCATTGGTCTATGTGTCTGTTTTTGTGCCAATACCGTACTGTCTTGATGATTACCACTTTGTAGTAGAGGTTAACGTCTGGGATACTGATGCCTCCCACCTTGGTTTTATTCTTCAGTATTACTTTGGCTATTTGGGGTTTTTTGTGGTTCCATACAAATTTTAGGATTGTTTGCTCTAGCTTTGAGAAGAATGCTGGTGCAATTTTGATTGGAATTGCAGTAAATGTGTAGATTGCTTTGGGTAGTATTGCCATTTTGACGATATTTATTCTTCCAATCCATGAGCATGGGATGTTTTTCCATTTCTTTGTGTCTTCCTCAATTTCCTTCATAAGTTTTTCATAGTTTTCAGTATAGAGGTCTTTCACATCTTTGGTTAGGTTTATTCCGAAGTATTTTATGGTTTTTGGTATAATTGTGAAAAGGATTAGCTTCCTTATTTCTCTTTCTGCTGCTTCATTGTTGGTGTATAGAAATGCCACCGATTTCTGTACATTGATTTTGTACCCTGCAACTTTGCTGAAATCATGGATCAGTTCTAGTAGGCTTTTGGTGGATTCTGTCGGGTTTTTCTTGTAAAGTATCATGTCATCTGCAAAAAGGGAAAGTTTGACTTCCTCCTTGTCAATCTTGATGCCTTTTTTTTTATTATTATTTTTTTTATGATTACTGATGCTAGGACCTCCAACACTATGTTAAATAGGATTGGAGAGAGTGGACACCCCTGTCGTGTTCCTGATCTCAGGGGGAAGGCTCTCAGTTTTTCCCCATTGAGGATGATATTAGCTGTGAGCTTTTCATATATGGCTTTTATGATGATTAAGTATGTTCTTTCTATCCCGACCTTCTCGAGGGTTTTATTAGGAAAGGGTGCTGTATTTTGTCAGATGCTTTTTCTGCATCTATTGTCAGGATCATATGGTTCTTATCTTTTCTTTTGTTAATGTGATGTATCACGTTGATTGATTTGCGAATATTGAACCAGCCCTGCAACCCAGGGATGAATCCTACTTGATCATGATGAATAATTCTTTTTATATGCTGTTGGATTCAATTTGCTAGTATCTTGTTGAAAATTTTTGCATCCATATTCATTAGGGATATTGGCCTGTAATTCTCTTTCTTTGCTGGGTCTCCATCTGGTTTGGGAATCAAAGTGATGCTGGCTTCATAGAATGAGTCCGGGAGTTTTCCTTCCGTTTCATTTTTTTGGAACAGCTTGAGGAAGATAGGCATTAACTTGGTTTTAAATGTCTGGTAAAATTCCACAGGGAAGCCATCTGGTCCAGGGCTTTTATTTGCTGGGAGGTTTTTGATAACTGATTCAATTCCGTCACTAGTTGTGGGTCTTTTCAAGTTTTCTATTTCTTCCCGTTTGAGTTTTGGTAGCATATGGCTATTTAGGAATTTGTGCATTTTATTCCAGGTTGTCGAGTTTGGTGGCATATAATTTTTCATAGTATTCTCTGATGATTGCTTGTGTTTCTGAGGGATTGGTTGTAATTACTCCCTTTTCATTCATGATTTTATCTATTTGAGTTCTTTCTCTTTTCTTTTTGAGAAGCCTGGCTAGAGGTTTGTCTATTTTATTTATTTTTTCAAAGAACCTGCTCTTGGTTTCATTGATGTGTTCCACTACTTTTTCTGTTTCCATATGATTAATTTGTGCCTTGATCTTTACTATCCCTTTCTTTCTGATGGGTTTGGGTTGTTTTAGGTGTTCTACTTCTCGTTCTTTTAGGCGTGTTGTTAGAATTTGTGTGAGTGATTTTTCTTGATTCTTGAGGTGGGCCTGGATTGCAATATATTTCCCTCTCAGGACTGCCTTTGCCACATCCCAGAGCGTTTGGATTGTTGTATTTTCATTTTCATGTGTTTCCATGTATTTTTAAATTTCTTCCCTGATTGTTTGGTTGACACACTCGTCTTTTAGTAGGTTGTTCCTTAGTCTCCATGTTTTTGGATATTTTCCAGTCTTTCTCCTGTGGTTGATTTCAAGTTTCAAAGCATTGTGGTCTGACAGTGTGCACGGTATTATCTCAATTCTTTTATATTTATTTATTCAGAGCTTCCCTGTGCCCCAGAATGTGGTCTATCTTGGAAAATGTGCCGTGTGCAGTTGAGAAGAATGTAAATTCCTTTGCTTCTGGGTGAAGGACCCTGAAGATGTCTGTTAGACCCATCTGCCCTAATGTATCATTCAGAGCCATTGTTTCTGTGATGATTTTATGTTTTGTGGATCTATCCAATGCTGAGAGTGGACTGTTGAAGTCCCCTACAATTAGGACATTTTTATCGATAAGGTTGTTTATGTTTGTAATTAGATGTTTTACAAATTTGGGTGCCCCCGATTTTGGCACGTAGATATTTATAATTATTAGCTCTTCCTGCTGGATGGTCCCTGAGACTATTATATAATGTCCTATTCTTCTCTTATTACATCATTCATTTTAAAGTCTAGTTTTTCTGATATAAGTGTGGCTACTTCAGCTTTCTTCTGACTTCCAGTCGCATGGTAGGTAGTTCCCCATCCCCTCATTTTCAATCTAAAGGTGTCTTCACGTTTAAGATGAGTTTTTTGAAGACAGCAAATAGATGGGTCTTGTTTTTTAATCCATTCTGTTACCCTGTGTCTTTTGATTGCTGCATTTAGTCAATTTACATTCAGTGGTAATATTGAAAAGTATGGGCTTACACTCACTGTATTATCTGTAGGTTTCGTGTTTGTAAGGCTGTCTCTGGTAGTTTGTATTCTTTGCAACCTTTCCTTCATAGAGTGCCCCTCAGGATCTCTTGTAATCCTGACTTATTTGTGATGAATTCCTTCAGTTTGTTTTGTTGGGAAAAACCTTGATCTCTTCTATTCTGAATGACAGAAGCTGGATACAGAATTCTTGGTTGCAAATCCTTCCTGCTCATCACATTGAAGATATCCTTCCATTCTGGCAAGTTTCTGTAGATAAGGCTGCTACAACCCTTATGTGTCTGCCTTTGTATGTTAAGGTCCTTTTGTCCCTAACTGCTTTCAGGATTCTCTCCTTGTCTTTATATTTTGCCAGTTTCACTATGATGTGTCGTGCAGAATGTCTATTCAAGTTACATCTGAGGGGAGTTCTCTGTGCCTCTTGGATTTGCATGCCCGTTTCCTTCCTCATGTTGGGAATGCCTGTTTCCTTCCTCATGTAGGTTGCCTTTTAGCTTTGTTGTTTGTTTTCTCTGCTGTGCAGAGATTTTTATTTTGATACCATTACAATAGTTTTATGTTTGTTTGTTTGTTGTTTTTATTTCCCTTGCCTCAGGAGATATATCTAGAAAAATGTTGCCCCAGCACATGTCAGAGATATCACTGCCTGTGCTATCTTCAAGGATTCTGATGGTTTCCTGTCTCAAATTCCGGTCTTCAATCCAATTTGAGTTTATTTTTGTGTATAGTGTAAAAAAAAAAAGTGGTCCATTTTCATTTTTAGCATGTGACATTATAGTTTTCCTAACACCATTTGTTGAAGAGACTGTCTTTTTTTATGTTTTTAAAATCTTCTTTTATGAATATGTGTGTGTTTGTAACACAGCAATCACAACAATAGCTTCATGTAAAAGAAAAAAAAATAATCCTTTAATTCTAATAGTATTTTTGAAAAGACCTCTGGAAAAAGTGAAACGTGTAGATATCGAGACCTCTGGGAAGTCCTAGGAAAGGTTTCCATCTAATTTACTAAGCACATTCTATATGATTAAGGAGTTCTTTCTCTTACCTAACCCAATATTTTTCTTACTGTCATTAAATGGTCTCTCTCACTCCCAGTCTCTCTTTTTGTTTGTTTTAATTATCATTTCCACATAGGTGTTCATTTGTAGATAACATTTTATTGGAGAGACTGATGTTTTTATTAAATGTAATACCTTATTTCTAAAGGTACTATGTTACAAATGATAATTTCTATTAGAGGTTTCTAAACGTATAAGAAATCTCTGTATTTGGTTATTAATTGAAGCTTTGCAACTTTCACCTATTTGTGAAACACAGAGGACTAGTATCATGCCACTTTAGGAAGAAACAGCATGAAAAATTTAAAGAAAAAGGCCTGGCAATTTTTTTGCTAATCTATCAGTAGAGTATGGGGAGAGTTCATGCTCTTAACTATAGAAAAGGCAGACTTAATAAGCCTGAAGTGTAATGAAATGAAAAAGGCTAACAATGCTTTCCTGCATTTTAGGCCGAGGTAGTGGAAGAGAGAGTGATACAGATGATGGGGTTTTCCATAATGATACAGATATTACTTCAACTCTAGAGTCTGGCTCAGATTCATGGCATGCAGCAGACAGGAGTCAAGGATATGAAGGACCTTGTAATCCACGGTAAGAAGGTATAAAATATACTGGTAGCTAGACAGCTTTTAGGGTATGGAGTTATTTTGCCAGATCACTATTTGTGAATGTGTCTCACCGCTGAGAACAATTAATTGGAAGCAGAGAACAATCCAAGCAAGAAATACTAACTTGAACTTTGGCAAATGGACAGAGGTAGATGTACAAATTCAATATCAGTGGTAGAATCAGTAGAGCTTTGGGATTGTTTTATGTTTGGATAAGTGTAAGTAAAGGGATAAGAAAGAGTTTATGACAGCTTGGATTATTTCCATTCATGGTTATAAGTGATTATAAGAAGTAGATTTGGGGAAAGACAAATTATTTGGCTTTGCATATACTGATTATGAAATTGACAGAAAAAGATATTACAAGTATCCAACATAACTGACATAAAATAGCACTATGTGTCCAGGTTAAACAAAAAGATATTTCAAAGAAAATAAAATTTTTGACTAAAGAATATATTTAATAAATATTAATTACATAATTCTAAAAGTAGACTCAATGTTTACTCAGGAATGTCTGGGATACCCAGTGTATACAAATGATATATGATATGAGATGAGAAAATGTTTATAGGATATGATTCTGCTGTACATCTTACCCTACAAGCATTATAAAAGCATGATTATTTTATCACAAAGACAAGTGTTATACTCAGGTGATAACCAGCAATTGCATCTAGTGAAAAGTAACACACTTGAAGTGCTGAAAATAATGAAATAGCAAAACATGAATCAAGATCCAATGTCCAAGTGAGCAAAGCACAATCAGCAAGGAAAATGATTGAGGTGAAATGAACCTACTGACCAATTCATATTCTTCTATATTCAGATTTGGCTCAGTCCATTTAATTATTTATTACCTGCCCACCTCAAATTATAGTACTGAATTCATTCTCACTAATGATACCAGAAACATAGACCCAGAAGTCTCATTGTGACTCCCTCCTGCCGTGAAAACCTTAAAACACTATTACCATTTCCCCTATCATTCCACTCATGTAGCAAAGTATTATCAGTTTTGTCCTTTCTGTGCCTCATTCTTAAACTTGGTCAGTCACTTTATTAATAGATAATTATCTTTATTGAAGTCATACCTCAAATATTATCAGTTTCCAGGCATTTTCATAAATTAGCTATGAATTACATAAGATTTAAACTTTTCGTATATCTCAAAAGATTATTCATTTCCTTTCTGGACTTATGCCTTCCAAACATACATCCACCAGTAAGTGAATATAGTAGTATACGATGGGTGAAAATATTGTGAATATGTATGCTTGTGCAGATAGAAATGGATATGAAGACGTTATATGTGTTGTGGTTAGTTTATTTTCTCTAGCAAAAGAGGTTACGGCATTGATCTATTAGATCAATGTCAGGATTGAGTACAGCAAGGTGACTGGGAAGAAGTCCAAATGAGAAACTAAATATAGTTGGTTGGTTGAAGAACATGAATATATAGAGGTGCAAAAAATTACTAATAGTCCATGATGGTCAAATCTCAGTAGGATACTCTATTCTGTTTTTATGTCTCCCAAGTGAGAAGTTCATATAAATGATGTAACATATTCAGTGGTGGAACCAGTATTCTCCAACGATTCCACCAAATAAATATGCTATCATGGCTTTGCATTTTTAATGATCATATTATTTAAAAATACACCCAAAGAATTAAAATTATCAAACTACTAGAGACTTATCATTTGCTATGTCTATGACTGGATTCAAGTGATATGGCATATTGATAAAAAAAAATCCTTCCTGGGGCCAGGTGTCTACATTTTTATGAAAATGAAAGATAGTTTTGAAAAGGAACTTATCATGTTAACTTTGTCTGCAATTATTATCTTATTATGTTGTGTTAATGAACAGTTTAGTATTAATGTGACAGACAATGTTAGGAAAAAATCAATCTTGATTTGAAACTTTCATGATAAATCAAGTGGACAGGAATAAAGGATTACTGCACTCATCACTAGCTATTAGGAAGAATTTACAATGAACATCCCAGCCTGGTTTTCTCATTTAATTCTTCTTGATGTGCATGCAAGTGTTTATTTTCATAATGATTCAATTAACCAATGTTAATTAACCAATATATTTTGCCAATGTATTAGTAATATAAAATTAATCCATTGTATTTAGTAATGCCAAGGCTCAGAAAATAAAGCTTTTCCAGTTCTTCAAATCATTAACACAAAAATGAGGAGACTAAGTCATCACTAGAAAAAGTTTAATTGATATACTTAAAGTGTAATTTATTTTAAAGTAATAATGAGAAGTACTACACACTTTTAAAAGTTTAGTGTGACACAGGGGCAAATGTAAAAGTGTTTATTATGTAGGAATCTAGGATTGGCTTACCATTATACTCAGCATTTTCCTGACTTTGTCCCAATATTAGAAACATTCCAGGAGCCTGTGAATTAATATATTCATAGAAGATTCTGTAGAAAAGGGTAGATTTGAGTAGAGGCATTTAATCCTTCCTTCCTGGGGCTTTCTTCCATATAACTTATTTCAATCATCAAAGAAAAATTTCCTATTGGTGGGAGGCAGTAGAGGAAGAAGAAATTCAACAGAATGTTGCATAGAAGGGCCATTTTGGCCGCCACGACCTTATATTCACACAAGGCATCTTCAAATTCAGATTTCTCATATTGTCTCCACATATTGCTACACATATTGCATATCGTGTTTTAAATACATTTATTTGTTTAATGTAAACATTTTAAAGCACTTGCAATGCCTGTGAAGACTTACAAAATAACATGAAAACTAGAGAGGACTCTGTATCAAGTGAGGAACTTAGAGAAGAGTGCCATTCTTAAGCCACAAATTTGCAGCACTTTTGCTATTATAGAACAAAGGAACAAAAGTAGTTAAAGACTTTGAGGAAACATTTCATAACTGTTCTAAATGAGATAGCACACCCCCCTAAACACCACTGGAATGAGTAGTTGTCACTTGTGTGACTTCCTAGCATTCAAATGCTCCACCTATTCTAGAGAAATTGCTCATATCTCCTGTTTATTGGATGGCTACGATCTGCTGTAGAAACCATAGTAGGAAGATCCTTCCTTCCTTTAGTCCCTGGAAACCAAGGAGCATCTGGGAACACAGCATAGGTGCAATTGGATGCATTCACCTGAGACTGAGGATTAAGAGAGTATTACAAAGAAGCAAAAGAATTTATAAACTATTCAACAAAGAAGGGTTGGAACTGTTTGCGAAAGAAATGTTTTTGGTGGTGATGGTGATGTGGTAACCCAACCAGACTATTCCTCTGACATTGGATCAAATAAAATCATGCAAATATTCTTTGGAAAATATTAAGTAGTACATAAATATAAGTGAGTCTTAATTGCATGAATTAATGACTTATGTCAGATCAGTAAAGTATCACAGATTTTGTTTTCAAATAATACAGCATTCTGGTTTTAGTAATAGGACACTGTTTCATTGAGTAGAGTGCTTGAATAATATGGTGCATCTTAATATGACTTCTTCATAACTTGTAACTCTCAAATCTAAATGCATTTGTCTTGTTTAAGACTCTCTGATGGTGATTTAGTCATCATAAAAATTTGTTCAACATGACTTATGAAAAGTGATGCCGGATATGTGTTTGTTATGTTAGTGATAGAGGGAAAACATTCAGCTTTTTATTGTTTTACCATTGACCATAGCTAGATTGATTTAAAGTCTTTTAGAGCTTGGTCTATCGAATTAAAAAAAAACTATTAAGCAATTACTAATGTTCTTAACTTGCAGAGACAGATAGTTTGAATAATTCAGATGATATGGAGACCCTAAACTATCTATATAAAAACTGGTTGTCTCCAATTCATCTAATACATGTTCAGATCTCCATTTCACTTTGTCAAAAGGAGTATTTATTGTTGTAAGATAAATTATTTCCTCAAATTGCATTTAGAAAACCATTCTAAAGATTGTAAGACAGATGGAAGAAAAATACTGTCCAGAATAATTTTCTGTCTATAATGAATAAGTAAGATGAAAAAACATCTTATTATATGATCTGAAAATTATCTAGGAATATGAGTTAGACAATAGAAACAGCCAACTTTCAGTTAGGCCAGGAGCACCGCAAGGCTACAAGAACATTCTTGGCATGAGATTAGTCTCCAATCATTAGGGATTATACAAAAATGGAAACATTGTTTTATTTCAGGAAAACATCTTGGTCAGTTGATAATGTTATAAAATGTAGTTAATAATGAGCAATTACTGAGGCAAGATTTAATTATTTTATAAGTAAGAAAAAAAACATTGAAGTTAAGAAACAGATCACAGGGGTAAAGTGAACAGTTGAAGTACAGTATCTAGAATTTAATACAACTCCAAATTCAATTCATTATAACTGGAATGAATATTTTCCAACTCTACTGTCAAATCACAGTACATATATAAATATATTGGAATGTACAGGTTATGGCTTAGTTCAATGAAATTTCTGGCAATGAGGGTCTCTCTACACTGGATATCTAAAGATTAATGTTGTTATTTTTGAATATTTAATTATTACATGTTCACATTTTGATAAACACTCCAGAGGTTGGAGACCAATTCCATAACTTCAAAACCTGAGTACTCTCAAAGACTAAGAACAATCTGAGGGTGAGGGAGGTGAGGGAGGTGAGGGAGGGGAGAGGGGGTGACGGATATTAAAGAGGGCACGTTTTGGGATGAACACTGGGTGTTATATGTAAACCAATTTGAAAATAAACTATTATAATAAAAAAAAACCTGAGTACAGTACTTTTGTTAAACATAGCAAAGAATGTGCATATGAAATTTATTTTAAAATTTTCATTCCCCATGCATTCTGTAACTCAATACTTACAAATACTTTTAGAATTGCAAAATTGAAACCAAGACACCTACTGAGATTGTACTGGAGGTCTAATCTTGGCTGTCTTATTCAGTTGTTTATGTTTCTTAGAGGAACTCGTTGGCTTTTATCTGAGTTACAGACAGAAGCTGAAAGCAGTGACTTTAGATACAAGGATTTTGGCAAAAAAGAAACTGCCTGAGGTAAAAAAAAAATCTCAGGCTATTTCAAAACACACAGTATTTTGACAATAGCTCAAATTTCCATGGCACATTGATTAGGAAACATTGCCAAGACTGAAGTCTTTCAATAAATTAATGCAAAACTGACTTGTCAAATTCTGCTTACTAAGAATTGGTAAATTGCTTCAGGATTTTTTTTTAAGGAATGGATGTTAATTATCCTTTAAATATCTCTTCCTCAGACTTTACAGTTTTATAGCCAAAGATGATAAACAGCAAAAATTAGATCCTCAATGGTTCTCACATGTTCAAAACACTTAGAAGACCCTAGTATAACTTGGGTTTTCATGATGTGTAGTGTCACTGGGATTGCTACTACTAGACTATATATTACAAGGATATGTTTCTTCTGATGTGTCCAATTTTTTTTCTTGTATATTTAGCAATCTTTTCAATTCCCAGGACAGAATGGCATTAATGGCATCAATTACTGTTGTAATTGGTTTTCGTAGGTTTACAACCAAAATCGACTCCATGATACCTACTATCCAATTTCCCTGTTGTACATTTTTGACAGGACAGTTAACATTCCAATAATATTGTTGAGACAGAAAATGGAAGGAGGGAAAATAATTTCAAAACTGGTGTTTTGTAATGGTGCTCTCTTGTCTTCATTTTTTGGAATTCCCACCTTCAATCATTGAAGAATGGTTGATCTTTGTTGCAAAAAACTGCCTTTTAAAAAAGAGAGCTTCTGTACAGTATCTGCTAAAAAAGATATCCATTTAAAGCTATAAATATCATTTGGTGAATCCTATGCAGAAGTCCTACAAAAAATAAATTTAAAATGGATGAAAGACCTAAATGTGATACAGGAAACCATCAAAATTCTAGAGGAGAACATAGGCAACAACCTCTTTGACCTTGACTGGAGCGATTTCTACTAGACACATCACCAAAATCAAGGGAAACAAAAGCAAATGTGAATTATTATCACTTCATCAAGATAAAAAGTTTCTGTACAGCAAAGGAAACAATAAAATAAAAAAAACTGGAAGACAGTGTATAAAATGGGAGTAAATATTTGAAAATGACATATCTGATAAAGGATTAATATCCAAAATCTATAAAGAACTTATCAAACTCAAAACAAAAAATCAAATAACCCAGTTAAGAAATGGGAGGAAGACATGAATAGACACTTATTTGAAGAAGACATCCAGATGGCTAACACACACATGAAAAGACACATGAAAAGATCATTCATCATCAGGAAAATACAAATCAAAGCCACGATGAGATACCACCTCTAATAACCGGCCAGAATGACTAAAATTAACACAAGAAACAGCGGGTGTTGTTAAGGATGAAAAGAAAGAGGAACCCTCTTGCGCTGTTGGTGGGAATGCAAACTGGTGCAGTCACACTGGAGAACAGTGTAAAACTTTCTCAAAAAACTAAAAACTGAACTACACTATAATCTAGCAATTGCTCTATTAGGTATTCACCAAAAGGGTACAAAAATACATATTTGAAGAGGTAAATGCACCCCAATGGTTAAAACAGAATTATCAACAATAGCAAAACTATGGAGAAAGCCCAAATGTCCATTGACTGATGAATGGATAAAGAAGATGTGGGGTGTGTGTGTGTGTGTGTGTGTGTGTATGTGTGTGTATGTCTGTGTGTGTGTGTGTGTGTGTGTATATATATATATATATATATATATATATATGAAATATAATGAAATATTACTCAATAATCAAAAAGAATGAAATCTTGCCGTTTGCAATGACATGGATGGAGCTAGATTGTGATATGCTAAACAAAATAAATCAGTCAGAGAAAAACAAATACAATATGATTTCACACTTTGTGGAAATTAAGAAACAAAACGAATGAACCTATGGGAAGAGGGGGGAGAGGACAGAGAGAAAGAAACCACAAGATACTCTTAATGATAGAGAAAAAACTGACGGTTTATGGAAGGAGGTGGGG
The DNA here is from genome assembly GCA_030068075.1 of Paguma larvata. Lineage (NCBI taxonomy): Eukaryota > Metazoa > Chordata > Mammalia > Carnivora > Viverridae > Paguma > Paguma larvata. The sequence continues at coordinate 74,027,635 of CM057830.1, forward strand.
GTGAGATGGGTTAGATGGGGGATGGGTATTAAGGAGGGCACTTGTTGTTATGAACACTGGATTTTGCATGTAACTGATGAATTACTGAATTCTACTTCTGAAACCAATATTGCACTGTACATTAACTAAAATTTAAATAATAAAAAATAAGTAAATAAATACATTTGCAAGGAGAGAAACGAGGCTGAGCTGCACTTTCTAATACTGAAGTAACTTCAATATGAAACTACTTGTTTCCATCAAACGAAATAATCAGTCAGTGCAGTCTACACATTGATGCTTAGAAAACACAGCTAATGACAGGGAGGAGCCAACAAGGCAGAAGAGTAGGACGACACGCTTCTTTCTGGTGTCTTTCAAACTAAGAAGGACTGAAACCGAGGGACTCTCAATCCCAGAGATCTGCAGGAAGAGGAGTTGGAGGCTATGGGAAAGAGAATGTGAAGTCCATAAAATCCTGGGAGACAGAGGAGAACAAGGAAATAAACCAATACACACCAAGCCAAAATGACGAAAAGGAAGAACTCCCCTCAAAAGAATGTACGGGAAATAGTACGGCACAAGAAATGATGAAAGCAGATATAAGAAACTTATCAGAACAAGAATATAGACTGATAAATATAAACATACTCGCTGGACTTGAAAAAAGGATAGAAGAAAGCAGGGAGACCCTCGAGGCAGAGAACAAGGTCCTAAAAAACAGTCAGGAGGATTAAAAAAAAGCTTTAAATGAGGTGCAAAACAAATTGGAGGCAGCCTCTGTGTGGAATGAAGAGACAGAAGAAAGAATAGGTGAATTAGAAGATAAAATTATGGAAAAGGAGGTGCAGAGAAAAAGAGAGAGAAGCAGACTGAGGAACAGGAAAGGAGAATTCGAGAGCTGACCAATGCAATCAAACTGAACAATACCCGTATTATAGGAATTCCAGAGGAAGAAGACAGAGACAAAGGAGTCGAAGGGGTACGTGAACAAATTATCGCTGAGAACTTCCCCAACATGAAGAAGGAAATGGGCACTGAAATCCAAGAGACACAGAGAACTCCCCTCTGACATAACCTGAATAGACCCTCAGCACAACACATCATACTGAAGCTAGAAAAATACAAATAGAAAGAGAGAATGCTGAAAGCAGCTAGGGATAAACGGGCCTTGACTTACAAAGGCAGATACATTAGGGTAGTAGAGGACTTATCCACAGAAACTTGGCAAGCCAGAAAGGAATGGCAGAAAATCTTCAATGTAATGAACTGGAAGGACATGCAGCCAAGAATCCGTTACCTGGCCAGCCTGTCATTCAAAATGGATGGAGAGAAAAAGGTCTTCCCAAACAAACAAAAACTGAAGGAATACATCACAAACAAACCAATCTTACAAGAGATCCTGAGGGGGACTCTATGAAGGAAAGATCGCAAGGAACACAGAGCACCAGAGACATCCTTACAAGCATGAAACCTACAGATAACACTGAGACTCTAAACCCATATTTTCCAATATTAATGCTGAATTTAAACGGACTAAACACTCCAATTAAAAGACACAGGGTAACAGAACGGATTAGAAAACAAGACCCATCTATCTGCTGTCTTCAAGAGACCCATTTTAGACCTGAGGACACCTTCAGAATGAAAGTGAGGGGATGGAAAACTATCTACCATGCTAGAACTCAGAAGAAAGCTGGAGTAGCCACACTTATATCAGACAAACTGGACTTTAAAGTAAAAGATGTAATAAGAGATGAAGAAGGGCATTATATAATAATCAGAGGGACCATCCAACAGGAAGAGCTAACAATTATAAATATCTACGCGCTGAATTCTGGGGCACCCAAATTTGTAAAGCAACTAATTACAAACATAAGCAATCTTATAGATAAAAATGTGCTAGTTCCAGGAGACCTTAATACCCCACTCACAGCGCTGGATAGATCCACTAAACAGAGAATCAGCATAGAAACAATGGACCTGAACAACACGTTGGAACAGATGGGCCTGACAGATATATTCAGGGCCCTTCATCCAGAATAAAAGGAATTTACATTCTTCTCAAATGCACATGGTAAATTTTCCAAGATAGATCATATTTGGGGGCACAAGGAAGCCCTGAATAAGTATAAAAAAACTTGAGATCATACCGTGCAAAATTTCAGACCACAATGCTTTGAAACTTGAAATCAACCACAGGAAAAAGTCTGGGAAACCCCCACAAACTTTGAGGCTAAAGAACAACCTACTAAAAGATGAATAGGTCAACCAAGCAATCAGAGAAGAAATTAAAAAATACATGGAAACAAATAAAAATGAAAAAAACAACAATCCAAATGCTTTGGGATGCGGCAAAGGCAGTCCCAAGAGAGAGGAAATGTATTGTAATCCAGGCCATCTCAAGAAACAAGAAAAATTCCAAACACAAATTCTAACAGCACACCTAAAGGAACTAGAAGCAGAACAGCTAAGACAGCCCAAACCCAGCAGAAAGAGAGAAATAACAAAGGTTAGGGCACAAATTAATCATATGGAAACAGAAAAAGTAGTGGAACAGATCAGTGAAACCAAGAGCTAGTTCTTTGAAAAAATAAACAAAATTGATAAACCTCTAGCCAGGCTCCTCAAAAAGAAAAGAGAGAGAACCCAAATCAATAAAATCATGAATGAAAATGGAGTGATTACAACCAATCCCTCACAAACACAAGCAATCATCAGAGAATATTATAAAAACTATATGCTGTCAAATTGAACAACCTGGAAGAAATAGACAAATTCCTAAATAGTCACACGCTACCAAAACTCAAACGGAAGAAATAGAAAACTTGAACAGACCCAAACCGAGTGAAGAAATTGAATCAGTTATCAAAAACCTCCCAGCAAATAAAAGTCCAGGGCCAGATGGCTTCCCTGCAGAATTTTACCAGACATTTAAAACAGAGTTAATTCCTATCCTCCTCAAGCTGTTCCAAAAAATTGAGACGGAAGGAAAACTCCCGGACTCATTCTATGAAGCCAGTATCACTTTGATTCCCAAACCAGATAGAGACCTAGCAAAAAAAGAGAACTACAGGCCGATATCCTTGATGAACATGGATGCAAAAATTCTTAACAAGATATTAGCAAATAGAATCCAACAGCATATAAAAAGAAGTACCCACCATGATCAAGTAGGATTCATCTCTGGGTTGCAGGGCTGGTTTAATATTTGCAAATCAATCAATGTGATACATCACATTAACAAAAGAAAAGATAAGAACCATTTGATCCTGTCAGTAGATGCAGAGAAAACATTTGACAAAATACAGCATCCATTCTTAGTAAAAAGTCTCGAGAAAGATGGGATATAAGGAACATACTTAGGCATCATAAAAGCCATTTATGAAAAGCCCACAGCTAATATCATCCTCAATGGGGAAAAACTGAGAGCCTTCCTTCTGAGATCAAGAACACGACAGGGGTGTCCACTCTCACCACTGCTATTTAACATCGTGTTGGAGATCCTAGCATCAGCAGTCAGACAAGAAAGCAAAATAAAAGGCATCAGGATAGGCAAGGATGAATCAAACTTTCACTTTTCGCAGACGACATGATACTTTACGCGGAAAACTCAACAGAATCCATCAAAAGCCTACTAGAAGTGATCCACGAATTTGGCGAAGTTGCAGGATACAAAATCAATGTAGAGAAATCGGTTGCATTCTTTTACACCAACAATGAAACAATAGAAAGAGAAATAAAGAAGCGAATCCCATTCATAATTGCACCAAAAACCATCAAATACCTATGAATAAACCTAACCAACGATGTAAAAGATCTCTATGCTGAAAACTATAAAATACTTTTGAAGGAAATTGAGGAATACACAAGGAAATGGAAAAACATCTCATGCTCATGGATAGGAAGAATAAATATTGTTAAAATGGCAATACTACCCAAAGCAATCTACACCTTCATTGCAATCCCAATGAAAGTTGCAAAAGCATTCTTCTTAAAGCTAGAGCAAACATTCCTAAAATTTGTATGGAACCACAAAAGACCCCGAAGAGCCAAAGTAATAATGAAGAAGAATGCCAAAACAGGAGGCATCACAATCCCAGACTTTAACCTCTACTACAAAGCAGTAATCATCAAGACAGAATGGTATTGGCACAAGAACAGACACATAGACCAATGGAATAGAATAGAGAACCCAGAAATGGACCCGCAAGCATATGGCCAACCAATCTTTGACAAAGCAGGAAAGAGTATCCAATGGAAAAAAGACAGCCTCTTTAACAAATGGTGCTGGTAGAACTGGACAGCAACATGCAAAAGAATGAAACTCAACTGCTTCCTTATACCACTTACAGAAATAAACTCTAAATGGATGAAGGACCTGAATGTGAGACAGAAAACCATCAAAATCTTAGAGGAGAAAGCAGGAGAAAACATTTTTGGCCTGAGCCACAACAATTTCATACGTGACACATCTCAATAGGTGAGGGAATTAAAAGCAAAAATGAACTACTGGGACCTCATCAAGATAAAAAGCTTCTGCATGGCAAAAGAAACAACCAACAAAACTAATAGACAACTGACAGAATGGGAAAGGATAATTGCAAATGACATGTCGGATAAAGGAGTAGTATCTAAAATCTATAAAGAACTTACCAAACTCCACACCCAAAAAATAAATAATCCGGTGAAGAAATGGCAGAAGATATTAATAGACACTTCTCCAAAGATGACATACAGATGGCCAATACACACATGAAAGGATGCTCAATGTCACTCATCATCAAGGAAATACAATTCAAAACCACACTGAGATAGCACCTCACACGGGTTAGAGTGGCTAAAATGAGTAAATCAGGAAACTATAGATGCTGGTGGGGATGTGGAGAAGCAGGCACCCTACTACACTGTGGATGGGAATGCAAACTGGTGCAGCTGCTCTGGAAAAATGGTGTGGAGGTTCCTCAAACAATTGAAAATAGAGCTACCCTATGACCCAGCAATAGCACTGCTAGGACTCTGTCCAAGAGACACAGAAGTACTGATGCATAGGGTCACATGTACCCTGATGTTCATAGCAGCACTTTTGACAATAGCCAAATCATAGAAAGAGACTAAGTGTCCATCAACTGACAAATGGTTAAAGCAGATGTGGCATATATATACAATGGAATACTACGTGGCAATGAGAAAAAATGAAATCTGTCCATGTGTTGACAGATGGATGGAACTGGAGGGTATTATGCTAAGTGAAATAAGTCAATCAGACAAAGACAGATACCATACGTTTCCACACATAGGTGGATTTTGAGAGACTTAGCAGAAAGTAATGGGAGGAGGGAAGAGGGGAAAAGAAAAAAGACACAGGGAAAGAGGGAAACAAAACATAAAAGACTCTCAAAGCCTAAGAACAAACGGAGGGGCGAGGGGAGTGTGGGAGTGGGGAGAGGGTTGACGGGTACAGAGGAGAGAACTTGTTGGGATGAGCACTGGGTGTTGTATGGAAACCAATTTGACAATAAATTATTTTTTTAAAAATAAGAAAAATAAACTCAAAAAAAGAGAAAACACAACTTTTTTTCTTTTCTTCTTCATATGGTGCTTCATAACTGTAATCATTTTTATTAGCCACTAAAAAAATCACCACTAAATTATTTTTCAGTATTACAGGCATGTCTGAACCTTAAAAACTTTTTCAACTTTTGTGATTCAACAGAATTAAATTTAAAGCTCTATGCAGTTTATTTATGCAATTAATTTTGATGAAATCTTCCCTCAAATCTTATGGCCCTTTTGGAACATGATTTAAAGTTGCTTTATTACTACTATAGTAGTAACAATGCTACATATACCCTGAGATATTATGCTGAGATAGTATCATAGTAACAAGCTGAAAAATGTTGTCTGAGAAACCAGTCTACCTGGTAAGATTGACAATTCAATTAAACTTTCTTGATAGAGTTGAAATAAAGTACCTAGCCTAGGACCAGCGACTCAAAGAAAATGCAGAAACTAAAATAAGTCAACCAAATACAAGTACCATCACGGAATAAAGTAAAATGGAACAGTAAAATTGATAAAATAACACATAAGAAACAGGGATATTGTAAAGATCAAATGAAATAACATTTTGGTGGGAATGAAGTTGATAAACGTTAGTTTGTTTCCCTCTTAATTTTATTTACACTTCTAGAAAGAATGCCCCTCTTACTTTCTTGGGTTCTAATGTATGGAGTTATGAGTGGAGAAGGAGACAAAGAGTGTGCATTTGAAAAATAAATTATTTTTTGTAATGTCATGTTTAGGTTAGTATAAAATTATCTCAAGGGGATGTGACAAACTTAACAAAGAAAAACAGTATATTGATTAAGTTTAGGGCTGGCTAATCATTTCAAATATATAATCTCATTTTATTCTTACACAAATATGCTAAGATAAGCATTATTACTATATCCATTGTACAGAGATTATCGTTGAGGCTTGGAGATGATATTATTTACCCACGGTAACACAACCAGGAATATGAACCCTGTTATCTCCAGTTTCACAGCAAACACTCATAACTCTCAAGAAAAAGGGGGGGGGGTTCATTAAGTAAGAAAAATTAGGTTGTAATTTTGTTAAAATTAATAACTCTCATGAAGTAAAATTCTTCAAAGATTGATTTGCAGACCAGAAAGAGCTAGGGTTATTTTCCCCCTGAGAAGAGAAGATTTGTGTCCAAGATTTGGTAGCTATATTTAGATATGTGTTAGTCTGTTACAAGGAAAAGAAAGAATTACTTTGGGTATTCGCTTCAGTTAAGTTGTCCCCGAACTACTAGAACCAAAGGATGGAAGTTATAGTGAGAAAGATATTGGATAAATGCAGGAAAACAAAGCAAAACATCTTCCAACAAACAAAGCTGCCAAAGATGTCAAAGTCAAGAGAGACCAAAGTGTGTTAGAGATGTAAGAGGTAATTTAGGTCACTTTCTTTTCCACATGAAAGGACAGCAGAAAGTCCCTCCAATCTTTGGATTTTATGACCTTCATCATTATTGACAGAATCTTGAACTTCATGTCATTGTTTTTTTATACCAAAAAAGTTATCATTAAAAAATGTTATTTCTTCGTTTAAGTGAAAGCATATTATAGCAAGACAAACCATCAGAATTTTGTACCATGATTTTATAACAGCTTATAAAAATTACCATTTTTGATATACTTTATCCTATGAATGTTAAGTTACCAAATTTCACCTAATCACAAATTTCCTCCATGAAGTGGTTTTTTAAGTATGTATCAGGGACACTTTCAATACAGGATGTAGCTTTTAGTGGAAGAAGTGACAATGTTTAGAAAAACATTTATCTCTTGTATATTATTACATTTAATTTTTTTTCTTTTATTTTCATTCTTCTATACCATGTGCTTGGGGTAGTAGGGTAAGTCTGGGGTTGTCTTCTGCCTGAATGTCCTGCTCCTTATTCTTAGCTTAACAGGCTCAGGAGGGAAGACTAAGGAAAAAGAAGCAGGGGATAGGATCCTTAGGTCAGCTGGTCTTGAGGTTTTTCTCACTCAAACTCTTTCTTCACTCTTACTTTTCCAAATTACTTTCATCCATCAGAATACTAAGATCTTGGACAGATGCCAAGGTTAGGCTCTATTCTTTGTTTCAATTAGGGTGAAAATGAATCCTTTAGCTTAGTTAATAGTAGTAGATCAAAATCAGTAGTTTTGACAATGCACCTTGATTATGGAAAATTCTGACAATGGGGATAAACTGAGTGTGGATATGTGAAAACCTCTTGTACTATCTTTACAATTTGTATGTAAATATGAAATTATTGCAAAATAAAAATTTTATTAAAAAGCTTGATCCATACAAAACTCTTATATAGCACAGATTATCTTGGAAAGGTAATTTTGGGAATTTTGGGTCTTAGTTTCAGCTAAGATAAGCGTACATTTTCCTGTACATGTCTGAAGGACAAAGATGTGATGTGAAGTGAGGAATTCTGGGAAGTTCAACATTATATCTATCCCTTTTTCCTCAGGGACACAATTAACACTCAATACACCTTTTCTCTTTGATTATGGGAAACACTAGTATTCTTTCCCTGGGACCAAAGTGGTTGGGGCAGAAGGAATGTAGGTGAAGAATAAAAACTGGGATATACTTATTTTTACATATGCTTCCCAATACAGCCAGTCTGTCCTGAGTGCTTAATCTGATTGCTATTATTCTGGTTATGAAAGAAATATGAAATCCTAAAGAGCTCAAAGTGTTCATCTGCAACTTAGACTTTCTAACTTTAGCCATCAATCACACTGGGTATCTCAGCTGGATTTGTTTAAACAATTTTTTATTAAAAATAAAATAAGGAAGCTTTAGAAAAGTTACTAGACTTGTACATACCTATGTCTATACAGTAAGTCATTCTTATTATCACCCTTTATGAATAGTTTTAGCTGCTCTTCTTCAAGTATATTAGCATTACAATGAGAAAACAAAACATTCTGCCATTAGACTTGTATGAAAGACTAAAATACTAAATGATATATCTTTGTTTTTTAAAGAAAACAACTCTTCTATTCAGTCTAGAGATGTTTTCCACAAGGGAGGTCAAGAATATCCCCAGGTTGCCAAAGTATTTTCAGGAATGACAGGCTCCCTCTATTTTTCCAGAAAATGTGTATTTTTTTCCTCACAGGTAAATGATACCCAAACATGTCATATTCAAGTCTTCAAAAGATCTTAAAACAGCATGACTAAAGTGCAAAGAAAAGGGTAAGCAGGTTCAGGCTACTTTGGTAGATAAAATGCAAAGACAGCATTCTTTGTTGTCGACTGAACAGGTTTCAGAGGAGTGTGTGATTGGGAAATAAGCTATATAGTTATATTCTCTTGCATTGCTGGGATGTATTCTCAGATGAAAAGATTAAAGGGACGGGATCCAACAACCATATACATATATATTTATCTTTATTTTATTGAAAATGTCCAAGCAGAATGCAGTTCACATGGATCCAAAGATTGATAACTTCCTTGTGGAATAAAGGGAGGGTGAGCAGACATAGAGGCTGCACTGCACTGATACTGTAGATGGTTTGTATAGATGTAGAAAAAAGACAAAATTGAGAGTGTCCAATTTACCAATAGAAAAAAATGAATTTATAGATATTTTAAGGCTGGTTACAAGAAAGGAAAATGGAAATACGATGCTCATAAAATTCTTATCTAAATATATTATAGGATTTGTTTGAAGAGTACCCTATAAGTGAAAGAAATAAAGTGATTATTTACGAAGCTGGTCATTTGGACCATAGCAAAGAACAGCAAGCAAAAAACACTTAACAAATTGTGATTCTGTAAAGCAAATGTATCAAGATCTATAATGCAAATTGTGTGTAAATTATAAAACTGATGTTTACTCAGAGATGCCCTACCTGAGCAAATACTTAAACAACATCAAACCCTTTGACCAGGAAATTCTATTACAAGATATCCATCCTACAGAATTATTTTTACATCCACACAAAAGATGCATGTGCAAGGATAATCATTGTCTTATTCACTGTAAGAGCAAAAATATAGAAACTACTTGAATGACCATTAACATAGAAAATGTTTAAATATATTATAGATGCTATGATCTGGATGTGTATGTCCTCACCCCCCATTCATATGTTGAAATCCTAAGGTGATGGTATTAGGAGATGGGGCCTTTAAGAGGTGATTATATAATGAAGAAAGAATCCTCATGATCAGGATTAATGCCTTTATATAAAAAGATTCCAAAGAGCTAGCTTGCCCTTCCACCATGTGAGGATACAGTGAAAATATGGCCTTGTGAGGTTACAGTGAAAATATGGCCATGTATGAACCTGAAATAGGCTCTCACCAGACAGTGAATATACCAGGCACCTTGATCTTGGACTTTTCAACCTCTGGAACTATGATAAATAAATTTCTGTTATTTATAGGCTATTCAGTTTATGGTTTGTTATAGAACTCCAAATGAAATAAGACATTAGGCATCTATAGTATGATATACATCATAGCTGTATATCACACAGCTAATATAGTGCATAATGATAAAAGCAATTGACAGTACAATATATTTAGTATGGTGTCATTTATGTAATAAAACACACTAAATTATATATTTGTACATTATGTAATATCAAGTAATATCTATGGAACAATTTTGAGGGGAGGATTATCATATAGCATAGTAGTTGGGAATGTAAACTCTGAAGAATAATAGTAACCAGGTGCAGAAAGGTGGGAAGAATGGGGAGGTATTTGTAAAGAGTAAGAAGTTACAGTTATGTACGATGAATAAATCTACAGATTTAATAATGTATTGCCTGTAGTTAATAATACTGCATTGAATACTGGAAATTTGTCAAAAGAGTAGATTTCAGGTGCTTTCATCATAAAAGAAAAACAAATGACATATATGTGAGATAAGATATATTAATTAGCTAGACTATAGTAATCATTTCACTATATATGTGGATAGCAAATCATTATGTTGTACAACTTAAATATATACATTTTGATTTAAAAAAAAAAAGAAGTTGAACTCTGAAGCCAGACTGCCTGGGCTTCAAAAACTAGTCAGTCCTATTTATTAGCGGTGTCACCTTGGGCAAGTTATTTAATACTTTTATGCCTTAGTTTCTTCATCTATAAAATTGAGGCAATAATTGTGATGGCTAAATAGATTAATGCATGAAAATGGCTTGGCACATAGTAAATGCAAAATAACTGCTAGCTTTTATTATTTTGTGGACTACACACTATTAGGTGTATTACATGTGCTTATTTTCACAGCCACTCCATGAAATAAATATTAGTATTATCTTCATTTTGTAGTGAAGGACACTGAAAGAGAAAGATGAATGAACTTGCCTAAGGTCACATAATTTGTAAACCTTGGAGATTATATTTGAATCCAAGTATCTGATTCCAACAGTTGTACTTTTAACCATTACTCTATACTGCTTCTCTTTCCACATACATACACATGGGCACACACATGCAAATCTAGAAAAATACCTGGCACTTGTTAACTTCGGATGAGCAGTAGTGTAGTGTTGAAAACAGACTATTGTTTCCTACTCAATATTCTCCCCTAGTTTTGTGAGAGATATTCATGTACTACATGTATAACTTAAATAATGAAGAATCAAATAATTATAGTCACTAAATATAATGTATTCAATGCATTTCCACTGGGATACAAAGTTAACAACCTCCGTTTATCAAAAGACAGCATGAAAAGAGTAAAGTGGCAAGGAACAGAAGATAGAAGATGCTTTCAATGCAAAAACAAACAAACAAACAAACAAAACCGACCAAGACTAGTATCCAAAAAATTTAAAGAACTCCTACAAATCAGTAAGAATGAGATTTTAAAAATTATGAAAATCAACAAAATATTTGAAATGGAATTTTATAAAGAAGAAATACATATGTCTGATAAACATATGGAAATGCTTTTGAACTCTTTAATATTCATGGTGCAAATTAAAACCACAATGAGATACACATTGAGAGCATCGGTGACTAAAGTTTTGTGTTTTATTTTCTGGAACATCTTTATTAGCAAGTACAATTAAAGTCTTGAAAAATTGTTTTTCATAAAGCAAAGTGGCAGTGCTTTAAAATTGAGGATGCTAGCAGCCACTGAGTGAGGCCATTAAGTCCTTACCTATCTGATAGGTACACACCAATTGACATTTATTTATTTAATAAGTTTATTCCTTTGCACAGATTCAGTTAAAAGCTTTCACTCATGTGACATAAGTTATGATTGAAGACAGTAAAAATGTACTAAATGACATTTTTATGTGAGCATCAGTACATAATAATTCAGGTAAATGTATACAGAATTGTTCATCATTTCTTGGATAAAAAGATCATCATTACTCCACAATAATAATTTATACTCCCATTGAAGGACACTAAGATCCAGATAACTTTGGTCGGTTTATGATTTCTGTTTGGCCATTAAATTGCACTTCAAAGTATCCTCTTTCCCACTGACAGAATGTGTGAGAACTGTCTTCCTTCACGCTTGCATAACCTTTGCCATCAAAGCATTTTACCAGCTTTTATTCTATCACTTCATTTATTTCTGACATTTGTGAACTCTTTCTTTGTAGGGAGAGTGTAGCTTATAACTAATGTCCCTGAAATCCCATGAGTATGGAATGCCTGGTAACAAAAAAGAAATTCTGATATTTCATAACTCCCTGACACAATGACTACCAGACAGCTAAAGCTGGAAGAAATGCTGAATGCTAAGACCTTTTTGGGCTGATGATTTTAGTGCAAAGAGCTGTAGGTGAATATCAGAAGACACGAATTCCATACCGAGCTCCCACTTCTATTAGATGTGACATCGTGGACAGGTCACTAAAACTGTATGATCTTCCATTTCTTCATCAACAAAATAGAAATAATATCAAGAGACTTGATCCTGACCTAGATATTCCAATATAAGAAATCACAGATTGGACTGGATTTGACTAGAAATAATAGGAAGGACTAGATATGTTTAAGATTAGTTTTAAAATGAAATGTTAGTTAAAGGTTGTTGAAATAAATATTTTTTGCTAGCTGAGAAGGGGAGTGTTGCATTGTAAAACATCCTATAGAAGAAAAGGAGATGATTTCAGTGTTTTATGAGGAGAAACATGCATTCTACTTTATACAATAAGGTACAAATTAGATTCTCTGGAATCTCGATTCTGCCTAGGGAACTAGGAAACTCTGTGGCCTCGGGAAATTTACTCAGCATCTAATGAAAATATTATTCTACAAGTCTTCTCTTGTTCGTGGTTTTGCTTTCCAAAGTTTCAGTTACCTGCAGTCGACCTCATTCTGGAAGTAGATGATTCTCCTTCTGATGTACTGTCAGAAGGTCAGTAGTAGCCTAACACTAGGTAACAATGCCTATGCCATTCGCCTCACTTTATCTCATTATTTAGGCATCCTATTGTCTCACACCATCACAAGAAGAAGGGTGAATACAGTACAATAAGATATTTTGAAAGAAGAGACCACACACATTCTCACAACTATTATTATAGTATATGGTTATAAGTTCTATTTTATTTTTAATAGTTGTTAATTTTTTACTATGCTTAATTTACAAATTATGAAATTTACATATAGGTAAAAAAACATTGTAAACATAGGGTTGAGTACTCTCCACGGTTTTAGACATCCACTAGGGGTCCTGAAATATATCCCCTAGGGTAAGAAGGAGGATTACTGCAGATTATTATTAAACTCCCTTTCAGAATAACTCGAAATCTCAAATATTTTAATTTAAAAGTATTATAATATGCCTCTAAATGGTACAGAGTCTCTTTGATAAACTCACATAGATATTTTTAAAATACATAATGTCTGGGAATAGTTATAGCTTAAATATCTGTGTATGGGGGCGCCTGGGTGGTTTAGTCCTTTAAGTGTCCAATTTCAGCTCAGGTCATGATTTCATGTTTCACGGGTTTAACAGTGCAGAACCTGCTTGGGATTCTCTCTTGCCTTCTCTCTTTGCCCCTTTCTGACTCGTGCTTTCTCTCTCTCAAAGTAAATACATTTAAAAAATATATATCTATGTATGAATTTCACAACTGATCTTGATTGGAATCACAGTATTATTTTTAGAGCCATCACTCAGATAAGACAGTTTTAAAAATGCAAACATGTATCATACGAAAGAGATATTTAGAAGATTAACATAAAGAAGGTTTGTTTTAGAAACTTTATTTGAAATTAGTAATCCCATAGGTGAAACGAAGGGCTGAGAGATTGAGAATGGGAAAAGCTATCTTTTGGCCATGGACTATCAGCTTGAATGTAGCCAAGATGAAGAGTGACTCAGCTATTGACATCTGTTAATTTTGCTTTGTGACCTGTGAACAATGGGTTAGCAGTCTCATTCCAAACCCGGATGGTTGAAAGTCCATCTTGCAAAATATATCAGATATGGTTGCATGAAGTGATACGCTTTTTGGCAGAATAAATCTCAAGTATTAATGTACACATATTCAACTTTTTGTTTCTTTCTGTAAGACTTTCCCATAAACCTAGGCAAAATACCACAAGGAGACCTAACCCGATATTTCTCATGTTTAGGAAACAAAATGAAATACTCCATTATATTTCTAGAAGTGATCATCAGCAATATATTTTTTCTGACTAAAACAGCATTTTAAAGGATGTCCAGAATGAATGAAAAGAAGTCAAGAAAAATGTCAGTTACATGAAAAAATGAAAACAGTGGAAGGATTTAATTAGTTGGTCAGATCCAACTCATATCTTCATAATTGCAAAGAGGTTATATCTTACTATAAGCAACAAAAATATTCCTTAAATTCCTCAAAAATTAAGTTTTTTTCTAAATTATATTTTAAATGATGAAAAAAGTTAACTGTTTAAATTAAAGTTTAGATTGATTCATTTTTTTATTTTATTTATTTAAAAATTTGTTTAGTTTTGAGAGAGAGACACACACAAAGTGAAAGTGAAGGAGGGTAGAGAGAGGGAGACACAGAATCCAAAGCAGGTTCCAGGCTTTGAGCTGTCAGCACAGAGCCTGATGTGGGGCTTCAACTCACAAACCTCGAGCTCCCAACCTGAGCCGAAGTCAGACCCTCAACTAACTGAGCCACCCAGGCACCCCTAGACTGATTCCTTTTTAAAAGAAATATCTTTAAAAGGTGAATAGTCAACTACCCCCTCCTCAGTTTTTGTTTTGTTGGTTGGTATTTTTATGCATAGGTTTCATAAAATTAGACACACAGGCAATCAAAATTGAAATATGAACATATATTTATTGTGTCTTATATTGTATTTGCTCCAAGCTAATTCTTAATTATCTTCACTGAGTCTATTTGTAGTCCAATCCCTTTGGAGTTCTTACACCAGCTTTTCCTTGTAGTGATTCAACAGGTGGAGACCAGGGCCAAGAAAAAACAGAGAAGAAAATAATAAAGAAGCAATATTTTTGGTAAAAATTTTAAAAATCCTCTTTATACTAACAAACAATAGCCTCCCTATTTCAGATTGACAGGAAGAGACAAATAAAAGAGGATTCAGAGGTCTGTCAACTCATTAACAGTATTCTCAATGAAGATAAGGGAAACAAGAAAAATAAAAGAACTAAATTTCATCCTTCACTTATCCATTTGATAAATGATTTTAAAACATTGAGATTAATAACAGCTTGAGGAAGATGATCCAAATGCCATATATATTTTAAGTTAAATTTATTTTCATATAGAAATTCTTACCAAATTCTAAAATTTGGTTTATACTTAACCATGAACCAAAAGTATAATATAAAAGTAAATGGGATTATGATAGCTAATTTAAGAATTTTCTTTTATAGATTACCTTTGTTTCTTTATTCTTGAGTTTACAAAGATATGCATGATAAATATTATCAAGTCATCACCTAAAATTTGCAATACCTTTAAGTCATATTTCATATAATTTGGTTTTCACTGAATATACTTTTACACTGTAATTTCCATCAAAGAATAAGCACATAATTTTGAAAGAAGAAAATAAAAGCATTAAACATTTACACTGCATCAAAAACAAAATGTGATGAACCTACAGGAAGAGAAGAAGAAAACCCTACAGGATAACAGTAATAGAAGGTGAGAATATGGAAAGAGACACACCATTCTTTGATGGGAAGACTCAATACCTTAATGTTAATTCTTCTAAAGTTAATTTTGATATATAAAACAATTATAATATGATATAATCTTACTTTCTAGAATCTTATAAAATTATTACATTTACATATTTTAATAACATACATATATAAACTTTTATGTAAATGAGAGGAGTCACAATATATAATACTTATGATTCTTTAAAGTAGTAATCTACTACTTCTTTTTGTTTTGTTTTGGCTTTTAGCTTATTTTTTTCTTCTTATCTCCTCTTCCAACTCTACTTAAATTATAATCTCTATAAATCATGTTAAAAACCTATTATATTATGCATAATTCCATATTTTTCACACATACATAGTGCAAATACATGCACATATTGAGGGATCTGGATATTGTTTTACAAAAATATTGTATCATACACACTTTGTGCATCATTACTTTTTCGTTAAATTACATGTCATGGCAATCTCTCCAAGTAAACAAGTATAGTTGTAATTGTTTTTATGGCCACATAAGGTTTCATGGTGTTAACAGACCATGAGTATATTCAATCATTCCCTTTGTGGTAGATGTTCAATTTGTTTTCAGGTTCGTTCTGTTACAAATAATGCTCTAATAAATACTCCATGACATATATCCTTATAGCTGCTTCTATTTTTAGGGATAGAATCCTGGGATGGGATTACTTTGTTATATTTTAAATGAATTTTAATGTTAATTTTAATAGATGGCAAAGATTGCCTTTCAAACATTTGTAACATTAATATCCCTTCTTTCAATCTTTGAAAATACATTTAGACCCACATCTATGCTACTATGTGTTATTTCATTTCATTTTTTAATTTTCTGTATTTTATTTTATCATTTTATTTTATTTTATTGCCTGTTGGATTGGTAGAAAGTCAAACATTTTATAATTTTAACTCGCATTTTCCTGATTGCTACTGAGTTTGAACAAATTTATGTGATTGTTGACTCCTTGGATTTGATATTCTATAATTGCTTACTTATATATTTTGCCTATTTTCCTGGTATTTTATTTTTGTTGTCAATTTATAAAGTGTTTGAAGTATAGCTGTTTATCCATTCTTGTATTGTATTTATCCTTTTTTACTGGAAATATAAGTTTTCACTCAAATTTAATATTATTTTATTGTCTTTATATATGAGCTTTCAGAAAAAATTTCAGTCATTTATAGTTAACATATCTAGACTTTTTTCACGTAGCTTCTGGGTTTTCTCTACCTCTAGATTATACAATAGGTAAGTACATTCAATTCTATGATCTATTGTTTTACATTTAAGTTTTAAAGATTATAAAATGTACTTTTATATGATATACAAATATTAAATTATTTCAAAAAATTAACCAATTTTATCAGAGTCATTTATTAGTTGAGCTGTCTTTTTTTGTTTATAAAACTTTTTAAAAAATGGTTATTTATTTATTTTAAAAGGAAGAGGGGCAGAGAAAGGGAAAAAGAAAGAATCTCAAGTGGACTTTGCACTGACAGCAGAGAGCTAGACGTGAAGCTTGAATTCATGAACTGTGAAATAATGACCTGAGCCAGAACCAAAAATCAGACACTTAACTGGAGTACCCCTTAAAGTTATTTATTTATTTATTTATTTATTTATTTATTTATTTATTTATTTTGAGAGAGAGAGAAAGAGAGAGTGAGGGAGCAAAAGTCGGGGAAAAGCAGAGAGAGAATATCAAGCAGGGTCCCCACTCTCAGCACAGAACCTGATATGAGGTTTAAAGCCTAAAACTGTGAGATAATGACCTGAGCCAAAGTCAAGAGTCATGCACTCAACCAACTGAGCCTCCCAGGCACTCTTGTCTTTTTCTAATAAATTTGAAATACCACTTTCTCATACATTAAGTTTTCTGGATATTGGGATCTATTTTTGTGTTCCACTGATTTTTTTTCTGTTTCTATACCAATAATATATTTATTTTATAACTGTAGCTCTATATAGCATTCAATAACTGTTAAAGAGTCTTCTGTCACAAGTCTTCTATTTTCTGCTTTTTTCATGGTTATTCATAGGCATTTATACCTATACATAATTTTTGGAAAAATATTAAGGAATTTTATCTACTTATAGGAAACTCTATTAGATTTTTAATCTGAATTACATTCAATTTGTATAATAAAAATTTGAAATTTAAGATTTTGAGAAAATTAAATATTTCGATTCAACATAATTTTATTTATGTATTTGTGTCCTCCCTAATTTTTTTTAATTTAAGTATAGTTGACATCCAATGTTTTATTAGTTTCAGGTATACAAACATAGTGATTCAACCTCTCTGTACATTATGCAATACTCACCACAAGCATAACTATCATTTGTCAACATATAATGATATTACGCTAAGATTGGCTATATTCCCTATGCTGTGCCTTTTATTCTCATGACTTTTCATTCTGTAACTGCAAACCTGTATTTCGCACTACCCTTCATTTATTTGTCCATTCTGCCACACCCCACCCCTCTGGCAACCGTTGTTTTGTTCTTTGAATATGTAAGTTAAATTCTGCTTTTTTAAAATTTTTAAATTTTTATTTATTTATTCATTCATTCATTCATTCATTCATTCATTTAATATAATTTATTGTCAAATTGGTTTCCATACAACCCCTGGTGCTCATCTCAACAACTGTCCTCCTGAATGCCCATCACCAACTTTCCCCTCTCCCACACCCCCCACCAACCCTCAGTTTGTTCTCAGTGTTTAAGAGTCTTTTATGGTTTGCCTCCCTCCCTCTCTGTGGCTTCTTCTCCCCTCCCTTCCCCCATGGTCTTCTGTTAAGTTTCTTAAAATCCACCTATGCACAAAAAATATCGTATTTGTCTTACTCTGCCTGACTTATTTCACTTAGCATAATACCCTCCAGTTTGATCCGCGTTGCTACAAATAGCCAGACATCATTCTTTCTCATTGCCAAGCAGAATTCCATTATATATATAAACCACATCTTCTTTATCCATTCATCAGTTGGTGGACATATAGGCTCTTCGCATGATTTGGCTATTGTTAAAAGTGCTGCAATAAACATGGGGATATACCTGCCCCTATGCATTAACACTCCTGTATCCCTTGGGTAAATTCCCAGCCATGCTACATCTGGAACATAGGGTAGTTTTATTTTTAATTTTTTTTTGTGGAACCTCTGCACTGTTTTCCAGAGCAGCTGCAACAATTTTCATTCCCACCAACAGTGTAAGAGGGTCCCCCTTTCTCCATATCCTCACCAGCATCTATAGTCTCCTCATTTGTTCATTTTAGCCACTCTGACCTGCGTGAGGCGGTATCTCAGTGTGGTTTTGATTTGTATTTCCCTAATGATGAGTGACATTCAGTATAATTTCATATGTCTGTTGGTCATCCGGATGTCTTCTTGGGAAAAGTGTCTATTCATGTCTTCTGCCCATTTCTTCACTGGGTTATTTGTTTTTTGGGTGTGGAGTTTGGTGTGTTCCTTGTAGATTTTGGATACTAGCCCTTTATCAGATATGTCATTTGCAAATATTTTTTCCCATTCCATTGGTTGCCTTTTAGTTTTGTTGATTGTTTCCTTTGCAGTGCAGAAGCTTTTTATCTTGATAAGATCCCAATAGTTCATTTTTGCTTTTAATTCCCTTGCCTTTGGAGATTCGTCAAGTAAGAAATTGCTGCAGCTGAGGTCAAAGATGTTGTGGAGGGAGGGGCCAACATGGTGGAGGAGTAGGAGGACCCGGTGCTCTCCGGTGTCTTTTAAACTAAGAAGGACTGAAACTGAGGAACTCTCAATCTCAGAGATCTTCAGGAAGAGGACTTGGTGGCTACAGGGAAGAGAACACGAAATCCATAAAATCCTGGGAGACTGAGTGAGTGCAATCTGGGAGAGAGAAAGAGAGCCTCGGAGGTGTGGACTGCAGGGAGTGGACCCCGGACTCTGGGCCCCTTCCTCCCAAAGACAAGGGGAAGAGAAAGAGCGCGTGGAAAGTACCTCAAACCAGGGCAGAGAGGGAGCTTATCATCCAGTCCCTATCCATGAGGCTTTTTGGAGAGAAGGTCCCTTGCTCACGATGGAGCTGGCAGAGCTTTCTTCACTCCGGAGCCAGTGACGCTGTCCCAGCCCGTGACACGGAGAGGCGCCACGCCATCACTGGATTGGTGCTGAGTCAGGGACACAATTTAAATAGGGAAAACAGTGCGTGCAAGGGGCTCACGACCACCCAGCAGGTCTTATTGTCCCTGCAACCCTGACCAAGTCGAGGACAGACACAGAGGAGTGTTCTGAGACCCCAGGTCCATGGAGAGAGGCTAGGGGGATGCCATTATGGTCGCACCGGTGCTGAGTCAGAGACTCAATTTACACAAGTCGTGGCAATTAGAGTGAGTTAAAGGAACTCAGATGAGCATGGGGCTTGTGACCGCCCAGCAAATTGAACTGTGCTGGTAACCAGGATAGAGTTGAGGACGGAAACTGAGGAGTGATCTGAGACTGTGGGGGCTGGGAGGGCGCCATTGTGGTCACACATTCCCACAAAGCTAAACCCTAGGACTCCACCCACCAGTGGTGGAGGTGGGACACGTCTACACCAGGCCACGCCCCTCCTCATATGGGAGACCCCCGTCTGCAGGAGTGGTAGCTGCAGAGACAAACACTGCAGCATTGCCTGGATTAACTCTAGGTCAATTTTTCGGTTTTAGATATATTGTCCCTCTTCTCCTTCCTATCTCTCCCCACCACTAAACCAGTCACCTGGGGGTTTTGGCTTGCTTAAACAGACATTTAACCCACTCTCTTAATGCATGTTCTACACCCCACTCTTTAATTTCCTATCTCTGTCTATGGAACAGTCAGGCCACATAGTGCATCTGGGCAACATCTAACGTCACTTCTCTTTCCTCGCATCCTTACTTATTTTGATTTCTCTCTTGCTGGATCAAGTCTTCTAATCTCTCTACCTGGTCAAAGTTCAATTTCTGCGTCTCCCCACACTTGTCACTACTCTATGTATGCTCAACCATCAGCAGACCACACACCCTATCATTAACATGTAGCTGGTATGCCAGGTCGCATGCCTCCAAAGAGTCGTATGTTAATCTTTTTTATGTTGTGATTTGTTTGTCTGTATTATTGGTCAGTAATGTTGTGAGTTTGTGTTTCCTGTTTGTCGGCATGACCCTTTTCCTTTCCAGGGAGAACTAGGAAATAAACCAATACACACCTAGCCAAAATGATGAAATGGAACAACTCCCCTCAAAAGACTACAGGAAATAGTGACAGCAAAAGAAATGATAAAGGAGACAAAGGCAACTTAACAGAACCAGAGTATAGAATGATAAACATAAAAATACTCGCAGGGCTTGAAAAAAGGATAGAAGAAAGCAGGGGGAACCTAGAGGCAGAGATCAAGGACCTAAAAAACGGTCAAGAGGAATTAAAAAATGCTTTATGAGGTGCAAAACAAATTGGATTCGGCCACAGTGCGGATCGAAGAGGCAGAAGAGAGGATAGGGGAATTAAAAGACAAAAATATGGAAAAGGAGGAAGCAGAGAAAGAGAGAAACTGGTTCAGGAACAGGAAAGGAGAATATGAGGGCTAAGCGATGCAATCAAATGGAACAATATCCATATTATAGGAATTTCAGAGGAAGAGAGAGAGAGAAATGAGTCAAAGGGGTACTTGAACAAATCATCCCTGAGAACTTCCCCAACATGAAGAAGGAAATGGGCAATGAAGTCCAAGAGGCACAGAGAACTCCACTCAGACATAACCTGAATAGACCTTCAGCACGACACATCATACTGAAGCTGGGAAAACAAAGACAAAGAGAAAATTCTGAAAGCAGCTAGGGATGAACAGGCCTTGACTTATAAAGGCAGACACGATAGGGTAGTAGCAGACTTATCTACAGAAACTTGGCAAGCCAGAAAGGAATGGCAGGAAATCTTCAATATGATGAACAGGAAGGATATGCAGCCAAGAATCCTTTACCAGGCCAGCCTGTCATTCAGAATGGATGGAGAGATAAAGATCTTCCCAAACAAACAAAAACTGAAGGAATTCATCACAAATAAACCAATCTTACAAGAGATCCTGAGGGGGACTCTATGAATGAAAGATTGCAAGAAACACAGAGCACCAGAGACATCCTTACAATCATGAAACCTACAGATAACACTGAGACTCTAAACCCATATTTTTCAATATTAATGCTGAATTTAAACGGACTAAACGCTCCAATTAAAAGACACAGGGTAATAGAATGGATTAAAAAACAAGACCCATCTATCTACTGTCTTCAAGAGACCCATTTTAGACGTAAGGACACCTTCAGAATGAAAGTGAGGAGATGGAGAACTATCTACCATGCTACACAAACCCAGAAGAAAGCTGGAGTAGCCACACTTATATCAGACAAACTGGACCTTAAAGTAAAAGATGTAATAAAAGATGAAGAAGGGCATTATATAATAATCACAGGGACTATCCAGCAGGAAGAGCTAACAATTATAAATATCTACGCGCTGAATTCTGGGGCACCCAAATTTGTAAAGCAACTTATTACAAACATAAGCAATCTTATTGATAAAAATGTGCTAGTTGCAGGAGACCTTAATACCCCACTCACAGCGCTGGATAGATCCACTAAACAGAGAATCAGCATAGAAACAATGGACCTGAACAACACGTTGGAACAGATGGGCCTGACAGATATATTCAGGGCCCTTCATCCAGAATAAAAGGAATTTACATTCTTCTCAAATGCACATGGTACATTTTCCAAGATAGACCATATTTGGGGGCACAAGGAAGCCCTGAATAAGTATAAAAAAACTTGAGATCATACCGTGCAAAATTTCAGACCACGATGCTTTGAAACATGAAATCAACCACAGGAAAAAGTCTGGGAAACCCCCACGAACATTGAGGCTAAAGAACAACCTACTAAAAGATGAATAGGTCAACCAAGCAATCAGAGAAGAAATTAAAAAATACATGGAAACAAATGAAAATGAAAAAACAACAATCCAAACGCTTTGGGATGTGGCAAAGGCAGTCCCTGAGAGGGAAATGTATTGTAATCCAGGCCATCTCAAGAAACAAGAAAAATTCCAAACACAAATTCTAACAGCACACCTAAAGGAACTAGAAGCAGAACAGCTAAGACAGCCCAAACCCAGCAGAAAGAGAGAAATAACAAAGGTTAGGGCACAAATTAATCATGTGGAAACAGAAAAAGTAGTGGAACAGATCAGTGAAACCAAGAGCTAGTTCTTTGAAAAAATAAACAAAATTGATAAACCTCTAGCCAGGCTCCTCAAAAAGAAAAGAGAGAGAACCCAAATCAATAAAATCATGAATGAAAATGGAGTGATTACAACCAATCCCTCACAAATACAAACAATCATCAGAGAATATTATAAAAACTATATGCTGTCAAATTGAACAACCTGGAAGAAATAGACAAATTCCTAAATAGTCACACGCTACCAAAACTCAAACGGAAGAAATAGAAAACTTGAACAGACCCAAACCGAGTGAAGAAATTGAATCAGTTATCAAAAACCTCCCAGCAAATAAAAGTCCAGGGCCAGATGGCTTCCCTGCAGAATTTTACCAGACATTTAAAACAGAGTTAATTCCTATCCTCCTCAAGCTGTTCCAAAAAATTGAGATGGAAGGAAAACTCCCGGACTCATTCTATGAAGCCAGTATCACTTTGATTCCCAAACCAGATAGAGACCTAGCAAAAAAAAGAGAACTACAGGCCGATATGCTTGATGAACATGGATGCAAAAATTCTTAACAAGATATTAGCAAATAGAATCCAACAGCATATAAGAAGAAGTACCCACCATGATCAAGTAGGATTCATCTCTGGGTTGCAGAGATGGTTTAACATTTGCAAATCAATCAATGTGATACATCACATTAACAAAAGAAAAGATAAGAACCATATGATCCTGTCAGTAGATGCAGAGAAAGCATTTGACAAAATACAGCATCCATTCTTAATAAAAACTCTTGAGAAAGACGGGATATAAGGAACATACTTAGGCATCATAAAAGCCATTTATGCAAAGCCCACAGCTAATATCATCCTCAATGGGGAAAAACTGAGAGCCTTCCTTCTGAGATCAGGAACACGACAGGGGTGTCCACTCTCACCACTGCTATTTAAAATAGTGTTGGAGATCCTAGCATCAGCAGTCAGACAAGAAAGCAAAATAAGAGGCATCAGGATAGGCAAGGATGAATCAAACTTTCACCTTTCACAGACGACATGATACTTTTCGTGGAAAATCCAAAAGAATCCACCGAAAGCCTACTAGAAGTGATCCATGAATTTGCAAAGTTGCAGGATACAAAATCAATGTACAGAAATCGGTTGCATTCCTTTACACCAACAATGAGGCAATAGAAAGAGAAATAAATAAGATAATCCCATTCACAATTGCACCAAAAAACATCAAATACCTATGAATAAACCTCACCAAGGATGTAAAAGATCTCTACTCTGAAAACTATAAAAAAAACTTTTGAAGGAAATTGAGGAATACACAAGGAAATGGAAAAACATCTCATGCTCATGGATAGGAAGAATAAATATCGTCAAAATGCAATACTACCCAAAGCAATCTACACATTCAATGCAATGCCAATGAAAATTGCAAAAGCATTCTTCTCAAAGCTAGAGCAAACGTTCCTAAAATTTGTATGGAACCACAAAAGACCCCGAATAGCCAAAGTAATATTGAAGAAGAAAACCAAAACGGGAGGCATCACAATTCCAGACTTTAACCTCTACTACAAAGCAGTAATCATCAAGACAGAATGGTATTGGCACAAGAACAGACACATAGACCAATGGAATAGAATAGAGAACCCAGAAATGGACCCGCAAGCATATGGCCAACTAATCTTTGACAAAGCAGGAAAGAGTATCCAATGGAAAAAAGACAGCCTCTTTAACAAATGGTGCTGGTAGAACTGGACAGCAACATACAGAAGAATGAAACTAGACCACTTCCTTATACCGGTCACAAAAATAAACTCTACATGGTTGAAGGACCTGAGTGTGAGACAGGAAACCATCAAAATCCTAGAGGAGAAAGCAGGAAAAAAACTTTTTGACCTGAGCCTCAGCAATTTCATAAGTGACACATCTCAATAGGTGAGGGAATTAAAAGCAAAAATGAACTACTGGGACCTCATCAAGATAAAAAGCTTCTGTATGGCAAAGGAAACAACCAACAAAACTAATAGACAACCGATGGAATGGGAAGGGATAATTGCAAATGACATATCGGATAAAGGACTAGTATCTAAAATCTATAAAGAACTTACCAAACTCCAGACATGAAAAACAAATAGTCCAGTGAACTAGAGGGCAGAAGATATGAATAGACACTTCTCCAAAGAGGACATCCAGATGGCCAACAGACACATGAAAGGATGCTCAAAGTCACTCATCATCAGGGAAATAGAAATCAAACCACACTGAGATACCACCTCACAGCAGTCAGAGTGTCTAAAATGAATAAATCAGGAAGCTATAGATTCTGGGGGAGATGTGGAGAAGTAGGCACCCTCTTGCACTGTTGGTGGGAATGCAAACTAGTGCAGCCACTCTGGAAAACGGTGTAGAGCTTCTTCAAAAAAATGAAAATAGGTTTACCCTATGACCCAGCAATAGCACTGCTAGGAATCTACCCAAGAGACACAGGAGTGCTGATGTGTAGGGTCACGTGTACCCCAATATTCATAGTAGCACTTTCGACAATGGCCAAATCATGGAAAGAGACCAAGTATCCATCAACTGACGAATGGATAAAAAGATGTGGTACATACATACAATGTAATACTACGTGGCAAAGAGAAAAATGAAATCTGGCCATGTGTAGCAACATGGATGGATCTGAAGGGTATTATGTTAAGTGAAATAAGTCAGTCAGAAAAAGACAGATACCATATGTTTTCACGCATAGTTGGATTTTGAGACACTTAGCAAAAACCATGGGGGAGGGGAAGAAGGGAAAGCAAAGAAAGACACAGAGATGGAGGGAGACAAAACATAAGAGACTCTCAAAAACTAAGAACAACCTGATGGTGAGAGGGTGTGTAGGAGGGGGGAGAATGGGTGACGGGCATTGAAGAGGGCACTTGTTGAGATGAACACTGGGTGTTATATGGAAACCAATTTGATTATAAATTATTTAAATAAAAAAAAAGATGTTTCCTGCTTTCTTTCCTAGGGTTTCGGTGGTTTCCTGTCTCACATTCAGGTCCTTCATCCATTTAGAGTTTATTTTTGTGTATGGTGTAAGAAATTGTTCTAGTTTCATCCTTCTACACATTGTTGCCCAGGTCTCCCAGCACCATCTGTTAAAGAGGCTATTTTTTTTTCCATTGTATACTCATTCCTGCTTTGTCAAAGACTAATTGTCCATATGTTTGTGGGTCCAAATCTGGGTTCTCTATTCTATTTCATTGGTCTATGTGTCTGTTTTTGTGCCAATACCATACTGTGTTGATGATTACCACTTTGTAGTAGAGGTTAAAGTCTTGGATTGTGATGCCTCCTGCTTTGTTTTTCTTCTTCAATATTACTTTGGCTATTTGGGGTCTTTTGTGGTTTCATGCAAATTTTAGGATTGTTTCTTCTAGCTCTCTGAAAAATGCTGGCGCAATATTTATTGGGATCACATCGAATATGGAGATTGCTTTGGGTTGTATCCACATTTTAACAATATTTTTTTCTTCCAATCCATGAGCATGGAATGTTTTTCCATTTCTTTTTGTCTCCAATTTCCTTCATAAGCTTTCTATAGTTTTCAGCATACAGATATTTTACATCCTTGGTTAGGTATTCCTAGGTATTTTATGTTTTTTTCATGCAATTGTGAATGGAATCAGTTTCTCTATTTCTCTTTCTGTTGCCTCAGCAATGCTACCAATTTCTGTACATTGATTTTGTACCCTATACCCTGCGGCTTTGCTGAATTCATGTATCATTTCTAGCAGAATTTTTATGGAGTCTATAGGGTTTTCCACGTAGAGTATCATGTCATCTGGGAAAAGTGAAAGTTTGACTTAATCTTTGCCCATTCTGATGCCTTATATATAATTTCGTTGTCTGATGGCTGATTCTAGGACCTCCAACACTATGTTAAACGACAGTGGTAAGAATGGATATCCCTGCCATGTTCTGATCTCAGGGAGAAAGCTCTCATTTTTTCCCCATTAAGGGTGATATTAGCTGTGGGCTTTTCATAAATGGCTTTTATGATGCCTAAGTATGTTCCTTCTATCCCATCTTTCTCGAGAGTTTTTATTAAGAATGGATGCTGTATTTTGTCAAATGCTTTCTCTGCATCTACTGACAGGATCATATGGCTCTTATCATTTTCTTTTGTTAATGTGATGTATCACATTGATGAATTGGGAATATTGAACCAGTCCTGCAACCCAGCTATAAAACCCACTTGATCATGGTGAATAATTATTTTTATATGCTGTTGAATTTTATTTACTCGTATCTTGTTGAGACTTTTTGCATCAATATTCATCAGGGATATTGACCTGTAGTTCTCTTTCTTTGCTGGGTCTCTATCTGGTTTGGGAATCAAAGTGATGCTGTCTTCATAGAATGAGTCCGGGAGTTTTCCTTCTGTCTCAATTTTTTGGAACAGCTTGAGGACGATAGGTATTAACTCTGTTTTAAATGTCTGGTAAAATTCTGCAGGGAAGCCATCTGGCCCTGGACTTTTATTTGCTGGGAGATTTTTGATAACTTATTCAATTTCTTCACTATTTACAGGTCTGTTCAAGTTTTCTATTTCTTCCCGTTTGAGTTTTGGTAGCATGTGGCTGTTTACAATTTTTTCCATTTCTTCCAGGTTGTCCAGTTTGTTGGCATATAATATTTCATAGCATTCCCTAATTGCTTGTATTTGTGAGGAATTGGTTGTAATCACTCCCTTTTCATTTGTGATTTCATGTATTTGGGTTCTGTCTCTTTTCTTTTTGAGAAGCCTGGCTAGAGGTTTACAATTTTGTTTATTTTTTCAAAAAAACAACTCTTGGTTTCATTGATCTGTTTTGCTGTTTTTTTTTTTTTTTGTTATTCTATACTTCTTTCTGTCCTGATATGTATTATTTCTCTGCTGGGTTTGGGATGCCTTTGGTGTTCTGCTTCTAGTTCCTTTAGGTGTGCAGTTAGATTTTGTATTTGTAATTTTTCTTTTTTTTTCTGAGATAGACCTGGATTGCAATGTATTTTCCTCTTAGGACTACCTTTGCTGCATCTCAAAGTGTTTGGATTGTTGTATTTTCATTTTCATTTGTTTCTATATATTTTAAGATTTTTTCTCTAATTGCCTGGTTGACCCATTCATTCTTTAGTAGGATGTTGTTTCAGAACCTCCATGCTTTTGGGGGTTTTCCAGACTTTTTTCCTGTGGTTGATTTCAAGTTTCATAGCATTGTGATCTGAAATTGTGCACGGTATGATCTCAATTATTTTATCTTTATTGAGGGCTGGTTTGTCACTCAGTATGAGATCTATCTTGGAGAAAGTATCATGTACACTCGAGAAGAAAGTGTATTCCATTGTTTCATAATGTAATGTTCTAAATATATCTGTCAAGTCCATCTGGTCCAATGTATCGTTCAAGACCAGTGTTTCTATACTGATTCTCTGTCTAGTTTATGTATCCATTGCTGTAAGTGGAGTATTAAATCCTCTGCAATTAGCACATTCTTATCAATATGATTGCTTATGTTTGTGATTGTTTTACATATTTGGATATTCCCGCATTTGGTACATAGACATTTATAATTGTTAGCTCTTCCTGATGGATAGACCCTGTGATTATTATACAATGCCCTTCTTCATCTCCTGTTACAGACTTTACCTTAAAGTCTAGTCTGTCTGATAAAGTATGGCTACTCCAGCTTTCTTTTGACTTCCAGTAGCATGGTAGATAGTTCTCCATCTCCCCACTTTCAATCTGAGGGTGTCCTCAGTTTTTTAAAAATTTTTTAACGTTTATTTATTTTTGAGACATAGAGACAGAGCATGAGTAGGAGGAGGGCAGAGAGAGAGGGAGACACAGAATCTGACGCAAGCTCCAGGCTCTGAGCTGTCAGCACAGAGCCCAACGTGGGGCTCGAACTCACAGACCGTGAGATCATGACCTGAGGCACCCCAGGTGTCCTCAGTTTTAAAATGAGTCTCTTGTAGACAGCAAATAGATGGGTCTTGTTTTTTTTTTGTGTGTGCATTCTGATACCCTATGCCTTTTGACTGGAGCATTTAGTCCATTTACATTCAGTGTTGTTATTGAAAAATATGGGTTTAGAGTCATTGTGTTATCTGTAGGTTTCATGCTTGTAGTGATGCCTCTGGTACTTTGTGTTCCTCGCAACATTTCCTTCACAGAGTCCCCTTTAGTGTATCTCGTAGGGCTGGTTTAGTGGGGATGAATTCCTTCAGTCTTTGTTTGAAAAAAATGGTAAAACGTTTTTTTTTTTTAAAGGTAAAAAAAAAAAACCTTTGTTACCTTTATCTGGTAAAGGTAAAACCTTTATCTCCCCTTCTATTCTGAATGACAGCCTTGTTGGATAAAGGATTTTTGGCTGCATATTTTTCCTGTTAATCACATTAAAGACTTCCTGCTATTCTTTTCTGGCCTGCCAAGTTTCTGTAGATAGGTCTGCTACTACCCTTATGTGTTTACCTTTGTATGTTAAGTCCCGTTTATCCCTAGCTGCTTTCAGAATTATTATTTATCTTTGTATTTTGCCAGTGTCACTATGATGTGTTATGCAGAAGATCGATTCAAGTTACATCTGAGAGAAATTCTCTGTGCCTCTTGGATTTCAATGTCTGTTTCCTTCCCCAGGCTGGGGAAGTTCTCAGCTATGATTTTTCAAGTACCCTTCAGCCCTTTCTCTCTCTTCTTCTTCTGTAATTCCTATGATACGAATATTGTTCCATTTGATTGCTTCGTTGAGTTCTCTAATTCTCCTATCGTGCTCCTAGATCAATTTATCTCTCCTTTTCTGGACTTCCTCGTTTTCTTCTGTCTCTTCAATCTGCACCGTGGCTGCCTCCTTTTTATTTGTCACCTTATTTAGAACATGTTTCTGTTCATCCTGACCATATTTAATGTCCTTGATGTCTGCAGTAATGGAGTCCCTGCTGAATGCATTTTTCAAGCCCAGCAATTAATTTTATGAGTATTATTCTAAAATCTTTTTCAGTTATGTTGCTTATATCTGTTTTGATCAATATTTAGCTGTCACTTCTTCCTGGAATTTCTTTTGAGAAGAATTCTTCTGTTTTATCATTTTGGCTAGTTTTCTGCCTCTTTTAAGTTTTAAAAGCTTGTTATATGCTCTGTACCTGCAAGCACTGCTATATTAAAAGGGGCTCATACACTGTCCTGGGCCTGGCTGTTCAGGAGGTGTTTTTTGGATAGTGTTACTTGCTCTCTGTTGTTGTGACTTTGGTTATTTTATTTCTCTACTTGTAGTGACGTTTTGGACCCTCCACCAGGTGTACTTTGGTTTGTTCTTTGAATTAACTCTATAGGGGCTGTCTGGTTTTCCCGTTTTCTTCCTTGTAGACTCCGTCTCCTCCCTCCCAGACTCTTGGGGTTCAGAATCTTTTGGCTTCAGCCCTTCTTTGTTTAAGAGATGTGAGAAGTATGGATCCCCCTACTTCTCTGCCATGTTGGCCCAGAATCCCGAAATTCAAAGTGTCCTGAAAAAAAGCAATCAAAAGAACACAGAAAGCCCTTGCATTGTGTTCTGATGCGACCAGATCTACCTTGGGCCAGAGTGCCGCTGAAAACTCCTCAGAACTGTGGGCATGACAAACAAGGAGACCATTTTGCAGCCTGAGAAACAAGGGCTCAGGGCGAGTCCCCAGCCATTTCTAACTGGCTGGCCGCTGGGAGAGGGAACGGATCACCAATGCCCCAAAATCTGCTTTTTGTTTGTTTTCTTACCCATTTTTTTGATTCTACACATGAGTGAAATTATATATTTGCCTTTCTTAGTATGACTTACTTCATTAAGCAGAATTGTTGCAGGTTGGTGTTAAAAAGACCACCAGACACCAAGTAGAAGAGAGGCAAGGTTTTATTTTACAGCTGGGCCAAACCTGATCTCCTGATCTTAAGACGATGGTACAGAGAATGGCGCCGAACCAAGGCAGCATGGGGCTTATATGGACTTTAACAAGTCAGGTTACATTATCAATTAGTTAACTAATTACAATTTACAACATCCTACAAATTATGTAGCCAATTACATAATCAATTTACAGAAGCCAAAACAGCCGATTAATGGTTTCCCATTATTTACTCAGGTTTGTTAACCTACAATAAAAATAGCTTCTAGATCCATCTATGCTGTTACACAAGGCACGATATCATCCTTTTTAATGGATGTATAATAGTCCATTGTGTGTGTGTGTGTGTGTGTGTGTGTGTGTGTGTGTGTGTACATCCCACATCTTCCTCATCCGTTAGTCTATCAATGGATACTTACCCTGCTTTCACATTTTGGTTATTGTAAATAATGTTATAATAAATATAGGATACATACTTTCTTTTCAAATTAGTGTTTTTTTTTTCTTTGAACAAATTACATATACTGGAATTATAGAATCATATTATATTTCTGTTTTTGATTTTTTGAGTAACATTCATACTGTTACTCACAGTGATGTATCAATTTATATTGTCATCAACAGTATACAAGGGTTGCTTTTTCTCTACATTTTTTTCAACACTTGTTATCACTTGTCTTTTTCATTTTAGCATTTCTGATAGATATAGGGTGATTATTGCATTGTGGTTTTGATTTGCATTTCCCTGATGATAAGAGATGTAGAACACCTTTTCTGTGTCTGCCTGCCATGTTTCAGAGACATCTCTATGTCTTTTTTGGTAAAATCTCTTTTCAGGTCCTCTTCCCATTTTGTAATAGGATTGTTTATTTGGGTTGAGTTGTATAAATACTTTATATATTATGAATATTAACCCCTATCAGATATATTGCTTGCAAATATCTCTCCCTTTAAGTAGATTGTCTTTGTTTTTTGCTGATGGTTTTGTTCACTGTAAAAAAAGCTTTTTATTTTAACGTGGTCTCAACAGTTTTCCTTTGCTTTTGCTTCCCTTGCCTTAGAAGACATATTTAGAAAAATGTTACTACAGTAAATGTCAGAAAATACTGTCTATGTTCTCTTTTTGTATTTTCATGCTTTCAGATCTTAAATTCATATCTTTAATCCGTTTTGAGGTTATTTTTGTGTATGGAGTTAGAAAGTTGTCCAGTTTCATTATTTTGCATGCAGCTGATCAGATTTCCCAGCACCATTTAGTGAAGAGATTTATTTTCCTCATTGCACGTCCTTGCTTCCTTTGTCATAGATTGAATAAGTATAGGTTTATTTTTGAACTCTCTATTCTGTTTCATTGGTTTCATTGATCCATGTGACTTTTTGTGCCAGTACCATACTGTTTTGTTTACTATAGTTTTGTAGTATATATTGAAATCTGTAATTGTGATACTTTCAGCCTCGTTTTTCTTTCTGAAGATTGCTTTGACTATTGGTCTTTTGTGGTTCCATCGAGATTTTAGTATTATTTATTCTAGTTTTGTGAAAACTGTTATTAGTATTTTGATAAGGATTTCATTGAATTTGTAGATTGCTTGGAGAAGCATGAACATTTTAACAATATTAATTCTTCCAATTCATGGGCATGCAATATCTTTCCATTGTTTTGTCATCTTCCAGTCCTTTCATCAATATTTTATAGTTTTCCAATATAGCTCTTTTGTTCCTTGGTAAAGTTAATTACTAGGTATTTTATTCTTTTCGGTGCAATTGTAAATGGAGGTTTTTTTCCCCTTAATTTCTGTTTCTGCTACTTTATTATTGCTGCATAGAAATGCTACCAGTTTCTGGGCATTAATTTTGTGTCTTGAACCTTTACTAATTCATTTATTACTTCTAGTAGTTTTTCCGTGGAGTCTTGAAGGTTTTTTTAAAAAAATTTAATGTTTATTTATTTTTGAGAGAGAGAGGCAGAGCGTGAGCAGGAGAGGGGCAGAGATAGAGGAAGACACAGAATTTGAAGCAGGCTGCAGGCTCCAAACCATCAGCACAAAGCCTGACGTGGATCATGAGATCATGTCCTGAGCCAAAATTGGACGTTACACCAACTGGGCCACCCAGGTGCCCCTCAAGGGTTTTTTATGTATGGTACCATGACATCTACAAATGATGGCTGTATAACTTCTTCTTTACCAATATGTATACCTCTTATTCTTTTTCTTTCCTGATTGCTGTAGCTAAGACTTCCAGTACAATGTAGAATAAAAGTAGCAGGAGTGGACATCTTTGACTCATTCCTAATTTCAGAGGAAAACGTCTGCTTTTCACCATTGAGTATGATATTAGCTGCGGGTTTTTCTTATATGAATTTTTATTATGTTGAGGTATGTTCCCTCTAAATCCATTCTGTTGAGTTTTTCTCATGAATGGATGTTTAATTTTGTGAAACGTTCTTTTTTTCTGCATATCTTAAGATACTCATATGACTTTATTTTATTGATGTGGTATATCATGTTGATTGACTCTCAAATACTGAACCATCCTTGCTTCCTTGGAATTAATCCTACATGATGATTGTGAATGATCCTTATAATGTTGAGTGTGGTTTGGTACTATTTTGTTGAGGATTATTGCATATATATTCATCAGGGGTATTTTCTTAATGTTTATTTATTTATTTTCGGAGAGAGAGGGAAACAGAGAATTCCAAGGAGGCTCCATGCTGTCAGTGCAGAGCCTGATGCAGGGTTCAATCCCACAAACCATGAGATCATGACCTGACCAGAAACCAAGACTAAGCCATTCAGGTGCCCACATCAGGGATATTGTCCTGTAGTTTTATTTTTCCATGATGTCTTTTCTGGTTTTGATAACAGAGTAATCCTGGACTTGTAGAATATATTTGAGAACTTTACTTTATATTCTGTTTTTGAAGTTTCTGGATAGTAATATTAACTTTTCTTTAAATGTAGGGTAGAATTTGCCTATGAATCCATCTATTCCTGGGCTGACTGGCTTGCTTGTTTTCTTTCTTTCTTTCTTTCTTTCTTTCTTTCTTTCTTTCTTTCTTTCTTTCTTTCTTTCTTGTTTTATTTTTCTGACTCAATTTTTTTACAACTAATCAATTTGTTCTGATTTCCTAATTCTTCCTGATTCAGTTTTGGAAGAATTTTCCTGTTTCTAGCAATTTATTTATTTTTTATAGGTTGTCCAATTTATTGGTATCTAATTTTTCATAGTATTGTCTTATATTCCTTTATATTTCTGGAGTGTTAGTTGTTACTTCTACTTTTGTTTATGAATTAACATATTTTGGGCTTTCTCTTTTTTGATTAATTTTGAGCAGGATTTGTCAGTTTTATCTTTTTAAAGAAAAGATATTGGTTTCATTATTTTTAATGTTTTATTTAAGTCTCGATGCCATTTACTTCTACTCTGGTGTTTATTAATTTTTTTTGGTTATCAATTTTGGCTTTGTTTGTTCTTTTTCTAGCTCCTTTAGGTGTAAGTTTAGATTGTTTATTTGAGCATTATCTTGTTTCTTTTCTTTTTTTTGAATAATTTATGCTCAATTTGGTTTCCATACAACACCCAGTGCTCATCCCAACAAGTGCCCTCCTCTGTGACCATCACCCACATTCCCCCCTCTCACACATCCTTCTCCCCTCAGTTTGTATTTAGTCTTTGAGAGTCTACCATGTTATGTCTTCCTTCATCTCTGTGGCTTTTTTTTCCCCTTCCTTCCCCTCTTCCCTCCCCCCTGGTTTTCTGTTAGGTCTCCCAAAGCCTACCTATGTGTGGGAACATATGGCATCTGTCTTTCTCTGCCTGACTTATTTCACTCAGCATAATACCCTCCAGTTCCATCCATGTTGCCACACATGGCCAGATTTCATTCCTTCTCATTGCTACATAGTATTCCATTGTGTATATATATACCACTTATTCTTTATCCATTCAACACTTGATGGACACTTAGTCTCCTTCCATGATTTGGCTATTGTCAAAAGTGTTGCTATGAACATCGGAGTACAAGTGCCCCTATGCATCAGCAGTCCTGTATCTCCTGGGTAGATTCCTAACAGTGCTATTGCTGGGTCATAGAGTAAACCTATTTTCATTTTTTTGAGGAACCTCCACACAGTTCTCCAGAGTGGTTGCACCAGTTTGCATTCCCACCAACAGTGCAAGAGGGTGACTGTTTCTCCACATCCTCACCAGCATCTATAGTTTCCTGATTTGTTCATTTTAGTCACTCTGACTGGTGTGAGTTGGTATCTCAGTGTGGTTTTGATTTGTATTTCCCTGATGATGAGTGACACTGAGCATCGTTTCATGTGTCTGTTTGCCATTTGGATGTCTTCTTTGGAGAAGTGTCTATTCATATCTTCCACCCATTTCTTCACTGGATTATTCGTTTTTCGGGTGTGGAGTTTGGTAAGTTCTTTATAGATTTTAGATACTAGTCCTTTATCCAATATGTCATTCGCGATGACCTTTTCCCATTCCGTTGGTTGCCTATCCGTTTTGTTGGTTGTTTCTTTTGCCATGCAGAAGCTTTTTATCTTGATGAGATCCCAGTAGTTCATCTTTGCTTTTAATTCCCTTGGCTTTGGAGATGTAAGAAATTGGTGCGTCTTAGGTCAAAGAGACTTTTTCCTGCTTTCTCCTCTAGGATTTTGATGGTTTCCTGTCTCACATTCAGATCTTTCATCCATTTAGAGTTTATTTTTGTGAGTGATTTAAGGAAATGGTCTAGTTTCATTCTTTTGCATGTTGCTGTCCAGTTCTCCCAGCACCATTTATTAAAGAGGCTGTCTTTTTTTCCATTGGATACTCTTTCCCGCTTTGTCAAAGATTAGTTGGCCATATACTTGCGGGTCCATTTCTGCGTTTTCTATTCTAGTCCATTGGTCTATGTGTCTATTTTTGTGCCAATACCATACAGTCTTGATGACTACCACTTTGTAGTAGAGGTTAAAATCTGGGATATTGATGCCTCCCGCCTTGGTTTTATTCTTCAGTATTACTTTGGCTATTCGGGGTCTTTTGTGGTTCCATACAAATTTTAGGATTGTTTGCTCTAGCTTTGAGAAGAATGCTGGTGCAATTTTGATTGGAATTGCATTGAATGTGTAGATTGCTTTGGGTAGTATTGCCATTTTGACGATATTTATTCTTCCAATCCATGAGCATGGGATGTTTTTCCATTTCCTTGTGTCTTTCTCAATTTCCTTCATAAGTTTTTTTATAGTTTTCAGTATAGAGGTCTTTCACATCTTTGGTTAGGTTTATTCCTCAGTATTTTATGTTTTTTAGTGAAATTGTGAAAGAGATTAGCTTCTTTATTTCTCTTTCTATTGCCTCATTGTTGGTGTATAGAAATGCCACCGATGTCTTTACATTGATTTTGTATCCTGCAACTTTGCTGAATTCATGGATCATTTCTAGTAGGCTTTTGGTGGATTCTGACTGATTTTTCATGTAAAGTATCATGTCATCTGCAAAAAGGGAAAGTTTGACTTTCTCCTTGCCAATCTTGATGACTTTTATTCTGTTTTCTTTTCTAATTGCTGATGCTAGGAATTCCAACACTATGTTAAATAGGAGTGGGGAGAGTGGACACCTTTGTCGTTTTTCTGATCTTAAGGGGAAGGTTCTCAATTTTTCCCCATTGAGGACGATATTAGATGTGGGCTTTTCATACATGGCTTTTATGAGGTTTAAGTATGTTCCTTCTCTCCCGAATTTCTCGAGGGTTTTTATTAGGAAAGGGTATTATATTTTGTCAAATGCTTTTTCTGCATTTATTGACAGGATCATATGGTCTTATCTTTTCTTTTGTTAATGT
This sequence comes from Paguma larvata, assembly GCA_030068075.1. NCBI lineage: Eukaryota > Metazoa > Chordata > Mammalia > Carnivora > Viverridae > Paguma > Paguma larvata. The sequence continues at coordinate 74,064,308 of CM057830.1, forward strand.
GATTCATCACGTTGATTGAATTGCAAATATTGAAACAGCCCTGCAAACCAGGGATGTATCCTACCTGATCATAGTGAATAATTCTTTTCATATGCTGTTGGATTCGATTTGCTAGTATCTTGTTGAGAATTTTTGCATCCATATTCATCAGGGATATTGTCTTGTAATTCTCTTTTTTCGCTGCATCTTTATCTGGTTTAGGAATCAATGTGATGCTGGCTTCATAGAATGACTCCGGGAGATTTCCTTCAGTTTCAATTTTTTGGAACAGCTCAAGGTGGATAGGAATTAACTCTGTTTTAAATGTCTGCTAAAATTCCGCAGGGAAGCCATCTGGTTCAGGGCTTTTATGTGATGGGAGATTTTTGATAACGGATTCAATTTCTTCACTAGTAATGAGTCTGTTCATGTTTTTTATTTCTTCCCGTTTGAGTTTTGGTAGCGTGTGGCTATTTAGGAATTTTGTCTATTTCTTCTAGTTTGCCGAGTTTGGTGGCATATAATTTTTCATAGTATTCTCTGACGATTGCTTGTATTTCTGAGGGATTGGTTGTAATTACTCCTTTTTCATTCATGATTTTATCTATTTGAGTTCTCTTTCTTTTCTTTTTTAGAAGCGTGGCTGGAGGTTTGTCTATTTTATTTATTTTTTCAAAGAACCAGCTCTTGGTTTCATTGATCTGTTCCTCTCTTTTTTCTGTTTCCATATGTTTAATTTGTGCCCTGATCTTTGTTACTTCTCTCTTTCTGCTGGGTTTGAGTTGTGGTAGCTGTTCTGCTTCTAGTTCTCTTAGGCGTGCTGTTAAAATTTGTGTTATTGATTTTTCTTATTTCTTGAGGTGGGGCTGGATTGCAATATACTTCCCTCTCAAGCCTGGCTTTGCTGCATCCCAGAGCATTTGGATTGTTGTTTCATTTTCATTTGTTTTCATGTATTTTTAAATTTCTTTTCTAATTGCTTGGTTGACCCACTCATCTTTTAGTAGGTTATTCCTTACCCTCCATGTTTTTGGATACTTTCAATTTTTTATCCTGTGGTTGATTTCAAGTTTCAAACCATTGTGGTTTGACAGTGTGCATGATATGATCTCGATTCTTTTATGTTTATTCAGAGCTTCCCTGTACCCCAGAATGTGATCTATCTTGGGAAATGTACCATGTGCAGTTGGAAATTATGTAAATTCCTTTGCTTCTGGGTGAAGGACCCTGAGGATGTCAGTTAGGCCCATCTGTTCTAATGTGTCGTTCAGGGCCACTGTTTCTGTGGTGATTTTCTGTTTTGTAGATCCATCCAATGCTGAGAGTGGAGTGTTAAGGTCCCATACTATTAGGACATTTTTATCGATAAGGTTGCTTATGTTTGTAATTAGTTGCTTTACAAATTTGGGTGCCCCCGATTTCGGCGCGTAGATATTTATAATTATTAGCTCTTCCTGATGGATGGTCCCTGTGACTATTATATAATGTCCTTCTTCATCTCTTATTACATCTGTCATTTTAAGTCAAGCTTGTCTGATATAAGTGTGTCTACTCCAGCTTTCTTCTGACTTCTAGTAGCATGGTAGATAGTTCTCCATCCTCTCACTTTCAATCTGAAGGTGTCCTCAGGTCTAAGATGAGTCTCTTGAAGACAGCAAATAGATAGGTCTTGTTCCTTAATTCATTCTGTTACCCTGTGTCTTTTGATTGGTGCATTTAGTCCATTTACATTCAGTGTTAATATTGAAAAATAGGGGCTTACCATCACTGTATCATCTGTAGGTTTCATGTTTGTATGGCTGTCTCTGGTAGTTTGTGTTCTTTGCAACCTTTCCTTCATAGAGTGCCCCTCAGGATCTCTTGTAATCCTGGCTTATTTATGATGAATTCCTTCAGTTCGTATTTTTTGGGGAAAACCTTGATCTTTTCTTCTGTTCTGAATGACAGATTAGCTGGATACAGGATTCTTGGTTGCATATACTTCCTGCTCATCATATTGAAGATATCCTTGCATTCCTTTCTGGCTTTCCAAGTTTCTGTAGATAGTCTGCTACAACCCTTATGTGTCTTCCTTTGTGTATTAAGGTCCTTTTGTCCCTAACTGCTTTCAGGATTCTCTCCCTGTCTTTATATTTCGCCAGCTTCATTATGATGTGTCCTGCAGAAGGTCTATTCAAGTTACATCTGAGGGGAGTTCTCTGTGCCTCTTGGATTTTCATGCCCGTTTCCTTCCTTATGTTGGGGAAGTTCTCAGCAATGATTTGTTCCAGTTCCCCTTTGACTCCTTTGTCTCTCTCTTCTTTCTCTGAAATTCCTATGATGGGGATATTGTTTCATTTGAGTGCATCGCTCAGCTCTTGAATTCTCCTTTCCTGTTCCTGGATCAACTGCTCTCTCTTTTTACCTGCTTCCTCCTTTTCCATAATTTTATCTTCTAATGCATTTATTCTCTCCTGCCTCTTCAATCTGCACTGTGGCTGTTTCCAATTTGCTTTGTATTTCATCCAAGGCCTTTGTTAATTCTTCCTGACTGTTTTTGAGGTCCTTGAACTCTGTCGCGCGGGACCCCTTGCATTCATCTATGCTTTTTTCAAGCCCAGCAATTAGTTTTATGATTATCATTCTATATTCATGTTCTGTTCTGTTGCTTATATCTGTTTTTATCAATTCTTGAGCTGTCACTGCTTCCTGTAGATTCTTTTGAGGAGAATTCTTCCGTTTCGTCATTTTGCCTAGATGTGTTTTGGATCGTTTCTTGAAGTTGCCCTGGAAAGGAAAACAGACTGACAGACAAACAGAAAACAGAAATATTCAAAAGTACCGACAAATGATACAGACAAGCAGTTCACAACAGAAAAAAAAAAATAACAATTTACTATCTGAGGGCCATGTTCTGAATTACCAACTATACATTAAGGAAAGGATACGCAGTGTGCTGGTGGCAGAGCATATACAGAAAGAATAATGACAGGCGCGGGGAGAAGAAGGAAATGGACTTAGCCCCGGGAGAACGACTAAAGGGCTTAATACAGACTGAGAGAAATCAGAATACGGAAGGGTGCAAAGAAAAAGAAATGGAGATAGATGTTGCCCAGATGAACTTATGTGGCCTGGTTATTCCAGAAAGAGAGATAGGGAAAGTACAGAAGGAGGTGTACAACATGCCTTGAGAGAGTGGGTTAAAAGAATTTTGAAGCCAGCTAGTACCGTGGATAGCCAGCTCAGGGGTGGGGATTGGTAAGAAGGAGAAAGAAATATTTAAAAAAAGAAGAAATGACCTGGAGTTACTTCAGGCAGCTGTCTGAGCTTGGCATTCGTAGCTCCCGCTGAAAGGTGTCACTCCTGTGGGGAGGGATGTGGTTTGGTGTAGGCGGGTCCCGCCTCCACTGCCGCAGGGATGGCTTTTGGGGTGACTTCCCAGCTTGTGAGACAACAATGGCTTTCCTGCAGTCCCTCGCCACCAGTCCTGGAGTCTCTATTAGCCCCTTTATTTCTGTCTGCTCTCCACCACCGGTTTACTGGTGGGTGGCGTGCCTGCCTGCTACACCCGATTTCCCTGTAACTGTGCCGGGGTTAGAGGTGCTCCGCAGGCGGCAGCACCTCGGGCTGAATGGGTCCCTGCTGCCAGTACTGGCGGCGCAGGACTGCTGGCGGGGAAGTCCCAGCAGCGCGAGGTGAGTGCTGCTGTTTGCCACTGAACTTCTCTTCAAAAGCTTTGCATTTAGGGGCTGGATGGTAGTGGTCTCACCCTCTCTGGCCCTCTCCTTCAGATGTTGCTTGATCTCCAGTTTCCCAGCGATCTACGAAGATGCTCGCTGTCCCCTCAGCTCAGCTCCCTGAGTTCACTTAATCCGTCCCAGATTAAACTCATGGTTTCTGGGGCGTTTTCTGGTTTCGCTTTTCATTCCTTGTAGACTGTAGCACCTTTTCTCCCCAATTCTTGGAGTTGAGAGACTTTGGTTTCAGTCCTTCCCTGTTTAAAGGACAAGGGAAATACTGGATCCCCCTACTCCTCCACCATGTTGGTCCCTTCCCTCCATTACCTTGTTTCTTAAGGTAAGCATATATTGCTATGTATTTCTCTCTTAAAACTGTTTTTGCAATGTTCCAAAGATTTTGGATTGTTGTGTTTTCATTTTCATTTGTCTCCGTGAATTTTTTAACTTTTTCTTTAATTTTTTTGCTGACCTATTGGTTGTTTAGTATTAGTTCTTTAACCTGTATGGATTCATGTTTTTCTAGTTTTTTTTTTTCTTTTACTTTTTTCTCCCAGTTTTTTTTGTTTTTTTTCTTGTAGTAGTTTTTTATATTCATATCGTTGTGGTCAGAAAAGATGCATTACATGATTTAAATCTTTTTAAATTTATTGAGGCTTGTTTTACAGGCTAACACGTGATCTATTCTGGAGTATGTCTCATGTACACTACAAAATAATGTGCATTCTCTTGTTTTTGAATGGATTATTCTGTATTCATCTGTTATCATCTAGTCTAACATGTCATTCATATATAGTTTCCTTTTTGATTTTCTGCCTGGATGATCTATCTATTGATGTAAGTATGATGATAGAGTCCCCTAATATAATTTTATTACCGTTTATTTCTCTTTTCATGTACATTAATATTTGCTTTATGTATTTAGGTGCTCTAAAGTTATGTGCATATATATTTACAATATATCCTCTTGTTGGATTGATTTCTTAATCATTATGTAATGCCTTTCTTTGTCTGTTGTTACAGTCTGCCTTATAGTCTATTATATCTCTCTTAAGTGTTGCCACCCTGGCTTTATTTATTTACTTATTGACTTATTTATTTTTACTTCTCTCTGAATGGTAGGTGTTTTTCCATACCTTCATTTTGAGTCCGTATGTGTCTTTAGGTCTGAAGCGAGTCTCTTTTAGGCAGCATATGAATAGGACTTTTTAAAATATATTTCACCACCTCATGTCTTTTGATGGGAGATTTTAGGGTATTTACACCAAAAGTAATTATTGATAGGTGTGTCCTTATTGCCATTTTGTTATTTATTTTCCAGATGTTTTTGTAGTTTCTACTCTCTTCCATTCTTCTTCTCTTGCTCTCTTTATCTATGACTGATGAATTTCTGTAGTATTATTTTTTCTTTCTTTCTTTTTATTTTTTGTGCTTCTATTATAGGTTTTGGGCTTGTGGTTACCATGAAGCTCATATATAACCTCCTAAGTATATCTCAGTCTTATTACATTGATGGTCATTTAAGTTCAAGCACATTCTTAAAAGCAAACAATTTTTTTACTCCTCCATATTATATATATATATTATGTATATATATATATGTTGTCATAACATGTTATATATGTTATAACATATATAACATGTATACATATGTTATATATGTTATAACATATATATATGTTGTCATACTTTACATCTTTTTATTCATAATTTTCTGTTGTCTAATCATAGCGTTTGTTTCCACTTAAAGAAGTCTCTTTAACATTTCTTTTAAGGCTGGTTTAGTGTTGATAAACCTGTTTTACTTTTTTTTGTTTTGGAAACATGTTATCTCTCCTTCAAATCTGAATGATAATCTTGCCACATAGAGTATTCTTGGCTGTATGTTTCTTTCCTTTTTCTTTTCCTTTTCTTTTCAACACTTTGAATATATGATGCCACTCCCTTCTGGCCTACAGTTTCAGCTGAAAAAATCAACTGATAGCCTTGTAGGGTTTCCCTTGTAGGTAACTTGTTTTCTTCTCTCTCTTGCTACTTTTAAAATTCTCTCTTTATTTCTTTGATATTTAATTACTATGTGTCATTGTGTGGACTTCCATGAGTTCATCTTATTTTCTTATTTGTAACTATCTGTGTTTCTTGAACCTGGATATCTACTTCCTTCCTAGGTTATGGATGTTTTCAGATATTATTTCTTTAAATAAGCTTTCTGCACTTTTCTCTTCTTCTTCTGAGACCCCTATAATGCAAATGTTTATATGCATGATGCTATCCAGGAGATACCTTAACTTATCTTCATTTTAAAAATTATTTTCCCTTTTGTTGTTCAACTTTAGTACTTTCCATTACCTTGTTTTCCAGATTGCTTATATGTTCTTCTGCTTCTGTTAGTCACCATTGATTCCCTCTAGGGTATTTTTTATTTCAGTCATTGTATTCTTCTATTCTGATTGGCTCTCTTTTGTATTTTCAACCTCTTTATTGAAGGTCTCACTAAGTTCTTCCACTATTTTCTGTACTGAGTGAGCATTTTTACAATCATTACCTTAAATTCATTTTCAGCCATATTGCTTATCTTTGCTTCATTCAGTTCTTTTTCTGAGTTCTTATCTACTTTTTTACTTCGGGAACATTTTCCTCTGTCTCCCCGTTTTGCTTGACTTTCTGTGTTTATTTCTATGGGTTAGGTAGAGCAGCTACTTCTAAACTTGAAGGAATGATCTTGTGAATGCTTATCCTTTATGTAGACTCTGTGTGCTTAGTGACTTTTGTTGGTTTTCTGGAGCTGTCATTGGTGTGGGTTGGGGGTCTTGGGCTCTTGTGGGGACCCTGGGAAGAGAGTGGTGTCCCTGGCAGGACAGCTAGAGTTGAAATGGACATCGATCAGTGTGATTCCTGGGTTCTCTACTCACCAGATGCCCTGGCAGAACAGCCAAAACTAACACGAGGGCAAGAATGACTGTCCCAAAGCTCTACACACAGAAGGCACATTGGCAGGATAGCTTAAGCTGAAGTAGGTGTTATCCTGGAATGTTCTGGGCCTCTTTGCATAGAGGGTGCCCTTGCACGGTGGCTGTATCTAAGGCTGGGTGCAAGGTGGCAGGTCCTGAGGCTTTCTGTTCTGTAGGCATCCTGTCAGGATAGCTACAGGTGAAGTGGGTACAGACTGGATGTCCTGATGTTTTGCATGCTGAGGGCACCCTGGCAGAAGAGCTGAAGCTGAAATGGGTACAAGTCAGGGTGCTTCATGGTGCTCTGTGCAGAGGCTGCACTGGTCGGTGGCTACAGATGAGAAAGAGTGCAGGCCAGTAGGTCCTTGTGCTCTTGGAACAGAGGATGCCCTGGCATAACTGAAACTAACGTGGGTGCTTGTTGGGGAGGCGCTGGGGCTCTATTTACAGAGGACAGCTCGGCAAGATAGTTGAGGCTGAAGTGAGTATAAACCAAGGTGTTCAAGGACTCTCTGCACACAGGGTGACCTGGAGGTATGGATGGAACTGAGGTGGGGTATAGGCGGAGACGTTCTGGGATGCTCTGCATAGAGGGCACCTTGGCAGAACAGGTAACGTTGAAGTGGGTGTGGACCAATGTTGTCCCTGAGCTCTTGATTGCAAAGTATGCCTTGGCAGGAAAGCTGAAGCTGAAGTGATTACAAAGTGATTTCTCAGAGCCCTGTACACTGAGGGTGACCTGGTGAGATAGCTGAAGCTGAATGGGGTATAAACCATGGGGTCTCAGGGTGCTCACTGCAGGGGTTGCACTGGCTAAGGACTGCAGCAGAAACCATTGAGGTTGGGGGTTTTCCAGGGTGCTCCACATTGGGGGTGCCCTGGCAGGGTGGCTGGAAGTAATGATGACACTGGCCTGGGGTTTCCAAGGTGATCTCTATAGCGGCACCTTGGCAGGGAGACTGAATCTGAAGCAGGTAGCAACTGGGAGGTTCCAAAGCACTGTGCACTGAGAGTGCTCTAGCAAGCCATCTGAAACCAGAGTGCTGTGTGCCTAGAGTCTTCCAGAGTGCTTTGTGCCTGTGTCACCTTGGTGCAAAGGCTGGAGCTGTAATGAGTACTAACCATGGGTGTTCCCCTGTGCACCAATCCGTGGCCAACTTGGTGGGAGGGCTAGGACTCTTGTGGGTTAGGTACTCAAAGCTCGTTGAGGAAGTAGACTAATTAGGGCACCCAAACTGTGCACTGGTCTATGCTTTCAAAGGGGTAGGAGAGCATAGACTGTGTCCATCAGCCCCTCCCACCTAGAGAAAATTCTAGCAGTTCTTCCTCCCTGCTCATCATTTAGCAGAGTTTTAGGAATGGCTCTTTTATATGCTGGTTTCTCTTTTAAACTGCAACTTTTTTTTTGTTTTTTTTCTGTGCCCCAGTGTTACTGGGACTGGTATGAGCTAGGGGACGCAGGGCTTGCTAAAATAACAAGGTAGCTATGGCAGCTCTGAGGTTTATACCCCAGATCCTGCTCTGGTCTATGCTTTCAAGGTGAAAGGGGTACGTAAATCATATGGTTTTCCACTTCTTATGACCCAGAGAGGGTTACTCTGCCCCAGTTTGGTGGAGTTCTAGGGGTGGCTCTTTTATAATGTTAGTTGCTCTTTTAAACTGAAGCTTTTTTTCTGTACTCAAGGACAGTCAAATCTATTCATAGACCCTTAGTATTATACTTCCCCACTGCAGTTTGCAGTCAGGAGTTGTAGATCCCTTCATTACTGTGCCTGTCTCTCCTGTAATTCTCTTTGATGTTCTCTCAATATTTTGTTGTGCAGAAGCTGTTCAGTTGGTTCTCAGTTCTCCCATGGGAGGAATTACTCTATAAATAGGTGTAATTTGGTGTGTTTTATGGAACAAGTGAGTTCAGTGTCTTACATTTCCTACATTTCCATCTTGGACTGGATCTCTTATGTTCTTTAATATAGTTTTCATTATGAAAAAATCACATTATGTAAGATCCATTTTGACTATTTTAAAGCACAAAATTCAGTGGTTGTTAGTCCATTCACACTATTGTACAAATATTAGTACTAATTCCAGAATATTTTACTCTCCCTAAAAGAAACACCATACTTCTCAATTACCTTCTCCCACAATTCCTGACAACCACTAAACGGTTTTCTATCTCTAATGGATTTGCTTATTCTGAACATTTCATATAAAATGGAATCCTATGTTGCGTAAGTTTTTATGTCTGCCTTCCTTTACTCAGAATAATGTTTTTAAGGTTCATCTATATTTAGCATATGCCAGCAATTCATTCCTTTTTATAGATGAATAATACTTCATTGTATGGATATAGCACACTTTATTTAAAGATTCATTAATTGATGGAGGTTTGAGTTTTTTCCACATTTAACTATTTTGAATAATGTGTTTATGAAGTTGTGTGTACAAGTGTTTTGTGTGTGTGTGTGTGTGTGTGTGTGTGTGTGTGTGTGTGTGCATGCGCCTAATGTTTCAGTTCTCTTGGAATTTCTGGGTGATATGGTAACACTATGTTTAATTTTGGGGGAAACAATCAAAAGGTTTTCTACAATGATTGTCCCATTTCACATACACACCAAGAATATATAAGGGTTCCAGTATCTCTACATACTTGCCAGCACTTTTATTTTCCTTTTTATTCATTATTATAGCAATCTTGGTGAATATGAAGTGGTTTTTTGTGTTTTTTACTCACATTTCCCTAATGATTAATGATGTTAATCATCTTTTAACATCTGTGTTTATTGATTATCTACAAGTCCTTTTGGAAGAAATGTCTATTTAGATCTTTTGCCCATTTTTAAATTGGATTGCTAGTCTTTGTATTGTTGGATTGTATTACTTGTAAATTCTGGTTGTAAGTCCATTACCAGAAATGTGATTTGTAAATATGTTCTCCCATTCTGTGAGTTGTTTTTTTTTTTTTCATTTTCTTGATAGTATCTTTTAATGCACAAACGTTTTTAAATTTGATGAAGTCCAATTGATCTATTTTTTTTTCTTTTGTTGCTTCTGTTTTTGTTATGGTAGAGAAGAATACACTGACTAATACAAGAGAACAGATTTACTCCTAAATTTTCTTTGAAGAGCTTATAATTTTAGCTCTTAGATTTAGGTCTTTGATCCACTTTAAGGTTTTGTATATGATGTGAGGCATGTATATGAAGGAGTCCACCTTCATCATTTTACATGTGGATTTCCACTTGGTCCATACCATTCATTGAAAACATTTTTCTTTCCCCATTGAATGATCTTGACATCTGTGTTTGGCCATACATATATGAGTTTATTTCTGGACTCTGAATTTTATTCCTCTGGTGTATATACCTATTCTTATGTTAGTGCCACACTGTCTTGATTACTGTACCTTTGCAATAAGTTTTTTTAATGTTTATTCATTTTTGAGAGACAGCGATAGGGAGAGTGGTAGAGAGGCCAAGAAAGAGAGGAGACACAGAATCCGAAGCAGGCTCCAGGCTCTGAGCTGTCAGCATGGAGCCTGACACGGGACTTGAACTCACGAACTGTGAGATCGTGACCTGAGCTGAAGTCAGATGCTTAACCAACTGAGCCACCCAGGCATCCCTGCAATAAGTTTCAAAATTGGGAAAAGTGACTCTTCCAACTTTATTTTATTTTTCAAATTTGTTCTGGTTCTTCTGGGTGCCATGTATTTCTAACAACGTTAACCAACATTCCTGAAAAAATGAAGGAATAAAAATAGAGAAAATAATTCTGGGGGGAAATTAGTAATTAATGTAAACCTATTATATAAGATATTGAAATTAGTATATAACTACCATATTTTACATTATATCATACTGGTTCTTGAGCAATTCGGAATGTACAAAAGCAAATTAACACATAATTAGATTTTATATAATAAAGGTAGCACTTCATATCATTTAGTTATTGGGAAAATTGATAAACCCACTTAAAAACTTGAAACTAAATATATCCCTCATTCCTTAAATTAAAAAATCTCATATTAATTAGAGTAAATATAAACATTGAGCTATATAAGTACGAGAAGAAGTTATATGAGAATATGCTTATAATTATGAAGTTGGGAAGGTTTTTCTAAGCAAGAGACAAAATGCATAATTAATAAATATAAACAATTATTTGAATACATTACAATTTAAATATTTAAAAATATATAAAATATAAAATAAAATCGCAAACTTAAAGCATTAGTTGCAACATCTAGGATATAGGATCGATGGCATAAATATATAAACAAATTTTATAAACCAATAAGTAAAACAGAACACCCCAGTATAGTAATATATTAAATATATAAATAGACAATTCACTAAATCATAAAACAAATGTTCAGCAAACATTTTCAAAATATATACCCTTACTAAAACTCAAATAAGCATATAATGTAAAACGTAAAATTATTTTTGACCAAACATTTTGGTGAAGGCAAAAAATATTAAACTGTAATAATACATTGTTAGATAAAGTGTAAATTAATGTAAATAATTCTGCAGGACAATTTTCAGTATGTATTAAAACTTTAAAAATACATAATTATAAGTTATGTTATACTGTAATAAGAGTCTTCCATGCAAATAAGCACTACTATAATTTCCAGAAGATAAAATGTTTATAGCAGCGCTATCAACAATAGCCAAAGTATGGAAAGAGCTCAAATGTCCATCAATGGATGAATGGATAAAGAAGACGTGGTATATAAATACAATGGAGTATTACTCAGCAATCAAAAAGATTGAAATCTTGCCATTTTCAATGACATGGATGGAACTAGAGGGTATTATCCTAATCAAAATTAGAGAAAGACAAATCTAATATGACTTCACTCATATGAGGACTTTAAAATACAAAACAAATAATCATAAGGGAAGGGAAGCAAAAATAATGTAAAAACAGAGAGGGGGGCAAAAACATAAGAGACTTAAATATGGAGAACAAACAGAGGGTTACTGGAGGGGTAGAGGGAGGAGGGATGGGCTAAAGGGGTAAAGAGCATTAAGGAATATACTCCTGAAATCCTTGTTGCACTATACTAAATAACTTGGATGTAAATAAAAAAATAAATAAATAAAAATGTTTAAAAAAAGATGTTTTAAAATTTCCTATATTCATATGATGTTGTAAAAGCATCATAATGGCAGAGTGAGAAGGTTTTGGCATCCAGTGACCTATAAACTAGAATACTGGCCCTGTCAGTTATAAGCAGTGTGACATTGTCAAATTACTCTGAACTTTAATTCTTTTAGTTTAACAGAAATATAATAATATCCACCTTTCAGAATTAACAAAATTTGGTGAGGTAGTGACTTTAGCATCCTCTACTGGGATAGTGTATCTGGAAATCCAAAATTCATGTCCACTTGGAATCTGTGAATGTGACTTTATTTGTAAATAGTATCTTTGCTGATATAAGTAAGTTAAGGTGAGGTCATACTGGATTAAGGTGGTCTCTAAATCCAATATGATGGGTGCTCTTATAAGAAGAGGGAAATTTGAACAGTTTTAGGCACACAATAGAGAAGGCCTTGGGAAGACAGAGGTAGAGATTGGAGGGATGCATATGCAAGGCAAGAAATGCGAAGGATTATCAATAAATAACAACCAGAAGGTAGAAGAGGCAAGGAAGCATTTTTCCCTAGAAACTTCAAAGGGAACATGGTCCTGTCAAAACCTTGATTGTGGATTTTTGGCCTCCGGAAACATGAGAGAATAAAGTTTTATTGTTTTAAGCCACCACGTTTGTAACACTTTGTTATGTAGCACATGTATGTAGCACAGTACCTTATTAAGTAAGAGACCATTAAAGGAAAACTATTTTTATTTATTAGTGACAAGCTTTTCTCTCACACACTATTTTGGCTTATGATTTATGGTCCCTGTGATATAGGAAGTTTTATTATTTCCAGTTTTCAAAAAAGCAGCTTAGAATTAAAGGTTAAGTGTTTTGTCACGAGTCACAAAATTAAGAAGTAACTGACGATTGTTTCACATTTACTTTAATACTCATTTTTTGAAAGAGGAATCCACTTGCACTGTATGTGAGAAAGGAAACTAGTGTAGCACCTCTGGAAAACAATATGGAGGTTCCCAAAAAGTTAAAAATAAAACTACCTTATGTCTCAGCAATTGCACTACTAGGTATTTATCCAAAGAATATAAAAATACAGGTTCAAAGGGGCGCATGCATCCCGATGTTTATAGCAGCATTATCAACAATAGCCAAACTATGGAAAGAGGTGGTATGGAATAATACAATGGAATATTATTAAGCCATCAAAAAGAATTAAATCTTGCCATTTGCAACAACATGGATGGGAATAGAGTGTATTATGCTAAGTGAAATAAGTCAGTCAGAGAAAGATAAATACCATAGGAAATCACTTACATGTGCAATTTAAGAAACAAATCATATGATCGTATGTTAAGTGGAAAAAAAGAGAGGGAAATTAACCATAAGAGACTCTTAATGATAGAGAACAAACTGATGGTTGATGGACAAATGTGGGTGGGGATGGGCTAAATGGGTGATGGTTATTAAGGAGAGCCCTTGTCCTGTTGAGCACTGAGTGTTATATGTAAGTGATGAATCACTAAATTCTACTCCTGAAACCAATATTCCACTATATGTTAACTACGTAGTATCTAAATAACACTTTGAAAAGAAAAAAAATGCTCATTTTTTATTTTTTTAAATTTACTTTAAAATTTTGTTAATATTTACTTATTATTGAAAGAGAGAGAGAGTGTGTGAGTGGGGGAAGAACAGAGAGAGAGGGAGACATAGAATCCGAAGCGGGCTCCAGGCTCTGAGCTGTCAGCACAGAACCTGATGCTGGGCTTGAACCCAAGAGCCGGAGTTCATGACCTGAGCCAAAGTCAGATGCTTATCTGACTGAGCCACCCAGGCGCCCCCAAAATGTTCATTTTTAAAACATCATGTGACCTTCTTGTTTTAAATTTTACTTTGGTGACAAATAATTAGGCAAGCTTGTCTGCACCGAGTTTTGAACTGGTTGTTGGGAAATTCTGGAAACACCACGGGCCTTTAGGTCACTGTGTAATACATAAGGAAAACAGGAAATTCCAGATACTTACAGAAATTTCATAAATCAGTAATACAGAGCCTGAAAAAACAAAGCTGGTAAAAGATAATAGTTCAAGCTATTGGAGTCAAGATCAAAGCTACAAGAAGATGATATGGCCAGTCTTATTTGTACTGATGTGTTCTGTTTGAGCAAATCTTTCCATTAGAAGAAAATAAGCTAAGCTAAGAGGTCAAATTCATATCACTACTTTACATAATAAAGAGAAAGGATGCAGCACTAGCATTTACAGTTATTAGGTTATTGTTTCAATTCCTTAAGAAGCTTCATCTTAAAAAGGCCACAAAGAGGGAATTTGAACCAAGAATTCAAAATCCATAAAATATCTCCTTAAAATTCACCTAGATATCTTCCAAGATATGTCTTTTTGTATAACCAATAAACACATTGATAACCTTCATGACTCATTCTCTAATAACCACATATTTCCACTAGACATAAAAAGCCATTAAGTCCCAAGTTCTTAGTAGTATTTATTTCCAAAGTTTCGTTGGAGGTCATGTTAAGTAAAGGAAAAATGCAACCTCCAGAACATGACCCTGAACTCTTTTGCTATCTCTAACTTTAGTCGATTGACAAGCTTAGAAAGGGGAATAGTGCTTTCCATTCAATCAAAGCCCAATTCAGAGTACCCTTACCTCCATGAATTTTCCAGTAACTCCAGCCTATATTGATCTCTGTCTTCTCAGACATCCTATTTAGCTTGTCTTCAATAAATTTTCTTTCCTAACATCATTCTGTACTTACTATATGCCAGACATTGTGACAGACACATAACACACATTATCTCATTTATTGCTCACAAAAATCTGTGAGCAGGTATTTGAACAGATGTTGTGCCTACGGATTCAAATCCAACTCATGTTAGACTTTACCCTGTGCCATGTCTCTAAGCACTATTACTATTGTCCAGAAATTGAGACTAATAAGCCTCATCTCTTTAAGGGTTTCTCGGGGGCAAAAAGAGCACATCAGTTTTCACAGTTTTAGGGCCCAAATTGGTACTCCACAAATACTTATTGAATGATGGATACGAAATATGGGAAGAAGCGTATTATAGTGGAAAGAATATTCTACTGGAAGTCAAGAGAAGTAAGTCACACCACTGTTATCTTGAGGAAACAATCTCTCTGAGCTTCATTTTATTTTTTATAATATGAATGAATCATATTAGATATCTGACACTGTTTCTCACTCGGACACTAAAATGTACACCACAAGGTCCAAAGAACTGTTATTTGGAAAGCAGAGGTTTATTTTCAACAATTAAAGTAGACTGGGGAAATATTTTAAGACCATTTTAAATACTTACTTCATAGGACACTACACCTGCCATAGCTGTAAAGAAGCCTCAGTACTAGAAAGAAATGAAGTAATACCTTTTAGGTGAAGGTAATGTATAGATTTGATTTTTCTGAAAGTATTGCAGAGATAGATTCCCAGTAAGCTATCCCCTTTTCTGTCCAATCTTTTCTCCACAGTATAACCAAAGTGGCCTTTCTAAAGTTACAAAACAAATAACTTTACCAGCATGATTAAAACTCTTTGATGACTTTCATGTGCTCTTTGGAAAAAGATAAAACCTTTAAAATTGTCTCTATGGCCTCCCTGGATCTGACACCTTCATAAAACTCTAACTTCAACTTTAACTACTCTCTTCTTCAAGATGTTTATTCTCTGCTTACAGTAATACTCAACTTTTTTCATATACCCACAAGTGCTACAAGTATACTCCTCTGTGGGCTTCTTAACAGGCTCACCAAATAAAAACGCTGAGGATATATTACATGTGAAAAAATAATTGCATATTCTTAATAGTATTATTTGCAATAAACAGAAAGTGAAAAAACATAAACATTCATCAACTAATGGATGGAGAAACTGAAAAGTTTACTATCCCTACATTGTACTGTTCATACAGTGGAATATTATTCAGCCATAAAAAAAGAATGACATACTGATACACGCCAAAACGTAGATGGATCTTGAAAACTTTGTGCTAAGTGAAAAGAGCCGAACACAAAAGGCCACACATTATATGATTGTATTTGTATGAAATGTCCAGAAGAGGCAAATCCATAAACATAAAAGTAGATTGGTAGTTCCCAGGGTCCGGAATGCAGGAGAGTGGAGTGACTGCTAATAAATATAATGTTTCTTTTTAGGGTAATGGAAATGTTCTAAAATGAGATTTTAGTGATGGTTGAACAAGTCTGTGAATATTAACAAACATTCAATTGTATGCTTTAGATGGATGAAGTATGTGGTGTTTGAATTATATTTCAAAGAAACTTAAAAATGCAATTGACGGGGTGCCTGGGTGCCTCAGTGAGTTAAGCGTCCGACTCTTGATTTTGATTCAAGTCATGATCTCATGGTTCATGAGTTTGAGTCCCACTTTGGGATTGTACTGACAGCACAGAGCCTGCTTGAGATTCTCTCTCCCTCTCCCTCTCTCTCTCTCTCTCTCTCTCAAGATGCATAAATAAACTTTAAAAAATGCAATTAAAGTTGGTTTAAAAGTCATTATGGAAGTGGCAGAGGTAGAATATTCCAGTGCAAAAAGAGAAATGAATTTATGTTAGAATGTTGACATCTCAGCTTGCTGGCTGTGTGATCTTGGGTAGATCATTTCTCAGCCTTTAACTATAAAACTAAGAAAAATACAACCCATATTAGATTGTGTAAGGATTAAATGGGATAGTGTAGGTAAAAATGCTTTGTAAACTACAAAATACTATTCAAATGTAAGATCTAGTTAGATCTAGTTAATATATAGCTGCACTGTGTAATTATTATTGCAACATATAGTGGGCATGTAAAGTCCAGTATTTGACACCTGTATTTTCTTTTTTTTTTTAATTTTTTAACGTTTATTCATTTTTGAGAGACAGAGACATAGAGTGCAAGTGGGCGTGGGGCAGAGAGAGAGACACACACAGAATCCAAAGTAGGTTCCAGGCTCTGATCTGTCAGCACAGAGACTGATGTGGGGCTTGAACTCACCAATCATGAAATCATGACGTGAGCAGAAGTCAGACACTTAACTGACTGAGCCACCCCGGTGCCCCTGACACCTGTATTTTAATCCTTAGTCCTATAAACTCCCTTGATAATGATCAAAAGAGTTAATCATCAATGAAGAAAAATTCTCTTTATCTTCTTAATTTTAGAGAATGTAAAAAGTATCCTATTATATTTTGTTGATACTTAGACAAGCGAATTTTGTTCATGAGTCTCTGAACACAACATTTCCATCTAATGTTAATATTTTAGGAGGCAATTTTTTTTTAGAAAATCCAAAGAGGATAACTCTGTGGAAAAGATTTGAAAGCGAAGCTTTATAATATGACATTAAGGAGGCAGAGAAGAAAAAAGAGAAGAAAGAAGGATATCTATTTCTTTATAAATTTTTGCTAAAAATCTTGAGGTGGGGAAAGAGAAGCAAACATCTGTAGTGGTGAATTTTTTTTCCTTAAATCTAAAGGACGGCTGAAAAGCAATCTGTTGTTTGTATAGAAAGAAATGCTAGTAAAAGAGGAAGAAAATACACTTGGGGAAACATCTGCTCTGAGAAACCACTTGAAAAGTAAGCATGGGGAAACGTTTGCAAAACACACACCATATACTGTGCTGCAGAAATGAAAAGAGAATAATACAAGAAAGATCTGTATGCATAAATACTTGTAGCATCGGGAAACTTAAGTAAAAATACACTATATTGACTATTTTTCTCTTCATAAGTAATTGTCAAATATATTTTAATATTAGGTTCTATATATCATGATCACTAAAACACAGTAACCACGAATGGCATCTATTGTCCTAGCATAAGTTAACCCCCCCACTTTACTTGTGATGTGCTCATTGTAAATAGAGCAGAGTTGAAATAAAAGATGTTGTCCCTGTCTTTGACAAACTATTGGCTGACTTAGGGAGACAGAGTCAATGTCTAAAAAGGTCATATTCGCATATACTACAACATAGAATTATATGCAAATATGAGGCCAAGAACACATCATCATCATCATCAACAACAACAACATCAATTTTATATGTATATAACTGGAACTGACTGGAGTTAGTCAAGAAAGATCAGAGGTCTCACATTAGCTGCCCTTGAACCAAATCCAACCAAAATTTAGGCTTGGTTTGTTCTGGTGTGCACACACATACACAGATACTATATTGAGCATTTAAAAATTGGGAGCATTCCATAAGAAGTCAGATACCTGATTTCACCTGAAAAAGCAGATAATCGAACAAAATCGGGCTGACTTTCCTACATAGCAATAATTGGTTTGACCTGAGTCATAGCTGCCTGCTTTGAAGACAGCCTGTATTCTTTTCTCTACCATATTCCCTTCCACTCCAAAGTATATCACTAGTGCATTGGTTATGATGATTGGCATAGACACAAATCAGAGCAAAAACTTTCAAATACTGTATGTGTAAGGAACATTTGTATGTATGAACCTTTGTGTATGTATGTATGTATAAGCATGTATGATATACCTAGCCTCAGAGTACATTATGTAGGAAATATTTGAGGTGCTGATTATACATATGTTTCCTGGAATATATCCCAGAACTATAATCTCTGAGGCCAGTTGACTGAAATATCATTTTTAAGCTAGCATTATAAGTGTTCTTATATACACATAAGTATGAGAACCACCATTCTTGGCCATCTCTACTCAAATTCACTTTACTTACTGATAGAGTAATCTTAATCTAACTCTGACATGTTGCTTTGGGCTAAAACAATCTTTAATGATTCCCTTTATCTACTGAATAAAGTTCAAATCAGTCAGTTTGGCATAGAAGCCTGTTATGATCTATTCCAAGGCACTTTTTCATTATTTCCCAGCTACATAAACCTTCCATTTTTTTCAAATTAAATTATTCTTTCCTCATAAATGCCTCATACCTCTCTAACCTCTAGGCCTTGGGAGAGGTTTATCCTTATATGTGGGAATGTCTTTTTTCTATCTATCAATTAATTGATACTGAGGTTGATACCTGATTTAAGTTAGGCCAGTCAGAATTTCTCCCCAGTTGTTTCTCCCTAGGAGGTTGTAAAATCTGATAGTTATGACATTAGTGTGTTCAAATAGGTGGAGCAGAAAAGCAGAGAAAAAACTGGAATGGACCTCAGGCATCTGCATTTTTACTGACAATTAGGTGGTCCTGATGCAAAGAACATATTTTCAGAGCCAATGGTATAGGAAATAAACATTTAATAGGAATTAGAAGATCTGCTTCTTAACTGGAGTCTACCATTAACTTATCGGGTGACTTTGCATAAAGTGGTCAAGATTTCTAGGGTTCAGATTTCTCCATCTATAAAATTTAGGAGCTGTACAATGAACTCAATTATCAGAAAATGAAAGGATTGGGAATGAATACTTTTATTACAATTTGAGTTGTAATTTTTCCAATACTCTGTTCCTAAGCTGCACTTTTTAATGTTGTGAATTTGTTGAAAGCATTGTTCCATGATGTTTGGTGACCACAAAGAAATCTATTGTGTAAGATGGGAGTTGAACAATGAGAGAGAGAGAGAGAGAGAGAGAGACAGGTCCCAAAGGTGCAGTGCCAAGAGAATTAAGAAGCAGGGGACTACGACTCTCCAGGAGCTGAAGCATCAGTGTCCCGACTCAAGCCTCTTTTGTTTGCTATTTGTCTGATAACAGCAAGCACATACAATCGTAGTATTTGACATCTTGACAGGTGATGCACCTGCAGTGTATTCCATACTGAGTCATGAGTGCATTTGGCACCAGACAAAACATTCTTATCCCTGGCCTGGCATCTGTATGATGTCCTTCTGGAGAGAGCGAGCATTCCCGGCGGCTTTCTGACCTGGGACTGGAACTGCTTTCAGTTTCTTGCTGCTCCATCCCTTTGCTTCAGGACATTTTTACGGTGCCTCTGGCTTCTTGTTTTCCAACAGAACCGGATGTAGTTTTCTTTCCCTCATTGACTTCAGAGAAGAAGCTGTGGGGAAAAACAGGAAGGAAGAGTAAAAAACAGATATACTAAGTGTGAGCTGAAAGTGAGCTCATTGGGAAATGTCCACTGAAACTGAAGCTGAAATCAGAGATGGGCCAAGGGAATTAATTACAGTGCTATGGAAAAGCATCTGTGACAGGGTCTGATTCAAACCTTTTGTTGTTGCAATTTTATTATAAACTTTATGTCTAAGTGCAATATCAGTACAACAAATAAACTTTTATTTATGTGTTTGATATTTTTACCATTAGCTAAGTATTCTATTGCTATAACATTTCCTAATATCTAACATGGCCTTTGGGGGACTGACCCTGGGTAGAAATTTCCTAATTCTAGAAAATGGACTTCGTAACTCATCTGTTCTTTAAGTTACTGTAAAATGGCTGTATAAAATACTGTGTTTAATTTGAATCGGTATCCTGTTCAAGTCTATGGTAAGTATTAAGGAAAATATGGTACATTTCTTTTTTTTTTAATAATTTATTGTCCAATTGGTTTCCATACAACGCCCAGTGCTCAAGTGCCCTCCTCTGTGTCCATCATCCACTCTTCCCCCTCCCACACCCCCCTCTCCCCTCAGTTTGTTCTTATCCTTTGAGAGTCTCTCATTTCATGTCTTCCTTCCTCTCTGTGGCTTTTTTTTTTTTTTTCCTTTCCCCTCTTCCCCTCCCCCCTGGTCTTCTGCTAGGTCTCCCAAAGCCTACCTATGCATGGGAACATATGACATCTGTTCCTCTCTTCCTGACTTATTTCACTCAGCATAATATCCTCCAGTTCCATCCATGTTACCACACATGGCCAGATTTCATTCTTTCTCATTGCTGCATTTGTTAAACTAACAAAAGATCTGAGAATAATCCTTGAGTTCCAAAAAGTTTATATATGCACATATTAATATACAAACATCTATCTTACATATAGTTATGTATTGAAATAAATAATATATAATAGTATATATAGTAAGTATATATACTATATAATACTGTGTATGTACATATATATATATATATATATATATGTTTGTATATATATATATATACACACACAGTCTTAAAAATGTCCAAGCAAGTAGTTAATTTTGATAATTCAATGAGGAAATAAAATCAGTTATGCTTATTTTGGATATATTATAAAACAAATAATCAATTTATTTGTTACCAACTTATTTGTGGCAGCCTGTAGACAGTCAGTTTTCCATTTAGAAATGAATAAAACATCTCAGCTTTGTATATATCATTCCATTATGGTCTGAAGAAGATTCTGAGCATGTTGCATACCAAGTGTTCGGTGAAAAATAATGGATGTCTTATTTCTCAAAAGGAGTATTAAGTTTCCTGTAAAATTTAGGTATTTTCAAAAGACTCTCTCCCTCTCTCAGTTTTTCTTATTGATAGGCAATTTGTGTGATATGTTAGGTCAAATGTTGAAATAAATTTGTTAGGTACTTTCAAGTAAAGAATGAACTATTTGAAATGTTAGGTAATGTGAAGAAACACAAAAATAAACATCACCTTAGTATTACCTATTGCTCATATTACCTTATTTCTCTTTTGTAGTCTTCATAATCATTTTGAAAATACACAAAAAGATAGAAAACAAAGACATCAAAACCTGGGCAACCTAAGCTAATCATACACAAGATGCATAAATAGAATTTCCTAACTTAAATTTAAAGTGACAAGTGGTTAATTGAAGCATGGGAGCAGCCAAAAGTAAGGTGACTTTCAGTGCCAGAAACATTAATTGACTTGGAACATCGATTAACAGCTGAAAGCTTTTTTTTTTTTTTTTTTTTTTTTTTTTTAAGAGAACGGAAGAGTTTTATTCCCACCTGTTAGGACAGTTGCCTGGGATACACAGTCTTCACAATGAGAGTGAAGAGCTGATTACTTTAAGGAAATACTTTTGAAAGTGTCTTCAGTGTAGTTGGGCTAACTTTGGAAAACAAGATTGAAGTAGCCAAATTTGTTCTTTAAATAAACATGGCGTTCTTCATCGGAATTGTTAATTTCAAAGTTTTTGCTTTGATCAGGCAATCAGATTCTTTAATGTTTAGCTTTAAACATGCATTCTATTATGTAAACACATAAAAAAGGTAAAATTGAATAGTTATATCTTGAAAGTAAATATTTTAGATTAGTTAAACGTATTATTAGTATATTTATATTTTTTTCTCATAGTAATCTAAACACAACATAATACCTCTTTTGGGAGGGAGGGGGTTCTGGATACATTAAACTTCTCAGTGTAGATTAGGATTTGTTTACAGCAAAATAGCCTTTGTAATTGAGCTTATCTTTGTTAAAGTAATTATATACCATGATATCAATGAATGCTAGTTAAAATTCAGCCCAGAATCCCCTGATACACTGAAATTAATAAAATTATTACATTAAAGCCTCACAGGCTATAGTTTTCACACATACGATTTGATTCTTCCTCTTCAAGTATGGGATAAATCACACAAATAGTATATACATGCAAAATACATTTCTTCATGAGAAAATAAAGACTAAAATAGTATTTAGTTTATTTAAAATCCACTATAAAATTTTATAAAAAGCTAATCTTACAGAGCATACATTAGTGTCATAATTGACACTATTTTTTGTTGTTAAAACCACTTTATTGAGATATAATTAACATATAATTCACCCATTTGAAGAGGTTGGGGGTAGGATGAAAGGGAAAAAATAAAGTGCATAATTCAATGGTTTTTAGTATGTTCAGAGTTGTAAAACTACCATCAAAATCAGTTATAGAACTTCATTACCCTCCCCCCAAAAGACTTGCAGAAATATAGGCATTAATAATCAATCCTCTCTTCTCTTCTGTCCCAGGCAACAACTAGTATATATTTTTTCTCATATACATGCTTTTATAAAAATTTGTTATAAATGGAATCATACACAATGTGGTCTTTTGGCTTCTGTCACCTATCATATTTTGAAGGTTCATCCAGGTTGTAGTGTGTATCAAGACTTCATTTTTTTTTAACCAAATAACATTCTCTTGTAAAGATATAACACATTTTGTCTATACATTCATCAGCTGATGGATATTTGAGTTATTTCCACCATTTTTTGGTTGTTATGAATAATGGTATTATAAGTATCCATGTAGAAGTATGTGGATGGACATATCATTTCAATTCTTTTGGTATTTATCTAGGAGTAGAATTGCTGGGTCACATGGAAGCTTTGTGTTTAATTTTGAGGACTGCCAGAATATTTTTTATAGTAGCTACTCCACTTTACATTGCTACCAGCAGTGTAAGATAGTTCCAATTTGTATCAACACTTATTTTATATTTTTCATTAATAACATCCTAGTGGAAGTATGTATCTCATTTTGCTTTTGATTTGCATTTCCTTACTGACTAATGATGTTGAGCATCTCACCACGTGCTTATTGGCTATTTTCATGTATTCTTTGGAAAAATGGCTCCTCAGGCCTTTTTTTTTTTTTTTTTTTTTGCCAATTTGATAACCATTTGTCTTTATATAATTTAATTATAAGTGTTATTTTCATATCCTGGCTATAAATCCTTTATTATATATTTTGCAAATATTTTCTCCAATTATATGGGTTGTCTTTTTACTTTATTGATAATGTCTTTTGGAACACATTTTTTAATTTTGATTATGTCCAATTTATTTTTCCTTTGTTGCTTGTGCTTCAGGTATCATATATAATTCAAAGTATCACTGCCTCATTCAAGATCATGAGGATTTACACGTATTTTTGAATAGTTTTATATATTATACTGTAGCAAATATGGATAATGGGCACCCTCACCACATTCCAGAGCATTTTTTGTTGTTTGCTTGACTATTTGCACTATTTTAGTGAAGTCTATTTCCCCAGAAGTGTGAAGTCTTTTATATCAATCCTCAGAGGGCATTGGCTTGGGCATGTGCAGTCACTCTGGAATGATAGTGTTTTCAGGAGTCATTTAACCAAGTGTCATTTGCATGGCATTTTAGCAATCATTGCTTTTACTCTCCCTTTCCTTGTCATATCCAGCTGTTAGGCTTTACTAATTGCTGGTTCATTGTTGTATTGTTTATTTGCGTGTTTTGTTTTGTTTTTTTTGGTCTTGTTTTGTTTTGTTTTCTTTTGTTTTGTTTGAGAGAGAGCACAAGCCAGGGAGGGGCAGAAAAAGAGAAAGAGACCAAATTCGAAGCAAGCTTCAGGCTCTGAGCTGTCAGCACAGAGCTTGACATGGGGCTTGAACCCACAAACCATGAGATCATGACCTGAGCCAACGTCAGACGCTTAACTGACTGAGCAACCCAGATCCCCCTTCATTGCTTTATTTTTTTGATAATGCCCTGGAACCTAAATTGTTCCACTCTTTGATCCAATTAAATTGGGACCCCTTTGCAGGGATAGTTGTTGAGGCAGGTATTTGAGGTTTCTTCTTATGTTAGGAGGCCTCTTAGTTACCTCTTTTCCTGGTTTTCTCTGGTAAAGCATCTCACCTGTTAGTTAGCTTGTTGATCTCAAGGAGCTACCAGTCTCCTTTTATTTGTTTACCACCAAAATGCCCATTGTTTTCAAGAGAGCCCTTAGGCTTGAACTTTCCCACACTCTGCTTCAAAGAACTTCAGTTCATCTATATAGTTCTTCAGAGCTCTCTGTTCTTATAAACTTTCTCTATGCCTGGAAAAAAATTCTGGAAAACTGCTCTGAATGCTGGATATGCTGGTAGCCTCCAGCCTTCTCTGATTGCTTCCTTTTTTTTTTTTTTTACCCTACTTGCTTCTCACAGTGTTTAACCTCTGTTCTATGAGTGAGCTGGTTGAAGATCCCAAGATTAGGATCCCAGGGTTCTCTGCCTGTAGCAATTGGAATAGAGCCTGTACCCCATGAATGGAGACTTGAAGGAGGATTGAGCCTCCAACATCTCTACCACATTCACTTAGAATTTAACTTCTGTAGTGAGTAGCTTGGTGGGGGATGAGAGATGATGGTAGTCTGTCCTTCCCAGAAGATGTTACAGACGTTGAATGAGGGCTAGGAAGAGAAATAGCCCTGCGGTCTTGGTTACATTCACCTGGAGTGGAGGTGTAGTTTCTGTGATACTGAGCAGGGAAGGATAAGAGACAGAATGAGTAATGGTTTAAATTTTAAAGACTTTTGTTGTCCCTATCAAGTTTGGTATATTTTTTTGAAAAAAAACTTTCTTCACTGGCACTATACCCTTAGATCTATTTATAGAGATTGAACATAGATAGATGATCAATAGAAATATAGCTAGATATAGATTTGATATAGATTTATAGATATATAGATCTATGTCACAGGCTTTGAGTTTGGAGCTCTCTCTTGTCCAGCAAGAGAGCGAATGCAGAATTGAATATGAGAGAGGCTAATGTCTGGGAGGAGACAAAAGTCCAGAGAAACGGTCCTTGCTCCATATTTATTAGGATAAAAAGGCTTACAAATGTAATCGACGTGCAGAAAGAGAAAATGAAACAGTGATCATTAACTCAAGTGTGTGAGGGAAAATGGGTTTCAAAGATATGCAGTGTTAGGGGGTTGGCTCAATAGAAAACTAAATCCTGGCATCAAGTAGATGGCTCTTTATGGCAGGCACCAGGTGCCGGGTCTGTTTATCTTAACTTGCCTAGGGGATAAGGCAAATAGAGTATGCTATCTTTGGTTTTCTAATTAGCTCAGGGCAATTTCACCCTGCTTCGGCAGTCTATAACCTATTCTGGAAGCTTTCCTCTTGTGAAAGCAACTTTCTGCTTTACATTTTTGTTCTATGCTGGGGGCACTTTTGCCCTGTTTACCTAATCTCGGATGCTTTTGTCCTAAGCCTTATGAACCTATTGGTACAAGCTATAAAATTCCTTAACTTATTCTCCACAGGCCTCCGCCCTTTTATTTTTCTTGGTTCTTCTAGTTTTGTGTTCGAGGACCATCATGATGAGCTCTTGGTCCTTCTTTTGCTTTGGGGTGGCTTGAAGGGTGATTCTGCAAAGACATAAAAAGAGACACAGTAAAGGCATTCCACTTACCAGAGTTATCCAGAATTTGAGATTTGTGCTGGCTGTAAGTGAAAAAGGATTTAGGTGACACCACATTGCCCAGGAATCAGCCTATTTATTTCTAAGTTGCTCTTCTGCATATTGTAGCAGTTGGTGCAAGGTCACATCTAAATTTTCCAAATTGTTAGAAAGGTAGGAAGAAAAAAACACTGTGAAGATGTGTCTGGACAGCATTCCAAGATTGGGAGTGATTATAAGGAACACCAGTCATACAAATATGCTGGTTTATAGGGTCACAGGGTAGTTTAGAGTAGAGGAGCAAGGCCTCCTGTCTTTTTCCAATAAATTCCACTGTGACCTCAAGAGCTTTGAGGTGGGCCAAAACTTGCCTATCAATAGAAGTTTGGCTTATTAATCATTTGGTAGTGTTGACCATAAATTTATTAAGGACATGGACTGTTTGTATAGCATGATGCAGGCTGATTCCAGCGACAGTGGCAGAGATGATAATGCCTATTGCTGCTACGATGCCCATGATTAACAGGCCAACCAATCTTTTTTGTCTTATAGCTGAGTACCAGTGACAAACAAGCTTGGAAAATGTGCCTAGTCCCAACGGATGCATATAAAGTTCAGAGCTATTAACAGGAATCCAAGCTGGGACATGCTAAGTACTAATAAAGAGGAGATATTTAATTGGGTAATGTTAACATTATTTACACAGAACATGAACCAGCCCTGGGAGGTAAAGATGTTATAATTATTTTCTATTTGTTTCATCTGTAAAGTGGAGGTAACAGAGAGAATGTAAGAAGAGAATGTAAGAAGAAGTGACACGGATAGTGGTCCATGCAAAGTGATCTTTGTGTAGAGAGACCCAAATTAGGTTAATATGTATATTTATATAAATTTCACCATGGCTCACAGTATGAGTGAAGAAGGGAAGGTCTAACTTCCAAAGATTAACAAGCCAAGGTACTTCTAATTTCCCTTTATGTGCAGAAATTACAGGGCCAGACAAGCCCCCGTCTTTCCAAAAAATATTCTCCCTACTAGATTGGTCATAAGGTATAGTTTTATATCAATATTTTTTTTCAAGATGTACTGTAGTACCCCTGTCAATAATAGTCCATTTACCCCAGTGAAGATTATTCTCAATTTCTCCATAACATGTTGTCAAAGGAATATTATTCCAGAGGTGGTCTGAATATTTGAGACTAGAGCAAGTTAGAACACTAGAAGTGTGAGATATATTTGTTTATTGAGGTATATCAAAGCTCGTGGCTGAGAAAAAAAGTAAAATTGTCTTGCTTTATAGAGGTTTTGGGCTGTACACATAAAAGCCAGTTCATTCATAGTTTGAGACAAGCAGAAATGTTGCTATGTTTGGTAACACACATAGGAGGTGCTGGAGTAAGCCACCATTGAGGTCTGGGCATATAAAGCCAATGCTCTTGTTCAGTTTGCAAGGGCAGGTTAAGGTTGGCTCCTCTCATGAACTCAGTGTCATTATTGATAATAGGAACATCCTGGTCTAGGAGTGTTAAATGGTCAAATATAGATGGGTTAAGGAGATGAGTCTGATATGAATTTTGAGCTTGACCTGGACAAATGAAGGCAAAGAGAAGAATCAGGTTTACACATATCAAATTCCTGTCAGTGATGGAGTTCATGGCCATCAGATGCGAATCAGGGGTATATGCAATACCATTGTATTGCAAGACGATGATGGCCTGGCTAGACAGGCATTTAATGCTTCCCCATGTTATATCAGAGATTTGTGTTTGTGGAGTGGTTTTAGGCTGAGGAATCAATGAAGAAACTTCTTCATCCTGAAAAAGGGGGGCAGTGGCTGTTCATTCAGAGTCATTCTCTGGAAGTTCTAGTTCATTTGAAGTATTCTGGGGGTCTCCACAATGCCATGGTATGGCTTCACCAACCTGGAAGGAAATCACAGAGGTCTGGAATCTGAAAGAACACAAGCATATCCTCAACCCCAGGTGAGAATTTTAGTGGGCCCACGTGGGCCCATTTCAGGGGTTTTATACCACGATAGGGTGAGAAGATTTATCTGATTTTGAAGACTGTCGTTCAGCTGCAATTAGTCCTTGAGGGTCAAGATTTTAAAAGTTAAGAGCAATCATAAAAACAGTTGATGAGAAGTTGAGGTTGTAATGTAGACAGCCATGGGTATTTCCCCCTTTTTTGTTTTTTTTTAACACAGTTTTGAGTGTGTTATGTGCTCATTTTACAATTGCTTGGCCTTGTGGATTATAAGGAAAGAGTAATTCCAACCAAGGCTTGAGTAAAACAACTCAAAAGAGCATGTTGTCCTGCTGTTTTACCCTTGTTGTTAAAAATCATATTATTTATTTATTTATTTACCTACTTATTTATCTATCTGTCTAGCTAGCTAGCTATCATCTAGCTATTTTTTACCTTTAACAAAAATATATTCTCATTTTTTGTATCTTTCTTACATATCTCTTACTTTTTGATATACAGAGTTACTTTCCTTATTTCCATAACCTTAATCACATTTAACAGAATTTTAACTCTTAGATACCTTAGTCTCCAGTGAAAACTAAGTAGTAACCAATTGTGAACTATCTGTTACATCAGAATTTTTTTAGGTGGCAAACTTATGAATCCATTAAGCATAAAGATTATTTTTTACCATGTTTAAATATTCTTAGTGTTTTTTTTTTTTTTTTACCATAGAAACCAGAAGCACAAACCTATGTTTAGTAAACAGTGCTTCAGCATTCCATTTGATTTGGAAAAGGCCTAAATGTCCAATGAACTTAATTCAATTTATCATTCAACAAAAACATTAGGGGCGCCTGGGTGGCTCAGTTGGTTAAGTGGCCGACTTCAACTCAGGTCATGATCTCACGGTCTGTGAGTTCGAGCCCCACGTCGGGCTCTGTGCTGACGGCTCATCAGAGCCTGGAGCCTGCTTCGGATTCTGTGTCTCCCTCTCTCTCTGCCCTTCTTCTGCTCACATTCTCTCTCTATGTCTCTTAAGAATAATTAAACGTTTAAAAAAAAAAGAAAAACATTAAAGTTTCAGGTTACCAAAGACCCTGAAAGCTATTTTAATAATTACCCATAAAAACTATAAGACAGAGTTAACCATTACTTTAAGTCATCCTTTTGCTAACAAATGGGAACAGAGATAACATGAGCTTATTTGACCTTCAGTAAGCCTTAGTAGAATAAAATTTTGCTATTTAATTCTGATAATTTAAAAGACATGTCTACCTTACTTACATTTCATCTGTGTCCCCTCAAAAGTTTACCAGTGTCATTTTTTTCCCCCAGGGAGCCAGTGAGGAAACCTGAAATGGGTAGCATAAGTTTAAGTGGGTGATTTTTGCTCCTAGACAATGCAGGAAGGAGGAACTGATGCTGTCTGAGGCATTGAAGAGCCAGATATGCAGGCCATACCCCAGGTGATGCAGAAACAGGAGGAGGGGGAAGGGAAGGCAGAAAAGGTGAGATGCCACCAAGAGGCCTGGAGGCAGATAAAGGCACAGAGGGCAGAGCAAGAATTCTCCTGTTCCTAGAGCCTGTCGGCTTAGACAGATGAACAGACACAGATTTTGCTTTGTTTTGTTTTCTTTTGTTTTCCACTAGTGAAATTAGGCAGTCCATATCAGGCCAGAGAAGACAGGAAAGTTACGCTAAACAAAAGGAGTTTGGTCAGCTGCTTGGAAATATTCCTTAAAGTCTCCATCCCAAGGTAGACTAACCAGAGACAATTGGCTCTAATCATCATAGTTATTAACCCAAGAAATGAATAAAGGAGAAATTCCCACATATATTAGAGTAACCAGAGTGTATTGGGAGAAACAGTGAGAGACAGAGTTAGCTTCCCCTTCAATAGGGATGGCCTGCGTAAAATACATTGCAGTATTTTAGTGCATTGTTTTACTGACAATCATTGGAATCTGGGCTTGCTACCTTGATTGGACATATTGTCCTGTGCTGGACAGTTGTTTAAAAGATACTGGAATAGCAGCATCAAAGTTTTGCATAATACAAGTCATGCAAGCATCATGAAACTCTTGGGTGTAGACAGCATATTGGCTGGGGTTGAAAAAATTTTATAAGAGAGTCCCAGCCCCAGGCATACATGGAATAAGTGCCACAAATAGTTTCTAAAATGCCAGTTGTAAAAAGGCTGTGGAGGCCATACAGATGAACTGATTTCTGTAATTCTTTTACTATTTGAAAAGGCAGGTCTTCATGGACATATTGCCCATTTTGCCTGATAACAGGAAACATCTGGAATTCATTGGCCTTACCGTCTTCCTTAATGTACTTTTGAATTGGGGTAAGGACCTTATCAGAACCAGTCTATGAGGTTTTTACAGGCTCCATATTGTCTCACCTTTTTGAGGGAAGGATAGTATCTTTCAGCTGTAAAGGCACCGAAGGCACAGGCTGACTATAAAAGAGCTCCGATTTATCCTC
The DNA here is from genome assembly GCA_030068075.1 of Paguma larvata. Classification (NCBI taxonomy): domain Eukaryota; kingdom Metazoa; phylum Chordata; class Mammalia; order Carnivora; family Viverridae; genus Paguma; species Paguma larvata. The sequence continues at coordinate 74,094,589 of CM057830.1, forward strand.
TATTTTTGGGTAGTTCTACATCTTTATATACATCGTCTGAACTCAAGGGGAGAAGGTCAGTATAGGGAAAGGATCAAGTGAGAACTACCTCAGGGGAGGACATTAGCCCCCTTAGAATGCTGAGCTTTTAATGTTTTCACTACTTGTTCCCAAATAGCAAGATCATAGGTTCCTTGTCTTGGGAACCAAGGGCAGTGTTGCTAGGTAATCATTAATAATTTAAGGAGTCCTTTCTGATTGAGGACAGTGCCAGTCACCTTTCCCAATGAGTGTAAAATCGAATATATTGTTTCTGCTCTGGGGATAGGGAATCCTCCATAATAAGTCTCTCAAATGTTCCACCGCAGCGAATTCTAATATAGTTTCACTTTTCTCTTACCTCATCATGAAGAGATTGAAGTCCAGCACATTTTTTTGTGGAGCTCTTTAGCTGTTCTGCAGCGTTCTGTAGTCCTTGAGTCGCACTACTCTTTGGTCATGTAGGCTTCTAGTCATCTCGGCTTCTAGTCAAATTGGGGTCACCATCTGCCGCAGACTTTGAGTCTGTAGTTCTTTCTTATCCATCAAGAGAATGGATGCAGAATTAAATATGAGAAAGGCTAATGTCTGGGATGAGACAAGAGTCCCAAGTTAGCATCCTTGCTCTATATTTATTAGGATCAAAAGGCTTACAAGTGTGATTGATGTGCAGAAAGAGAAAATGAAACAGTTATCATTAACTCAAGTGTGTGAGAGAAAGGGATTTCAAAGATATGCAGTGTTAGGGGTTTGGGTTAATACAAAACAAAATCCTGGCACCAAGTAGATGGCTGTTTAGGGCAGGCACCCAGTGCTGTGTCTATTTATCTTAACTTGCCTAGGGGATAAGACAGATAGAGCATGCTACCTCAGGTTCAATAAGGCACCTTTTTTTTTTTTCTTTTGCCAATTAGCTATGGGCAATTTCACACTGTCATGGCAGTCTATTGTCCTGTTTACCTGTTTACCTATTCTGGACACTTTCATCCTGTGAAAGCAGCTTTCTGTTCTATCTTTTTATGGTATGCTGGGGGTGCTTTAGCCCTGTTCACCTATTCTCAGATGCTTTTGTCCTAAGCCATGTTAACCCATTGGTACAAGCTCAGGAAATCCCTAAACTTATTGCCCACAGATCTATACAGATAGACAGATATAGATTATATAGAGATATGAACATATGTCTATATCTATATCTAATCTATAGACATATCGATATATAATATAGAGATATGTGCATATTTGTATGTATATATTTGTGTATAGCTATATCTAATCTATACCCCTGTTTATCTTATCTATTTGTCTGTCTTTTTACTCACTATGCTTATTTTATTGGGGAGCAGCTTCATGGAGCTCCTCATGCTGCCATTCCAGATTTGTAATTTCTTTCTCTTTAAAGAAACATAAGCTTATTAATGTTCTTGTTCTTTTGAGGATCATTGTTCTTTTGTATTGTATGTCAGGTCAAAGATTACTTATCTTGTTTTGTCTATAGTTATATTACCTCTAAAATTTATTTCTTAGGTGACATTATTATTTTTGAAAGATAAAGCAATCAAGATTTATGCTTCTTTATGTGACACAAACACAAACATATATTTACAATACACATTTTACTATACTTAGAAGCTATTATTTGCTCAGCAATTTTTCACCCCTAGAAACAGTATCAGACATCATGTTTCATTCTGTGAATTTCTTCTCTCATACTCCAACAAACATAATATTTATCGCTGAGAACCTAAAAGTTCGGCGAATCACTAAAACTGGGTCAAATAATGCCTTGCCCTAAGTTACATTTTCTGTAGCTCAGAGTAAGAGAGACATTTTTCCTCTACATCATGAGCTGATATGATATAAACCTGAAGCTACTTCTGGGTACAGGAATTTTCCACATAGTAGGAGAGAAGTAAGATAACACATAGAAAAGTGGTCATTAAATGAAAGAAACATAAGGAAATGGACAGAGAGAGAGAGAGAGAGAGAGAGAGAGAAAGAGAGAGAGAGAAAGAGATATTTAGTGAGAGAAAGACAATAATATTGTTTGAGACTCTGAATATTGTTTGTGAGGCCAGATATAAGTCTGAACTTTCTATATAGAGGAATCCATAAATCCCCTTTTTCCTTAAAATTGTTTTGGGTTGGCTTTGTCTCACTTGCAATTGAAAGAGCCTTGATTAATACATCATATGTGTACATACATTATAACTGCAAAGACATAAAAAGATCATATTTGTGTATGCACATACATAACAATAAAAATGTGTATACTAGAGATTATAAGAAATCATGAATGTTAAAGACATGACAAAACAAAACTGACAAATTCTTTAAATCTAAATTTTCTTATTAGAGTATTCAAGTAATCTCACTCTGTAGAGCAAATTTTTCAATTTTTTTTAAATGTAATAGAATCAAATTTCAATCATAATTACAGAGGTCCTACTTGTGTCAGTACCCAATTATACTTAGAAAACAGGAAGATCTTATCAAAGTGTCTTAACAATATTGTGGTTTGTCTTTTACAATAAGATGCCTAGGTTTCTGCAGTTCCACAGTGCCAACAATGACCTTGTTTTTTTTTTTTCCATCCTTGTCTTCTGCCATTCTTAGTGTATGGGCTTTTGTTCTTGTGTTTATTGTCTCATGGTTACAAAATAACCGCTGTGTGACCAGGTTTCATATCAAAGTTACAGTCAAGATGGAAGACAAAGAGGCAAAAGGACAAAGGTGAAAAAGTGATGGTAATTGCTGAGAGGGCAATTATAAGAATTTAGGACACAGTAGCAAGGTTTTGGATATAAGTATGGATTTGGGACTCCCTGATATATGGATAGTAATGAATCTATGGGACTGGATGAGATAAACTATAGAGAGAATGGAGAGTTAAAAGACAAGGGAGGTGGCAAAAACACCAGAAAATTCCAACTGTTAAAAACCACGGCTCATATGGCCAACAAACACATGAAAAAAATGTTCAACGTTATTGGTCAATAAGGAAATGGGATTTAAGGGGTGCCTGGTTGGCTCAGTCAGTTAAGCATTCAAATCTTGATTTCAGCTCAGGTCATGATCTCAGGGTTTGTAAGATAGAGCCCAGCGTCAGGTTTTATGCTGACAGTGTAGAGCCTGCTTGGGATTTTCTGTCTTCCTCTTTCCCTCTCCCTCTCTTATGCTTTCTGTCTAAAAATAAAGAAATAAACATTAAAAAAAAAGAAAATGGAATTTTAAACAGAATAGGATCACATACATATACACATTCAAAGACATGCATGTGCATATATACACACACATACCAGAATGGGCAAAATTAGAAAGACTGAACATATCAAGTATTGTCAAAAATGTGGATCAAGTTGAACATTCATATACTGCTGGTAGAAGTGTTGGAAAACTGGGGGAATATATCAAAGATAAACATGTGTCTATCATATAGACCAGCAATGCCATTCTTGGGCAAATACTCATAGAAGTCATGTTTATGTTCACCAAAAAATACATATAGACATGTTTGTAGCAGTATCATCTGTAGGAGCCAAGAATTTTAAATAACCTTAATATTTAATAATAGTAGAATACATTGCAGAATATTTATACAATGGAATATTACACAGCAATAAAAAGAAGTAATGCTATACATAACAGGAATGATCCTCATAGATAAAATGATTACGGAGAGAAATAAGACATAAATGAGTATATATGGGGATAGACAGCAGAACAGTGACTACCTCTTGAAGGATATAAATTGGAAACTGCATGAGAGACCCTTTTGGTATTCTATGTTCTATGTTTTTTTTAATTATCTATCTATCTAGCTGCTAGCTATCATCTATCTATTATAATCATTTATCTATTCTCTAATATATCCTATCTTTGTTCCCTGAAAAGTATTTGAAATAATTACAAATCAATAGTAATATCACTAGTGCCCTCAGTTTTCAATCTTAAAAATATAATTCTCATTAAAAGAAACCAAGATTTCTTGAGGAAAATGACAGTTTCCAGGAATAAGGGATGGGATGTAGATGATAGAGTTGGGACATTCTGAGATATCACATAGAAAGCTATCAATGATTATAAGGGTCATGTCAAAAGGACTCAAAAGATAACTTTGGTGAGGCCCCACTGGCCAAAAATAAGAAAACTTTGAGCTTCAATAAAGATAAGTATTGCAAGATTGAAATCTAAAAATTGTTTTTAATTCTTGAGTTTTAAATTATATTGAACAAGAAAATGATTGTTTTTTTTTTCTGAGGGTGACGTAACTGATTCATTATCTTCAAAACAGGCTGGATAAATAGAGTGAACTGTGTTTATACTACTTTTCCTATGTAAAGTCTAACAATTGATAATCAAATTCTATATGAGAAGAATAGTCTTCTTATAAAATTCTTCAGGTGAATAAATGAATATAAAATAATTGAATTAATATATATCAGTTTTACCTCTCAAATTATTTAATAGATTCGTGCTTTGAATATCAGTGGTTGCTAATATGAGGGAGAGGGAGTGGGAGATAGTGGGGATAGAGAGAGACAGAGACAGAAAACCAAGAATTATGTGGCTCCTGATAAAATAACAAAATATTGCCTCCATTCTTGATGAAGGATTTTAACCTGAGTTTCTTCAAGCCTTGGATCTAGGTGTCAATCTTCAGGAAATACAAAGAAAGTTTTAAACTACACCATTTGTGTTCAATAAATAGAAACTTGACTGTGGGAAAGTCTACAATTTTAATATCTCATGTTCTTTAGCAAGTAAATTATAAAATAGAAAGAAAAGATGAAGGAATACACTGATTGTAATAGACATAAAGCATTTCACATAATTTATCACATATAACATATTTTTTAAAAATGGCAGACTAAACTATAATATCTAGGGATGCAAACCTGGGTAACAAAACTATCAAGAAAAGCAAGTAAGAAATTACTATAAAAGTCAAAATGTGGCGTTTTTTGAAAGAAAGTAGGAACTGTGATAAAAATAAAGCACATGGTGGGAACTCTTGGATAATTGAACAAATTCTATTTCTTGAGTTGGGTGATGGTTACATAAATATATAGCATATATTTACTTAGTGTTATTTTCTCTATTTTATTTATTTTTAAAATAAAAAGTTAAAACCTAAAATAATTTTAAATACAAATCATAAAAATAAATGTGCCATAATTTCATTTTTTAGGAGATAAAAACAAAGAATTTTTCAACAGCAATTCCATACTAAAAGAAAAATTAAAGATAACGTTTTTAAAGAAGGAAAATGATCTCAAATGGAAATTGAAAATGCAGACGGAAATGCTTAACACCAAGAAGGACAAATATGTGAATAGGTATAAATGAATATTGATTCTTGAATAAACAACCACAAAGTTATAAGGAATTTTAAATATACGTATAAGATTATATATCAAGGGAGTGGAAATAACTTACTTAAAAGCTCTAAGTTTCTGCAAGTATCAAAGAAGTGGTAAAAATAATAATTTTTACACAGTATGAAAAGTAAGGCATATGAGTTGTAATATTTGGGGTCATTACTATATTAGTAAAATAATATGCAACTATAAAGTTAAAGAAAGTAAATATACCTAACTATATAGAAATTACATTAAATGAAATGGGCAAAATAACCCAAGTTAAAAGATTATCATAGTTTATTTAAAAAAAAGACCCGGCCATATGTTATTTGAAAAAAAAATAAATAAATAAATATAAAGAGAGAAAAAGTTTAAAAGAAAAATAAGCAAGAAACATACACCATATAAACAACTAATAAAAAGTTACCTGGTATAGCTCTACCAGCATTAGACATAGTAGATGTTAGAGGAAAAACATTACTGGGGATAAATAGGGACATTCATAATAAATAGTAAAGGTGTTAGTTTAACAGCAAAATAACATAATTCTAAATCTCCTTGTAGTTAACACCATAGCTATAAGTATATAAAGCAGAAATTAACAAAAATAAAAAGAGATATAGAAAATTCACAATTATAGTAATAGTCTATATCATATTTCTTTTAATGGATAACAGAACACCAAGCCAAAAAAAAAAAAAAAAGAAAAATAAAGAAAAAAAAAAGATGATATAGAGATTTGAACTATACAATTAAGTTGACCTAATTGACATGTAGAGCACATGCCTGATAATGACAGACTTCAGATTCTTTCCAAATATGTAATAACATAAACCATAGACTAGTCCATAAAGTCTCAATCCATTTCAAACTATCAAATCACTCAGATTTTGTTTTCTGACCATAACTGAATTAAACTAAAACTCAATAAGAAAGTAAAAATTATATAAAATTCTACTGCTGGAAATTACATAATCGTTTTTTTTTTATTTTAGAGAGAGAGAGAGAGAGAGAGAGAGAGAGAGAGTATGAGTATGGGAAAGGGGCAGTGGGAGAGAGATAGAATCTCTAACAGTTTCCATGTTGACCATGGAGCCCAATATGGGGCTTGGTCCCATGACCCTGGGATCATGACCTGAGCTAAAATCAAGAGTCAGATGTTCAACTGACTGAACCAGCCAGGTGCCCCAGGAAATCCATTTCTAAATAATACATGGGCACTATGGTATGACAAAACAAAACTTGGGGAATGCAGCCTAATCAAGTGCCTAGAGGGAAATTCATTACTTTAAATATTATATTAGAAAAGAAAAAAGACTAAAAGTAGAGAAAATCAGTAAAGCCAAATATTGTTTTCTTACACTAATAGAAATGATAAATCTCAAGAAAAATTGATCAAGAAAATAAAAGGGAGAACAAGGACATTACAGATTCTACAGATGTTTCGAAAAATTAGAGGTTATTAGAATGACTATCTAGATGCTTTTAATAGTTTGCATGAAATGGAATATTCCTCGAAAAGCACCAACTGACAAACCTGACAGAGAATACTAAAAATATTTATACTCTGACTTCTAGGGGCCCCGAATGGCTCAGTCAGTTAAGTATCTGACTCTTTATTTCAGCTCAGTTCATGATCTTGAGGTTCGTGAGTTCAAGCCCCTCATTGACCTCTGTGCTGACAGCACAGAGCCTGCTTTGGATTTTCTTTCTCCATCTCTCTCTCTGCCACTCTCCAACTTGTGCACTCTCTCTCGAAATAAATAAACATTTTTACAAAATAAAAATATATTTATACACTGACTTCTATTAAAGAATATAATTCTGTCAAATTCTTACATATGCACATGCACACACACACGTGCATACACAAGCACACACGCAAACACACACACATAGGCTCACATAGATTTACTAATAAATTCTTCGAATATTTAGGAAATAAATACCACAAATTTTGTATAAACTCTTCCAGAAAACAGAAGAGGGAACACTGCTTTAATCTGTTTAAGGACAGCATAACCTAAATTCTATAGTCTGACAGCATAGCAGGAAAGAAGAATTTCAGATCAGTCTCTTACCTATGTATATGCCAAAATAATAAAATATTAGCAAATTAAAATTATCGATACATTAAACGGATAATACATTATATCCAACTGAAATTTGTTTTAGTTATGTTGTATCATACCTGTACTTAAGAGGGCTTTATAGTCAAAAAATCAGTTACGTTAATAGAAAAAAATCAGGCAATTCATATGATCGTCCTGACTGATGCAGACAAAATATTTGAAGAAATTCAGCACTATCCAGGATAAAACTATCAGCAAGCTGAGGATATAATAAAGCTTGCTTAATGTGGCAGAGATCATGTTTTATTTATCTACTACTGCCAAAACAAATTAGTGCAAATTTAGCAGCCTAAAACAACATATTTCATATGTTCTGTGATCAGAAGTCTGGTTGGATTTGGCTGAAATGAATACTTTGGTCAGGCTGCATTTCTTACAGAAAGTTCTGGGAAAGGACCTGCTTCCAAACTTATTCAGGTTTTTGGAAGAATTCAGTATTGCAGTAGCAAGACTAAAGTTTCTGTTTCCTTGAAAGCTATCACCTGGTGGCTGTTCTTACCTTCTAGAGGTCTCTGGTTGCCCTTGTAAATGGCTCCAATGCAATGATGTGGTGAACCCTTCTCATCCTTAGCATCTCTCTGAGTACCTCTGGTGCATTTCTTCTTCTTCTCTTTCACTTCCTCTCTATAACTCTAGTTAGAGAAATTGCTCTGCTATTAGACTCCTGTGATCAGATTGGGCCCACCTGGATTATCTCACTATTTTAAAGTATGTAGTCTTAATTATAGCTACAAAGTCTCTTTGTCAATATAATTTAATATATTCATGAATTCCAGAGATAAAGCATGGACGTTTCAGAGGATTGTACTTGTCACTGTAAGACATCTAAAAAAACATATGATAATTAGGAAATACTGGAAAAAAATTTAGTGACTTCAAGAATGAGACAAGACTGCCCACTACCATTGATTGTATTCAGTACTCTACTAAAGAGTTTAGTTTGAGAAGGATAGAGAAATAAATTAAAAAGTATAAGGTTTGGAAAGCAAATAATAAAACCCTTGTTAGTTTTATAACTAGAAAATCCAAAAGTGACTATGTACCAGCATCATATAAAGTGAAATACATTTATTTGTTTTTTTTTAATGTTTTATTTATTTTTGAGAGAGAGAGACAGAGACAGAGTGTGAGTGGAGGAGGAGCAGAGAGAAAGAGAGACACAGAATCTAAAGCAAGCTCCAGGCTCTGAGCTCTCAGCACAGAGCCTGACATGGGTCTCAGGCTCATGAACCATGAGATCATGACCTGAGCCAAAGTCAGATGCTAAACCGACTGAGCCACTCAGGTGCCTAGAAATACATTTCTTAAAAAAAGTAACATCGGAGAGACTTGCGGGTAAAATGACATAGGGGGAGGACCCTGAGCTCACCTCATCCCATGGATACAACTAGATAACACTCACATAAGTTTAAATAACCCAGAAAATGTCCCAAAGACTGGCAGAAAAAACTCCACAACTAAATGTAGAAAACAAGCCACACTGAAGAAGGTAGGAAGGATGGGCATGCAGTCAGGAGCTAAACAGACTGTTAGGCCATCTACAGGAGGGAGCCATGGGCATGAAGAGGCGAGAGAAATAGACCCTCACACCAGAGATTCCATACGGAGAAAATGAATCCCCATATCATTTGGCTTTGAAAACCAAAGAGGCCAAATTTCATGAGTTCTTACAAACAGCAGGACGTAAACCCTAAAACATTAAAAATTAATGGGCTCAGCTTTGGGAGAGCCTGGAAGGTGATAGGAATCTTATTAACTGCCATTAAAAAGGTAGCTGGCAGAGATACAGCATATAAGCAGCAGTTTGAAAAACACCTGGGTCGTAAGGGAGGGACAGTTATTTATTAATCACAGAAAGTGTCCCAGAAGGACGGATTTTTCTGGTAGAGTTTTCCAGGAAGAGAGGAGTCGACAGATGCCATTTCCCTCCCAATCCCTAGCATTAACACGCAGCCAACTGTGGAAACCAGCACACTGCCAGAATACACCACATAACTTGCTTACACTGTGTGCTGTACCCAACGGCCAAGCCTGATTCAGTCCTATAGGTGTGGCAGCTAGTCACCTCCTGAAGAGAAACCTCACACCTTGCTAGAACTGCACAACATGCCCCACGCACTTTATCGTTCATGTCCTGTCCATTCCAGTCTTACTGGTAGCTGTACCAGTGGAAGACGATCAATACATAAAACTTGTGGACACTGAACATCATGCCCACGCAATTTGTGGAGTGGCGCTGGTAGGCCCTGTTCTCTGCAGAGGCTGTATGCCACCTCTCGCAAAGTACCACCACCACCTTGTTAAAAGTGAATGCTCTGTGCTCTGCCCACTACTTTCAAGAGTAGGAGACATAAATGAGGCACAAAGAGTTAAGTGAAATCAAGAAGGAGAGAAATATGTCCCAAATTAAAAAACAGGACCAAGCAACAGCAAGAGACCTAAGTGAAACAGATATAAATAATATGGCTGATAGAGAATTTAAAGTAACAGTCATAAAGATACTCACTGGACTTGAGAGAAGAGTGGAGGACATCAGTGAGACCCTTGACAAACAGACAAAAAACGTAAAAAAGAACCAATCAGAGATGAAGTACACAATTGATAAAATAAAAATGTGTTTGACAGAGCAAATACCAGGCTAGAGGAACAGAAAAATGAATCTATGACCTGGAGGACAGAGTAATGGAAAGTAATAGAGCTGAATAAATAAGAGAAAATATGCAAAATGAGAAAAGACTTAGGAAACTCAACGACTTCATCAAGCATAATAACATTTCCATTATAGGGTTCCTAGAATAAGAAGAGAGATTAATGGGGACAGAAAATGTATAGCTGAAAACTTTCCTAATTTGGGGAAAGAAGCAGATAACCACAACCAAGTGGAAGAGATCCCTCAACAAAATCAACCCAAAGAGGACCACATCCAAACACATAGTAATTAAAATGGCAAAAAGCAGTGATGTGGAGAGAATTTTAAAAGCAGCAAGAGTATAGAAGACAGTTACCAGCAGGGAAAATAGATAACACTATCTGCAAATTTTTCAGCAGAACACTTGCAGGTCAGAAGTGAGTGGCATGATATATTCAAAGTACTGAAAGGAGAAAAAAATCTGCATCCAAGAATACTGTATCCAGCAAGGTTATCATTCAGGATAGAAGTAGAGATAAAGAGATTCTCAGCAAAATAAAAGTTAAAAGAGTTCGTGAACACTAAATCAGCCCTGCAAGAAATGTTAAAGGGAACTCGGTGGAAAGGAAATACCACAAGTAAGATTAAGAAAAGTAGGAAGCACACAAGCAATAACAATAAGTATATATGTAAAAAATCACTCAAAGAACTCACGAAATAAAAGGAGGTAAAGTATCACACCATATACCTAAATGTGGAGAAGAGAAAGGAAAAGAATGTCAAAGTGTAATCAACTTATTATATACTCCTATGCACAAAGTATGCTATATACAAACCTAATGGCAACCACAAATCAAAAACCAGTAACGAATAAAAAATAAAGAGAAAAGAATGCGAGTATATCACTAAAGAAAGCCAAATTTTGGTGAAAACAAGAGAGCACAGGAAGAAAGGAACAGAGATGATCTACAAAAGCAACCACAAAAGAACAATATGGCAATAAACACATGCCTATCAATAATTACTTTGAAAGTAAATGCATTAAATGCTCTAACCAAAAAACAAAGTATGATGAAATGGATAAAAAACAAAACCCATATATATGCTGTCTAAAATAGATTGTTAAGACTTAAAGACACATTCAGATTTAAAGTGAAGGGATGGAAAAAAACAAAACAAAACAAAACAAAACAAAAACAAGAGTCCAGGGCCAAATGGCTTTCCAGAGGAATTCTACCAAACACTTAAGGAAGAGTTAACACCTATTCTCTTGAAGCTATTCCAAAAAATACACATGGAAGTAAAACTTCCAAACTCTTTCTATGAAGCCAGCATTACCTTGATTCCAAAACCAGAGACCCAACCAAAAAGGAGAACTATAGGCCAATTTCCCTGATGAACATGGATGCAAAAATCCTCAACAGGATATTAGCCAACCTGATACAACAATACATTCAAAAAAATATTCACCAATACCAAGTGGGGTTTATACCTGGGATGCAAGGCTAGTTCAATATCCACAAAACAATCAATGTGATTCATCACATCAATAAAAGAAAGGATAAGAATCACATAATCCTCTCAATAGATGTGGAGAAAGCATTTGACAAAATACAGCATTATTTCTTGAAAAAAATCCTCAAGAAAGTAGGGATAGATGGACCATACCCCAAAATCATAAAAGCCATAAATGAAAGTCCCAACACTAATATCATCCTCGACAGGGAAAAACCTTTCCCTCTAAGGTCAGGAATAAGACAATGATGTCCACTATCACCACAGTCATTCAACATAGTATTAGAAGCCTTAGCCTCAGCAATCAGACAACACAAAGAAACAAAAGCATCCAAATCAGCTGGGAGTAGGTCAAACATTCACTTTTCGCAGATGAGATGATACTCTACGTGGAAAACCCAAAGGATTCCACCAAAAAACTGCTAGAACTGATCTATGAATTCAGCAAAGTGGCAGGATATAAAATCAATTCACAGAAATAGGCTGCATTATTATACACCAATAATGAAACAACAGAAAGAGAAATCAAGGAATCAATCCCATTTACAATTGCACCAAAAAACATAAAATACCTAGGAATAAATCCAACCAAGAGTTGAAAAGTCTATACACTGAAAACTGTAGAAAACTTATGAAAGAAATTGAAAAAAAAACACAAAAAAATGGAAAAATATTCCATGCTCCTGGATAGGAAGAACAAATATTGTTAAAATATCAATACTACCCAAAGCAATCTACGTCTTCAATGCAGTACCTATCAAAATAACACCAGCATTCTTCTCAGAGCTAGAAAAACAATCTCAAAATTTGTATGGAACCAGAAAAGACCCCAAATGGTCAAAGCAATCCTGAAAAAGAAAACCAAAGCAGGAGGCATCACTATCCCAGAATTCAAGATGTATTATAAAGCTCTAAACATCAAGACAGTATGGTACTGGCACAAGAACAGACACTCAGATAAATGGAACAGAATAGAGAACCCATAAATGGATCCACAAATGTATGGCCAACTAATCTTTGACAAAGCAAGAAAGAATATCCAATAGAATAAAGACAGTCTATTTATCAAAGGTGCTGGGAGAACTGGACAACGACATGCAGAAAAATGAACCTGGATCACTTTCTTACACCATATACAAAAATATACTCAAAATGGATGAAAGACTTAAATGTAAAACAGGAAGCCATCAAAATCCTCGAGGAGAAAGCAGACAAGAACATTTATAACCTTGGCCGCAGCAACTTCTTACTCAACACATCTCCAGAGGTAAGGGATACAAAAGCAAAAATGAACTATTGGAACCTCATCAAAATAAAATCTTCTGCAGAGCAAAGTAAACAATCAGCGCAACTAAAAGGCAACTGACAGAATGGGAGAAGATATTTGCAAATGACATTTCAGATAAAGGGTTAGTATCCAAAATCTATAAAGAAATTATCAAACTCAACACCCAAAAAACAAATAATCCAGTGAAGAAATGGGCTAAAGACATGAACAGACACTTCTCCAAAGAAGACATCCAGATGGCCAACAGACACATGAAATGATGCTCAATGTCACTCATCATTAAGGAAATACAAATCAAAACCACAATGAGATACCACCTCACACCTGTCAGAATGGCTAACCTTAATAACTCAGGCAACAACAGATGTTGGTGACGATGCAGAGAAAGAGGATCTCTTCTGCACTACTGGTAGGAATGCAAACTGGTGTAGCCAATCTGGAAAACAATATAGAGGTTCTTCAAAAAATTAAAAATAGAACTACCCTTCTACCTAGCAATTGCACTACTAGATATTTATCCAAGGGATACAAGTAAGATTTTTTGAAGGGACACATGCACTCCAATGTTTATAGCAACCCTATCAACAATAGCCAAAGGACAGAAAGAGCCCAAATGTCCATTCATGGATAAATGGGTAAAGAAGTTGTGCTATATAAATTCAATGGAATATTATTTGGCAATCAAGAAGAATGAAATCTTGTCATTTGCAACTACATGGATGGAACTAGAAGATATGCTAAGCAAAATTAGTCAGTCAGAGAAATACAAATATATGACTTCACTCATATGAGGACTTTAAGATACAAAACAGGTGAACATAAAAGAAGGGAAGCAAAAATAATATGAAAACAGGGAGGGGGACAAAACATAAAAAATTATTAAATATGGAGAACAAACAAATATTTTTTGGAGGGGTTGAGGGAGGGGGGATGGGGTAAATGGGTAAGAGGAATTAAGAAATCTACCTCTGAAATCATTGTTGCACTATATGCTAACTAACTTGGATGTAAATTTAAAAAATTAAATTGCCTGAGGAAAAAAATAAAGAGAAGGGATGGAGAAATATTTATCATGCAAAAGGAGTGAAAATAAATCCAGAGTAGAAATACATATAACAGAGAAAATAAGTCTTAAAACAAACACTGTTATAAGACTGAAAGAAGGACACTATGTACTTATTAAGGGGACAATCAAAGAAGACATAACAATTGTAAACATATATGCACCCAACATGAGAGCACCTAATACATAAAATAGTTAATAATAAATACAAAGGAACTAATCAACAGTGACACCGTAAGTAGGGGATATTAACACCCCATTTACACAGATGGACAGATCATCTATACAGAAAATCAACAAGGAAACAATGGCTATGAATGACACTCTGGACCAGATGGACTTAACAGATGCATTCAAAACATTCCATTCTAAAACAGCAGAATACACATTCTTTTCAAGTGCGCATGGGACATTCTCTGGAATTGATCACAAACTAGGTCACTAATAAGCCTCAGTAAGTAAAAAAAAAAAAATATTTAAAAAATACCAAGCATCTTTTCTGACCACAACACTATGAAACTTTAAGCTAAACACAAGAAAAAAATTGGAAAGATCACAAATATATGCAGGCTAAACATCATCCTGTTAAATAATGAATGAGTGAACCAGGATGTGAAAGAAGAAATTAAAAAGTACAATGAAACAAATGAAAATGAAAACATAACTGTCCAAAACTTTTGGGATGCAACAAAAGCAGTCATAGCAGGGAAGTATATAGCAATCCAGGTCTACCTCAAGAAGCAGGAAAAGTCTCAAAAAAACAACCCAACCTTATAATTAAAGGTACCAGGAAAAGAAGAACAAATGAAGCCTAAAGCAAGCAGAAAAAGGGAAATAATAAAGACTAGAGATAAATGATATAGATATTTTTTTTAAAAACCCAATAGAAAATAAGAAGCTGGTTCTTTGAAAATGTTAATAAAATTAATAAACTTTCTAGTGAGACTCATCAAAAAGAAAAGGATTCAAATAAATAAAACACAAATGACAGAGGAGAAGTAACAACGAACACCACAGAAATACAAACGATTATAACAGAATATTATGAAAAAATACATGCCAACATATGGGTCAATCTGCAAGACACAGACAAATTCCTAGAAGCATGTAAACTGCCAATACTGAAACAGGAAGAAATAGAAAATCTGATCAGACCCATAACCAGTAAAGAAATAGAATCAGTAATTAAAAAAAAAATATCTCCCAACAAACAAAAGTCCAGGACAATATGGCTTCCCAGGAGAATTTTACCAAATATTTAAAAATTAATAGCTATTTTGAAACTGTTCCAAAAAAAAAGAGATGGGAGGAAAACTTCCAAACTCGTCTATGAGATCAGCATTATCTTGATTCCAAAACCAGATAGAGACCCCACTAAAAAGGAGAAATACAGACCAATATCTTTGATGAATATGGATGCAAAAATTCTCAATAAAATACTAGGAAATTGAATTGAATCTAATAGTACGTTAAAAGAATCCCTCACCAGAATCAAGTGGGATTTATTCCTGGGCTGCAGGCATGATTCGATGTTCGCAAATCAGTCAAGGTGATACACCACATTAATAAAAGAAAGGATAAGAACTCTATGAAGCAGAAAAAGCACTTGCCAAAGTACAGTATCCATTCCTGATTAAAAGAACAAAAAACCACCCTCAACAAAGTAGGGATAGAGGGTACATACCTCAACATAGAAAGGCCACATACAAAAAAACCCACAGCTAATATCCTCAATGGGGAAAATCGAAAGCTTTTTCTGTACAGTCATGAACAAGACAGGGATTTCCTCTCTCACCGCTGTTATTTATTTTTTTAAGGTTATTTTTATTTATTTTGAGAGAGAGTTAGCAAGCAGGGAAGGGGCAGAGAGAGAGGGAGACAGAATCCCAAGCAGGCTCTGTACCATCTGTGCAGAGTCTAATGCAGGACTTGAATGTAAGAACCATGAGATCATGACCTGAGCCAAAATCCAGAGTAGGAAGCTTAACCGACTGAGCCACCCAGGCGCCCCCCCACTGTTATTTAACATAGTACTGGAAGTTTTGGTCACAGCAAACAGAAAACAAAAAGAAATAGAAGACATCCAAATCAGCAAAGAAAAAGTCAAATTTTCACTATTTGCCAATAATATGATACTCTATTTAGAAAACCAAAGAGACTCCACCAAAATATTGATAGAACTGATACATGAATTTAGTAGTCACAGCTGACAAAATCGACATACAGTAACCTGTTGCATTTTATACACCAATAATGCAGCAGCAGAAAAAGAAATCAAAGAATTAATCTGATTTACAATGTCACTAAAAACCGTAAGATACCTAGGAATAAACCTAACCAAGGGGTGAAAGATATGTACTCTGAAAACTATAAAACATTGATGAAAGAAATTGAAGAGGACACAAAGAAATAGAAAAACATTCCGTGCTCATGAATCAGAAGAACAAATATTGTTAAAATGTCTATATTACCCAAAGCAATCTACATATTTGATTCAATTTCTATCAAAATATCACCAGCATTTCTCACAGTTGCTAGAAAAAACAATCCTAAAATTTAATCTCAAAATACACCACATAGCCAAAGCTGTCTTGAAAAAGAAAAGAAAAGCTGGAGGCATCACACTTCTGGGCTTCGAGTTATATTACAAAAGAGTAGTGATCAAAACAGGATGCTACTCACAGAAAAATAAACACATAGATCAATGGAAAAGAATAAAAAATCCAGAACTGAACCCACAACTATATGGTCAATTAATCTTTGAGACAGCAGGAAAAAATATCTAATGTAAAAAAGTCACTCTGTTATACAAATGGTGTTGGATAGTAACATGCAAAATAATGAAACTGGACCACTTTCTTGCCCATACACAAAAATAAATTCAAAATGGAATCAAGACCTAAATGTGAGACAGGAAACCATTAAAATCCTAAAGGAGAACACAGGCAGTAATCTCTTTCACATAGGCCCTAGCAACGTCTCACTAGATATGTCTCTGAGGCAAGAGAAACAAAAGCTAGAAAAATTACTGGCACTTCATCAAGATAAAAAGCTTCTCTGTACAGTGAAGGAAACAATCAACAAAACTAAAGTAGAGCCTACAGAATGGGAGAAGACATTTGTAAATGACATATCTGATAAAAGGTTAGTATCCAAAATATATGAAGAACTTATAAAACTCAACCCCCTCCCAAAAAATAGTACAGTTAAGTAATGGGCCAAAGACATGAATAGATATTTTTCCAAGGAAGACAAGCACATGGACAACAGATGCATGAAAAACTGCTTAATGTCACTCATCATCAAGGAAATACAAATCACAAGTATAATGAGATATCACCTCACACCAATCAGAATGGCTAAAATTAACAACACAGGAAACAACAGGTGTTGGTGAAGATTTGGAGAAAGAGGAACACTCTTACACTGTTGGTAAGAATCAAAACTGGCGCCACCATTCTGAAAAACATGATGGAGTTTCTTCAAAAAAAAATGTTAAAAATCAAACTACCCTAATTTTCAGCAATTGCATTACTAGGTATTTACCCAAAGGATATGAAAATACTCATTCGAAGGGATGCATGCACACCAATGTTTATAGCAGCCTTATGAAGAAATAGCCAAATCATGGAAAGAACCCTGATGTCCATTGGCTGATGAATGGAAAAAGAAGTTGTGGTGTATATATGTATATAAACAAAATATTACTCAGCCATAAAAATAATGAAATCTTAACATTTGCAATGACATGAATGGATCTAGGGAGTATTATGCTACGCGAATAAGTCAATCAGAGAAAGACATATACCATATGGTCTCACTCATATGTGGAATTTAAGAAACAAAACAAATGCACGTGGGGGTGGAGAGAGGCAAACAACGAAAAACAAACAAACTGATGGTTATCAAGGGGAGTTGAAGGGAGGATGAATGCTTCAGAATCTGTGTCTCCCTCTCTCTCTGTCCCTCCCCCACTCATGTTCTCTCTCTCTCAAAAATAAATAAACATTTTAAAAAAATAAAAAAAAACTGTACTTAGAATTTTGAATGTGGATCTTTTCCTGGGCTAGTGATATGTAGTGCAATACTCTTGTGATGCATGGCAATGCCAGTAAGGTACAGTTCCCAGTCAGCCATGGGATCACAAGAGTAAACAACTGATACTTTCAAAACCATTCTTTATGTATGCAACCATTCTGTTTTCACAATAAGTAGTACAGTATTCAATAAATTATAAGAAATTCAACACTTTATAAAATGGGCTTTGTGTTAGATGATTTTGCCCAATTACATGCTAATGTAAGTGTTCTAAGCATGTTTAAGGTAGGCTAGGCTAAGCTATGAAGTTTAGTAGGTTAAGTGCATTAACAGCATTTTCAGCTCATAATGGGTTTTATTGGATTATCCTAAGTCAAGAAAGATCTGTAGAGAAATATAAATCCCATATTATAAATAAGCCAATTGTTCCAAATTATTCTGTAAATCAATATAATCACAATAAACATATTGGCAGGTTTTTCTGAGGAAATTATCAAGTTGATTCTAAAACTGAAATGGAAATACTCATAACCAAGAGTAGCCGAAGGTATTTTGAAGAGGAAAACAAAGCTTGGAGATATAAACAATTAGATATCAAGATGTATTATAAAATAATTGGAATAAATGCTGTGTGATATTGGCACATGCATAGATAAACTGACCAGTAGATCAGAGAAAAGACCCAAGAAATAGAATTACATATAGACAGTCACCTGATATATGACAGAGATGATATGCTAATGCAATGGAAAAAGAAGTAACATTTCAATAAATTGTGATTGGTCAATTGGAAATCTATATGGAAAAACAATTATCTAGGACAATCACTAGAGATTCTCGAAGTGCAACCCATGAACTCTTAATAGTCCCAAGTTCTTTTCAGGGAATCTTTGTGGTAAAAACTATTTTAGCAACTATACTGAGACATTCTTTACCTTTTTCACTGTGTTGACATTTGACATTTTGGTACAAAGAGAAGTAAAAGGTGAAAATTATGGTGCCTTAGCACTAATTAAATTAATGGCTGAAAACTATGCTGGTATTCGTTATACTGTTTATCACTATGCACTCATGATAAAAACAAAAGCTAATTTCACTTAAGAATGTTTTTGATAAAGGAGAAAAAATTATTACCTTTATTAAATCTTAAATTTTAATACACATCTTTGAAATATTTTTTATGATGATAAAGTATATAAAAAGTACTTCTGTGTACTTATGATGGTCCTCTCAAGGAAAAACATTGAATGATTGAGTTGTCAGTTGAACTAGCCACTTTTCACATGGAATGCCACATTTATTTGAAGGAATGATTGTAAAACCATGGTTTTTGAAACTTTATTATTTGGTAGGTAGACAATATTCCTAAAAATGAATGAAGTCATCCTGCACTTAAAGATAAATAATTAATAATATTTATTGCCTGTGATAAAATTTGACTTTCGAGTAAAAATTGGAATTATGGAAAACTTGTATCTTCCACTATGAACCTAGTATCATCCAAGTACTTATATATTTCTTTGTTGAGATCTGTGGTGACATTAACTAATGTGATTTTTTAAGGGCTATTAGCAAAATGTGTCAACGTTTGAAAGATCTGCATAAATCAACCAATAATTATTTTACAAATGACCAATATGTTACAAAATTATGCATATATCAAAGACCAATCCAACATGAAAGATACATCAATTTTGTTTATAATAAGAGAGTACTGAAGCACCTGGGTAGCTCAGTTGGTTAAGCATCCAACTCTTGATTTCAGTTCAGGTCATGATCTCAGGGACCTTAGAATCAAGCCCCATGTCAGGCTCTATGCTGACAGTGTGGATCCTACTTGGGATTCTCTCTCCCTCTCTCGGCGTCCCTCCCCACCTTGTGCACTCTCTCTCTCAAAAAAATCAATAAGTAAAATAATAAAGTAGCACGGTGCAAAATGTTTATGAATATGTTTTCATATTCTATATATGACAAACCTTTAAGAAACTACCACTTGCTAGGGAGGCTGGGTGCCTCAGTCGTTTAAACGTAAGACTTCAGCAAGGTCATGATCTTGTGGTTCATGAGTTTGAGCCCTGTATTGGGCTCTGTGCTGACAGCTCAGAGCCTGGAGCCTGCTTCAGATTCTGTGTTTCCCTCTTTCTCTGCCCCTCTCCCTCTCACTCTCTGTCTCTCTCTCCCAAAAATAAACATTACGGAGGAGGGGACCAACATGGCGGAGGATTAGGGGGACCCATTAATTCCCTGAGTCTTTCAAACTAAGAAGGAATGAAACGAAAGGACTCTCAATCCCTAGATTCTGGGAGGAAAGTTGTTGCAGTCTACAAGGAACAGAAAGCAAAACCCAGAAAACGCCCCAGGAAACGTAAGTGTAATCTGAGGCAGATAAAAGGAACTGCAGGGTACGGAGCTGAGGGGAGGGAGAGCCTTCTTCAGAGAAATCCGGGAAAATGCAGAGTGGGCCACATCAGAATGAGAGAAAAACGGGATAGAGAGAGACTACCATCCAGTCCCTCAATGCAGGGCTTTTGAAGAGAAGTTCCATTGCTAACAGCAGAACTCTCAGCAGAACTCTCCTCGTACTGGGGCCGGCAGCGGCAGCCCAGTCAGCTCACGTCACGCAGAGGTGCCAGGCCACCTGCGGATGGCTTCTAAGCCAGGGACACAATTTACAGCGAACACTGAGTGTCAATAACACTGATAAACGTGGGGTGTGCGATCACCCAAACAAACAGTACTAGGCCAGCGTCCCTTGCAGAGCGAAGACAGAAACAAAGGGGCAATTTGAGGGTCAGGGACTGGGAAGAAGGGATTGGGGGGATGCCATTGTTGTCTCCCAAGTCCACAAAAACCAGCCCCAGGAAGCCATACCCGCGAGGCAGTGGAGGCAGGACAGCCTACACCAAACCATGCCCCTCCTCACAGGAGAGACACTTTTAAGTGGGAGCTACAGATGCAGGGTTAAGACTGCTGCCTGGAGTAACTCCAGGGCAACCTCAAGAAACAATCCAAAACACACCTAGCCAAAATGAAGAAACAGAAGAATTCTCCTCAAAAGAAACTACAGTAAGTAGTGACAGCTCAAATATTGATGAAAACAGATATAAGCAACATAACAGAACATGAAAATAGAATGATAATCATAAAACTAATCGCTTGGCTTGAAAAAAGCATAGAAGAATGCAAGGGGTTCCACATGGCAGAGATCAAGGACCTTAAAACCGCTCAGGAGGAATGAAAAAATGCTTTAAATGAGGTTCAAAACAAATTGAAGGTGGCTACAGCATGGATTAAAGAGGCAGAATAGAGAATAGGTGAAATAGAAGATAAAATTATGGAAAAAGAGGAAGCAAAGTAAAAGAGAGAGAAGCTGATTCAGGAACAGGAAAGGAGAATTCGAGAGCTGAGAAATGCACTCAAAGGAAACAATATTTATACCATAGGAATTCCAGAGGAAGAAGAATGAGAGAAAGGAGTCCAAGGGGTACTTGAAGAAACCATTGCTGAGAATTTCCCCAACATGAGGAAGGAAACGGGCATGGAAATCCAAGAGGCACAGAGAACTCCCCACAGACGTAACTTGAATAGACTTTCTGCATGACATATCATAGTAAAACTGGCAAAATATAAAGACAGAGAGAGAATTCTTAAAGCAGGTAGGGAAAAATGGGCCTTAACATACAAAGAAAGACACATAAGGGTTGTAGTCAACTTATCTACAGAATCTTGGCAATGCAGAAAGGAATGGCAGAATATTTTCTTTTTTTTCTTTTTTTATTTTATAACAGTTTATTTTCAAATTGGTTTACATATAACACCCAGTATTCATCCCAACATGTGCCCTTTCTAATGCCCGTCACCCCCTCTCCCCCCTCCCTCTCTCCCCTCACCTTCAGTTTGTCCTTAGTCTTTGAGAGTCTCTTATGTTTTATCTCCCTCCCTCTCTGTGTCTTTTTCTTTCTTTCCCCTCTTCCCCTCCTCCTTGTTTTTGCTTAGTCTCACAAAGTCCACCTATTCGTGGAAACATATGGTATCTGTCTTTTTCTGACTGACTTATTTCACTTAACATAATACCCTCCAGTTCCATCCATGTTGCTACACATGGCCAGATTTCATTTTTTCTCATTGCCACGTAGTAATCCATTGTGTATATTTATCACATCTTCTTTATCCACTACTCAGTTGATGAGCACTTGGTCTCTTTCCATGATATGGCTATTGTCGAAAGTGCTGCTATGAACATTGGGGTACACGTGCTCCTATGCATCAGCATTCCTGTGTCTCCTGGGTAGATTCCTAGCAGTGTTATTCCTGGGTCAAAGGGTAGCTCTATTTTCATTTTTTTTTGAGGAACCTCCACACCATTTTCCAGAGTGGCTGCACCAGTTTGCATTCCCACTAACAGTGTAGGAGGGTGCCTACTTCTCCACATCCTCGCCAGCATCTATAGGTTCCTGATTTGTTCATTTTAGCCACTGTGACTGGTGTGAGGTGGTATCTCAGTGTGGTTTTGATTTCTATTTCCCTGATGATGAGTGCCATTGAGCATCGTTTCATGTGTCTGTTGGCCATCTGAATGTCCTCTTTGGAGAAGTGTCTATTCATATCTTCTGCCCATTTCTTCACTGGGTTATTTGTTTTTCGGTGTGGAGTTTGGTAAGTTCTTTATAGATTTTAGATATTAGTCCTTTATCCGATATGTCATTTCCGATGATATTTTCCCATTCCATTGGTTGCCTATACGTTTTGTTGGTTGTTTCTTTTGCCGTGCAGAAGCTTTTTATCTTGATGAAGTCCCAATAGTTCATCTTTGCTTTTAATTCCCTTTCCTTTGGAGACGTGTCGAGTAAGAAATCGGTGCGTCTTAGGGCAAAGAGGATTTTTCCTGCTTTCTCCTCTAGGATTTTGACGGTTTCCTGTCTCACATTCAGATCTTTTATCCATTTAGAATTTATTTTTGTGAGTGGTGTAAGAAAGTGGTCTAGTTTCATTCTTTTGCATGTTGCTGCCCAGTTCTCCCAGCACCATTTATTAAAGAGGCTGTCTTTTTTCCATTGGATACACTTTCCCGCTTTGTCAAAGATTAGTTGGCCATATACTTGTGGGTCCATTTCTGAGTTTTCTATTCTATTCCATTGGTCTATGTGTCTGTTTTTGTGCCAATACCATACAGTCTTGATGACTACCACTTTGTAGTAGAGGTTAAAGTCTGGGATTGTGGTGCCTCCCGCCCTGGTTTTATTCTTCAGTATTATTTTGGCTATTCGAGGTCTTTTGTGTTTCCATACAAATTTTAGGATTGTTTGCTCTAGTTTTGAGAAGAATTCTGGTGCAATTTTGACTGGGATTGAATTGAATGTGTATATTGCTTTGGGTAGTATTGCCATTTTAACGATATTTATTCTTTGAATCCATGAGCATGAGGTGTTTTTCCATTTCCTTGTGTCTTCCTCAATTTCCTTCATAAGATTTTTATAGTTTTCAGTGTAGAGGTCTTTCACATCTTTGGTTAGGTTTATTCCTAAGTATTTTATGGTTTTTGGTGCAATTGTGAAAGGGATTAACTGCTTTATTTCTCTTTCTGCTGCTTCATTGTTGGTGTATAGAAATGCCACAGATTTCTGTACATTAATTTTGTACCCTGCACCTTTGCTGAAATCATGGATCATTTCTAATAGGCTTTTGGTGGATTCCGTCAGGTTTTCCATATAAAGTATCATGTCATCTGCAAAAAGTGAAAGTTTGACTTCCTCCTTGCCAATCTTGATGCCTTTTATTTTGTTTTGTTGTCTGATTGCTGATGCTAAGACTTCCAACACTATGTAAAATAGCAGTGGCGAGAGTGGACACCCCTGTCATGATCCTGATCTCAGGGGGAAGGCTCTCAATTTTTCCCCATTGAGGATGATATTAGCTGTGGGCTTTTTATACATGGCTTTTATGATGTTTAAGTATGTTCTTTCTATCCCGACTTTCTCGAGAGTTTTTATTAAGAAAAGGTGCTATATTTTGTCAAATGCTTTTTCTGCATCTATTGACAGGATCATATGGTTCTTATCTTTTCTTTTGTTAATGTGATGTATCACATTGATTGATTTGCGAATATTGAACCAGCCCCGCAACCCAGGGATGAATCCTACTTGATCATGGTGGATGATTCTCTTTATATGCTGTTGGATTCGATTTGCTAGTATCTTGTTGAAAACTTTGGCATCCATATTCATCAAGGATATTGGCCTGTAATTCTCTTTCTTTGCTGGGTCTCTATCTGGTTTGGGAATCAAAGTGATGCTGGCCTCATAGAATGAGTCCGGGAGTTTTCCTTCCGTTTCATTTTTTTGGAACAGCTTGAGGAGGATAGGAATTAACTCTGTTTTAAATGTCTGGTAAAATTCCGCAGGAAAGCCATCTGGTGCAGGGCTTTTATTTGCTGGGAGGTTTTTGATAACTGATTCTATTTCTTCACTAGTTATGGGTCTGTTCAAATTTTCTATTTCTTCCCGTTTGAGTTTTGGTAGCGTGTGGCTATTTAGGAAGCTGTCCATTTCTTCCAGATTGCCAAGTTTGGTGGCATATACTTTTTCATTGTATTCTCTGACGATAGCTTGTATATCTGAGGAATTGGTTGTAATTTCTCCCTTTTCATTCACGATTTTATCTATTTGAGTTCTCTCTCTTTTCTTTTTGAGAAGCCTGGCTAGAGGTTTGTCTATTTTGTTTATTTTTTCAAAGAACCAGGTTTTGGTTTCATTGATCTGTTCCACTACCTTTTCTGTTTCTATATGATTAATTTGTGCTCTGATCTTTGTTATTTCTCTCTTTCTGCTGGGCTTGGGTTGTTTTAGTTGTTCTGCTTCTAGTTCCTTTACGCGTGATGTTAGAATTTGTGTTATTTATTGATTTTTCTTGTTTCTTGAGATGGGCCTGGATTGCAATATATTTCCCTCTCAGGACTGCCTTTGCTGCATCCCAGAGCGTTTGGACTGTTGTATTTTCATTTTCATGTGTTTCCATGTATTTTTTAATTTCTTCTCTGATTGCTTGGTTGACCCACTCATCTTTTAGTAGGTTATTTCTTAGCCGCCATGTTTTTGGATATTTTCCAGGCTTTCTCCTGTGGTTGATTTCAAGTTTCAAAGCATTGTGGTCTGACAGTGTACACGCTATGATCTCAATTCTTTTATATTTATTCAGAGCTTCCCTATGCCCCAGAATGTGATCTATCTTGGAAAATGTTCCGTGTGCAGTTGAGAAGAATGTAAATTCCTTTCCTTCTGGGTGAAGGACCCTAAAGATGTCTGTGAGGCCCATCTGTTCTAATGTGTCGTTCAGGGCTATTGTTTCTGCGGAGATTTTCTGTTTTGTGGATCTATCCAAAGCTGAGAGTGGAGGGTTAAGATCTACTATTAGGACATTTTTTATCAATAAGGTTGCTACTGTTTGTAAATAGTTGTTTTACAAATTTGGGTGACCCCACATTCGGTGGGTAGATATTTACAATTGTTAGCTCTTCCTGCTGGATGGTCCCCGAGACTATTATATAATGTCCTCCTTCATCTCTTATTACATCGTTCATTTTAAAGTCTAATTTGTCTGATATAAGTGTGGCTACTCCGGGGCTCTTCTGACTTCCAGTAGCATGGTAGATAGTTCTCCATCCCCTCACTTTCAATCTGAAGGTGTCTTCAGGTTTAAGATGAGTTTCTTGAAGACAGCAAATAGATGGGTCTTGCTTTTTAATCCATTCTGTTATCTTGTGTCTTTTGATTGGCGCATTTAGCCCACTTACATTCAGTGTTAATGTTGAAATATATGGGCTTACAGACACTGTATTATCTGTAAGTTTCATGTTTGTAAGGCTGTCTCTGGCAGTCGGTGTTCTTCGCAACCTTTCCTTCATAGAATGCCCCTCAGGATCCCTTGTAGTGCTGGCTTATTTGTAATAAATTCTTTCAGTTTTTGTTTGTTGGGGAAAACCTTGATCTCTCCTTCTATTCTGAACGACAGGCTAGCCGGATACAGAATTCTTGGTTGCATGTCCTTCTTGCTCATCACATTGAAGATATCCTGCCATTCCTTTCTGGCTTGCCAAGTTTCTGTAGATAAGTCTGCTACTAACCTTATATGTCTGCCTTTGTATGTTAGGGTTCTTTTGTCCCTAGCTGCTTTCAGGATTCTCTCCCTATCTTTGTATTTTGCCAGCTTCACTATGATGTGCCATGCAGGAGGTCTATTCAAATTATGTCTGAGGGGAGTTCTCTGTGCCTCTTGGATTTCCATGCCCGTTTCCTTCCTCATGTTGGGGAAGTTCTCAGCAATGATTTGTTCAAGAACCCCTTCGACTCCTTTCTCTCTCTCTTCTTCCTCTGGAACTCCTATGATACGGATATTGTTTCTTTTGACTGCATCGCTCAGCTCTTGAATTCTCCTTTCCTGTTCCTGGATCAGCTTCTCTCTCTTTTTATCTGCTTCCTCTTTTTCAATGATTTTATCTTCTAATGCACTAACTCTTTCCTCTACCTCTTCAATCCGTGCTGTGGCTGCTTCCAGTTTCCCTTGTATTTCTTCCAATGTCTTTTTTAATTCTTCCTGACCGTTTTTAAGGTCCTTGAACTCTGCTGCGTGGGACCCCTTGCATTCATCTAAGCATTTTTCAAGCCCAGCAATTAGTTTTATGATTATCATTGTATATTCATGTTCTGTTATGTTGCTTATATCTGTTTTCATTAATTCTTGAGCTGTCACTGCTTCTTGTAGATTCTTTTGAGGAGAATTCTTCCATTCTGTCATTTTGGCTGGATGTGTTTTGGATTGTTTCTTGAAGTTGCCCTGGAAAGGAAAACAGACTGACAGACAAACAGAAAACAGAAATACTCAAATGTACCAACAAATGGTACAAACAAGCGGTTCACAACAGACAAAAGAATAACAAATGACTCTCTGAGGACAATGACC
Organism: Paguma larvata; assembly: GCA_030068075.1. NCBI lineage: Eukaryota > Metazoa > Chordata > Mammalia > Carnivora > Viverridae > Paguma > Paguma larvata. Next base: position 74,121,587 of record CM057830.1, read on the forward strand.
TGAGGTACCAGCTACACGTTAAGGACAGGGTATGTAGTGTGCTGGTGGCGGAGCATATATAGAAAGAATAATGACAGGTGCAGGGAGAAGAAGGAAATGGATTTTGCCCAGGTAGAGGGACTAAAGGGCTTAATCCAGACTGAGAGAATTCAGAATAGGAATGGGTCCAAGGGAAAAGGAACTTATGCGGCCTGGTTATTACAGAAAGAGGGATAAGGAAGTACAGAAGAAGGTGCAGAACATGCGTTTAGAGAATGGGTTAAAAAAAAATGTTTAAGCCTGTCAGTGCCCTGGATAACCAGCTCAGGTATGGGGATCGGTAGGAATGAGAAAGGGAGGGATAAATTTAAAAAAGAAAAAATGACTGGAGTTACTCCAGGCAGCAATCTCCACTTGGCATCAGTAGCTCCTGCTGATAGGTGGGGTGGGGCATGGTTTGGTGTAGGCGGGTCCCACCTCCACTGCTGCAGGGATGGTTTTTGGGGTGACTTCCTGGCTTGTGAGACAACAATGGCATGGCGTCTCTCCAGTCCCTCGCCACTAGTCCTGGAGACTTTTTTCGCTCCTTTATTTCTGTTGTCTCTCAGCCACCACTGCCGGCCTAGTGCGATTCACTGGACGGTGATGCAGCTGTCTGCTAATCTTGATTTCACTGTAATTGTGCCGGGGTTAGAGGTGCTCCACAGGTGGTGCCGCCTGGGGGTGCCTGGGTCCCCGCTGCCAGACCTGGGGGCCCGTGCGTCCTGGAGGCACGGGACGAGTGTGGCGCGGTGAAGCAGCTGTCTGCTACCCCCTATTTCGCTGTAATTGTGCCAGGGTTAGAGGGTCTCTGCAGGCGGCGCCGCCTGAGTCTGCCTGGGTCCCCGCTGCCAGTCCCCCCGGTGCACGTGTTGGAGCGGCTTGGGACAGGGTTGACACGGTCCCGGCAGCGCGGGTAGTGCTGCTGTTTGCCACTGAACTTCTCTTCAAAAGCCCTGCATTTAGGGGCTGGAGGGTAGTGGTCTCACCTGCTCTGGCCCTCTTGTTCAGATGTTGTTTGATCGGCACTTTCCCATCTATCTCCGAAGACGCTCACCCTCCCCTCAGCTCAACTTCCCAAGTTCCTTTTATCTGACCCAGATTAAACTCACGTTTTGGGTGGGCCGTGTCTGTTTTCGCCTTCATTCCTTGTAAGCTGCAGCACCTTTTCCCCGATTTTTGGAGTGGGGAGAAACTTTGGTTTCAGTCATCCCCATTTAAAGGGCAAGCGAAATACTGGAGCCCCCTACTCCTCTGTCATGTTGCCCCAACAGGATTGGCAAAATATTTTCAATGTGATGAGCAGGAATTATATGCAACCAAGAATCCTGTATCTGGCCAGCCTGTCATTCAGATACAGGAGGAATCACAATCCCAGACTTTAACCTCTACTACAAAGTTGTAATCATCACGACAGTATGGTATTGGCACAAAAACAGACACATAGAGCAGTGGAATAGAATAGAAAACTCAGAAATGGACCTGCAAGTATGTGGCCAGCTAATCTTTGACAAAGAGGAAAAAGACAGCCTCTTTAACATATGGTGCCAGGAGAACTGGACAGCAACATGCAAAAGAATGAAACTAGACCACTTCCTTATACTAATTACAAAAATAAACTCTAAATAGATGAAGAATCTGAATGTGAGACAGGAAACATTCAAAATCCTAGAGGGGAAAGCAAGAAAAAGCCTCTTTGACCGAGATGCACCAATTTCTTACTAGACACATCTCCAAAGGCAAGGGAATTAAAAGCAAAAATGAACTACTGGGACCTCATCAAGATAAAAAGCTTCTGCACTGCAAAGGAAACAACCAACAAAACTAATAGGCAACCAAAGGATTGGGAAAAGATCATGGCAAATGGCATATCAGATAAAGCACTAGTATCTAAAATCTACAAAGAATTTACCAAATTCCACACCCGAAAAATGAATAATCCAGTGAAGAAATGGGAGGAAAATATGAATAGACACTTCTCCAAAGAAGATATTCAGATTGCTAACAGACACATGAAACGATGCTCAAAGTCACTCATCATAAGGGAAATACAAATCAAAACTGCACTGAGATACCACCTCACACCAGTCAGAGTGGCTAAAATGTACAAATCAGGAAAGCATAGATGCTGTAGAGGATGTGCAGAAACAGGCACCCTCCTGCACTGTTGGTGGGAATGCAAACTGTCGCAGCCGCTCTGGAGAACTGTGTGGAGGTTCCTCAAAAAAATGAAAATAGAACTACCCTATGACCCAGCAATAGCACTGTAAGGAATCTACCCAAGAGATACAGGAGTGCTGATGCTTAGGGGCACGTGTACCCCAATGTTGATAGCAGCATTTTCGACAATAGCCAAATCATGGAAAGAGACTAAGTGTTCATCAACTGATGAATGGATAAAGAAGACGTGGTATACATATACAATGGAATTCTACACACAGGGAGAAAGAATGAAATCTGGCCATGTGCAGCAAAATGGATGGAACTGGAGGGTATTACAGTGAGTGAAATAAGTCAGGCAGGGAAAGACAGATGCCATATATTTCATGGCATAGTTGGACTTTGCAAGACTTAACAGAAAACCAGGGGGGTGCGGGAAGAGGGGAAGGAAAAAAGCCACAGAAAGGGAGGGAGACAAAACATAAGAGACTCTCAAAGACTAAGAACAAACTGAGGGAAGAAGGGGGTGCAGGGGCGGCGAGAGTGGGTAACAGGCACAGAGGAGGGCACTTGTTGGCATGAGCATTGGGTGTTGTATGCAAACCAATCTGACAATAAATTATTAAAAAACATAAAATAAAAAAAAAACATTAAAAAATTAAGAAACTTCCACTTATCAAGTGTAGTATCAAAGAACATTTAAAATTGATAATTATGGGTATTTCATAGAATATTGAAAGACATTATAATAACTTTCCCTTTTGCAACTATAATCTGTGTGAGACTAAATTTTCATCATAAGCTGTAAACAATACAACATAGTGTAACAGATTGGGAAAGTAGATATGAGAATCTAACTGTTCCTATTAAGTCACGTATTGAAGAGTTTTACAAAAATGTAAAAAAAAATGCTACTTTTCTCACTAAATAGGTGTTTTGCCTTGGAAAATATGATTATTTTTCATAAGATGTTAGTTATTAACCTGCAATTTTATTATTTGTAATATTAATAATTACTTAAAATTTTCTCATTTTTATTTTGTATTATGGATAATAAGTGTCAATGTGTATAAACCACATAAAAAAAGCTTTTTGTGGTCCTCACTAATTTTTAAGACTATAAAGGACTTTTAAAACTAAAACATGAGAATCACTGCCATACAACAAAATCCATAATTCTTTTAGAAGAAAACATAGAACATCTTTGTGACATTAGAAGATGTAAATATTTCTTAATATACAGAAAGTACTAATCTTAAATGAAAACATACCAAATTGGTCTGTAATACAAAAATAACTTCATCAAAGACACCATTAAGAAATTGAAAAGGTAACCCATTTACAGTGTGGGAAATATTCATAGCGTATACCTGCAACAAACCATCCACATCCAGAATATATGAAACTGCCAGAGTCCAGCTCTGGCGAGACCAGGAGTCCCTAAAGGATGAATGGCCAGCAAGATGAATGAGAGAGCCACGAGATGTAGTCTGATCACCAAGCAGGCATCTCTGGTAATTCTGGCATCTCTGCTCTGCTGGTCTCAGTGTCTTTATTTAAAAGTAGTAAATCAAAGAGTACTTTCGTGACATCACATCATTAAGCATAGTTTTGGTACCTTTAGCAACAATGTTTTTATCAACAAAGTGGTGATTTCCTCAATCTTGCAGGTTGTTTTCAAGTTAATTAGCATATAAGTTTAAGGCAGGGGGAGAAAAAAGGGTATTACCTAGGCCTATGTTATCTATAAACAAGCCAGGAGTCATTCTGCCTATTCCTCCAACTACAATGGGGGAGGTGCAATCCATTGGCAAGGACAGAATTTCAAACGCTTGTCCTTTGCTTATGAATGAGTGAATTTACATAAAAGCAGCCTAACATTTACACAAGTCACACCAATATCTAGCCAGCTTATAACTGCTATCAATCTGTGCAACCCATCCCCAACTTTAACATTACTTCTGGCCAGGCTACTCTCATTCAGATGTAATCCATCAAAGCATTGAGCTCCAGGTCCTTCCTTTTTATTTAAATGCCATTAAACAAAAGAACATTACATTCCTTGAGGCCAACTAGGGCAATTCAAGAAATCCAAGCCTGAAAGGTTAATATTAGAAGGAGATGGTTTTGGGTGCCAATTAGGTGGCAGGAGCCTTGCAACAACCGCCTTTCACACAAGGAAAGTGTCAGCCTGTGTGCCCAATATGGCTCCCAGCATAAAATTATTACTACTTCATGAGAACAAAAGCGAACAATAGGAAAATGGGCAAAGGATTTAAACACATACTTTACAAAATCATCAATCTGCTAGAGCTGAACCTTCTACAGGATTTTAACCCAAGTTAACATGTTTGTTTTTAAAAACAGTCACAATTGTTTAAGGTATGTTTCAAGGCCCACTTGCATCAATATCACCTGGTAGTCTTATGAACAAAGAATAATTTTGATTTCCACTCTGTGGGTATGGTGTTCATATCACTGAGAACACCATAGTTTTTGATATCTTTTGTGTGATTTTTATGTATCGTAATTGATTTGTTCTTCTAAATCCTTGAAAGGCTGTTGCTGTTTTCGCATCTTTATTCTTTTAAAGTTTATTTATTTATTTTTGAGAGAGAGACTGAGAGAGACAGAGACAGAGAGAGAGAGAGAGTGTGTGAGAGTGGCAGAGGGAGAGATAATGATACCATAGAGCCCAACACAGGGCTTGAACTCACGAACTCTGAGATGATGACCAAGTGAAAATCAAGATTCAGAATCTTAAATGACTGAGCCACCCAGGAGACTTTTTTTTTTTTTTTTTGCATTGTTAAAGTCAGCATCATTTGGAAGTTTTGGTTGCTTTGTTTTTAATCATGTTTAACAATGTGTAGGGTGAAAATTCACAATACATATTCTCTAGGACAAAAAGAAGTAGAGTGAGTAATTGTTGCAAAGGTAAGTACAAAAAGGCAACCTGGAAGTCATTGTTTATCTTCTATAGACCGGTTCTAAAGATGTTTGTAAGTGAAATTTGTGAGGTAAAATATGTGGGTGGTCAGTGTATAGTTCGAAAGTTCTCAAAGTGTGGTGTCTGGACCAGTAGCAGACATGCCACATAAAATCTTGTTACAAATGCAGATTCACTGGTTCCACCTGACTGAATAAGAAATTCTGAGGGAGGGCCTAGGAATCTGTTTTATCAAGCCCTCCAATTGATGTCGATACATGTTCAAGTATGTGAACAAATAGTAGAGAAAATTATTTTGAGAAAAAGTTGTGAAGGGAAGATGCCTAATTATATTTACATACTGATAAAAAAGAGTCTGTACTGAATAAATGTTTGAAAACATAGCAATAAAATAGAAATTCTACTGAGTAATGTTCTTAAAGAGTTATGAATGATGGAATTCAATCACAATTCAAAGCAGAGGGTTATTTATGCATTGTAATAAAAACAAAAGACAAAAAGGATGGGTTCAGATAGTAATAGCAAATATTTATTGAATTTTTATTATATACCACATACCATTCTAATATATTCACAAGACTAAATTCTTGCATTATAACAACCCTATATAAGACTATTATTATTCCTATCTTACTGGTGAGAAGATAGAATTACAGAGAGGTTAAATAACTTTCCCCTAATCATACACCTGTGATACACCACATATCTCAGTAAGCGATAATGCTACGCTTTAGACTCAGGAGTTCTACCTTCTGAGCTTATGTTCTTAATCATTATGCTATGATATATCTTAGATTCAGGTAGACTTTTAAATGTGATGTATGGAAGTTGAGAAAATTCCTATTAGATGACTTGTTTTTTCCCTGAGAAATAATCTGCTACAAGTGAGTGAAGGAGAGAGGTCAGATATTTGAAGTCAATGCAGCTAATTTGGAAGTAATTTTTTTAGAGCAGAGAAGGGCTAGTTGAGCAAAAATACATCACTAAAATGGACAGAGTGGTTGGAGGTCAGTTGAGGTTGGTGATTATTAGAGTCCTACCAAAACCCTTGTCATATTGTTCCCCCTGGGAGTGATCTGCTGCCTGCATGTAAGTGCAGAGATAGTAGATATTTGGTTTTATCTAGGATTGGGATTTTTGTTGGGTAGTTATGAAAAGAAAATAAGTGAGCAGGATATTTTCTGGGTTGGCACTAGGTATATTGAATTGATAGGCAATGTGATGTAAACTGGGTATAAATGTAAGTTAAAATAAAATTACTTATAGTGTCAAGAAAGTTAGAAAAGAAAAAAATGTGCATATTCTAACAGCTATTTTTCAGTCTCCATTCCCTGGCAAGTCTTTATCCATACATATGTACATTTTACATTATTTAAGTATACTACGTCTTCATTACTGTGCTGTTCATTTACTTAGTATTTTTTTTTCATTTGCTACAATTTTATTAACCATTTTCAAAAGATGCTTTGCTAATTTGGTGTAGCATAATCTAAGCAATCCTTCCCTTATGTAGAATCATTAATGCTCTCTCTAATTTTCTTATATAAACATAAACATATTTGTATATAGAGATTTTTTCCTTTTTTTGAATAAATTTCTTAGAGCAATTCTTTGAGAATAGATTATCAAAAGAAAAAGATTAAGCAATTTTATCTCTCTTGATATGTTGAGTTAGTTTCAAACTCCTAGTCAGAATAATCATCCTAATTTACCTCGCCACCAAAAAAGAGTGATATGCCAGCTTTTTTATGTTCTCCCATTACCCAGGTTTTCAAATATATATAGAAGTAATTTCTAACTTAGTAGGAATAGACTAAGACTTTGCTTTTATTGTAATTATTATTACTTTTATTACTAGTCAAATGAACAGATTTACATATCTTTTTTTTGTTTGTTTGTTTTAAATATTTCCTTTTGGGTGAAACAACTTTTCGTATCTTTTGCCTATGCCTAGTATATCTATTAGGATCTTGTTGTTGTTCTTATTTGAATAAACTCAATGAAAAGTAGATAATGAAGTACATCCTCTCGGATATCACAAATAAAATAGATTCTTGCAAAATTAAATATAAATTCCTGGTAGTTCTGTGTCCATTTTGCTATTTCAGTGTTTTGGGAATACTCACGTATTAGCGTGACATCCGCACATGGCAGCTCAGGAATATTTTGTAATATTAAATAATTCATATAATTCTTAAATTTGTAATTATGAGGTAGAGATATAACACATATACAATGTGATGTTGATTTACATTAATAATGAATGGTGAATAGTTTTACTTACAAAGATATGTAATAAAATTTATATTTGCACTCATATAAATTCAATTTAAAATTTTACTAATCATTAAGTATAATTTGTTTTCTTATTTAAATATAATAAATATTTGAATATTATAGATTAAAAATAATTTATTGCCATATGTACGAAAACTAAATTTATTTATTTATTTTATAAATTACTTATTTCTATTTTGATAAAATAGATCCAATTTTGTCCACTTTGAATAAAATAACATTTTACTTTTTGACTTTTTACATCATGAGTTCAATAGCCAAAAAATGATGTGAAAATTTAATTACAACAAAATGATTATACTAAAAGTTAAGAAAAATCAATTTTCTGGCATAAAATATAATTAATGTATTATATATATTACTAATTCAAACATTAACCCAACATCAGAATAATGATAAATATGGTCAGGCTTTATATTTTTCCCACTTTGAGTTATAGGAAGATTATAGCTTTCCACATTTTAAAATTTTGTCATTATGATGATATATTTGTTAATATAAATTTTAAATAACTTAACATATTGATATTATTGCTTTATACCCCGCAAGTGTTAGAGGTGGGTGCATATACTGTAGTTATTTAATAAAGTTATTAAATATACAAGTAAATATTACACTTTAAAGATATGTACTTTCCACATAAGTAAAATATTCACCCTCTTGAATTCCAAGTTTTTGTATCAAAGCCATCACTCTATTTCAGAGTGACTCTTTTCTAGTGTGGCAGGTAACCAAAAAAAAAAAAAAAAAAGTTCTACATAGATACATATAGAGATTGCAAGCCTTAATACAATAAATGAACTGAAAACTAAGTAATCCAGAGTAATTTTTAAGGCATTTCTCCTTCATATTTATATTGTCCCAGCACTCTTTTCTTTTTAAGTAGGCTTTATGCCTAACATGGAGCTGAATGTGAGAGTTTCTTTAACATTGTTAAAATGTATATACTACCCAAAGGAATCTACACATTTAATGCAATCACTATCAAAATAACACCGGCATTTTTCACGGAGCTAGAAAGAACAATCCTTAATTTTGTATGGAACCAAAAAATACCCTGAATAGCCAAAGTAATCCTGCAATAGAAACACAAGGCTGGAGGCATCACGATTCCAGATTTCAAGCTTTATTAAAAAGCCATAGTTGTTAAGACATTACATTATGTGCACAAACACAGACACATAGATTAATGTAACAAAATAGGAAACCCATAAATTTACCCACAACTATATGGTCAACCAATGTTTGACACAGCAGGAAATAATATCTAATTGAAATTGCACTGTTGGTGGGAATGGAAACTGTTGCATCCACTCTGCAAAACAGTATGGAGGTTTCTCACAAAGTTAAAAATTGAACTACTCTATAACCAGAAATTTCGCTACTAAGAATTTACCCAAAGTATACAAAAATACAGATTTGAAGGCGTATATGAATCCTGATATTTTGTTTGGTTGCTGGTTTGTTTGTTTGTTTAGAAAGAGAGAGAACATGAATAAGGGAGAGGGTAAGAGAGAGAGAGGATCCTAAACAGGCTCCACACTTGGTGCAGAGCCCAATGTGGAGCTCAATCCCATGACCCTGGGATCATGACGAGAGCTGAAATCAAGAGTCAGGCACTCAACTGACTGAAACACCCAGCTGCCCCTGCACTCTGATGTTTATAATAGCATTATCAACAATGGCCAAACTATGGAAAGAGCCCAAACTTCCACTGACTGATGAATGGATAAAGAAGACTTGGTATATATTTATATACAATGGAATATTACCCAACCATTAAAAAGAATTAAATCTTGGGGTGCCTGGATGGCTCAGTGGCTATAAGCATTAGACTTCCGCTCAGGTCATGATCTAGCAGTTTGTGGGTTTGAGCCCCACATTGGGCTCTCTGCTGTCAGCACAGAACATGCTTCAGATCCTCTGTCTCCCTTTCTCTCTGTCCCTTCCCCACTTGAGCTCTCTCTCTCTCAAAAATAAATAAACATTAAAAAAAGAATGAAATCTTGCCATTTGCAATGATGTAGATGGAACTAGAGTGTATTATGTTAAGGGAAATAAGTTAGTTAGGGAAAGACATATACTATATGATTTCGCTCATGTGGAATTTAAGAAACAAAACAGATGAACATTTGGGAAGGGTAAAAAAGACAGAGGGAAACAAACTGTAAGTCTCTTTATGATGGAGAGCAAACTGAGGGTTGATAGAGGATGGTGATTGGGGGATGGAGTAAATGGATGACAGGTATTAAGGAAGGCACTTGTGGTGTTAAGTACTGGGTGTTGTATGTAAGTGATGAGTCACTAAATTCTACTCCTGAAAACAATATTACACTATATGTTATCTGATTAGAATTAAAAAACATTTTTGAAAAAAAAACTAGAAAATAAAAAGATATAACTTAAAAATGAAAAAAAAGGAAAAACAGAGTAGGTATATTTATTTGGAGTTTTTGGTTGTAAGTAACTGAAATAAACTAACTAGATTCACAAGGAAATGGGAAGTTCATTGTTTGGAACCAGGAATGTTTAATGGCACCCAAAGGTGTATATAGAAAAACCTCAGAAAAAAATTGGAAGTTGTTGAGAAATAAAGGAATATTTTCTCTCCATTTCTTGCCTCTGATTTTTTTCTGCAGGCCTGCTTTATCTTTCTCATTCTTTAGAATAGTTTTCTTACTCAATCTTCATGGCAGTCCAGAGATCCCAAGTTCATAAACCTCATTTCCAATTCCAAGTAGGAGGGTGCATAGGAAGAGTCTGATTGGTTCAACCTAGGCTGGGTTAGACCCAATCATATATGACTGGGGAGGGTCATCTAGTAAAACATGGCTACTGGCAGTCCACTTCTATGGACCAGAGTTTCTATTAAAGGGATTACTATAAGCTTAGCTATAGTATGCATTATGATTTATTTTATAGATGATAAAAATATGAGTCTCAGTATAGTATGTAACTCCTCCAAAGTCACAATCAAAGCAAAAATGATTTTTTAAAATTTTTTAGTGTTTATCATTTATTTTTGAGAGAGAGAGAGACAGAGCGTGAGTAGGGAAGGGGCCAAGTGAGAGGAAGACACAGAATCTGAAGCAAGTTCTGGGCTCTGACCTGTCAACACGAGCCTCGAACCCACGAACCGTGAGATCATGACCTGAGCTGAAGTCGGATGCTCAACTGACTGAGCCACCCAGACACCTTTTTTTTTTTTTAGAAACGATTTTTTGACGTAGATCTCTATGCTCAGAAATCAGTCTTTTTCACTGTTTTATAATCTCTTCTTAAAGCAAGAAGCATTGTTTCACAAATGAGAACCATATAGATTTACAGTTATATAAAATTAAAGGCTAAGCTGGGACAAGAGTCAAAATAGAATGTTTTGAGATGATATAATGCTTCATGAGCAAAACAATTCACAACAGAATCAGTAGATAAAGCTTATTGAGGAGAAGTCAGAAACAGAGATATGACTTGATCATATGCCAGTGCCCAAGACAGAACCAAATATAGCTACCAATAGGATTTGTGGCTTTTATGCCTAACTTTTGAAGCAGTGGCTGTGGAACTTCAATAGTCATGGTATATTAAGACATTCATTTAATCAACACTGATTGAGCATCTACTCTGCCAGGCAGTGTTCTAAGTGCTGGGAATAAACAGGACAAGATAGACAACATTCCTGGACTCAATGAACTTATATCCTAGTTAGGGTAGACAGATAAACAAACAAACAAACAAATAGTGTGTCAGAGTTTGCTGAATGTTAGGAAAGAAACTTAAGCAGGGGAAAGAGTTATAGTGTGAATAGAGTCTACAATTTTAATTTGGATGAAAGGTAGTTAGGGAAGGCCTCTCTGAAGAGATGAGGTTTATGGAGAAAGCAAACTATTTGAGACATGAATTTTTGCAGATATCCGGTGGCCGATATGCCCTGGTCTTCCATTTGAAAGCCTGCTTCATTGGTATTCACAACTTTTGTAAATTGGGGAATTTCAATTCTGGTGATACTCGAGTCTTTCAGATCTTCTTTTATTAAAATATTCTTGTGGTACATTGATTGCAAAAGTTACCCAATTCTCCACTTCTCTTGGTACCTAGGCCCTTAACAATGTGATTTTATAATATCTCCCATCAATAGTCAAGAGACTATTCTCCCAGTCCTTAAATCTGGGCTAATCTTGTTACTTTATTTGGTAGATGATGGGCCTGTTCTGAGTCTAGACCTCAAGAGGCTTCACACATTTCTACAGTTTTCTTCTTTCTTTGTTCTTTCTTTCTTTCTTTCTTTCTTTCTTTCTTTCTTTCTTTCTTTCTTTCTTTCTTTCTTTCTTTCTTTCTTTTCTTTCTTTCTTTCTTTCTTTCTTTTCTCTTCTTTTCTTTCTTTTTCTTTCATTCTTTCTTTCTCTCTTTCTCTCTCTCTTTTTCTCTTTCTTTCTTTCTCTCTTGTTTTTTTATCCCTGTTTTTTCCATAAAAACAAATTTAGGGTGTCCTGCTGGAACACATGAAAACCATGTGGAGCAGAGACTTTTCAGCCCAGTGGACCCAGATGAGGTCTCAGTTATGAGAGAGAGACAAGATCAATAAAGTTGCTTAGCTGACCTGAAGATCCATGAATGAGCCTTGTTAAACTCAACCAATACAAGAAGAACTTCCTAACCAACACAGTGACTTATAAGCAATATTATATGTTTATCAGTTTAGGCTCTTGAGCTTTGGAATGGTTTGTTCTGTAACATTATTATGACAACTGATGATTTATGCTTTTTGTTTGCCCAAAGAATGGTAATCCTCAGGAGTTAGGGGATCATGATTCTTCAAATTTGGAATGTATACTTACAACTCAGAATTGAATACTATCTCCAGTTTTGATGTTCTGTGTGAATGTGTGTGTGTGTGTGTGTGTGTGTATGTGTGTGTTCAATTCAAAGTGTACGTGTCATCCAGTGAAGGGTGAGGGAGAAAGAGGCAATATTAAAAGAATCAAGGCAAGTTTATCATTTACCATATATGCAAAATTGAAATAAATATTCTCTTTACATTTGCATACATTATGATGTGATAAAACCAGTATATGTAGATCCATAACCACAAGTTGGTGGAATATGACAGGGATTTTGGGAGCATTCTTCTGTTCTTTCATTTAGACGGTATCCTTGTTACTAATAGTGCCCCCACAATCTAGAGTCTATATGTTCTCAATTTAAACAATGTAGCTGGAAACCAAATATGTTATGCTCTACAAAACACATTTGGAAGATGACAAGAGCTAAATTACAGCCTTCACTTTCACCCTATCAATCTTCTCTATGCCTGTTGTGATCTCACTTGTAGAAAATAATTCAAATTATATTTTATAAAAATACTAAAACTTTCCAAAGCTTGTCATCTCTGTAATGTTGTGTTTTTCAGTAGGCTTCCTATATTTCTGTTTATTCAAAAATATAATAGCATGATGCTTTGTGTATAAAGAAATGCTTCTGAACCATCAATAAGAGGTATAATTTGGGCTACTTTTTCAGCTGTAGGAATGAATTTATATCGATCATCCTCTGCTTTATACACTGAGTCCAATTTTGCTGCTGAGGACAGCTTACTGTAGTCATGGAAATAGAAGAGAAGTTAATCCCGCCCATATTTGTACTGTGTCCTCAGCAATCAAATTTGGTTAAGTCTTGGCTTTAATTTCATTAGAACTTCTTGGTGTGGCTTCAATTTTTTTCTAATTATTACCACATTCTAATTTATAATTGCTATGTTGGGCATCTTATTTTAAACTCCCCAAATAAATTTACCAAAAAGATGTCTCATCAAGCTCACATGAGCACTTTCAACAGTAGCTTTTATTATCTTCAGCTACTTTTCCCTTGGTGAATGAGCATATTTGTATAAAAAAGACAAATGCAATAGCTTGCAATTATTTTAAGGATAATATTTTATGAAATGAAACAAAGAACACTGTGTGTAATTAATATTACTTATAAACAAATTGGTCTTTGATATTGGTCTTAGATAATTTTTCACCAAATTACAGATTAACACAGCAATCTTGGCATATATATTTTACTTATTATTTAAATATATGTATTTGCTTGTATACTGCTTTATTGCGAAATCAAGAGGTAATGTTAAATAATTCAAAGATAAATATGATAATATTTGAATAATACTTGTTTCATAAATGCTCCTTAAAAAGATATTCTGTTGAGATCTGAGAAATTTCAAAAGTGACATTAAGATAATACTATCTACTGTCACTAATTATAACACCAATTGGGAAATGTACAAATGTTTACATAAAGAATCTCGTTTAAAACACTATGCCAATTTTTATTTTTATTTTTTTAATTGTTTTAATGTTTATTATTTTTTAGAGACAGAGAGAGAAACAGCCAACAAGCAGAGGAGGGACAGAGAGAGAAGGAGACACAGAATCGGAAGCAGGCTCTAGGCTCTGAGCTGTCAGAACAGAGCCCGACGTGGGGCTCGAACTCACAAACCTCGAGATCATGTCCTGAGCTGAAGTCAGACAGTTAACCGACTGAGCCACCTGGGTGCCCCTATGCCAGTTTTCAAAGTTTTTCTGTTGGCAATTAAAAAAATACATAGCCGTGGCTGATTTATTCTTCTTAAATATAATTGATATGCTAAATAAGTGTTAACTATTTAAGTAGCAATTTTTTTTAACATTTATTTATTTTTGAGAGACATAGAGACAGAGCGTGAGCTGGGAAGGGCAGAGAGAGGGAGATACAGAATCTGAAGCAGGCTCCAGGCTCTGATGAGCCATCAGCACAGAGCCCGATGTGGGGCTTGAACTCACAGACCGTGAGATCATGACTTGAGCTGAAGTCGGCCGCTTAACCGACTGAGCCACCCAGGCACCCCTAAGTAGCAATTTTTATAAAATTTTCAGGATATAAACTATTCAGATCTATAATAAACATTATGTTTGAATCAGAAAACTATTATCTATATATTATGAACATTAAAACCTTTATGCTTAAGTCCCAGTAGAGAATATTCTGCAGATCTTAAGTGCTCTATTTTGTACACACTTGATGTTTTGTCTATACACTGAATGGAATTGTGTCTTAAACTTGAAAATGGCTCCTAAGTCATATTGTTCACATCTACCAGTGATTTCTGCTACACAAATGCACTATTAGATTTTGTATTTTCCAAGAACAATTTTTCTTATCATATCTGTAGAAACCATTTCAACTACAGCTGAAGTTACCAAGATAGTAACATATTTTTTCCCACCTGACAATACTAAAATATTGATTGAGTGTGTGATTTCTTGCCTCATTCACTATTACTTATAGTTTGAGATTTGTTCTTTGATTTTGGAAAAAAAATATACTTGAGAGTAAGAGAACATATAGAAATTAAGTCCATATCCCTGCTTGTAAGAGAATCTATAGCAAGTAAAGGTAAGTTGCCTTTTTTGGATAAACATTTATGTTTTAAAGAGTAAATGTTAAATCATTTCCAGATATTCCTGCACCTTTAATAATTATTCACCAGGGACTTGTGATGTTTCTGATAGAGGGTGAGAGTATGCTAGGGTCTATTATTAATTCTGTTCATATATAATTATTGAAATGTTGATAGTGCTGTGGAAGAGAAATAACTTGGATTTGCAGTTTACAAAATCTGGATCAGAATCGTGGACCCACCAGTAATAAGCCACAATCTCTTAGTGAAGTAAGACTCTTGTTGAAGTTCAGCTTACCATGTCTAAAGATGACTCTGTGACTACTTCATCTACCCTCTTCCAGAATTGTTAAGAGGAACGAATGGGATAATATACTTAGAAGCTCACTAAAATTGGTAAACTGACTTTGAAACAAAAGATAGTATTTTTTGACACAGGTAATATGCTCACTACATTTACAGTGCTAAGTCTTCTCATTTCCTTACCTCTCTTCCTTTACAGGAGTTTGCATTAAAACCACACAAATTGAACTCTTTTATGTGTATGACTTACAGGATGATAATTTAGTGGCAAGAATCTACAGTCATACAGGCTAAACTATTTTCAATGTTTATGATTTTTGTGAGATGAAGTTTATTACCACAAATGAAGCAGGTTGGAGGGAGGTATTTTTTAGTGACATAGTAGAGGTTTTGAAAAAGAGGAATAAGAATGATTGCCAGACTTGAGATGATAAGGATTTTCTGATAAAATGCATCAAGTTAAAAATGAAACAACTGGATGTAATATACAATGAGGTTGATAAGGACTGAGCTCAAATAGAAGGCCAAAAGGAAACCATGAACTTAAGGATGTTTGACATAGCCTAATGAAAGTTGGTGGGTTTTTTGTTTGTTTGTTTGTTTTGTTTTGTTTTGTTTTTAGTAGAGAGAAAGTGTGATCTGATTAGGAAAAACAAGGAAAAGCCACTAAAGAGTTGAAGACAGAATATATTAGTAATTAGGAAAAGAGTGGTATAGCTAGAGGTCTCTGAAAGAGAAGTAACCAGGCCTATGATGGGAATTTTATAGACTAGCTTCTCTAACAACGATTATTCTGTTGAAAGAAACACTTAGAATAAATAATGGCTTAAATTCAAGTTCTAAGTTTATAAGTTAATTTCATAAAGCAGCCCCACCCCACCACTATGATTTTCTTTTCATAAGTTCCTAAATACTACAGAAGCTAGTTAGGTCATAGATGGATCTTTGGTAATGAAGAAATCTCAAGGGTTATGTAAATGCCAGTTCTTGTTAACAACAACAACAAAAAGCAGTTTATTTTTAAATATACCAATATTTAACTGACTATTTTCAGTCATCTTATATCATAGAAAAGTAAGGATTTTTATAACATAATGCTTCATAGTTTTGATCAAATATGATTCCCTTTTCCTTTATGTACAATAGCCTCTTATACCCAGCAGTGATTACACAGCACTCATCACTAGCTGTTAGTACCAAAAGCTGTATCAGCATCTTCAGTGGCAGCTGGATAAGAAGTTTCTATGTTTATCTTTTAAAATTATCTTTCAAGCGACTGTCTTGTTATGCAGTCTGGAAATACATTCTGATTCAACTCTGAAAAGAAGACAGCTTAAATACTTGACAGCAGTTATATAGTCAAGCCAAGCCGTAATTTCTGTTTCAGAAAACATGTGTGCAAGCTGATTTTTCTTCTACTGCTAGAGTTTTAGGGCCAGATTTTCAAACAAGCATTTGTGTGCATAAAATGGGTAATTGCGCACACAAATGGGCAATTTTGTATGCAATTATCCATTTTGCATATGCAATTATATGCTTCTGAGGGTATAACGCATGTACATGAAATTTGGTAAGCATACCCATTACACCTTCCTTTGAAAAATGTTATCCATATTGCAGGTTTATTGCACAGAAGAAAATTGAGATTCTTTCTGTTTGATAGTATAATTCCACTCATTACTTTTCTTTACATCATACCATTTAATCAAGGATCTCAAAGTCCATTTAACTATTAACCCAATCATCCCAAGAGCCTTATTGTCTATGGATGCTAAATGTTAAGATGATCTCATTTTAGAAATAAAGAAATCAAGACGCAAAAGTTGAACTTCTCTAAATATTAACCACTTTCCATTTCTGACAAATAGTTCCCTAGAATCTACTCTCCATCTGCCTGCACAAATGCAAATCTAAAAGAACAGTTATTGCAAATGGCAAAGGAATTGAGCATAAACACAAAATTTCTTTCCTTGTTTTCCAACTAAGCCAAAGTTTATTCACATTTCTGCACTGACAAAAAGCTTTCACTGTTCCCTTCTTCAAGCATAGATCAGGTAAGACAATAAGGTTTCATAGGAGGGCTTGTTCATCTGGGAAATCCCTATGCCATTGTCAAAATGAGAGAATAAAACATTCACTCACTTCATGGAAATAAATTGTGTCTTTAGGTTTGCAGCATGTTTCTCAGAAAACTGATGAAAGAGGTTTATTTGACTGATAACAGCCTGAAGTTTACTGTTATATATGTGGCTTTCTCACAAAGCTGAAAGCAGGATTCTTCATGTCTTTGATAATGGGGAAATAAGACTGACACTTTTGAATATTTGTTGTTGTTGTTGTTGTTATTGTTGTTGTTTCAGTTAACGTATGTGCCCTTTCCTATTCCTGCTTGACTTGCTACCTGTCTACCATGTCATTGTACAGTCTGTGCTGACAGAATTGCAGAGGCAGAAAGCTCAAGTTGTTCCAGAGAAGAAAATAATGCAATCAGTTCCTGCAAGGAAAAAAATCCAGTTGGCATCTACTACACAGAGATTACAATTTGGCAGCAACTTTACCTGAAAACTATAAAATGCTTATGCCAAGACAAATTAAAATACTTTGAGATGACCTTTAACTGAAGTATTATTGGGTAGTAGGAGTAGCAGTAAGAGTAGTAGTAATAGCAATAGTAGTAGTGGTGTAGTAGTAATGGTAGTAGCATAACAGGAATAACAGTAATTATAGCAATAGAAGTAGGAATACTGCTAATAATAGAAATATCTAACATGTCGCTGACTACTTACCATGTACCAAGCACTATGATAGGTACTTTATTTTTTTTTAACTTTATCCATTTATTTTGTAAGAGAGAAACAGAGATCAAAAGAAAGAGGCAGAGAGAGAGAGAGAGAGAGAGAGAGAGAGAGAGAGAGAGAGAGAGAATACCAAGCAGGCTCTGCACTGTCATTGCAGAGCCCAACATGGGGCTTGAACTCATGAACCATGAGATCATGGCCTGAGCCAAAACCAAGGGTCAGACACTCAACCAACTGAGCCACCAAAGCACCCCGGGTTTTTATTTAAACTCCAGTTAGTTAACATACAGAGTAATATTAGTTTCAGGTGTACAATATAGTGATTCAACACTTCCATACTATATCTGGTGTTCATCACAAGAGCACTCCTTAATCCCCATGACCTATTTAACCCATCCTCCAACCTACCTCCCTTCTGTTAATCTTCAGTTTGTTCTCCATAGTTAAGAGTCTGTTTCTTGATTTGTTTCTTTTTCTCTGTTTTCCCTATGCTCATTTGTTCTGTTTCTTGAATTCCACATATAAGTGAAATCAAATGGTATTTGTCTTTCTCTGACTGACTTATTTCAGTTAGCACAAGATTTTCTAGTTCCATCCATGTCATTGCAAATGACAATATTTCATTCGTTTTTATGGCTGACTAATATTCCATCATGTGTGTGTGCACGCACACACACACAGACACGTCTGTGTCCATTCATCAAATGATGGACATTTGGGCTGTTTCCATAATTTTGTTGTTGTAAATAATGCTGCTATAAACATCGGGTTGCATGTATCTCTTTGAATTATTATTTCTATATTCTTTGGTAAATACCTACTAGTGCAATTACAGGATCATAGGGTAGTTTTATTTTGAAATATTTGAAGAACCTCCATACTATTTTCCAGAGTGGTTGCACCAGTTTGTATTCCCACCAACAGTGTAAAAAAGTCCCACTGTCTCTACAGCCTCACCAACACTTGCTGTTTTTTGTATTGTTGATTTTAGCCATTCTGACAGGTGTGAGATATCTCACTGTAGTTTTGGTTTGCATTTTCCTGATGATAAGTGATGTTGAGCTTCTTTTTCTGTGTCTGTTGGCCATCTGTATGTCTTCTTTGGAAAAAAAATGCCTATTCATATCTTCTTCCCATTTTTTAATTGGATTGGTTGTTTCCTAGGTGTTGAATTTTATAATTTCTTTATATTTCTTTGGATACTAATCCTTTATCATATATGTTATTTGGAAATGTCTTCTCCCATTCCATAGACACCTTTTAGTTTTGTTGGTTGTTTTCTTTTCTGTGCAGAAGATTTTTATTTGGATGTGTTCCCAATAACGTGTTTTTGGTTTTGTTTCTCTGTCCTCAGGAAACTATCTAGAAAGAAGTTACTAAGACCCATGTAAAAGAGGTTAGTGCCTATGTTATCCTCTAGAATTTTAATGATTTCCTTTTTCACATTTAGGTCTTGAATACACTTTGAATTTATTTTTGTGTATGGTATAAGAAAGTTGTGCCATTTCATTCTTTTGCATGTTGCTGTCCAGTTTCCCAACACAATTTGTTGAAGACACCATCTTTTTCCATTGGATAGTCTTTCCTGGTTTGTCAAAGATTAATTAACCATATAGTTGTGGATTAATTTTGGGATTTTCTATTCTGTTCTATTGATCTATTTGTCTATTTTTGTGCCAGTATCATAGTGTTTTGATCACTATAACTTTGTTATATATCTTGAAGTCCAAAATTGTGATGCCTCCAGCTTTGCTTTTGTTGTTCAAGGTTGCTTTGGCTATTTGAGACCTTTTGTCGTTCCATACGAAGTGTAGGATTGTTTTCTCTAGCTCTGTGAAAACTGCTGGTGGTATTTTGATGGAGATTACATTAAATGTGTAAATGCTTTGAGTAGTATAGACAATTTAAGAATATTTGTTCTTCCAATCAATATAAATAGAATATCTTTCCTATTCTTTGTGTCATGTTCAATTTCTTTCATCAGTGTTTTATAGTTTTCACAGCACAGGTTTATACCTCATTGGTTTGGCTTATTCCTAGATATCTTATGGGTTTTAGTGTAATTATAAATGAGGTTGATTCCTTAATTTCCTTTTCTAATGCTTCATTATTGGTGAATAGAAATGCAACAGATTTCTGTATGTTGCCTTTGTATCCTGTGACATTACTGAATTTGTTTATCAGTTCTAGCAATTTTTAGTGGAGTTTTTCAGGTTTCTACATAGAGTATCCTGTCATCTGAAATTAGTGAAAGTTTTATTTTTTACTTGCTGATTTGGGTGCCTTTTCTTTCTTTTTGTTTTCTGATTACTCTGGCTAGGGTTTCCAGGACTATGCTAAATAACAGTGGTGAGAGTGTACATTCCTGTCTTGTTCCTGACCTTAGAGCAAAAGCTCTCCGTTTTCTCCCATTGAAGATTACATTAACTGTGGGTTTTTCAGCTACGGCCTCTTTATGTTGAGGTATGTGCCCTATAAACTTACTTTGTTGAGGATTTTTGTCACAAATGGATGTTTTACTTTGTTAAATGCTATTTAGCAACTATGATAAGTACTTTAAACAAATTGTCTCTTTCTGCCGACAGTGTCTCTGAGAAATGTTTTTTAACCACTTCTACAATATGGAAATAGAAAGTTAAAAAACTTATCTGTGGTTATGTAGCTAGTAAGTAACAAAACTGAGCTTAGCCCCAGTGCATTTAGATATTAAATGCTACAGATGTGAAAATGGGTACAATTCCATTTCAGCTATTTTGTCTGCATTGATATGTAGTTGCAGAAAATCACAAGAGGAATTTTCGCAGTTACTTATTTCTCAAAATACTATTCAAAAGGTGCAGCTTAATTTTTTTTATGTTTAATTTTTTATATTTGAGACAGAGAAACAGAGCACTGGCAGGGGAGAGGCAGAAAGACGGAGACATATCTGACACAGGATCCAGGTTCTGAGTTGTCAGTACAGAACCTGAAACAGCGCTCAAACTCACAAGTAGTGACACCGTGACCTGAGCCGAAGTCAGATGCCTAACCAGCTGAGCTGCCCAGCTGCCCCCAAAAGTTGCAGTTTTAATAACTCATGCATTTTAAAATTAAATCTTTCTAAGTAGTAAGTAAAAAATACTACTTTGTGTAACAAGTCATGACTTAGAGATAGTATTAAACAGAATGTAGGTGCTGAGTTTGAGCCATACTGTTATTCATTTTTTAAGTATTTTTATTTTGAGAGAGGGGGGAAGGGCAGAGACAGAGAGAGAGAGAGAGAATATCAATCAGGTTCCATGCCATCAGCACAGAGCCCAATGTGGGGCTTGATCTCACAACCTGTGAGATCATGACCTGATCTGAAATCAAGAGTCGGTCGCTCAGCCAATGAGCTACCCAAGCACCAGAATACTGTTATTTTTGATGAAAAAATAAATCATTTTCCTTAATTTGTGTGTGTGTGTGTATGTGTGTGTGAGAGAGAGAGAGAGAGAGAGAGAGAGAGAGAGAGAGAGAGAGAGAAAGGAAGGAAGGAAGGAAGGAAGGAAGGAAGGAAGGAAAGAAGGAAGGAAAGAAAGAAAGAAAGAAAGAAAGAAAGAAAGAAAGAAAGAAAGAAAGAAAGAAAGAAAGAGAAAGAGGAATTGCAATTGTAGTTGCAGGTATTTAGAAGGCTAACTCTATGACTCTGACAGTAACATTTGTTTCTTACTTTAACAACTAAAGCTGAGAAAGACCTCAAGGAATAAACTTCAGGCTGCTCATTAGTCTTAAACCTTTCATGATAAACATGTTTATTGGGATGTTTAATAATTTGTGTTTCTTTAAGATCTTTCATCTTAGAATCCTGGTGTGCCTTATAAACATTATTCTCTTAGCTTGGTACTAGGAAGAAGTACATGTGTATATTTGGCTTAAATAAGCCCCAAATGATTAAATGGTTTACTTTATATCATAAAGTGTGGGAAAGTCCATTATAAAAACCATTCTCTGATTGAACAATTTATTCTAAACACACACATATAACCATAATTGCAGAAGAATGTGTTTCTCAAAAATACATTTTGTATATGATTGACAAATTATATAATTTACAAAAGCTTCAAAAAATCCTCCAGATATGATTCCATTTATAAAACCCCACCCAAATCCTTAACATCTCAAGAAGGATTTTCATGAATCAATCATATATTTAAAGTGATCCAGAAAAGTTCGAAGTCTGATAAGTTAGAGTTATAAAAATGAATGTTCACACAGACACACACACACACACACAGCACAGAGAAGTTGGGCCTTTTGACCAGATTGCTAGGCCAAAGACTTCCTCATTGGCCTATGTTTACTCATGAGTCTTATATCATAGCTTATTCTTCACAAACTCTTCTTGTGCATGCTAAAAAAGAAAGTTTGTTATATAGTAATCATTTTCCTTGGGATGCCTAATAGACCAGAAGGAGGTTGCAACTAAGATACCTCTATGTCATTTACAAAAGTTCAACATGAGTGCTGTATCTACACAGTAAAAACAGTTTGTGTGAGTAGTGGGACTGGGGAGTTTAACCTTGGCTTATGTGTAGGAAAAATGTGTTTTCTTAAATTCTGCAATGTAAATTCAAGAGTTAAGAGTTTGCACACAGATGTTTCATTCTACACCCAAGTTGTTCTTTTGCATGCCAAGAGGCATGGAGTTATCTCCTTATCACATAAATTTGTAATTTTATTCTATACTACATGCTGAAATATTTGCATAGAGGTAGGTCCTGGAAACATAACTTTATCCCTTAGTGAGCCATTATAAAAGAATATGCAAGCTTGCATACACATATGCAAAGTACAGTCTGTTTCCTCTGATTTTTTTCTTACCTTCACAGACCTCCTTTTGTAAGGGATAGTGTTCAATTTAAAGTAGATGAGTTTTATTTCTTTCCATTTGCTCTATGCTTCTGCAAACCATCCTTATATAACAATTTCCATTTGGGCAGATTTCTCAATCTCATAAGGCCTTCTATATTTCCTTTTCAAGGAAGTGTTTCCAAAAGGCAGTTTGCTCCTTAGAGCAGTTTCTTTAAGCTTAAAGAAGTTTTAGCTTGTTCATGTACAGCACTTTCTTTCATCCAAGAAAGCATCAAAGAAG
Source organism: Paguma larvata (assembly GCA_030068075.1). NCBI lineage: Eukaryota > Metazoa > Chordata > Mammalia > Carnivora > Viverridae > Paguma > Paguma larvata. The sequence goes on from CM057830.1 coordinate 74,144,662, forward strand.
GACAGCATTCTAAGAGAATTACAAAATATCAGGCAAGCTTAGAAAAAAGGCTAATTTCTTTAACTCCAGAAAAGGCAACATACAATGGCTTCTGGGGTTTAGTGATAGTGAGAGTTGCATGACTCTTATGGTTTAGTTTGTTTGAGAAATGAAAAGAACACTGTTTATTAATGTTTGCATTAATCCTGACTACCGCAGACAGTTTTAAGATAATATTTTGTTTATACTAAAATGTTTCAATTAAGAATTGCAATCTTTGTTAGAAAATTTGGGGGGAATTTAATGCATAAACAGAATTCAACACATAATATTCTCATCAGTGAAAGAGAGTAAGACCTTAACCCAAGGCGAAATACAAATTATCCAATCACCCATCAGACAGCTGAATGAGATTTAGTGTGTGTTTAGCTGGAACACATGTATTTTGCAGGCTCACTAGTTGCAAAATCATGTAGAACAAGATATCACCAAGCTATTTGAAAATAAAATGGTAGTTTACTCATCACTAGGAATTTGGCAGCATTTCTAAACTGAGTGTAATAGTTCAGGATAACCTTTTGTTTTGTTTTTAAAAAAACAAACAAAAAACCAACAAAACAAAACAAACAACAACAACAACACAAAACCTCTCATATCCTAAACAGATTTCAGGATTCTTGAAAATGAAGAATACGGGTGACCTTTCTCTGAAGGGTATATTTTTAAAGGTTATAATTTTATTGTGAACATTTGTTGTAGTGGTGGTCTATTCATGAGGAGAGACCAAAGTCAGGTAGTTGTGGATCATTAAAAGACAAATGATAAAAGGAGGAACAAGACACATTCATCAACAAAACAATATAAAAATAAAATAAAATTAACAGGAAAGAGCATGGAGCAATGGGTGAAACAATGTCTATGGCTTCTCAATCAAAGTTAGATAATGTACCTTGTGACTCTTGCAATTAGTTGTCCTCTATGCCATTCTAAGGCACTCACTTCTCCCCCCACCATTTATTTTATTTAAACTAAAATAAAGCTCATGTCTGTTAAATACCATCTACATTTTCTTGACTCTACCGACCCTATGAGAAACCTCTTCAATGTTAGCAGCACTCTCTCTTTTTATCTATATTCTAATATTTTTTATTTTCAACATGATATGTAGTATTAACTAGAACAACAGTTTCTGTTCTCCTTCACTGAAACTAGGTATCTGTTTTTCTGTACATTTATACTCAACATTTGTCCTTAATTGTCTATAAAGTCAAATATTATTCACTGTGTCTATTGACATTGCCCTCACTGACAAACCTGTAAAAGTGTGAAACTGTTTTATCCTGATGTCTTGCACATGCCCTTTGTCATCCTCTAAACCACTTTCTTTTATATCAGATGTGTTTTCACATGATAATGTGAAATAACTATTCTATATGAACAGACATATAGAAAAGTGATTAAGGCCAACAAATTATTTACTTCTTTTTCCACTACCAAATTTATATCCAAGATGTCTCTTTCTTAGAGGAAGATGTCTCTTAGGACATCTTTGGCTAATAATTCTCTCAAAGTTTTTTTTTTCTTCTTCTTTAGACGTATAAAATCATGTGCACCACTATAAACTGCCATGTTCAAGTGAAAATGAAGCATTTAACATTGTGAAAGATCCCAGCAGAAGGTAGTCTCATCACCATGGATCTTCCCATGATGGCTGGGATATACATAGATGTGACATTCAGTAATTTAATGACAACAAATCCAAACATATAAAGTAAAACCTCCCCATCTGTGCCTAATTCTTTAGCAAGTGTTCACAATGCAAATACTACAGGGTTTTCCAGGTCGTTTGGCATTATTTGAGAAATCACCACTCTGACCCCATATGGTGAAGCGTCAGTAGCTAAGCAAATTGGCAGGGTGGGGTCTTAATACGCTAAAATCCTTGAGGACATCAGTTGTTGTTTAGTCAATTCAAAAGCAGCTTGACATTCTTTTCACTAATGATACTGTTTATTTTGCTGTAATAGTTCTATCATAAAAAGTAAATGTTATGAGAAGACTTGGTTTAAATTTAGGAAGTTTTAAAAGTAATAAAAATGATATCTATATATATTAATATATAATCTAAATACAGGTTATCTAGATATGATAATATATAATCTATAGATTATCTAAATTTACATAAAATGTATACTATACACTGTACACATAATACATGGAGATATATGTGTATATATCCATAATTATGTACTGGAAGACAGAGTTAATTAATTAAATTTTTAATGAAATGATCAGAATTTCTTGCTGAAATATACAATTTTTTAGAAACTTGGTGGAGAAAATGAGTATAAGAGAAAAAATTATTAAATAAAATATTTATTTTCCAGAATTATACCTTTGATGTTACCAGCTTCTCTGTAATTCAGGTAGAATAAGATGTCAAAGTAAAAGACCACATATGAGACTTGACTGACATGGAATTAAGAAAATTAAATCTTGGGATGCCTAGGTGGCTCAGTTGGTTACACATCAAACTACAGCTCAGGTCATGATCTCACAGTTTGTGAGTTCAAGCCAAGCATCGGGCTCTGTGCTGACATAGCAGAGCCTGGAGCTTGCTTCAGATTCTGTGTCTCCCTCTCTCTCTGCCCCTCCACCACTCATGCTCTGTCTCTCTCTCTCTGTCTCTCAAAAATAAAATAATCATTAAAAAAAAGAAAATTAAATCTTTACAAGAGAGTAAATACTCTAAGTATGGGAAATGAGTCTTTAACTCATTCCTACAGTCACTCATTTATTTATTCACTCTTATTTTGACTTAATTTGAGCTCATCTTAAAACACCAGCAATTTTGACTTAATTTGAGCTCATCTTAAAACTTTGTCTTTTGGCTATTCATTGGGATGCTCCTCAAATGTTAAATATTTCATATTAACCTTCTCTCTTTCCAGTTTTCATCATAATTAACACTAATAGAGTGTTTGGGAAGGAGGAAAAATTGGCACTCCTATCAAATCTGCTTGCTGAACAAATTCATCTCGGAACTGCCACTAATCATAAATCCATGGTATATGAAGATCTATAAAATTTACATCACTTTATAATTCTGCAATTAGGTCAATTACTTCAGTATATGGTTACTGGTCCATATATAAGGAAAGTTTGTGCTACAACTAGTCAGTATGTATTCTTATGGTAACACTAATGTACATATATATCTGATAAAAAGCAAAGGAAGATATTGTGAACTTTCCTTCTAAAAGCTATACTTGGAATTCCTCTTGATATATATGAAATAATTAAAAATAAAAAAGTTCAACAAATTAAAAAAATGCTTTTCCTTACAAAATACTTAAAATAAATAGCTAATAAATATTACTGTCACGTGTGCATAAAATGGTTTCATTGCTATGAAAATTTATTACAAAGAATTAAACATTATTCAGGAATGGATAATAGCAGAGGACCACTTTAAAACTATATAAAAATTAAGCAAGTTATAAAATTTCTTCAGGCTTTGATAAGATAGGTTGAGATAGACCAATCCTCTCGCTTAATAAAAATCCAATTGATGAAGTACTAAAAATATATTTTAAAGTATCTAACAACTGTTAAGCAAAAGTACTCTGTAGGTAACAGAGAAAATAAAGTCATGGAGTAGTGAGCAAGAATTCTATAGCATTTGCTTGTTCTTAGTCTGCTGTTCCAGCAGAGAACCAAAACATAGGTCTACTGCCAATAGACAAAGAAATGAGTACAACTTTTGCCAATTTTATGGGTCAAGAGACACACAAATTGGAGTTCAAGTTTGCTTTGAACAACCAGTAAGAACCCAGTGAGAAGAGAGGTGCATCAGACTGAACCTGACATACTGTCAGTTTTCCCTTATAAGCCTTCTGCCAAATTCTTGAACTGTGCAAAGCAGGCGGTGGGGACAAGAAAATTCTGAAGGGCAGAATAAAAACTCTCAGAGGGTGTTAAATAATTATACACTGCAGTTTACCATCCACCAAGGAGGAAATGTCCCATTGAAACCTAATCATCTTACCAGGTCCCTAGAGAGGACTTCACCAGAGAATTAGAGATGAACCAGAATTAGGGGATACCTTACAAAGCTGACACCAAAAACTTCAGTCATCTCAGTCCCTGATTGGATTGAGATGATCTGTTACTGCTATGTCTGCTTATCAGAAGATAAATTAAACCATGTCTGGAAGAAGAGAAAATCATACAGTGTCATTAATATTTATCATACACATTGTCTAGTATTCAAAACTAAAAACAAATATGCCGAAAAATATGGTAATAAGAATATAAATAGATTATCAAGTGACTAAGATACTGGAGTTTTCAGGTAGAATATGAAATACCTGTGATTAGTATATTCAAGACAACAGATGACAAAATAGAGAATTACTCCAGAGAACTGAAGTTTTAATATTTAGAAATTCTCAAATAAAAAAAAAAATAATTAAGAACAAAGTAAAACAACAGGTTAGGTACAGCATCAGAGACAATTATTGAACTGAAAAATAATAGAAAATATTCATATTGAAGCACAAGGAGAATAAAAGCATAGGAAATACAGATCATAAGAGGCATGCAGGGAAAATGGAAACTATTTGATGTACTTGTAGTTATAGTTACAGAAGGAGCAGATGAAAGTAAAAGAGGAAGAAAGAGATAACGTCCAAGAATTTTCCAAAATGGATTGAAGAAAAGATGGAAAAGATGGAAACCCTGCTTTTTGCAACAATACTAGTGGATCCTAAGCATATTATGCTAAATAAGATAAGTCAGACAGTGAAAGACAAATATTATATGTTATCACTGATATGGGAGAATCTAAAATACCAAACTTATAGAACCAGAGAGTAGAATGGTGGTTGTCACGGGCTGAATGGTGGGAGAAATGGATGTTGTAGTCCCCAAATCAATACTCATGACACTTTCACAGTTATTTGTGGATATAATCTTGTGCAGAACAGAATACTTGAATTACCCAAGGTGCACCTTCCCAACGTAGGATTGAACAAGGCAACACTCTGCCTTCTTATTTCAGCTCTCATAAATAAGTGTCCTTTTTCACAGTGTATTTAGTGACATGCTTTTTGCATTTTTGTGCTTTTTGTTGATTTTACTGTCTAAAATAGTCCTCAAGCACAGTGCTGAAGAGTTGTCTAGTGTACCTACGTGCATGAAAGCTGTGATGTTCATTACAGAAATGTTGGATAAGCTTACAGTGTATTAAAAAGGTTTTGTTTAGATGTCAGTTATAGTGCTGTTGTCTGTGAGTTCAAAGTTAATGAATAAACAATATATATTAAATACTGTTTCTTTGCACAGAAACACAAACAAGGTAAGATTACATATTGATTGGTTGATAAATCTGGCTCTCAGATACCTAATCCTTTATTTTTTCTAACAGCAATGATTTAATATTCGAGAATTCATTGTATGTGGGAACATTTTATAAAACTATTATGAGTAGTGAGAATCAACTGTGTGTGTGTGTGTGTTCCAGTCCAATAAAGTTATTGAAGATTCAGTTTTACCAGCTCCTACCCCCTAAATATAGCTAAATAACTTGGAAATAATTTAATAGACAATTATTAAAGAATCATGAAAAGTGGGAAGAGGAAGGTAGACTGTCCAGGAAACTCAGAAATTGAGAAATAGCACTATAGTGAGTTCCTTGGTTTTTCTTTTTATCTTTTTATCAGATTGTATATAACACAGACCTGCAAATAATAATGGCCAACAGACATAGACAAAGCAAAACAAAACATTCAGAGAGCCGGGTTCTGCTGGCAAAAGGTCTAGGGAAAAGAAAAGCCAGTAGAGACCTAGTTAGGAAATCCATATTTTGTGGCAATGATGGTGCCAATATGTCATAACAGTGGTACCAGCAGAGATGGGATAATGAAGAAATTGAGAGAAATCATGTTTTAATATTTCACTGTAAGTGACAAAATGACAAAATTAGTAGTATGAGATGAGTTATATGTGTATATTTTATTTTCTAGAAAAACTACTAAGAAAACTGTATAAAGTGATATGCAGTATATGTAAATGATAAAGCATACAATATGAAAGAGAAGTATAAATAAATCAAGGAGGAAAACTAAAAATTGTTTCAGTAACCCACAGAAAGGTAAAAAAAAAGAAAAAAAAGAAATGTGAGCAAAAAGAAAAAGAAAACAAATATCAAAATGGCAGAATTAAGCCCTACTATATTGCTAATTTCTTTAAATATAAACAGCCCAAACAGAATTAAAATGTAAAGATTAGCAGTGTGAGTTTTTTAAAAGGCTTATCACTTTGTTGTGTACTCACTTCAAACATAATGAAATAAGAGGCTTGAAAATAAAAAGAGAGAAAAACATAATCATTGTAACATTGATTAAAAAAAGAGTAATGATGAAAATATTACACAGATTTCAGAACAAAGGAAATTACGTAAGAAAAAAGAGGGACATTACACAATGCTTAAAAATGCTTAAAAGACATAGAGATCTTGATATGTCTCCTCAGGCAAGGGAAACGAAAGCAAAGGTCAACTTTCGGGACTACACAAAATAAAAAATATTTACACTGTGAAAGAAACCATCAACAAAATGCAAAGACAAGCTACTGAATGAAAGAAATTATTTACAAATGACATATATGATAAGAGGTTAACATCCAAAATATATAAAGCATGTATATAACTCAACACCAAATACACAAACAATTCAATTAAAAAATGGGCAGGTCTGAAGAGACATTTTTCCAAAGAAGACATACAGATGACCAAAAGACACATGAAAAGATGCCTAATATGACTAATCATCTGAGAGATGCAAACCAAAACAACAATATGTATCACCTTACATCTGTCAGAATGGCTAGAATCAAAAAGATAAGAAATAAACTGTTGGTGGGAATGCAAAGTGGGGCAGTGACTGTGAAAAAAAAAGTATGGATCTTCCTCGAAAATATAAAAATAAAAATACTACATGATCCAGTAATTCCACTACTGGATATTTATCCAAAGAAAATTGAAACATTAATTGGATAAGATATATGGACCTCTATGCTTATTGCGGCATTATTTACAATACACAAGATGTGGAAGCAACCTAAGTATTCATTGATAGTTTAATATATAAAGACGTGGTATATGTATATATGTATACACATACATATATATACATATATATATATAACAATGGATAATTAGCAATAAACATATAAAATTTGGCCGTTTGCAGCAACATGAATGGATCTAGAGGGTAGGCAAAATAGTGAAACAGCTAAATAATCAGAGAAAGACAAATACCGTATAATTTCGCTTATATGTGGAATTTAAAAACTAAGGTAAGTTAATTAATAAAATAGAAACATACCCATAAATACTGAGAAGAAAGTCATGGTCACCAGAAAAGAGGGTAGTTTCTGGGGATGAGGAAATACAGGATTCCAGTTATGGAATGAAAAAGTGACAGGGATAAAAGGTACAGCATAGGGAATATAGTCAATTGTATTGTAATAGTGTTTTATGGTGACAGCTGGTAACAATACTCTGCCCCTTTTTTTGCTCACACTCTGTCTCTCAAAAATAAATAATCGTTATTTTTTTAATTAATAACCTTTCTAATATGGTATTATGAATATGACTGTAGTACAGTATGTCATAATTTTTTCAGCTTATTTACTTATTTTGAGAGAGAGGGAGAATGAGCATGGGAGGGGCAGAGAGAGGGAGAGAGAGAACCCTAAGCAGGCTCCACACTTTCAGCACAGAGCCCAATGTGGGGCTCAAACTCACAAACTGCGAGATCATGATCTGAGCTGAAATCAAGAGTTGGATGCTTAACCAACTGAGCAACATAAAATTTGGCTCTGCATGACATAAAATTTTTATAATGATTAGTTCATCAAGGTATAGGCTAGGCTATGATGAAGCAATTGTGTTGATTACACTACGCTGCCATAAGTGAATCATATTGCTGATTTTTCATTATCAATGTATGAGTGGTTGTATTTCATAATAAATATGAATTTCTTTCTCACATTATCTTTTCATTTTTGATGTCTAATGTTAGTAATATGTATAATATCTATAGGGCCTTGTATCATATAAGATGATAGTGAAGTAAGAATTGACAGATGATTAATCTTACAAACAGATGACATGAACTCATGGTATTGATAAATATAATACAGTACTATAAATGTATTTTTTCTTCTTTGTGGCGTTCTTAATAACAATTTATTTTCTCTTGCTTACTTTATTGTAAAATACAGTGAAATATATATACGACATATGGAATATATGTTGATCAACTGCTTATGCTATCAGTAAGGCTTCTAGTCAGCAGTATTTACATTTTGGAGCAGTCAAAAGTTATACATGCATTTTCATATGTACAGGGTCAGTGTCCCTAAACTCTGGGTTGTTCGACGGCCAACTTTAATAGAATACTCAACATATTACAACAAAATGCATATTATTTTCAGGTGCCTATCCTATTCACCAGGATAAACCATATCCCAGGCACAATCAAACATCAAAAATTTTAAAGAATTAGAATCACCCAGGATATGTTCTCTGATCATAATGAAATTTAACTAGAAATCAATAGCAGAGATAATAGGGAAATCACAAAACACATGGAAATTAAGCAACCCATTTCTAAATAATCCATAGGTCAAAGAATAAGTCTTAGGGAAATTTAAGAATATTTACTGAAGTAAATAAAATAAAACATATCAAGATATGTGGAACACAACTAAAACAGTGCTGGGTGGGATATTTACAACACTAAATATTTACATCATAAAAGAGGATACATCTCAATTCAAATCTAAGTTCTTACTTCAAGAAACTAGAAAAACAAAAAGAAAAATCAATGCAAAGCAAGCAAGAGGTGGAAATAGTAAAGCAAGAAGCAGAAATCAGTAAAATTGAAAAGAGGAAAACAATAGAAAAAATAAATGACACAAACTGTTGACTTTTTAAATAATAAAAAAAAATGTAAAATGTAAAATCTTTTATCAAGTCTGACAAAAATTAAAAAAAGAGGATACACAAATTACAATATCAAGAATGAAACATGAAGAATCATTACAGATGCTGAACCCATTAAAAGGACTATAAAGGATTATAAATCAACTCTATACATATAAAAGTGACAACTTACAGGAATGGACCAATTTCTCAGAAATCACAAACTACTAAAATTCAAAAAGATGAAAAAGCTCTTAGTGCATTTTATGAGGTCAGTATTATTATGATATCAAAACCATAAGAGACAGCACCAAACAAGAAATCTACAGACCTCTCATGAATTAGGAAAAAAACATGTCTACAATAAAATATTAGCTAATTTAGCAATTTGTAAAATAATAATAATAATAATTAATCACTTCCAAGTGGGATTAATTTCAACCATGTAAGGCTAGTTCATCACTTGAAAATCAATCCATATCAACAGATTAAAGAAAAAAATCATGATTATGTCAATAGATGAAGAAAGACCATTGGGTGAAATTAAACACTCATTCACTATAAAAATTCTCATGTTATGTACAGACAAATAGAAACCTAATGGTAACTACAGATCAAAAGCCAGCAATATATATGCAAAGAACAAAGAGAAAGGAATCCAAGTATATCACTGAAGAAGGCCAACAACCCATGAAAGAGAGCAAGAGAAGAAAGAATCAGAGAAAAACTACAAAAACAACCACAGGTCAAGTACAAAATGACAACAAATACATATCTACCAATAATTACTTTGAATGTAAATGGACTAAATGCTCCAATAAGAAGACATAAGGTGACAGAGTAGATTTAAAAAAAAAAAGATCCATTTATGTGCCGCCTACGTGAGATTAATTTCAGATCTAAAGGTGTCTGCAGATTGAAAGTAAGGGGATAGAGAAGGATCTATCATGCAAACAGATGTCAAAAGAAAGTCGGGCTAACAATAATTATATTTGACAAAACAGTCTTTAAAATAGACTGTATGTAACAAGAGAAAAGAAACTATATAAAAATAAAGGAGTCAGTCTAACAAATTATAACAATTGTAAATATTTATGCGACCAACATGAAGCATGTAAATACATAAAATGGTTAATAACAAACAAAGAAACCAATAAGTAGGAATATAATAATATTAGGGGACATTAACACCAAATTTATATCTATGGGCAGATCATCCAAACAAAAAAAAATCAACAAAGAAAAGTTAGGTTCAAAGGAAACCCTGAACCAAATGAATTTAACAGATATACTCAGAACATTCCATTCTAAAACAGCAAAATACACATTCCCTTCAAGTACACATGGAACACTCTCCAAAATAGATCATATTAGGCCACAAAACAAGTCTCAATAAATTCAAAAGTGATTAAAGCCATACCATGCATTATTTCTGACCACAAAAGTATGAAACTAGAAGACAACCACAAGAAAAAAATAATTTGGAAAGACTACAAAGCATGGAGATTAAACAACACGCTACTAGGGGTCCTGGGTGGCTCAGTGAGTTAGGTTCCCAATTCTTGATTTCAACTCAGGTCATGATCTCACGGTCATGAGATTAAGCCCTGTCTCTGGGTCTATACTGGGCATGGAGCCTGCCTAAGATTCTCTCTATTTCTCCCTCTACTCCTCCCCTGCTTGTGCGCTGTCTCTCTCCTTCAAAATCAAATAAATAAATAAATAAATAAGTAAATAAATAAATAAATAAATAACAAGCTAATAAACAAGGAATGGTTCAACCAAGAAATCAAAGAAGACATCAAAAATTATGTGGAGATAAATGAAAAGAAAAACACAATGGTTCAATATTTGGGATGCAGCTAAATTTGATTTAACAGGGAATTTTATAGCAATACAGGTCTGCATCAAGACACAAGAAAAAATATCAAATAAACAACCTAATTTTACACCTAAGAGAGCTAGAAAAAGAACAAATAAAACCCCAAACCAGAAAGAAAGAGGAAAATAACAAAGATTAGAGCAGAAATAAATGATATAGAAACTAAAAAATAAAAACAAACACAAAAAGCAAACAAATATATGAAACGAGAATGGATTCCTTAAAATGATCACCAAAATTGATAAACCTCTAGCCAAATTCATAATAAAAAAAAGGAGAGGAAGAGGGTGAAAAGACTCAAATAAAATCACAAAAGAAAGGATTGAAATAACAATGAAAACTGGGGCGCCTGGGTGCTCCATCAGTTAAGCGGTTAAGCGTCCGACTTTGGCTCAGGTCATGATCTCACGGTTTGTGGGTTAGAGCCCCGCGTTAGGCTCTGTGCTGACAGCTCAGAGTCTGGAGCCTGCTTTGGGGATTCTGTGTCTCCCTCTCTCTCTGTCTCTCCCCTGCTCCTGCTCTGTCTCCCGTCTCAAAAATAAATGCACATTAAATTAAAAAAAATTAAAAAAAGAAATAACAATGAAAACTGCAGAAACAGAAAATATTTCAAGGGAATATTATGCAAAATTATATGCCAACACATTGTACAACCTAAAAGGAAACGCATAAATTCTTTGAAATATGTAACCTACCAAAACAGAAGGAGAAAGAATAGAAAATTATAACAGACTGATTACCAGAAGTAAATTGAATCAGTAATCAAAAAACTCCTGGTGGGAGAAAAATTAATATGGTGGAGTAGTAGGAGGACCTTATGCTTGCCTCATCCCTTGAACACAAGTAGATAAATATCCAATCATTCTGAAATCCCAGGAAATCTATCTGAGGACTGAGAGAACAAAACTGCACACCTAGAGGGAGAAAAGAGAGCACACTGTGGAAGGTAGGAGGCACAGAAACATGATTTGGGGGAGAAAAGAATTGCTGATGCTGTGGAGGTGAAGGATCCCTGATCAGGGAGAGAGGATAGAAAGAGAGAGAGCAGGGTACAGGGCATTGCACAAGAAAAACATATCCCAAAAAACACTGACAAAGAAAACAACAGGGACTCATAATTGCAAGTTTTTACAAGCAGGTGAGCTCAAAGTTTGTAGTTTTAGAAGTCGGCGTCATTGCCTGAGTAGAGTTAGGTGGACTTAGTCGTATTCCTGTGGAGAAAGAGGGCAGAGGCCTGGGAATGGTCAGCGTGGTCTGAGGATCCCCTAGGTCACACTGGGAGAGACAGTTTCCCTTCTTGGAGTGCATCTAGGAGAGGTGACACTGCCTCTCCTGGGAGAAAAGAGATGGCAGATGACATTGAGAAGCCCCATTCATTAACACAGGATCAGAGGCAGATGTTGAAGGCAGCTAACCAGGAGACAGGCTTTTTGCAATATTTTACCATAAACTCCAAGCCCATGAAGATTTGTGCAACTGCCCCCTCCTCCACAGGATCAATGGTGGTCTGTGCCATGCTAGGTCCCTAAAATTTGGAGTTTGGAAATCCAGCTGGCATGCCTGAGACAAAACACAGGAGCACTACACTGCCAGGTGGGCAGATGGCCCAGACACAAACAGGATGAAGGCGGGGATCTGATGGAAGCCTGAGACAAATGAAGGGAAATTGTTTGCTCTTCTGTGTCCGCTTCCTGAACAGCGATGAGTGCAAACTCCTCTATCCACGGATGAAAGAAACAGCTGACACCGCTCCCCCTTTCACTTCATCAGCAGAGAGGGACTTCAGTGAGCAGTGCAGCAAATAAAATGTGGGGTTAAGTTGCTTACACGAAGATTCATTCTCCTGAGCTCTGCAGGTGCTTTTTTACTAGGGCAAGTGTGACTGAGAGTCAGAGTAGCAGTGGGTTCCTCCCACAGAAGACCAGCAAAAAACCCCTGTGCTAACCAAGTATACTAATCATAGAGAGCTGGAAAGCTTCAGTTCTAGGGGAAATAGAATCTAACTTCTTTTAACAAACAGATCAACACACACCTACTTGAAACTTGCCACACAGTTTTGGACCATGAACAAGGTCCAAACACTCTAAAATGCAGGCAAGGAGAAACTCTGCAGAGGACTGACCTGAGGGAAAGAGTAACCAAAACACAACAGCAGAGTTCATACAACATACACCAGAAACATTTCCTGAAGCACCAGGCCCTGGGCAGTATAGGACTTCTTAATATAGCCATTACTCTCAGGACTAGGGAACATAACAGACTTCCTGACACAGAGGAGAAGACAGATACCTAGACCAAATGCCAAGATTGACGAATTCATTCCAAAAGAAATAACAAGTTCATAGCCAGAGATCTAATTGAAACAGATATGAATAATATGTTTGAACGTGAATTTAAAACAATAATCATAAGGATCCTAACTGGGCTTGAGAAAAACATACAAGACCCTAGAGAATCCCTTACTGAAGAGATAAAAACTAAAAAAAATCTGGTCAGAATGAAATAAAAATTCTGTAACTGAGATGCAAAACTAACTGGATATAATGATGATAATGACAAAGCAGAGAACTAATAAGTGATATAGAAGATAAAATTATGGAAAATAATGCAGCTGAAGAGAAGAGAGAAAGAAAGATATTGGATCAGGAATGTAGACCTGGAAAGCTCAGCAACTTCTTAGAGAGTAATAGAATTTTTGTCATAGAAGTACAAAAAGTCAAAGAGAGAGAAAAAGAGGCAGGTTTATTTGAGCAAATTATACCTGAAAACTTCCTTAATCTGGGTAAGGAAACAGATAACAAAATGCAGAAGGCACAGGGAACTCCCATCAAATTCAAGAAAAGCTGGCAAATACCAAGACATAATAGAATAATTTTTTTAATATAGAGATAAGAATTCTGACAGCATGAAGGGAAAATAAATCCCTAACCTACAAGAGAAGACAAATCAGGTTCACAGCAAATCTCTCCACAGAAACCTGGCAGGCTAGAAGGGAGTGGCATGACGTATTCAACATATAAAAGTGGGAAATATGCAGCCAAGAATACTTGGTCAGACAAGGCTATCATTCAGAATAGAAGGAGAGATAAAGAGTTTCTCAGACAAACAAAACCTAGAGGTGTGTGTGACTACTAAACCAGTCCTGCAAGAAATATTAAAGGGGACTCCTTAAGTGGGACAGATAGACCTAAAGGAACAAAGATTATAAAGGAACAGAGAAAATTTCCAGAATCAGTGACCTTACAAAATACAAGAGAACTAAATTCTTAGCTATCAATAATTACTCTGAATATAAATGGACTAAATGCTCCAATCATAAGACATAGAATATGGATAAAAAATAAGCCCCATCTATATGATACTTACAAGAGACTCATTTTAGACCTTAAAGTCACCTGCAGACTGAAAGTGAGGACATAGAGAACCATCTATTATGTTAACAGACATCGAAAGAGAGCTGGAGTAATCATACTTACATCAGACAAGGTAGATTTTAAACCAAGACTATAACAAGAGTTGAAGAAGGGCACAATATCATAATAAAGAAGTCTATCCATCCAGAAGATCTATCAATTGTAAATATTTATGCCCCCAACGTGGAACACCCAAATATATAAAACAATTAATAACAAACATAAAGAAACTCAGTGATAATAATACAATAATAGTAAGGGACTTTAAAAATCCACTTACATAGAATGAGTCCGGGAGTTTTCCTTCCGTTTCAATTTTTTGGAACAGCTTGAGGAGGATAGGAATTAACTCTGTTTTAAATGTCTGGTAAAATTCCGCAGGAAAGCCGTCTGGTCCAGGGCTTTTATTTGCTGGGAGATTTTTGATAACTGATTCTATTTCTTCACTAGTTATGGGTCTGTTCAATTTTTCTATTTCTTCCCGTTTGAGTTTTGGTAGCGTGTGGCTATTTAGGAAGCTGTCCATTTCTTCCAGATTGCCAAGTTTGGTGGCATATACTTTTTCATTGTATTCTCTGATGATTGTTTGTATCTCTGAGGGATTGGTTGTAATTTCTCCCTTTTCATTCACGATTTTATCTATTTGAGTTCTTTCTCTTTTCTTTTTGAGAAGCCTGGCTAGAGGTTTGTCTATTTTGTTTATTTTTTCAAAGAACCAGCTTTTGGTTTCATTGATCTGTTCCACTACCTTTTCTGTCTCCATATGGTTAATTTGTGCTCTGATCTTAGTTATTTCTCTCTTTCTGCTGGGCTTGGGTTGTTTTATTTGTTCTGCTTCTAGTTCCTTTAGGCGTGCTGTTAGAATTTGTGTTATTGATTTTTCTTGTTTCTTGAGATGGGCCTGGATTGCAATCTACCCAAGAGACACAGGATTGCTGATGCATAGGAGCATGTGTACCCCAATGTTCATAGCAGCACTTTCGACAATAGCCAAAACATGGAAAGAAACTAAGTGCCCATCAACTGACGAGTGGATAAAGAAGATGTGGTACATATATACAATGGACTACTATGTGGCAATGAGAAAAAATGAAATCTGGCCATGTGTAGCAACATGGATGGAACTGGAGGGTATTATGTTAAGTGAAATAAGTCAGTCAGAAAAAGACAGATACCATATGTTTCCACGAATAGGTGGACTTGGTGAGACTAAGCAAAAACCAGGGGGAGGGGAAGAGGGGAAAGAAAAAAAAAAGACACAGAGAGGGAGGGAGATAAAACATAAGAGACTCTCAAAGACTAAGAACAAACTGAGGGTGAGGGCGATGGGGGGGGAGAGGGGGTGATGGGCATTAAAAAAGGGCACATGTTGGGATGAACACTGGGTGTTTTATGTAAACCAATTTGAAAATAAACTATTTTAAATTAAAAAAAAATCTTAAAAAAAAATCCACTTACAGCAAAGGACAGATCATCTAAGCAGAAAATCAACAAAAAAAACAATGGCTTTGAATGACACACTGGAACAGATGGATTTAACAGATGTATTCAGAACATTTCGTCCTAAAGAATCCAAATAAATAAAATCATGAATAAGAGAAGAGAGATCACAAACACCACCACAGAAATACAAACAATTATAGGAGAACAATTATATGCCAAAAAATATATGCCAAAAAATATGCAATTTGGAAGTAATGGACAAATTCCTACGAAAACATATAAACGACCAACACTGAAACAGGAAGAAATAGAAAATTTGAATAGATCCAAAACCAGCAAATAAATTGAATCAGTAATCAAAACCTCCTAAAAAACAAAAGTCCAGGGCCAGATGGCTTCCCGGAAGAAATCTACCAAACATTTAAAGAAAAGTTAATACCTATTCTTCTCAAAATGTTCTTAAAAACAGAAATGGAAGGAAAACTTCCAAACTACTTAGATGAAACCAGCATTACCTTGATTCCAAAACCAGACAAAGACCCCAGTAAATAAAAGAATTATAGGCCAATATCCCCAATGAAAATGGAGATATTCTCAAATTCTCAAAAAGATACTAGCAAATAGAATGCTCTTTTAATGTACATTAAAAGAATTATTCACCACCATTAAGTGGCATTTGTTCCTGGGCTGCAGGGATGGTTCAATATCTGCAAATGAATCAATGTGATATGTCATGTTAACAAAAGATAGGATAAGAAGCATTTGATCCTCTCAATAGACATAGAAAAAGCATTTGATAAAATACATCATACATTCTTGATAAAATCTCTTAACAAATACAGTAGAGGGAATATACCTCAACATTATAAATGCTATATACAGAAGACCCACTGCTAATGTCATCCTTGATGGTGAAAAACTGGAAGATATTCCTCTTATGGTCAGGAATAAGACTGGGATGTCCACTCTCATCATTGTTATTTCACATAGTACTGGAAGTCCTAGCCTCTTTAATCAGACAACGAAAATAAAAAGCATCCATCCAAATTGCCAAGGAAGAAGTCAAACCTTCGCTATTTGTAGAGGACATAATACTCTATGTAGAAAACCTGGAAGAGTCCATCAAAAAATTACTGGAACTGACACATGAATTCAGCACAGTTTCACGATATAAAATTAATATGCATAAATCTGAATTTCACCAATAATGAAGCAGGAGAAAGGGAATTCAAGGAGTTGTTCACATTTAAAATTGCACCAAAATCATAAGATACCTAGGAATAAATCTAATCAAAGAGAGAAAGCATGTGTACTCTGAAAACTACAGAACATTTATGAAATAAATTGAAGACACACAAAAAATGGAAAAACATTTCATGGTCATGGATTGGAAGAACAAATATTGTTGAAATGTCCATATTATCCAAAGAAATCTACACATTTAATGCAATGCCTATCAAAATAACACGAACGTTTTTCATAGAGCCAGAACAAACAATCTAAAAATTTGTATGGAACCACAAAAGACCAACACAATCCTGAAAAAGCAAAGTAAAGCTGGACATAACAATTCCTGACTTCAAGCTATATTACAAATCTGTGGTCATCAAGATAGTATGGTACTGGCATAAAAACAGACACAAATATCAATGAGACAGAATATAAAACCCAGAAATGGACCCACAACTATATGGTCAATTAATCTTCGACAAAGCAGGAAATATCCAAAGAAAAAAGACAATCAATCTCTTGAGCAAATGATGGTGGGAAAACTGGACAGCAAAATGAAGAATGAAAATGGACCACTTTCTTATACTATTCGCACAAAAATAAATTCAAAATGGATGAAAGACCTATATATGAGACTCAAAACCATACAAATCATAGAGGAAAACACAGGCAACCACCTCTTTGACCTTAGCTGTAGCATGTTCTTGCAAGTCATATCTTTGGAGGCAAGAGAAACCAAAGCAAAAATGAACCATTGGGATTTCATCAAGGCAAAAAGGATTCTGTGCAGCAAAGGAAACAATCAACAACACCATGGACAACCTATGGAATAGGAGACAATATTTTCAAATGACAAACCTGATAAAGGGATAGTACCCAAAATCTATAAAGAATTTATCAAACTCAGCACCCAGAAAATAAATAATCCAGTTAGGAAATGGTCAGAACACATGAACAGACATTTTTCCAAAGAAGACATCCAGTTGGTAACAGACACATGAAAAGATGCTCAACATCACTCATTAACAGGGAAATACAAATCAAAACCACGATGAGATACCATGTCATATCTGTCAGAATGGCTAACCTGGTGTACCAGCCACCAGAAACAACTAATGTCGGTGGGGATGAGGAGACAGGGGAACTGTCTTGCCTTGTTGGTGAAAATTCAAACTGGTGCGGCCTCACTGGAAAACAGTGGAGACAGGTTCCTTCAAAAGTTAAAAATAGAATTACACTATGACCTATGTCCCAAAGGACACAAAAATACTGATTCAAAGGGGCACATGCACCCCAATGTTTATACCAACATTATCAGTAATAGCCAAATTATGGAAAGGGTCCAAATGTCAATCAACTGATGAATGGCCAAAGATGTGGTATATCTATACCATGGAATATCACTCAGCCATAAAAAGAATGAAACCTTAACATTTTCAATGACATGGATGGAGCTAGAGTATATTATGCTAAGTTAATTAATTCAGTCAGGGAATGACAAATACCACATGGTTTCACTCATATAGGGAATTTAGGAAACAAAAGAGATGAACATAGGGGAAGGGAAAATAAGAGAGAAAGAGGGAAGCAAATCATAACAGACTCTTAACTATGGAGAACAAACTGAGGGTTGATGGAAGGAGGTAGGTGGGGGATGGGCTAAATGGGTGATAGGTACTGAGAAGGGCACTTGTGGTGAGAAGTGGCTGTTATATTTTAGTGATAAGTCACTATATCTCCACCTGAAACCAATTTTACTATATATGCTAACTAGATTTGAAATGAAAGAATAAAAAATAAAAAAATAAATTAAAATGACCCATTAAGACCCATTTTTGTTTAATTTTTCTTGTTGAATTTGCATTTCATAAATAGAACACTTATCAAGCAATCTTTTAACCCTGGTTTTAATTAGTAGGTATAATAACTATAATTCTTCTATAGGGATTTATGAGTATTATTAATATTAGAATTAAATATAAAATGATTAGTCTACCAAGGATGAACTAATCAACTTCTGCCAATTATTTGCAAATGATTGGTCAAAACAGTGTTATCTGTAACTTTAATTACTGACATTGGGTTATACTTTTTATTGATTCACATAAGCATTTCTCTATTTTCTTGAAAAAAAAGCTTCTGTATCTTTCATGTTAATATAATTTAAAATCAGAAAAACATTGAGTAGATTTTATGTGTTGATCGTTCATATAATAGAACTAAGAGATAATGTCAAGAAAGGAGATTGCAACTGTGGGTAAGAGTGTACTGTTGTAAAATACTACAAAGTGCTATTGAAGAGGTTAACCATTTGGGGAGAAATTACAAACTACTATGAAAATTGTGTTTAAATTGTTTAAATTACCAGGTTGTATAGGAAATAGAACACATTCTTTTTTAAAATGAAAGCTTTTTAAAACTAGTATGAATCAGATTTATTTTCTTTTTACTGTTTGTCACTCTGGTACACACACACACACACACACACACACACACACACACACATAACCATGGTTAACATTTTTTGAGCTATGAATTTAGTTTGCATAATTATACATTTATGTAACAAATTCCAGTGGTGTTTTTTGCTCTGCCCAGATAGCTATCAAATATAGTCTCTGCTAAGCTTTATATTAATCTGCCATAATCATAAAATTAAATCGATTAGGACATAAAAGCACAGCTCTGTCAACACAGAAACGAGCACTAAATTTTTTAGTTCTAGTAGTTTCTTGAGCAATGTCTTTTTACTTACTGTTGATCATAGCAGAATTACCTGTGCCTTACTAAGAAAATTTCCAATACACGAAATATTACAGGAGAGTAAATTATCAACCGACATTGATTAAATATCCATTGTGTTACCAAAACACAGCACTGGGATATAAAAAAGAACCAATGAGTAATAATAAATGTTCTTTCCATGATTTAAAAAGAGAATAATGATAAGAAAGGACCTTAATGTTTAGACTAAAGAACTGAAATTATGATTTATGACTGATTAATGTAAATTTGTTTATTTATGGCTAAATGACCAAATTGAATGTTGGTCCAATGCTATTTAGTGGTATTAGCTCTATGGAACACTTTTACCTTTGATCTCAATTCTAGGCATTGACTACCTATTCACTTCTGGCTGCAGTCCAGTGTATTAATTTTAACCTAAAAAAGCTATTTTTGCTATGGGAGTTCGTTATCTTAGAGACTGGCATGTCCCTATACATCAAGGATTGTTACTTCAGGTCAGTGCTAATATTCAATTATTAGTTAGTGTTAGTTGGGTTACAAGGGGACACATCTACTTTGGAATGTAATGTTTTTCTTTTCATACAGAGAACCATATAAAGTCCATATGCTTTAATCAGGCCTTGATTTAAAGAGTTTGAAAATGAAGCTCTACTGTTTTACACTCACTAGCAAAGTGTATGATTATTTGGAAAGTCTATAAAACACTATAGAATGTACTGAAATAGATTTAAAGACAAAATCTTTTCTTCTACTTTTTTTTTACAATGATGAGTTAGCAAATCCCTTCTATATTGTTATCTCATTATCTAAATAGGGTAGAGAAGCACAAGTGACATCAACATATTATCATTAAACAAAGCATTAGGCATTCAACAATTCCAATAATTTTTTAAGGTCATTCTCTAAATGAATGTAAACTTGTTAGGATTTTACAGCTTAGATGACTTTTCCATCATCTTTTTAGCTGAACGTTTTGTTTTGCTCCAGGCAAATCAATGAAAATCATCTACCGAAATATAAAATTCTGTCTGTGTATGTTTACAAGAGACTAGTTTGGAACACACTTGATTTGGTAGACTATAAAATCAAATGGTTATCATAAGGGTTGTGCTCTTTTGTCCCTTCAAATGTATACTCTGCTTTATTATATCTGAATGTAGACCAATTTTCTCATAACAAAATATTTAGGAATTATTTTATTTTCAGATTCAAGTAAAAAGTATCTTCTTAAGATGTAAAATTTATTTTAAAAATTCAGTTTTCATTGTACATGTAGGACTAATACAGTTTGTAGTCTTAACACACCTTTGGAACATCAAGTAAAGAAAGTGCTTACATAAATTCATACTTAAATGAAAAACAATTCAATTTATTTTTATACTAGCACTATCAAATACAGCACATTACAACTCAAATTCACAATGAAACTCAGTCATAAAAGGAATGCTGAAAAGGAAAGTATAAAAGTGGGCATAAACAAAGGAAGTGACTCAATAGAAGGGATGGAGAAAAGATTGTAGTCAAATAAAGCAAGCCATTATCATCTTCATAGAAATGTAATCATTTGTCTTTATTTTTCTAATCTCAGACTTATATAAACTATATATCTCCATTTTACATAATCTCACCTCAGTAATTATAATACTAGTAATAATAATAATGATAATAGCTACTTTTAATTCATGCATAATATAGTCAAGACCCTATTCTACATTTTAAATTATGGAATTTTTAATATTTATAATCATCTTATGAGTGAGGCAGCGTTTTTGTTTTAATGTTACAGATGTAGAAACTGAGGCACAGAAAGGTTCAGTTGTTTGCCTAAATGGCAGAGCTGGGATTTGAACCTAAGTCAGGATTTGAACATAATTAGTATGACTCAGAGCCAGTAGGGCTTATGATTAAATGTTGTGTCTCTTAACTATTTAAAGTCTATATGCCTGTTGCTTTTATGTTGAAAATTTCAAGCACAAACAATTATATGAAAAACAGCTATGTTTTCCAGGAGCTTGTATTGTGAAGGCAGTATACAGTATGAACACATGGAACTCTCCAGGTATTTTGTCTTACAAAGTTTAATATAGTTGCTTTTTTCAGAAGAGATGATGATGGGATGAAGATAGAGGTAGAAAGATAGTATTCTGAATATGTAGTCATCATTAACTCAAACACATTTTGAGTCTCGCTAATATGCCTGGTGCTCATTAATACAAGCTTATATTTTGAAGATAATATTTTTAATTGGAGAGTAAGATATGGCAACAAATAATTACACTGATCATTAGTATAGATGTTAAAGGTGCCATGAGAATATAATATCGGGATTGAATTAGAATATTATACAGAAGATAACTAAAAGATTGAAGTAAATCTTATGGAATAGTTCCTGTATTTGTTCCTTTATAATGATTCTGCCAGTTTCAGGACCTAGGTGAAGTTTACCTTTCAATCTAATCTAGGCTATAATTCACTTATATCTTTATTTTTGCTCTCTATAACACTTATTTGACAATGAACATTGCCTTATATTGTGCCTTTGACACGCTAGTGCTCAGAGCATAAATCTCAGCTTAAATGTCATTTCTTCATAGAGGTCTCACTAATCAACTTAAGTAGTCATGATCCCCAAGTCATTATTTTATCACCTTATTTTATTTTCTTTATAATGCTTATTACTCTCTGAAATTATCAGTGTTTATCACTTATTGTTCCCCACTAGAAAACGAGACCTAGGTCTATATTTATCTTTTTATTTTCCCTATATATTCAGCAATAGAACATATGATATATAGTATGTGCTCAGTACAAGAATCATATATTCTAATGAGTTATGAAATGCTCAAATTGCATAACTATCAATTAAATTCTGATTCAACCTAATTTAATAAATTGGCATTGACCTACAATTATATTCTTAATCTTTTATGCTTCTTAAAACTCCATGTTTTTCAACTTTATTGAAGTGTAATTGGAATACAAAAATTAATCCTTTTTAATTGTTTCATTCCATGTATTTTGATATATGTACACCAAAACAATCATAGCTCTTTGCAATCAACTTATGCCTATACAGTTAACAAGTGATATGGTTTTTAGAATATAGATTAGTTTTGTTGTGTTTAGAACTTCATTTTATGGGGGCCCCATGGTGGTTCAGTCTGTTGAGCGATGAATCCTTAATTTCTGCTCAGGTCATGATCTCATGGTTCGTGGAATCGAGTCCCATATAGGGCTCTGTGTTGTAGAGCCTGCTTGGGATACTCTCTCCCTCTCTTTCTGTCTCTCGCTCTCTCTCTCTCTCTCTCTCTCTCTCTGCACTTCCCCTGCTTGTATTCTCTTTCTCTCTCTCAAAAATAAATAAATAAAATTACAAAAATTTTTAAAAAGGACTTCATATTATAAAATATATTCTTTTGTATATGATTTATTTTCCTCTGTATAATGTTTTTGAGACTCATAATTATTCAATATTACACATATTGGTTCCTTGTTTCTTTTGTTACTGAGTAGCATTCTATTGTATAAATACACCACAATCAATTGTTTCTAGCTTGGGCTATTATGAAAAAAGCTGCTATGAACATTGATGTAAAAGTTTTTTGTGGATACAGATTTTCATTTCCTTATTTAAATTCCTAGGAATAGATTTAATGTGTTGTATAATAAGAAATTGTCAAATTCTTTTCCAAAGTGGCTGGACCATTTGCGACCCATCAACAGTGCATGACGGTTCCATTTGTTACATATTCTCAACACCACATTGCATTGTCAGAGTTTAAAAATTTATCCATTCCAGTGTGTAATGTAGTTTATTATGGTTTTGTTTTGAATTTTCTTAATGAATAAAGATGTTTGCCATCTTTTTATGTGCTAATTGGACATTCATTTCTACATTTTCATTTGTAAGGTGTCTGTTCAAATTGTTGCCCTTTAGTATATTGGACTGTTTGTCTTCTATGAAAGACAGAATCATTCCCCTCCCCCCATTTCTACATCTTTACTCCCAAAACCTGTGTATACCTTACATAGCAAAGTAGACTTTACATATGTGAATAAATTAAAAATGTTTAGGTGAAGAAATTGCTCTAAATTATCCCAGTGGGATCAATCTAATCACAAGAGTCCTAATAAAAGGTAAGAAGGAGGAACAGAGTCAGAGAAAGAAATGTGGCCATGGAAGCATGAGTGAGAGAGACAGAGAAAAGAGAGATTTTCAGAGAGATAGATAGAGAGGGAAAGTGAGATTTTAATATGCTATGCTATTGTCCTTAAGATGGAGAAAACTGTCATGAGACAAGCAATGCCTGTGACCTCTATAAACTGGAAAAAAAATAAAAAAACAGCAAAGAAACAAATACTAGTCTAGCACCTTCAGAAGGAATGCAGCCCCAATGAAGCCTTGATTTTAGGACTTTTGACCTTCAGAGCTGTGAGATAAATTTGTGTTGTTTTTATGCCACTAAGGTTTTAGTAATTTATTATAGCAGAAGAAAAAACCCAAAAATGGAATATGTCTTATTACTGAGTTTTAAGAACACTTTATATATCCTGGATACAAGTCATGTCAGATATATGTAATACAAACTCCATAGTCTGCGGCTGCCTTTTCCTACTCTTTGATTTGCATTTTTATTATTGAAAAATGGAAATTAACTTTGATGAAGTCCATTTTCTTTTATGATTTTTGTTCCTATGCTTTGTCTAACCAGTCTTTGTCAACCTCAAAGTGACAAAGATACTCTACTGTTTTCTTCCATATGTTCTGGCATTTCAGGTTTTATGTTTAGTTCTATGATCCATTTTTAGTTAATTTTTGCATATGATATAATATAGGAATCCAAAAGCCATACACAATATGTAAATAAGTGAATATGACTATGTTCCAGTAGAACTTTATTTAGGTACAATGAAATTTGAATTTCATGAAATTGTCATCATGAGACATTCTATTTTTCAACAATTAAAATATAAATGTAAAAACTATTCTTAGCTTATAGGCTCTTCAAAAATAGGTATCTGAATGCATTTGGCTCTTGGGCTATAGTTTGGTAAGATCTGCTTTGTGCATTACATCAACGTAATAATAAAACCCACAATAAAATGTAAAAAGTTTTGCTTTAAATAGTCATATGTGTATGAAGAAAATTAAGATGGAACCAGAATTCTTTCATATTTACCTACATATTTTCCACATCTGGTACCCTCTTTTCCTGTATGATGTTATAAATTTCTATTTGGGGTCATTTCCCTTCATCCAAAAAATAATTATTTTAGCGTTTCTTAAAGAGCCATTCTGGTTGAAACACATTATTTTTATTAAAATTTATATGAATGTCTCTTTAATTTGTCTACATTTTTATGTAAATTTCTTATTTTATAGAGGATTCTAGATTGTTTTTTTCTCCCCAGGTCTTTTTTTTTTTTTTAAGTATTGGTCTATTCATTTGTTTTGCTTTTTAGATTCCACATATAAGTGAAATCATATAGTATTTTCCTACAGTATTTGTCTTTTTCAGTCTGACTTATTTCACTTAACATAATACTCTCCGGATCCATTAATGTTGTTGCAAATAGTAAGATCTTATGCCTTTTATGGCTGCGTGATATTCCATTGCATATATATACGTCACATCTAACAAAGCAAATGAGTAAACAAACAAAAAGCAGAATCAGACCTCTAATTATAGAAAATAAACTGATGGTTTCCAGAGGGGAGTGGGATGGTGGGGTGGGCAAAATATGTGAAGAGGATTGAGAGATATAGGTTTCCAGTTATGGAATAAATAAGTCATGAGAATACAAGATACAGTATAGGTAATATAGTCAATGATATTGTATTAGCATTGTATGGGACTGACAGTATCTACACTTATGATGAGCATAAACTTAACATATACAGACATCGAATCTTTGTAATGTTTCTCTTTTAACCTGTATTTTTTGGAGAGCTTTTGCGGTTTGCTTTTTGGCTTTGGCTTTTACCAGTTTGAGTATGGTATGTATAGGTGGGGTTTTCTTAGTATATTTTCTACATGAAGTTCACTTAGTTTCTTGAATCTATAAATTTATGTCTTTCACTAAATTTTGTAAATTTGTATTTCCAAATATTTTTCCTCAAATTTCTCTTTTCTCTCATTCCAAGTCTCCAATCACATGTATGTTAGACCCATTTAATATTGTCCTGCAATTTTCCAAAACCCTCATTTGTTTGGATTTTTCCCCTTAATTCTTTACATTGAATAGTTTACACTTCTCTGTCTTAAAATTCACTCACACTTTCTTCTGTCATCATTAACTGTTGTTTGAGCCAATCAGATATTTTAAATATTTGAAATATTAAATATTTTAGTGTTAGAATTTCTATTTGGGCAGAAGGAGGGGCAACATGGCGGAGGAGTAGGGGGCTCCAGTATTTCTCTTGACCTTTAAACGGGGACAACTGAAACCATAGTCTCTCTCAACTCCAAAAATCGGGGGGGAAAGGTGCTACAGCGAACAAGGAACGAAGGCGAAAACAGACACGGCCCAGCTAAACCGTGAGTTTAATCTGGGTCCGATAAAATGAACTCGAACTTGGGAAGTTGAGCTGAGGGGAGAGTGAGTGTCTTCAGAGATAGCTGGGAAAGTGCCGATCGAACAACATCTGATTGAGAGGGCCGGAGCGGGTGAGACCGCTACCATCGAGCACCTAAATGCAGGGCTTTTGAAGAGAAGTTCAGTGGCAAACAGCAGCACTACCCGCGCGCTGCCAGGACTGCGCCAACCCAGCCCCGAGCCGTGGGGACGTGCGCGCCGCCGGGACTGGCAGCGGGGACCCAGGAGGCACCACCTGCCGAGCTCCTCTAACCCTGGCACAATTATAACGAAATCGGGGGGAGCAGACGGCCGCATCACCGCACCACCCTCGCCCAGCGCCTCCAGGGCGCACACGCCGCCGGGACGGGCAGCAGGGACCCAGGCAGCCCCAGGCGGCGGCTCCTGTGGGACACGGCCGGGTCACCGCCCAGTGAACCACACTAGGCTGGCATTGGTGGTGGAGAGAGAACAGAAATAAAGGGGTGAATAAAGCCTCCAGGACTGGTGGCGTGGGTCTGGAGAGATGCGATTGTTGTCTCACAAGCCAGGGAGTCACCCCAAAAGCCATCCCTGCAGCAGTGGAGGCGGGACCCGCCTACACCAAACCACGCCCCTCCCAACCTATCAGCAGGAGCGACTGATGCCAAGTGGAGATTGCTGCCTGGAGTAACTCCAGTCATTTCTTCTTTTTAAATTTATCCCTCCCTTTCTCATTCCTACCGATCCCCATCCCTGAGCTGGTTATCCAGGGTACTGACTGGCTTAAACATTTTTAACCCACTCATAGCAGCACTTTCGACAATAGCCAAATCATGGAAAGAGACCAAGTGCCCATTAACTGACGAATGGATAAAGAAGTTATGGTACTTATATACAATGGACTACTACGTGGCAATGAGAAAAAATGAAATCTGGCCATGTGTAGCAACATGGATGGAACTGGAGGGTATTATGTTAAGTGAAATAAGTCAGTCAGAAAAAGACAGATACCATATGTTTCCACGAATAGGTGGACTTTGTGAGACTAAGCAAAAACCAGGGGGAGGGGAAGAGGGGAAAGGAAAAGAAGACACAGAGAGGGAGGGAGATAAAACATAAGAGACTCTCAAAGACTAAGAAAAAACTGAGGGTGAGGGGGATGGGGGAGGGGGGAGAGGGGGTGATGGGCATTGAAGGGGGCACATGTTGGGATGAACACTGGGTGTTATATGTAAACCAATTTGAAAATAAACTATTATAAAAATTTAAAAAAAAAACACCAGATAACTAAATGCCATGGAATCAAAATGTTAAGGCATTAGGCTTCAGTAATTCCATTATAGGCGTTTGTGTTTTCTATTGTTTTTTTTTTCTGTAATTTATAAACTTTCTAAATTGAGCATATGTTGCTTTTATAATCTGAAAAATAGAAAAACATTTTAGTAGTTAGTTAACAATTTACACAAAATTAATAATAAAAATAATAACAATAATAAAAAAAAGAGGCTGTCTTTTTTCCATTAGATACTCTTTCCCACTTTGTCAAAGATTAGTTGGCCATATACTTGCGGGTCCATTTCTGAGTTTTCTATTCTATTCCATTAGTCTATGTGTCTGTTTTTGTGCCAATACCATACAGTCTTGATGACTACCGCTTTGTAGTAGAGGTTAAAGTCTGGGATTGTGATGCCTCCCGCCTTGGTTTTCTTCTTCAGTATTACTTTGGCTATTCGAGGTCTTTTGTGGTTCCATACAAATTTTAGGATTGTTTGCTCTAGCTTTGAGAAGAATGCTGGTGCAATTTTGATTGGGATTGCATTGAATGTGTAGATTGCTTTGGGTAGTTTTGCCATTTTAACGATATTTATTCTTCCAATCCATGAGCATGGGATGTTTTTCCATTACCTTGTGTCTTCCTCAATTTCCTTCATAAGTTTTTTATAGTTTTCAGTGTAGAGGTCTTTCTCATCTTTGGTTAGGTTTATTCCTCAGTATTTTATGATTTTTGGTGCAATTGTGAAAGGGATTAGCTTCTTTATTTCTCTTTCTGATGCTTCATTGTTGGTGTATAGAAATGCCACCGATTTCTGTACATTGTTTTTGTAACCTGCAACTTTGCTGAATTCATGGATCACTTCTAGTAGGCTTTTGGTGGATTCTGTCTGGTTTTCCATGTAAAGTATCATGTCGTTTGCAAAAAGTGAGAGTTCGACTTCCTCCTTGCCAATCTTGATGCCTTTTATTTTGTTTTGTTGTCTGATTGCTAATTCTAAGACTTCCAAACTATGTTAAAAGGAGTGGCGAGAGTAGACACCCCTGTCGTATTCCTGATCTTAGGGGTAAGGCTCTCAATTTTTCCCCATTGAGGATGATATTAGCTGTGAACTTTTCATAGATGGCTTTTATGATGATTAAGTATGTTCCTTCTATTACGACATTCTTGAGGGTTTTTATTAGGGAAGGGTGCTGTATTTTGT
This sequence comes from Paguma larvata, assembly GCA_030068075.1. NCBI lineage: Eukaryota > Metazoa > Chordata > Mammalia > Carnivora > Viverridae > Paguma > Paguma larvata. The sequence continues at coordinate 74,173,384 of CM057830.1, forward strand.
CAAATTCTTTTTCTGCATCTATTGACAGGATCATATGGTTCTTATCTTTTCTTTTCCTAATGTGATTTATCATGTTGATTGATTTGCAAATATTGAATCAGCCCTGCAACACAGTGATGAATCCTACTTGATCATGGTGAATAATTCATTTTATATGCTGTTGGATTAGATTTGATAGCATCTTGTTGAGAATTTTTGCATCCATATTCATCAGGGATATTGGCTTTTAATTCTCTTTCCTTGCTGGGTATTTATCTGGATTGGGGATCAAAGTGATGCTGGCTTCATAGAATGAGTCAGGGATTTTTCCTTCCGTTTCAATATTTTGGAACAGCTCGAGGAGGATAGGATTAACTCTGTTTTAAATGGCTGGTAAAATTCCGCTGAGAAGCCATCTGGTCCAGAGCTTTAATGTGATGGGAGATATTTGATAACTGATTCAATTTCTTCACTAGTTATGGGTCTGTTCAAATTTTCTATTTCTTCCCGTTTGAGTTTTGATAGCGTGTGGCTATTTAGGAATTTGTCCATTTTTTCCAGGTTGCCGAGTTTGGTGGCATGCAATTCTTCATAGTATTCTCTAACGATTGCTTGTATTTCTGAGGGATTGGTTGTAATTACTCCCTTTTCATTCAATATTTATCTATTTGTGTTCTCTCTCTTTTCTTTTTGAGAAGCCTGGCCAGAGGTTTGTCTATTTTGTTTATTTCTTCAAAGAAGCAGCTCTTGGTTTCATTGATCTGTTCCACTACTTTTTCTGTTTCCATATGATTAATTTGTGCCCTGATGTTTGTTTCTTCTCTCTTTCTGCTGGGTTTGGGTTGTTTTAGTTGTTCTGCTTCTAGTTCTTTTAGGTGTGCTGTAAGAATTTGTGTTATTGATTTTTCTTGTTTTTTGAGGTGGACCTGAATTGCAATATATTTCCCTCTCAGGACTGCCTTTGCTGCATCTCAGCGCGTTTGCATTTTTGTATTTTCATTTTCATTGTTTCCATGTATTTTTTAATTTCCTCTCTGATTGCTTGGTTGACCCACTCATCTTTTAGTATGTTGTTACTTATCCTCCATGTTTTTGGATATTTTCCCGGCTTTCACCTGTGGTTGATATCAAGTTTCAAAGCAATGTGGTCTGACAGTGTGCACGGTATGATCACAATTCTTTTATATTTATTCAGAGCTTCCTTGTGCCCCAGAATGTGGTCTATCTTGGAAATATGCCGTGTGCAGTTGAGAAGAATGTAAAGTCCTTTGCTTCTGGGTGAAGCACCCTGAAGATGTCTGTTAGACCCATCTGTTCTAATGTATCGTTCAGGGCCATTGTTTCTGTGGTGATTTTCTGTTTTGTGGATCTATCCAATGCTGAGAGTGGAGTGTTAAATTCCCCTACCATTAGGACATTTTTATCAGTAAGGTTGCTTGTGTTTGTAATTAGTTGTTTTACAAATTTGGGTGCCCCCGAATTCGGCACGTAGGTATTTATAATTGTTAGCTCTTCCTGCTAGATGGTCCCTGTGACTATTATATAATGTCCTTCTTCATCTCTTATTACATAGTTCATTTTAAAATCTAGTTTGTCTGATATAAATGTGGTTACTCCAGGTTGCTTCTGACTTCCAGTAGCATGGTAGATAGTTATCCATCCCCTCACTTTCAGTCTTAAGGTGTCCTAGGTTTAAGATGAGTTTCTTGAAGACAGCAAATAGATGGGTCTTGTTTTTTAATCCATTCTGTTACCGTGTGTCTTTTGATTGGTGCATTTAGTCCATTTACATTCAGTGTTAATATTGAAAAATGTGGGTTTATAGGCACTGTATTATCTCTAGGTTTTATGTTTGTAAGGCTGTCTCTGGTAGTTTGTGTTCTTTGCAACCTTTCCTTCATAGAGTGCCCCTCAGGATCCCTTGTAATGCTGGCTTATTGGTGATGAATTCCTTCAGTTTGTGTTTGTTGGGGAAAACCTTGATCTCTCCTTCTATTCTGAATGACAGGCTAGCCGGATACAGAATTCTTGGTTGCATGTCCTTCCTGCTCATCATATTGAAGATAGCCTCCATTCTTTTCTGGCTTGCCATGTTTCTGTACATAGTCTGCTACAACCCTTATGTGTCTGCCTTTGTATGTTAAGGCCCTTTGGTCCCTAGCTGCTCTCAGGATTCTCTCCCTGTCTTTATATTTTGCCAGTTTCACTATGATGTGTCAGGCAGAACGTCTATTCAAGTTACGTCTGAGGAGAGTTCTCTGTTCCTCTTGGATTTCCATGCCCGTTTCCTTCCTCATGTTGGGGAAGTTCTCAGTGATGATTTGTTCAATTACCCCTTCGACTCCTTTCTCTCTCTCTTCTTCTGCAGAAACTCCTATGATACGGATATTGTTTCATTTGAGTGCATCGCTCAGCTCTTGAATTCTCCTTTCTTGTTCCTGGATCAACTTATCTCTCTTTTTATCTGCTTCCTCTTTTTCAATAATTTTATCTTCTAATACACTTACTCTCTCTTCTGCCTCTTCAATCTGTGCTGTTGCTGCATCCAATTTGCCTTGGATTTCATCCGAAGCCTTTTTTAGTTCTTCCTGACCGTTTTTTAGGTCCTTGAACTCTGCCGCGCGGGACCCCTTGCATTCATCTACGCTTTTTTCAAGCCCAGCGATTAGTTTTATGATTATCATTCTATATTCATCTTCTGTTATGTTGCTTATATCTGTTTTCATCAATTCTTGAGCTGTCACTACTTGCTGTAGATTTTTTTGAGGAGAATTCTTCCATTTCATCATTTTGGCTAGATGTGTTTTGGATCGTTTCTTGAAGTAGCCCTGGAAAGGAAAACAGACTGACAGACAAATAGAAAACAGAAATACTCACACGTACCAACAAATGATACAGACAAGCAGTTCACAACAGAAAAACGAATAACAAATGACTCTCCGAGGGCAATGTCCTGAAGTACCAGCTACACGTTAAGGACAGGGTATGTAGTGTGCTGGTGGCAGAGCATATACAGAACGAATAATGACTGGTGCAGGGAGAAGAAGGAAATGGACTTTGCCCAGGTAGAGTGACTAAAGGGTTTAATCCAGACTGAGAGAAATCAGAATAAGGACGAGTGCAAGGAAAAAGGAATGAAGATAGATGTTGCCCAGATGAACTTATGCAGCCTGGTTATTCTAGAGAGAGAGATAGGGAAGTACTGATGGAAGTGTAGAACAAGCCTTGAGACAGTAGGTTAAAAGAATATTTAGTCCAGCCAGTCCGTGGAGAGCCAGTTCAGGGGTGGGGATCAATAAGAAGGAGAAGGGGAGGGATATATTTAAAAAAGAAAAAATGACCTTGAGTTACTCCAGGCAGCAGTCTGCACTTGGCATCCGTAGTTCCCGCTGAAAGGTGTCACTCCTGTAGGGAGGGGCATGATTTGGTGTAGGCGGGTCCTGCCTCCACTGCCGCAGGGATGGCTTTTGGGGTGACTTTCCAGCTTGTGAGACAACAATTGCATCCCTCCAGTCCCTCGCCACCAGTCCTGGAGTCTCTATTTGCCCCTTCATTTCTGTCGTCACTCCACCATAGGCGCCGGCATAGTGCGGTTCATTGGGCGGTGGCGCGGCCGCTTGCTACACCTGATTTTGCTGTAATTGTGTGGGGGTTAAAGGTGCCCCACAGGTGGTGGCACCTCGGACTGACTGGGTCCCCGCTGCCAGTCCTGGTGGTGTGCACTTCCCAGCGGAGCAGGACCGCGGACAGCAAGGTCGACGGCGCAATGGGAGTGCTGCTGTTTGCCACTGAACTTCTCTTCAAAAGTCCTGCACTTAGGGGCTGGATTGTGATGGTCTCACCTTCTCTGGCCCTCTTGTTCAGATGTTGTTTGATCGGCACTTTCCCACCTATCTCTGAAGATGCTCATCGTCCCCTCAGCTCAGCTCCCCGAGTTCGTTTTATCCATCCCAGATTAAATTCACGGTTTCTGGGGGGTTTCTGGTTTCGCCTTCCGTTCCTTGTAGGCTGCAGCACTTTTTCTCCCCAATTCTTAGAGTTGAGAGACTTTGGTTTCAGTCGTTCCCAGTTTAAAGGACAAGCGAAATACTGGATGCCCCTACTCCTCTGCCATATTGCCCCAATCCGAAATTCTCTGTCATTTCTAACATTTTTGTATCTCTAGGTCAGGTTATAACTCTGTCTTACAGGAGTGTGTTGTTTTCTTCCCGTTTCTTAGACTTTGCAATTTTTTGAAACTGAACATTTGTATAGGATGGTAGAAGCCGAGGAAAATAATTTTTATGCCTCTCAATGTGCATACTTTTCTGTTATCTTATCATTTAGTTCCAGAGTTTGTGTTAATCTAATTGTTAGGCTGGGTTTGAGGTTTGTTGTTGCTGTTGTTACTCTCAGTGTTCCAGAGGCTTTAACTTCTTCTAGTGATAACTTGTGATTAAAGCTGGGGCTGGTTTGCCAGAAATATATTGCTTATATATGCTCCACATTCAGTTTTTTTTTAATAACTTATTTTCAAATTGGTTTGCTTACAACACCGACTGTTCATCTCAAGTGCCCTGTTTAATGCCTGTCACCCTCTCTCCCCCCTCCCTCATCACCCTCACCATCAGTTTGTTCTTAGTTTTTGAGAATCTCTTATGTTTTGTCTCCCTCTCTCTCTGTGTCTTTTCTTCCTTTCCCCTCTTCCCCTCCCCCATGGTTTTGGCTAAGTCTCTCAAAATCCACCTATGCGTGGGAACATATGGTACCTGTTTTTTTCTGACTGACATATTTCACTCAGCATAATACCTTCCAGTTCCATCCATGTTGCTACACATGTCCAGATTTCATTTTTCCTCTTTGTCACGTAGCATTCCATTGTATATATGTACCACATCTTCTTTATCCATTTGTCAGTTGATCAGTTGATGGGCACTTTGTCTCTTTCCATGATTTGGCTATTGTCAAAAGTGCTGCTATGAACATCGGGGTACACGTGCCCCCATGCATCAGCACTCCTGTGTCTCTTGGGTAGATTCCTAGCAGTGCTATTGCTGGGTCACAGGGTAGCTCTATTTTCATTTTTTTGAGTAACCTCCACACCGTTTTCCAGAGTGGCTGCACTAGTTTGCATTCCCACCAACAATGTAGGAGGGTGCCTGCTTCTCCACATCCCTGCCAGCATCTATAGCTTCCTGATTTATTCATTTTAGCCACTCTAACCGGTGTGAGGTGGTATCTCAGTGTGGTTTTGATTTGCATTTCCCTGATGATGAGTGACTTTGAGCATCGTTTTATTTGTCTGTTGGCCATCTGAATGTCCTCTTTGGAGAAGTGTCTATTCATATCTTCTGCCCATTTCTTCACTGGATTATTTGTTTTTCAGGTGTGGAGTTTGGTAAGTTCTTTATAGATTTTAGATACTAATCCTTTATCCGATATGTCTTTTGCAATTATCTTTTCCCATTCTGTCAGTTGTCTATTAGTTTTGTTGTTTGTTTCCTTTGCCGTGCAGAAGTTTTTTATCTTGATGAGGTCTCAATAGTTCATTTTTGCTTTAAATTCCCTCTCCTTTGGAGGTGTGTCATGTAGGAAATAGCTGTGGCTCAGGTCAAAGAGGTTTTTTTCCTGCTTTCTCCTCTAGGATTTTGATGGTTTCCTGTCTCACAATCAGGTCCTTCATCCATTTAGAGTTTATTTTTGTCCACACCCAGTTTTTGGTCTTTCCTCTGTGTTGCCTCTCAGAAAGAGTTTCTCTTTTGCAAATTGAATGCTACTCTATCCTTCTTAGACTCACAGTGGGAGCTAAGGAATGTTCTTTACTGTCCTGATTAAACCTTAGTCTCAGGCTGATAACAGGTCTCTGGGTCATAGAGGCAAAGTTCCCGCCCCTCCTGACGTTATAATTCTAAACTCAGCATGTATTTTGCATTCCACTTCGTTAGCAAAGGCTTTTTTCCATCTCCTTTCTCCTAGCTGCAATAAGTTTTCACCAGGGCCCCTTCCCATCTCTACTCCATGAACATTAAGGTATTGATCTTTAGGGCTGATAGGGAAAAAGGTCCCCATGGAATTTTGTGCTGCTCCCTCAGTGGCTGCTATGTGACATCCCAATTTCTGTACCACATGGGGGCTTTATCAGTACTCCTATTCTTTTTAACATATCTCCAAGGGAAAAGTGAAGAAAAAGCTTACAAGAAGATGTGCACTCTTGTACTTAGACTGCAGAGATTTTCTTTCGACAGCTTCTGTCATTCATCTTAGCTGAACTCTTAGTGGTTTGGGGCTGAACCTTGCCCCAGGTAGTCAGTGCTCTTTCTTCATACAGGCACCTGTCTCTTGACTTTGGGTCAGTTTGTTGTCTTTCAAACTTAGCATTCTGAAAGGCTCAAGAAAAGTTGTGAATTTGCTGGTTTTCTAGCTTTCATTTCTTGTAAGATTGAGAGTAATGCTCTTTCTAGCTCTCTTTACATTTCCTCAAGTCCCAGCAGAAACCCAAATTTCAAATTTGTAACTTTGAATAAAGAGATCTACAGTGAAAGATACTCAGAATTTTATAAATTTTCACAGTAACAGTCTATTAGGCAGTTTATTTCTTAAATCTAATTTATAGACAATTACATCAGAGCGACTTTGAGTCCTCCTAAATACAGAGGTCACTGCCCCACACCAAACTTAATTAATCAAACTTAATTAATCTCGTGTACTCAGAGAATCTCTGGTCCAGTGTGGATATCCAAATATTTATTAACTTGGTTGCTATTTTTTTAAAATATCTAGACAGAAATAGGAGAAGTTTGGAAAGATGGTAGACTAGGAAGACCCCGAGTCACCCTGCCTCACACTTTCAACTAGATATCCATATCTAAGTCAATAAACCAGAGAGTGATCCAAAGACTAGCAGAACAAACTTCACAATTAAATATAGAGACGAAGGTACATCTGAAAGGTTAGGAAGGTCAGAAACGCAGATGGAGGCTACCCATAGAAGGGAGGAATCTGTGCACAGAGAAGGCAGAGAATTGAGCCCTTGTACTAGGGAGCTCACACAAGGAAAACTAATCCCCATAACCTTTGGCTTTAAAACTCAGAGTGAGGGGACTCCTGGGTGGCTCAGTTGGTTAAAACTCCTGGAGACAAACATGACTCAGATCTGTTCATACTGATTTCAGAACATGTTGGGGGAGTTGTCTTAAAATTAAGGAGCTGGTAGATATCATTTTCCTCCCTTTCGCTCCCAGCATAAGTACAGAGACACCTTCAAGGGGCTATACTACATAGATACTTGCTATCTAACCCTCTAGAAATGAGCCGCACCCATGAGTTCTAGTGAGGACTTGCCCACTCCAACTCTACTAAGCCTCAGCCATAGGTCCAGAGAAAATTTTGTTAAACCTTCCCAGGTGCCCTACCGAGCAACAGGGTACACAGCTGTCACCTCATGCTATGCATATACACTACCTCGAACCCAGCTGTGAATCGCCAGATGCTGCTATGTGTCTGCTCAACACAGGCTCCATCCTGTGCCACACCCAGCCATATGCCCTGGCCACCATTGTGTGCCACGTCCAGTCTCGTGATGCAGCTGTCCTGACATGCAGCCAGCAGCCACCACAGCACATCAGGGGATCCTGCATAGGACTAGTGGTCCAGCACAAAAATTTTGCTAATACTGCTTCCCTATTCCCATGTTCTCTGGTGGTCATGGCCCCTCAGAGGCTGCCTGGCTGGGTCCCACTAACAAAACAGAGAGCTCACAACAGGCAGAGAGTCAGGGCAGATATTTGCACTGAAAGGAAAAGTGACTCAGACACTTTTCAGCAGGGAATAGCCAACACATATAGGGTACTCTCCTGAAGCGCCAGGTTCTGGTTAAGAGCAGATAGTGTACTGCAGAGCACTCCCGTGCCTATTCTTCATAAAGTTACCCAATTTAAGACAAAAGTCACAGGTGATTTTCTTAACACAGAGAAACAGACGTCAAGAGGCAGGTAACATGAGGATACAGAAATTTAACCCAAATGAAAGAAAAGGACAAGGCCACAGCCAGAGATCTAAATGAAAGAGATGTAAGTAACATTCTTGACAGAAAATTTAAACCAATGATCATAAGGATACTCACTAGACTTGAGAAAAGTGTGAAAAACTAAAGTAAGACCCTGAACACAAAGATAAGGAATAACATGGTAGAGATAAAGGGCACGATAAGTAAAATGAGAAACACATTTGGTGGAATGAACAACAGCATTGAAGAAGCAGACAAAGTAATGGACAGTAATCAAGTTCAACGAGACAGAGAAGACTATGCTAAAGGAGAATAGATTTAGGAAACACACTGACTCCATCAAATGTAATATATTTGTATTATAGAACTCCCAGAAGAAGAGAGAGAAAGAGGGGAAGAAATTTTATTTTAAAAACAATAGCTGAGGGGTGCCTGGGTGGCTCAGTCAGTTAAGCATCCTACTTTAGCTCAGATCATGATCTTGCAGTTTGTGAGTTCGAGCCCTGTGTTGGGCCCTGTGCTGACAGCTTAGAGCCTGGAGACTGCTTCAGGTTCTGTGTCTCACTTTCCCTCTACCCCTCCCCTGCTTGCTCTCTGTCTCTCTATTAAAAATAAATAAAAACAATAGTTTAAAACCTCTTTAATCTGGGTAAAGAGTTATCCAGATCGAGACGGCACAGAGAAAGTCCAACATTATCAATGAAAACATAGTGACACTAAGGCATATTGTAGTTAAATTTTCAAAATATAGTGATAAAGAAACACATCTGAGAAGCATCAAGACAAAAGAAGTCATTAATTTACAAGGAAAAACCCGTAAGGCCAGCAGGAGATTTTCCAACAGAAATTTGGCAAGACAAGAGTGTGGCATGATATATTCAAAGTGCTGAATGGAAAAAAAAAAAAAGCTATAGCCAAAAATACTCTATCCAGCAAAGCTACCATTCAGAACAGAAGGAGAGATAAAGAGTTTCCCAGACAAGCAAAAACTAATGGAGTCTGTGGCCACTAAACCAGCTCTGCAAGAAATATTAAAGAAACTCTTTGAAGGGAAAAGAGAGAACAAAAGTGACAGTATAGAGGTAAGAAACACAAAACCAGTAAAAATGAGTATTTCTTAAAAAATTCAGTCAAAGGACTCACCAAAAAGGATATAAAATATAATAACATACACCTAAAACATAAGGGAGGAGAGGAGAAAAGAATGAGTTCAAACTTTAACAACCATCAACCTAATATAGACTGCTCTATGCAAAGGCAGTTATATACAAACCTAACGGTAACCATATATCAAAACCCACTAATACATATGCAGAGAATAAAGAGAAATAATCTAAATATATCACTAAAGAAAATAAGAAAAACATGAAAGACAAGAAATAATCAGAGCAAAACTTCAACAACAACAACAACAACAACAACACAAGTAATAATGTGGCATTATATATATATATATATATATATATATATATATATATATATATATCCATTAATAATGACTTGAAATGTAATTGTACTTAATCCAATCAGAAGACATCAGGTGACAGAATGGATGAAAAAACAAGATACATCTATATGGTGCCTACAAGTGACTCATTTTAAACCTAAAATTACATTAAGATTGAAAGTGAGAGGATGAAGAAACATCCTTCATGCAAACAGATGTAAAAAAAAAAAAAAGCCAGAGTAGCAATAGTAACAATGGACAAAATAGAATTTAAGACAAAAACTGTAACAAGAGACAAATAAGAACACTATATAATAATGAAGAGAACAATATAAGAAGAAGTTGTAACAATTGTTAATATTTATGTATCCAAAATAGGAAGACCCAAATATATGAAACAGTTAATAACAAATATAAAGGAACAAATCAATAATAATACAATAATAATAGGTGACTTTAATACCTACATCAATGGACGGATCATCTAAAAAGAACATCAACTTTTGAATAACACACTGGAACGCATGGACATAAAAGGTATATGCATAACATTCAATATTAAAAAAAACAGAATACACATTCTTTTTAAGTACACATGGAACATTCTCCAGAATAAATCATATATTAGCCCCCGAATGAATTCAAGAAGATAAAAATCATACCATGCAACTTTTCTGATCACAACACTATGAAACTAGAAAGAAATCCCCCAAAAATGTAGAATGACCACAAAGGCATGGAGATTAAATAACATGCTACTAAATACTGAAAGGATCAACCAGAAAACCAAAGAAATAATTTAAAAAAGAGGGGAATGAAAATGGAAACATAATGGTCCAAAACCTCTCTGATGCATCAAAATCAGTTCTAATAGGAAAGTTTATAGTAACACAGGTCTACCTCACAAAGCAAGAAAAATTTCAAATAAACAACCTAGATATCACCTAAAAGGAATTAGAAAGAAAAACAAACAAAATTTAAAAACAGCAGAAGGAAGGAAATAATAAAGTTTAGAGTAGACATAAATGATTTAGAAACTAAAACAACAACAACAACAATACAATAGAACAGATCGATGAAACCAAGAGATGATTCTTTGAAAAAATCAATGAGATTGTTAAACCTCTTGACAGACTTATCTAGAAAAAAAGAGAAAGGGCTCAAATAAATAAAATTTAAAATGAGAGAATTAACAGCCAACACCACACTAATACAGTCATAAGAAAATATTATGAAAAATTATATACCAACAAATTAGACAACGTAGAAGAAATGGGTAAATTCCTGAAAATATTTAAACTACAAAAACTGAAACAGGAATAAATAGAATATTTGAACAGACTGATAAACAGCAAAGAAATTGAGTCGGTAATCAAACACTCCCAACAACAAAAGTCCAGAACAGGATGGCTTCATAGGTGATTTCAATGAAACATTTAAAGAAGATTTAATAATACAGAACAAACTGATGGTTACCAGAGGGAAGGTAGGAGGAAGCATGGGGTAAATAGGTGATTGGGATTAAGGAGGGCATTTGTTATAATGAGCATCATTTGTTGCATGGCAGAGTTAAATCACTATATTGTATACATTAAAATAATATTACACTGTATGTTAACTAACTGGAACTTATATTAAAACTAAAAATAAAAAAATAATAAAGACTTAATAATCATTGACAATACCGTAATAGTAGGGGACTTTAACAATCCACTTACAACATTGGACAGATCATCCAACAAGAAAATCAGCAAGGAAACAATGCCTTTGTATGACTTACTGGACTTGAAAGAGGTAATAGATATACTCAGAACATTTCATTCTAAAGCAGAAGAACACACATTCTTCTCAGTGCACATGGAACATTCTCTAGAATAAAACATACTGGGTCACAAATCAGCTGTCAATGATTACAAAAAAGATCAATATCATACAATGCATATTTTCAGTTCAAAACGCTATGAAACTTGAAATGAACCACAAGAAAAATTTGTAAAGACCACTAATACTTGGAGATTGAAGAACATCTTACTAAAGAATGAATGGGTTAACCAAGAAATTAAAGAGGAAATTAAAAAGTACATGGAAGCCGATGAAAATGAAAACACGACAGTGTAAAACCTCTGGGATGAAGCAAAGTCGGTCATAAGAGGGAAGTTGATAGCAAATCAGGCCATCCTAAAAGAGGATGAAATGTCTCCAACACAGAACCTAACTTACACCTAAAAGAGCTGTAAAATGAACAGTGACTAAAGCTCAAACCCATCAGAAGACTGGAAATAATAAAGATTAAAGAAGAAATCTATGATTTTGAAATAAAAAAAACACATAAAAAACGGTAGAACAGATCAAGGAAAGCATGAGTCAGTTAATTGAAAGAATTAACAAAACTTGTAAACCAATAGCCATATTTATCAAAAAGAAAAAGAAAAGGATCCAAATAAATAAAATCACAAATGAAGGAGGAGAGATCACAACCAACACCATGGAAATACAAACGATAATAAAGGAATATTATGAGTGACTATATGCTAACAAATTGGGTAATCTGGAAGAAATGGACAAATTCTTAGAAACATATAAACTACCAAAACTTAAACAAGAAGAACTAGAAAATTGGAACATAGCCATAACTAGTAAAGAAATTGAGTCAATAATCAAAATTCCTCAACAAACAAGAGTCCAGGGCCATAGGGCTTTCCAGGGGAATTCTACCAAACATTTAGAGAAGAGTTAATAATTATTCTTTTGAAGCTGTCCCAAAAAATGAAATGGAAGGAAAACTTCTAAACTGATTCTATGAGGCCAGATTACCTTGATTCCAAAGCCATACAAAGACCACACTAAAATAGAGAACTATAGAGCAAATTCCTGGATGAAAATGGATGTAAAAATTCTCAACAAGATACAAGCAAAATGAATCTAACAATATTAAAAGAATTATTAACCATGATCAAGTGGGATTTATTCCTGGGCTCCAGGACTGGTTCAATATCTGCAAATGAATCAATGTGATACATCACCTTAATAAAAGAAAGGATAAGAACCACATGATCCTCCCAATAAATGCACAAAAGGCATTTGACAAAATACAGCATTCTTTCTTGATAAAAACCTTCAAGAAAATGAGATAGAAGGAACATGCCTCAACATTATAAAGGCCATATATGAAGGACCCACAGCTAATATCATGCTCAATGAAGAAAAAACTGAGAGCTTTCCCCCTAAGTTCAGGAACATGGCAGGATGTCCACTCTCAACACTGTTGTTTAACATAGTACTGGAAGTCCTAGCCTCAGCAATCAGGCAACAAAAAGAAATAAAAGGCATCCAAAATTATGGGGCATAAGTTTAAGAATTCCCTGAGCTTGCACCAATGGGTTAACAAGGCTTAGAATAGAAAGCGGCCACAGGGTGAAAGCACCCTCAGGGAAGAACAAAGCTTAGAGCTGAAAGCCACTTCCACAGGACAAAAGTGTCTGAGAATAGGTAAACAGGGCGGAAGCACCCCCAGCATAGAACAAAGTGTATAGTGGAAAGCCATGTCCACAGGATGAAAGCATCTGAGAATAGGTAAACAGAAAAACAGGGTGAAAGACCTCTGCAGCAGGGCGAAATTGCCCAGAGCTAATTAGCAAAAACAAAACAAAACAAAACAATTAAAAAAAATTGAAAACCTTGTTAACCTTGAGGTAGCATATTGTAACTGTGTTATCCCCTAGACAAGATAAGCAGACACATGGTGCCTGGTGCCTACAGTAAATGACCATCTGCTCAGCTCCAGGATTTTGTTTTGAATTGACCCAAATCCCTAACACTGCATACCTTTGAAACCCCTTTTTCTTTCACACACATAAATTAATGATCACTACACTATAATATAATATAATATAATATAATATAATATAATATAATATAATATAATAAAAATATAATTGTTTCTTTCTGCACATCCATCATGTTTGTAAGCCTTCTGATCCCAATAAATATGGAGCAAGGACCCTTACTTGGGGCTCTTGTCTCCTCCCAGACATTAGCCTCTCTCATATTCAATTCTGTGCCCCCTCTCTTTCTGGACAAGGGAGAAGTTCAGATTCAAAGTCTGTGACACAAAGTGGCAAGGAAGAAGTCAAACTTTCACTCTTTACAGATGACATGATACACTATATGGAAAACCCAAGACACCACAAAAAACCTGCTAATACTGATATATGAATTCAGCAAATCTACAGAACATAAAATCAATGTACAGATATCAGTTGCTTTTCTATACACCAATAAGGAAGTAGCCGAAAGATAAATCAAGGAATCAATCCATCCCACTTACAATTGCTCCAAAAACCATAATATACCTAGGAAGAAGCTTAACCGAAAAGGTGAAAGATCTGTATGCTGAAAACTATAGAATGTTTATGAAAGAAAAGGAAGAAGACACAAATAAATGGAACAATATTCCATGCTCATGGATTGGAAGAACAAATATTGCTAAAATGTCTATATTATCCAAAGCAATGTACGCATTCACTCCAATCAGTATCAAAATAACTCCAGCATTTTTTTCAGAGCTAGAACAAATAATTCTAAAATTTGTGTGGAACCAGAAAAGACCCCAAATAGCCAAAGTAATATTGAAAAAAAAAAGCACAAAGCTTGAGGTATCACAATTCTGGATTTCAAGCTGTATTACAAAGCTGTAATCATCAAGACAGTATGGTACTGACACCAAAAATAGACACATAGATCAATGGGAAAGAATAGACAATGCAGAAATGGATCCACAAATGAATGACCAAGTAATCTTTGACAAAGCAGGAAAGAATACTCTCTTGAACAAATGTTCTTGGGAAAACTGGACTGTGACATGCAGAAGAATTAACCTGGACCACTTTCTTACACCATACACAAAAATAAACTAAAAATGGATGAAATACCTAAATGTAACACAGGATACCATCAAAATCCTAGGGGAGAAAATAGGCAACAACATTTTTTACCTCTGCCACAGCAAGTTCTTACTATACCTATCTCAGGAGGCAAGGGAAACAAATCCAAAAATGAACTATTATGACCTCATCAAAATAAAAAGGTTCTGCACAGTGAAGCAAACAATCAAGAAAACTAAAAGGCAACAGATGTAATGGGATGAGATATTTGCATATGACATATCAGATAAAGGGTAAGTATCCAAAATTAAGAAATAAGTTACCAAACTCAACAACCAAAAAACAAATAATACAATGAAGCAATGGGCAAAAGACACAAACAGACTCTTCCAAAGAAGATATCCAGATGGCTAATAGACACATGAAAAAAATCCTCAACATCACTCATCATCAGGGAATGATCTCCCCTCTTTCATTCATGATTTTATCTCTTTGGGTCCTCTCTATTTTTTTTTTTTTGAGAAGTCTGACTAGGGGGTTATCAGTTTGTTTATTCATTCAAAATACCAGGTCTCAGATTCATTGATCTGTTCCACTGTTTTCTTTGAAGTATTTATTGTTTACTTCTGTTCTAATCTTTATTATTTCTGTTGTTTTCCTGGCTTTGGGCTTTCTTTTTTTGCTAACTTTCTAGCTTCTTTAGGTGCAAAGTTAGACTGTGTTTTGGGGACCTTTCTTGCTTCTTGACACAGGCCTGAATTGCAAGGTATTTTCCTCTTAGGACTGCCATTGCTGCATCCCATTTGGTTTGGACATTAGTATTTTCATTTTCATTTGCTTCCATATATTTTTAAAGTTCTCCTTTAATATCCAGGTTGACCCTTTCATTCTTTAATAGGAAGCTCTTTAACCTGCATGTATTTGGGGGCTTTCCAAATTTGTTCTTGTGGTTGGTTTCAAGTTTCATAGCGTTGTGATCTGAAAATGTGCATAGTATGATCTCAATCCTTTTATACTTGTTGAGGGCTGCTTTGTGACCTTGTATGTGATCTATTTTGGAGAATTTTCCACGTGCACTCAAGAAGAATGTGTATTCTGCTGCTCTTTGATGAAAATTTCTGAATATAACTGTTAAGTCCATATGTTCCAATCAATTCCAGTCATTCAGAACTGTTGTTTCCTTATTGATTTTCTGCCTAGATGATCTGTCCTTTGCTCTGAGAGGAGTATTAAAGTCCCCTACAATCATGGTATTATTATCTATACATTTATTTATATTCGTGATTAATTGATTTATACATTTCAGTGTTCTCATGTTGGGGGCATAAACATTTACAATTGTTAGCTCTTCTTGATGGATAGACCTCTTAATTATGATATAATGCTCATTTTCATCTCTTGTTACAGTCTTTGTTTTAAAATATTGTTTGTCTGATATATGTATGGCTACTCCATATTTTCTTTTGATGTCCATTAGCATGATAGATGGCCCTCCATCCCCTCACTCTCAATCTGCAGGTGTCCTAAGGTCTAAAATGAGTCTCTTGTAGGCAGCATATAGATGGACCTTGTATTTTTTTTTATCCATTCTGATACCCGAAGTCTTTTGATTGCGGCTTTTAGTCTATTTACATTCAGAGTGATTATTGAAAGATATGGATTTAGTGTCATTGTGTAATATGTAGTTTTCGTGTTTGTGGTGATGTCTCTGGCCCTTTGTACTCTTTTCTGCTTTCCACTTACAGATCCCCTTAGGATCCTCTACATGGCTAATTTAGTGGTTATGATTTCCTTTAGTTTTTGTTTGTCTGGGAAGGCCTTTATCTCTCCTTCTTTTCTGAATGACAGCTTTGCTGGCTAAAGGATTCTTGGTTGCATATTTCTCCTATTCAGCACATTGAATATCTCCTGCCACTCCCTTCTGGCCTGTCAAGTTTCAGTGGAAGGTCTTTTACTACTCTCATGTGTCTACCATTGTAGATTAAGGCCTGCTTGTCCCTAGCTGCTTTCAGAATTCTCTCTTTATCCTTGTATTTTGCCAGTTTCATTATATGTCGTGGTGTTGATCTGTTTTTGTTGATTCTGAAAGGAGTTCTCTGTTTCTCCTGTACTTGGATCCCTGTTTCCTTCCCCAGAGTAGGGAAGTTCTCAACTATAATTTGTTCAAATAAACCTTCTGCCCTTTTCTTTCTCTTCTTCTTCTGGAACTCCTATGATACAGACATTATTTCATTTCTTGTGATTGCTGTGATCTCTAATTCTCCCCTCATGGTCTGGTAATTTCCTTTCCATATATTTTTCATCTTCATTATTTTCCATAATTTTATCTTCAATTTCACCTATTATCTCCTATGCTTCTTCCATCATCACTCTCACTGTATCTAGTTTATTTTACATCCCAATTATATAATTTATTAACTCATCATGACTATTTCTTAGGTCTTTGATCTCTGCAGCAATAGATTCTCTGCTGTCTTGTAATCGTTTTTCAAGCCCAGCTATTAGTCTTATGGCCGTTATTCTATATTCTTGTTCAGATATATTGTTTATATTTATTTTGAACAATTCTCTTGCTGCTATTTCTTTCCTGGGTTTTCTTCTGAGAATTCCTTCATTGCATCATTTTGACTAGGTTTCTGTCTTTTACTTGTTTTGATAGCTTGTTATGCGTCCTGCACCTTTGAGTACTACTATATTAAAAAGGGGTCATACACTGTCCAGGATTTGGCATTTCAGGAAGTGTTTTGGAGTATGTTGAGTGGTCTCTGTTGTCACATATTTGGCTTCTCTATCCTACTAGTCAGTCTGCTGCAAAGCTTCTCTTTGCTCATAGTGGTGGATTGTTTGGACCTTCCACCAGGTGTGCTTTGATTTATTCGTTGAAGTAACCCTGAAAAAAAAATATAGGGCTAGAAACCTGATTCTATACAAAAAGAAAAATGAAAGAGGTGAAAAAGAAAGTCCTGCAAAGAATCAAAGAAAGAATAAAGCTTAATCCAGAGAGAGGGAAAGGGAAATGAAGAAGGAAAATATATAGAAAAGCCATAAAAGAAGAGAGTAAAAATGCCTGATTAAACAAACAAACTAGCAAAACAGAGAAGTATATATCTATTATATATATATATATATATATATATATATGTATCTGTATAAATATATATATTTTTGTGACCTAATAAGTAATCTATTATATTGTTTACAATAAGTAATGACCAAAAATCAAATACGAAAATATGAACCAGTCTCTAGAGGAAAAAAAGAAGTGGGTAGAAATAAAATCAGGAGAGAAGAGAAGACAAGAGAAGAAAGGAAAAGAAAAGAAAAGAAAAAAGAAAAGAAAAAGAGAGAAAAAATTTAAAAAGAGAAAAAAAGAGAAACAGACTAACATACAAAACCGCAGGACAGTTGTCTGTTGGTATCTGAAACCAGTGGCTGTGCTTGTCTGGAGGAGAGGCCATGTGTTTGCTCAGTGTCAGTCTCACTCCAGTACATAAGCAGTTGCCAGGTACAGATGAGTTTGGTGTAAGCGGGTCCTGCCTCCACTGGTGGCCGTTGTTCTGTTCTCTGAAGTCTCTCCTTGTTGGTGATGGGAGAAAAATGATTCAGACGTTGCTGCCCCTGTTCTCCTCTAAGATTTTGATAATTTCCTGTCCCACATTTATGTCTTTCATCCATTTTGAATTTATTTTTGTGTATGCTGTAAGAAAGTGGTACAGTTTCATTATTTCCATGTTGCTGTTCAGTTTTCCCAACACAATTTGTTGAAGAGACTGTCTTTTTTCTATTGCATATTCTTTCCTGCTTCGTCAAAGATTAATTGACCATATAGTTCTGTGTGCATATCTGGGTTTTCTAATTTGATTTATGTCTATTTTTGTGCTAGTACCACACCGTCTTGGTCACTATAAATTTGTAATATAACTTGCAGTCCAGCATTGTGATGCCTCAAGCTTTGTTTTTCTTTTTCAAGATTGCTTTGGCTATTTGTTTCCATACAAATTTTCGGGTTATTTGTTATAGTTCTGTGAAAAATGCTGGTGGTATTTTCATTAGGATGTATAGATAACTTTGGGTAGTATAGGCATTTAACAATATTTGTTCCTCCAATCCATGAGCATGGGATATTTTTCCATTTCTTTGTGTCGTCTTCAATTTTTTTCATCCTTGTTTGTAGTTTTCAGAGTACAGATATTTTCCTTCTTTGGTTAGGTTTATTTCTAAGTATTTTATGGCATTTAATGCAATTGTAAATGGAATCAATTCCTTGATTTCTTTTTCTGCTACTTCGTTATTGGTGTATAGAAATGCAACAGATTTCAGTTTGTTGAGATTGTATCCTGTAACTTTATGCAATTCATGTATGCGTCAAATCAGTTTTTTTGGTGGAGTCTTGGGATTCTATATAGAGAATCATATCATACGCAAAATAGTGAAAGTTTGACTTCTTTCTTGACAATTTGGATGATCTTTATTATTTTTCTTGTCTAATTATTGTGTCTAGGGCTTCCAGTAGTATGTTAAATAACAGTGTTGAGAGTGGATTTTCCTGTCTTGTTCCTGACCATAGAGGAAAAGCTCTCATTTTTTTTCCTATTGAGTGTTCTACTACCTGTGGGTTTTTTGTATATGGCCTGTATATTTTTTTGAGATATGTACCCTTCTAACATACGTTGTTGAGGATTTTTTTCACATATGGATATTATATTTGTCAAATCCATTTTCTGTCTCTATTGAGAGGATCATTTGGTTCTTATCCTTTCTTTTATTAATATGTGGTGTTACATTGATTTGCAGATACAGATCTACTCTTACTACCCAGAAATAACTCCCACTTGATTGTAGTGAATAATTCTTTTAATGTACTAATTGATTCAGTTTGGCAGCATTTTGTTGAGAATTTTACTTCCATGTTTGGGGATATTGCCATCTAATTCTCTTTTTTAAGGGAGTCTTTATCTGGTTTTGGTTATCAAGGCAATGCTGGCCTCAGAATGAATTTGGAGTAGTGTGAGAAGAATAAGTATTACCTCTTTTTTAAACATTTGGTAGAATTTGCCTGTAAAGCCATTTGTACCTGAAGTATTGGAGGAGGGGGGATTTTTGATTACTGATACAATTTCTTTGCTGGTTATCAGTTTCTTCAAGTTTTGCCTTTATTCCTATTTTGATTTTGGTAGTTTATATGTTTCTAAGAATTTGCCCATTTCTTCCAGGTTTTCCAATTAGTTGGCATATTTTTCTCATAATATTCTCTTATAATTGTTTGTATTTCTGTGGTGTTTGTTGTTATTTATCTTCTCTTTATTTTGACTTTATTTATTGAGGCTTGTCTCTTTCCTTTTTAATAAGTCTGGCTACAGGCTTATCGGTTTTATTAACTTTATCAAAGAAGCAGCTCTTGGTTTCATTGATATATTTGATTGTTTTGTTAGTTTCTTTATCATTTCTTTCTGCTCTAATTATTATTTCTTTCCTTCTGCTGGCTTTAGGCTTTGTTTCTTTTTCTTTTTCTAGTCTCTTTATTTGTAAGATCAGGTTGTTTACTTGAGATTTTTCTTGCTTCTTGAGTTAGCCCTGTATACACTTCCATCTCAGGATCTTATACTGTGTGTACTTCCATTTTGGGATCATTCTTGCTGATACAAAAGGTTTTGCACTGTTGGGTTTTCATGTTCATTTTCCCATGGATACTTTTGATTTTTTATTTGATTTCCTTGGTGACCCATCCATTGTTTAATATAATCCTATTTAACCTCCAATGTTTTTCTTTTGGTTGACTTCTAGTTTCATAGTCTTGTCATCAGAAATCTTGCATGGTATAATTTTAATATTTTTGTATTTGTGAGGCCTGTTTTGTGATGTAATATGTAATCTGTTCTGGAGAATGCCCCATGTGCACCTGAAAGAATGTTCATTCTGCTGTTTTATGATGGATTGTTCCGATTATATCTGTGAAGTCCATCTGTTCCAGTGTGCCATTGAAAGCCATTATTTCTTTGTTGATTTTCTGTTAAGATGATCTATTCATTGATTTAAGTGGGTTGCTAGTGTCCTCTACTTTTATTGAGTTATTATCAACGAGTTCCTTTATGTTTGTTGTTAATTATTTTATATATTTGTGTGCTTCTATGGTGGGTGCATAAATATCTTCAATAGTTATATTTTCTTGCTAGATTTTCACCCTTTCTATATAATGGCCTTCTTTGTCTCTTTTTACAGTCATTCTTTAAAATCTAGTTTGTCTGATGTTAGTATTGCTGTTCCATTTTTCTTTTGACACACATTTCCATGATAAATATTTTCTCTATCCCTAGTTTCAATCTGAAGGTTTCTTTAGGTCTAAAATGAGTCTCTTGTAGACAGCATACAGACAGGTCCTTTTTGTTGTTGTTGTTTGTTTCTTTTTTTTTATCCATTCTGACACCTTATGACTTTTTTTTAAGTTTATTTATTTTGAGAGAGAGAGAGAGAGGGAGAGAGTGAGCAGGGCAAGGGCAGAGAGAGAGGAAGGGAGTCCCACTCTCATTGTGGAACCTGACACAGGGCTCAAACTCACGAACATGAAAAAATGACCTAAGTCGAAACACTTTAGTTCCACCTAAGTGGAACACTTTAGTGACTGACCCACCCAGTGAGCCCCACCCTATGTCTTATATTTGAATCTTTTAGTTCATTTACATTCAAAGTAATTATTGTTAGATATGTTTTTAGTACCATTTTATTACAGGTTTTGTTATTGTTTCTGGAGATTTTCTGGGATACTTCCTTGTTTTTGTCATTTTTGGACTCTCCATTGCACTCAGAGAACACCCTTTAATATTTATTTCATGGCTCGTTTAATGATCATGAAACTTTTTTTTTTTTTTTTACTGGAAAATTTATCTTCCCTTTTATTGAATGATAGCCTTGCTGGATAGAGTGTTCTTGGCTGAAAATTTTTCCCGTTCATTACTTTGAAAATAACATGCCTATCCCTTCTGGCTTGCCAAGTTCCTGTTGAGAAATCCCCCACTAGCCTTTTAGGTTTTCTCTTGTAATTTAAGGACTTCTTTTGTTTTGCTACTTTTAAGATGTTTCTCATCGTCACTATATTTGGTAAATTTAGTTGAAATATGTCTTGTTGTTGGCCTGTTTTTGTTAATTTTGATGGGAGTTCTCTGTGACTCCTGGATTTGGTTGTTTGTTTCCTTCTCCAGATTAGAGAGGTTATCTGCTATCATTTCATGAAATAAAGTTTCTGCCTCATTTTTTCTCTCTTCATTTTCTGGAACTCCTATAATATTTATGCTATTAAATTTGATGAAGTCACTGTGTTCTCTAAATTTATTCTTATGTTGCATAATCCTTTCTCTCTTTTGTTCAATTTTTCCATTATCTCATCTTCTATTCCTCAATCCATTCTTCTGGTTTTTTTCCAGTCTGCTGTTAATTGCATCAAGCCAGTTTCCAATCTCATGTACTGTATTATTCATTTCTAATTGATTCTTTTTTTTTTAACTCGTTTATTTCTATGGTAAGTGTCTCACTGATGTCCTCTATTCTTTTCTCAAGCCCTGTGATTATTCTTATCATTGTTGCTTCACATTTTCCATTATATATGTTACTTATATCTGTTTCATTTTGATCTCTGGTCCTGGCTTAATCTTGTTTTTTTTTCATTTGGGATGGATTGCCTCATCTTGGCATTTTGTCTAAGTCTCTGACTTCTTCTCTGTGTTAGAAAGGTCCGTTATATCTCTTGTTTCTTAAAAGAATGGCCTTATGAAGAAAATATCATGTAATGCCCAAGGCCATTTTGTTCCAGGGAGTGTCTCTGGTATGTTCTGCATGTGCTCAACTGTTTTGTTGTGGCTGCTCTATCTTTAAGGTCAGTCATCTTCAGAGAGTCTCCTTACCTTCTATGGGAAGTGTTTGGTCCTTCACGTGTATGTGATGAATTGTAACTAAATTTGCTCTTGTCTACTTGTAAAATGAATCCTGAAACCATTTCCACCAGAACTGAGGCCTGGTAGAACTCTCTGTTTTTTAAGACGTGGTGTGGGCAGGGATTTTTGTTTGTCTTCTCGGGGAAAGACCCACCATGCTGGAACTAGGCAAGTTTGACCAATAAAAGCAATCCTGCTAGAGTGCAAGGAGATGGGACTTGGTATAGGAATGCTAAGCAGACTGCATTGGCACTGTGTCGCTTCCCTCTGGTGGCTGCGTTTATTTTGTATATTTATTTGCCCTTCTTTGAGACCACAGCTCCTTTCCCTCCATAGCACCTGTGATCTGTTTCTTCCCTATACCACATTTCCACACCTCCTACTTTCTTTGATGTGGCCTCTTCTCTCCCTTTTGTTGTCGAGATCGTTCTGTCAGTTTTCAGTTTGATATATAATGTACTTAGGATGACTTGACAGTGATCTAGTTGTGTTAGTGGAACCAGACAAGTCTAGGGTCCTCCTACTGTGCCACCATCTTCCTCTCCTCAACTCTATGTCTTTTGACTAGAGAATGTATTCAATTAACATTTAATGTAGTTATTGATAAGAGTGTAATTATTGCTATTTTGTTTGTTGTTTTCTATCTGTTTTTAAATTATTTTCTGTTCCTTTCTTTTTCCTTTTTGTATGATGTATTTCTTTAGTGATATGTTTATATCTCTTTCTTGTTTGCTTTTCTGTATTTTACTATGTTTTCATTTTGTGGTTACTGTGAAGTACAAGTCCTACATCATTTATATGTTAAATAATATGATATATATTATATATACTATTTTACAGTAGTATATGTTTGTATATCTATATCCATATCTATATCTATATCTATATCTATCTATCTATCTATCTATCTATCTATATCTATATATACAATACTATATATATACATATATATATATATATATATATATATATATATATATATACACGCTCTTTTAGGTTTACATCTACTTAAATTTGAACACATTTCAAGCGTTTATACTTTCTATTTATTTCTTGAATTTCTCTCTGTGTGCATCTATTCTCCTGACTTCAGTGAGAATCTTTATAACAATTTACTTAGAATTATTTATCAGGTAGATTACACATGTGTGTATCATTAAGGTCTTTTACTGAGGTTTTGTCTTATTCTTCATTAGAACATATTTCTCTGTTTTCTTATTTTCCTGGACTATTTGTGCTTGTTTTTTTATGTATGAGGTGAAATAGCCACCTCTTTCAGTCTTGAAAGAGTGGCCTTGTGTGGGAGATGAAACTTGTTCACTTTGCCCTAGTTTTGGTTGCCTCTTAAAGGCTTATCAGTGTCTAAGCACCTTGTTCATGTGTGTCCATTTTTGAGGGTGTGCCAAGACCTGTCAATGTTCCAAAGGAAGGAATTTCAACACTTAATTTTAGGCTGATTGGAAAACAGACTCTCTGGCAACAGCTTTTAAAGTTTGCAAAAATATACGGCCTTTGAGGATCACAATTGTAAAGCTTGTTGGTCTCCAGATTGGGAGATCTAGAGGTATGCCTCGGGCAACAGTTGCAAAAATTGGCTCTTCAGATGAATGTATAAGCTCTTCTCTGGGAAGTCTTGTCAAGCTATAGCAAAGTTAAGGTCAAGAATACCTCTGTAGCCTTTAGATGTGTTGGAAGTCTGAAGTCTATCCTTTAGATTGAAGCTCCAGGATAAGTAGATAGGCCTTTTCACAGGAGGACTGGTTGTATATTTCAGACTGCTCTCTGTGCAGTGCCTTGGGGGTGTCAACCTGTCAAGAACTGTCTTTTCAAATGTTATAGTCCCTTGGATCTCAGGAATGCCAGCCACCTTACTCACAGGGTCAGGTAAACAAGAGGCATCTCCTGTGTGTTTAAGTGCATTTTCTGGCTTTAGCAGGGAAGCTGGCAAGCATAGGGGTTTGAGGATGATAGCCAGTTTTAGAAAAGCAACAGGAAATTTCTTGACTACCAGCATCCAGGAGCTTCAACAATGCTGTAGGAGATTGCCATGTCAATACATGCATGCCAGTTCCAGGTTGGGGAAACAGGAAATCTGTGACCACTCATGCTTACCTGTCCTAGCCAAGGTCTAGGGGAGTGTCACAACTTCCTCTGCCTCCAATTTTAGCAAGGGAGTGGGAGAATTTCATGACCATTCACAGTCACCTAGCTCAGCTAGTGAGTCGGGAATCTTTGCAACTGCCTATGCTCTCCAGCCTCATGACAACAATAAGACAGTGATGTGACTGATTGCCCTATCCTGTCCTAGTAAGTCAAAAAGATGGTGTCATGACTCAGCATGCCTACGTGTACTAGCAGGGTACGTGGAGAGTGCACAAATGACATCTTCTTGTGCCTCCATCTCCAGAGAAAGCTCCAACCTTTATCTGCCCGTCTGGCATATGCCCCCAAACTACCAAATCAATCTCCTTTACGTACAGTCCAGGAGCTTTTCAAATCGATGCTTTTGTAATGGATGCTTGGGTGAATGGAAGAATTTCAGTTTCCTATAGTACTTTGGGTTCTTTGGATGTCAGCCCCATTGTTTTTCTAAACCAAGAATTTTGGCGATCTTTTCTGTCCAGTGCAGATCTCAAGGGTTGAAAGGCCTAATGTGGGACACAAATTCTTCACTCCTTTGAGAGAAGTACTGTAGTGGTGAGATCCCTACCTACTGTGTGTCACTTCATCTGGGGTAGGGTTTTTGGTGGGACCATATTTATGCCTCTCTTACCTGTCATGATGTTGACTTCGTTGTTGTGGAGAAGTAGTTCATCTAGTTTTCAGGTTTTCAGAACTTTTTCTGTGGAAATTATACTTATGTAACTAGAGATTTGGTGTACCCATGGGAGGAGGTGATTTTAGGAGCTTCCTATGCTGCCAACTTGGATCCTTCCTTCTACATAACATTTAAAACGATGGTGTTTAATTTTTACAAAATGTACTCAACTTTTCTGGGTGAGGATGATATTTCAAGACTTCTCTTGCCCAACAATAAATGGAAATAAATATTCATAATGATTCTTCAGTTTTTGTAAAATTTTTATCTAGCATTTTCATATCTTTCACTTTAAAGTTGACTATTGATCTGTGACAATTGTTCAAAACTATGTGATGTAACAAACACATGACCAAATGTAGAAAATTATTTCATGTAAATAAATTTCTCATAAGAGTTAATCACTATTTCTTATCTCTACAAAATTAATAATATATTTTTGCTTCTGGTCCAAAAAGTATGCAAACCTTCTAAGCTACCTTTATCAAGATACCATATTTTGGAGGGAGGGTCTCTGAGAAAAACAGAGACAACTTCAAAGTATGCACTCAGTTGCTATTATTATTACCAATTAGTTTGTTCCCCTTAGACTGATATTACTTCTAGCATTTCAGCTGATTAAAAGGAAATTAGAAAATTCACTGCATACTTAACAGGAAATTTTGAGTATGAAGCATATCTGGTTTGCTATGTTTAGATATCCTGTAATCTTCATATATTAGTAATACAGATTATAAAACAACTATTTTGATTTAAATAATGGAATTGATTATGATCTAAGCAATGCTACTGCATTTGAAAAACAATAAAAATTGTATATATTAGAATATCATAAATAATTGGAACAATGGAAATAAGGAGCAGAATAGCAAATACAATTCTCCCTTTCTGTAAAGTCCTCATTAGACTCTGCCAAACTTTTCATTTCTACTTATATTTCTTCCATGGGAATGACACTTATGCTTAACTTAGTATATATCCTTTGTCCCCAAATAGTTCAAGGGTATATGTAACAATTATAGCTTAAGGGAATTGAGGTTATTCTGGCTTGAAAAAAAGTGACTTGGTGGTGACCTAATTATGTTTTACAGAATTATGAAATTATAAAAGGATTTGAAATTTTTGACTAAGAGAGCAGTTAGTTACCTTGGGTAGCAATTTAAAGTTAAGAGAGAATCTCCAAACCCATCAGCCATTGGGTACTAGCATCTCGTGAATGCTAAATTTCCAACTTGCAGTCTATCTGAACCTATTGTAGATATTGGAAATTAAAACTGTTGGGAAAAAAAAACACAAAAAGGCATACAAAATTTGAATATCAAATATTACAAGAATTTGTCTTATCTTTTGAGTCTTTGCACATATCACTGTGGCAACATTATTATACTAAAACTAATTAATTGACATTTATTCTTAAGGTTCTCAAAATTCAGAACATACTACAGGAATTCTTATTCCCCATTCAGAGTCACTTCCATACCTGTGTTTGAGAGTATGTACACTTCTGTCAGAATATCTGAATTCCAGGCCTCACTTTATCAATTACTAGCTATGTGACTGAAAATGAGGTTATTAAGAATATATATTTTACAGGGTTGTTGTGACAATTCAATGTGATAAACCATGAAAAGAATTTAACAGATCATCTAATATAAAGTTTTTTTTAAGTTAGTTATTATTATATATTTTTAAATGTTTATTTATTTACTTTGAGAGAGAGAAAGAGATGGAGGGAGAGACTGGGGGAGGGGCAGAGAGAAAGAGAGAATCCCAAGCAGGCTCCACACTGTCAGTGCAGCAGGGCTCAATCTCACCAGCTGTGAGATTATGACCTGAGTCAAAATCAAGAGTTTGATTCTGTACTGGCTGAGCCACCCAGGTTCCCCAAATTAACTATCATTAACTATTATTATTAAGAAAAGAATGAAGAAACAAGTATAGAGGTACTTCTTTAACTTTCCAAGTGGTTAAAAATGTCCAAGGATAACCAAAAACTGACTAAAACAATGTATGCCTATAATAGAATGATATTACTTCTTTTTTTTAATTTTTTTTCTTTAATGTTTTTATTTTATTCTTGAGAGATAGAGACAGAGCGTGAGCAAGGAAAGGGCAGAGAGAGAGGGAGGTACAGAATCTGAAGCAGGCTCCAGGCTCCAAGCGGTCAGCACAGAGCCCGACGCGGGGCTCAAACTCACAGACCATAAGATCATGACCTGAGTTGAAGTCGGCCGCTCAACTGACTGAGCCACCTATGCGCCCCTAGAATGATATTACTTCTATACTTTGATGTGTGCTGTTAGGGTGCAGGATATATTTCTAACATCTTTGCTAAAAATAACGAAATTTGGTAACTGAACAAAATACATTCCAGCCTACTGAGTATGGCCAATAAATATTGTGTGTGTATATACATATATTTTTTTCCTCAAAGGGAAAAAAAAAAAAACTCACATACCTCACAGAAACCAAAATTATAGATTCGGCTGTAAAGGCTATACAGAGGTAGTTATCAGTAGCATTTTATCTAGTTTCAGATTTTATTTCCTCCTGTTATTCAGAGATTAAATGGGGAAAAAAGTTGCTCAACCAGAATCCTAAATGTAATCAACATGGACAAATTCAGAGAGTTTTGCAAAAAAGCTGAAGAGAAAAAGACCTTATTGGACCCATATTCAGATTAAAAAGTGAAAGTATATGAACTATTGATAGAACTAATTATTTGTCAAGAAAGGGAAAAGTTAAATCAATCCATCAGTGTTCCTGGCTTGCTCATAGTGGTGAGAGATAGGAAAGTAAATGATACTAAACCCAAGCCTCCTGGAACGATATTTTTTTTCTGTCTAATCAGGAAAGGAAAGAAGAAAGAAACGGAGAAGGAAGAAAGATAATAAAGGTAGAGAGGGATAGAAGAAAGAAGAAAAGAGGGGTGCCTGTGTGGCTCAATCAGTTAAGCAGCTGACTTCGGCTCAGGTCATGATCTCACGGTCTGTGGGTTCGAGGCCCGTGTTGGGCTCTGTGCTGACAGCTCAGAGCCTAGAGCCTGCTTCGGATTCTGTGTCTCCCTCTCTCTCTGCCCTTCCCCTGCTCATGCACTGTCTCTCTGTCTGTCAAAAATAAATAAACGTTAAAAAAATTTAAAAAAAAACAAAAGAAGAAAAGAAGGAGAGAAAGAAGAAAAAAGAGTCATGTGATTAACAAACTAAAAGGAGAATATTCAGCTTGGATTACTTTTTTTTTTTTTTTTAAGTAGTTGCAGTATCTGTGGGTATCATATAATGTTCTAATTTTCAGGGTTATAGTGTTAAAGCCCAGGACAGAAACAAATTGTGGACTTTTTTCTCTCTTTCAGGCCTGAAAGGTCACTAATAAAACACTCCACTTTTCACAGAAACAATCCTCCTTTTGCCCTTCTCTGATACTGTTACTCAGTATATAGACGTGAACTCTGGCTTTGTACATCTGAGATGTACTCAAAGGTGTGGGGTTCCCCATCCCTTCTGTGTCCCACATGAGCTTCTTCTACCTTTCAAGATTTGACAGAGACCTGGCAAACGAAAACTGCATACATTTTTTTTAGTTTAGTTTTACATTCTTAGGAATCAACTGGGTCTTTGAGTTGCTAATGCTAGAATAAAGATATGAGAATTTAAAATGTCAAACATTCCTAAATGGGTGATGGGTATAAAGGAAGGCATTTTTTATGATGAGCACTGGGTGTCGTAGGTAAGTAACGAATCAGTAAATTCTACTCCAGAAACCAAGATTACACTATATGTTAATGGACTGGAATTTAATTAAAAATTTGGAAAAAAAATAAAAGACCTGTAAAAAATAAAATAAAATAAAATTTCAAGCATTGTTTATAAATGTACAAAAGATGTATTGATGTTATTGTTGTTTAACTTTGATTTGTTATTTTTTAAAAAACCAATTGTGGTATCATTCATTTATAAGCAAAATTTTAACGATGAGCAGGGATTATACCGTCCCTAAGTGGAATATTTTGTGTAACTTTTAAGCAAATAGGATAATTTCAGAGAAAATACCCACAGACTCCAGAATGTTTGGCTGGATGTGGAAAGATATATTTCTTACTGTTATAGAAAATTGCTTGGTAGGCAAGACTCATAATAAGTTTAGAATATATAAACTTCCAAGTGGAAACATTTGTTAAAATCTCAAAATATGAGATAATAGTCATGAAAGTGATTCTTAATATTAAGTCAGCATTAAAAAGAGGACACAAGTATTTGGCTGATCTTTTTAACACTTACCAGTGTCATGATTATGTTATTCTCTTGTTAGAAAGTATAGCTTATTTGAAGAGGAACATTATAACAGTTACTATTGCTAACATTTCAGAAAACTATACATTCTAATAAGGTTTACTTCAGGAAATACTTACTTCTATGTATTGTTTTTGCAGATACATAGATATATGATGCATAAGAGTTAATCTGCATGTCCTGCATAAATTGTCAGTTTTTAATCCTCTAGATCTTGGTCTTGCTTTGAGAACATAGCATAGTTGAAAACTAAATAGTTAATAAAAAATAAAAATTCGTCCTCTAATTTCTCTTGCACCCAAAATCAATGTTGCACAATTTTCTTTAGATTTTTAAAAATTAAATAATATAAAAAAAGCAAAAAATTAAAAAAAAACTGAAAATAAATCTACTAGAGAAGTGGAGGAATAATAGAGTGGGTTGATAAAAGTGGCAAAAGACAATACTGAATCTGTAAATAATAATAATAATGATAATAATATGAATATTTTAGCTTACACATAAGGTTTTAGAAGATAATAACAGTAATATCATCTATGTTATTACAGAGCTACAGGGCAGATCAGGAAAGCAGAACAGGATATATTTTTGCTGATAAGAAAAGCCTGAAATGGGTTAAAAGTTAAATTATGGGTGTTTTAATCACTCAGATACTGGCTGTGATATCACTGATATAAAAACACGCTCTACAAACAGGATAAAGTTTTACTCTTAAATTATGTGATATGGAAAGTATTCCAATTTTTTTTAATTTTTTTAATGTTTATTTATTTTTGAGAGACATAGAGGCACAGCGTGAACAGGGGAAGGGCAGAGAGAGAGGGAGACACAGAATTGGAAGCAGGCTCCAGGCTCTGAGCCGTCAGCACAGAGCCCAACGCGGGGCTCGAACTCACAGACCGCAAGATCATGACCTGAGCTGAAGTCGGACACTTAACCGACTGAGCCACCCAGGCGCCCCTCCAATTTTTAAGGAGAAGGAATAAAGCAGTTGTGATTAAAACGGTGAAATTGGTATCATAACATAAAGAGTTGTTTGAACATAAATAAGCAAAGCATATCCTTGAGGGAATATTGAACTGCCCTTTGAACTTTCAAATGTATTGCATAATAATTTCGGTAATGTATGCTAATAAAATTTAAATATTTAAGGCACTTAAAGATTTCAGTAAAAACATAAATTAATCTTTAAGATGAAAAGGGCAAAACATACAAATATAATTTAGAATGCAAAAGGTTGTGTATGCAATTCACACATGGGCTCTTAAAAGTAAATTTGTTAGAAAGAATTATTGGAATATTTATAAAAAGGAGAAGAAATTTAAGAAATGGAAATACATACATATAATTATTTATATATATATGGATTTATATATAATATTAGTCTGCTAAGAATATGTAAACAATAAAACATTTGTCAAAGATATTTATTAGGTAAGTAGTTCCAAAAAACAATAAAAATAAAAAAAAAAAAAAACAGGATTGGGGAGGTGTCAACACCTCCGTAGCTGAACACAATTAACTTTTTTACAATTTTTAAGAATAAAATATTGGGGGAGAACAATTTAAAAATTACTTTCTCATACATTTTAGTGCCTAGTTTCAGACTATAAATGTAATATACATATATGCCTTAAGAACAAAAAAAGTAGTCTTCAGTGATGAAAGTTGTATCCTACTTGAATTGTCTCTGAGGAAACAACAAAGCTTCAAAAAATGTGAAGAAAAGACTGTCAGAACTAAAAGGAGAAATAAATCCACACTTATGTTTGAAAACGTCAACACTCCTTTTTTAATAATAGAACTAATAGACAAAAATCAGTAGTGATATTGAAGAGCTATATAATATATTCAGCTAACAGGATCTAATTGTTTTCTATAAAGATGTTTACCTCCCAAAAGCAGAATACATATTTTTAATGTGTACATGGAACATTAACCAAGATGGCTTATATTCTAGTTTATAAACTAAAACTTAATAAATTTTCAAAAATTAAAATAATATGAGGCCCCTGGGTGCCTCAGTCAGTTAAGAATCCAACTCTTGATTTTGGCTCTGATCATGATCTCATGCCTGTGATATCAAGCCCTGCATCAAGCTCTGCCCTGAGCATAGAGCCTACTTAGGATTCTCTCTGTCCCTCTCCTGCATCTCTTTTCCCATTTGTGTTCTCTCTCTCTCTCAAAAAAAATTAATTAAAAAAATTAAAATACTATGAAGTATGTTCTCTGACAAAAATGAAATTAAGCACGACATCATAACACAATGATAACAAGTAAATATCAAAATACTTGGAAATTCAACAAGTTATTTCTTATTAATCCATTAATCAACAAGAAACTCTTAAGATAAATCAGAAAATATTTTAAACTGAATGAAATTTAAACATAATAGGTACAGATTTGTGGGACACAGCTAAAGCAGTGCTTAGAGTTAAATTTATAGCACTAAATGTTTATATTAGAAAAAGAAGAAATGTCTAACCTAAAAATCCAGCTTCTTATTTAAGAAGAAAATAAGAGGAAACTAAATCCAAAGTGGGCAAAAAGAAAAAAATGATAAATATAAGAAAAAATATCAGTAAAATTGAAACCTAGAAAATAAGAGAAAAATAATAGAAGCAAGCCAGTTGTTTAAGAAGATCAATAAAATTTATAAAACATAGAAAGACTGAAAAAAACACAAAGAAGATAAAGGGCAGCAATAATCGGAATTAAAGAGTGGATATCATTGCATACTCCAAAGATGTTAAAAGGTTACAAAGGGAATACTATGAACACTGTGTGCATAAATTCAAAAACTTATATAAATGGGGCCATTTCCTCAAAAACCATAAACTACCTAAACTCATCCAAGATTAAACAGATCACATAAATAGTAATATGACTATTGAATTGGTAGTTATGAACCGTCTGAAATAAATCACTAGGCCTAGATTGTTTCACTGGCAAACTCTAAAAACTCAAATAAATAAACATTTTGTTTAATTTCATCCAAATAATAGAAAAGGAGGAGAAATGCTCCAATTCATTTTTTGAGGCCAGCATTTCACTGATACCAAGACCTGACAGACTACAAAGGAGACTACAAACTAATAGCCCTCATGACCATAAACAAATAAATTTGTTTGCTAATATTTTATTTTGAGAATGCAAAGGTAGTTCAATATTAAAGAATCAATCAGTGTAACTCATTGTATTAACAGGCTAAAGAAAAAAAACCCAACATAATCATATGTACTGACACAGAAAGAGCACTTGACAATAAATTAATACTAAAAATGTAACATTCAATAAACGAGAACTATAAGGGTACCTTCTTAACCTGACAAAAGATGAAAATCCTCAACTTAGCATCATACTTAAATTTGAAAAACTAGATGTTTTCCTCCTAAGATTGGAAACAAGGGAAGGATAACTGTTACTTCCACTTTCATCATAATGGAAATCCTAGCCAGAGTGATAAGGTAAGAGAAAGAAAGAAAAGACATTATTTCATTAAAAAAGGCATATAAATTAGAAAGGAAGAAGTAAAATTGCCCCTATTTGCAGACAACATGACTGTGTAGATAGAAAATCCCTATGATTCTATCTATCTATCTATCATCTATCTAATCATCTATCTATCTATCATCTATCATCTATCTATATACAAACCTAGAACTAATATGTCATTTTAGCAAAGTTGCTGAACATATGGTCAGAACACCAAAATCAATCATATATTTATATACTAGTAAAATACAATTGGAAACTGAAATTTGAAAAAATACACATATAGTAGATAAATCTCTTGAAAAAGGGAAAAAAAATTCTTAGATGCAAATTTAGCAAAACATGTTCAAGCTCTCTGTTGAAAATTGCCAATGGTGAAAGAAATCAAAATCCTAAATAAATGAATAAATGAAAATCTATGCTCACAGATTTGAAGCCTCAGCATGGTAAAAAAAAAAAAAATCAAGAGTCCCCAAATTGATCTTTAGACTGAATGTGTTTCCATCAAAATCTCAGAAAGATTATTTAGAGATCAAAATAAAATGCTTCTAAAATGTGTATTAGAATAAAAGAGCTAGAATACTTAAAACAATTGAAAAAGAGTGCATTTGGAGGAACCACAAAATTTTTTTAAGACAGAATTATGTGGTTTGGGTAAAGAGATATATATATAGATTGATGAAATAAAATAGTCTATAAATACAACACCCACATGACTTTTGATATAAAGCCAAACATAAAACTTCAAGACTTTTATAACAAAATAAGAAAAAAAAAAAAACCTGCATAACCTGGAATATATTTTTAAACTGACACTTAAACTGGAAAGAAATACATAATTATAACTATCAAATAATTGTGTAGTGTTTTATAAACATTAATAAAGTAATTTTTAAATACAATGGCTATTAGTATCTTCAATACATTCTGGAAAATACTAGAGCCAAGTGCTAACACTCTAAAGAGCTTTTTTTTTCCTTCTTTTTCTAAAACAGAAATACATGAACATCAAAACTGAAACTTGAAAGAAAAAAAAAATGCCAAACACAAGCCTACACATATCTGACAATAATTTCATCCTATCTTTTCTGTCTTATGAGCAAAATGAAATATGAATATAGTCAAATTGTAGACCTCTAAAACCAGATTGATCTAGGTGCTTAAATAATTTTTAAATATTTTCTATTCTTACAAAAAATTTCTTTTTATTCTTCGTCAACAGTGACTTCAGACTTTTGTCAAGCCTTTTTCAGAAAATAATTTATAGAAAAGGATTCATTCAAATTTCCCTTTCTTTCCTGCTACAAACTCCTATCTTTCATACTGTGCATTAGGAATATTTCTATGTGTGAGCTTGCAACTCTGGCATTTACAAAATGTGACAAAGTATATGGCCTTTGGAAGAAAATAAGGCAATTAGACATATTTAGCTGCTCAACATTATGACCTTATCAGATAGATTTTCTCTATTCTGTCTCTTTTTTTACAAATAAGTATTCATTCACTATCAATGCTATTACAACTATTTTCAACTATTGGATTGACCTTTCATTTTATAAACATCAGTAAATCAACCATTAAAATGAAATGAAAATGTGTAACTGCAATTAATCATGAAGCAAAATAGTCTGGAGAATAACACATTGATGACAATCACAGTCAGAGTTTTCCATGGCATCATACCTACTGACAGCAAGGAGGCACTTCAAAACTTTTGCAGCCCAAAGGTTAAAGATCTCTGGTTTCTAGGTTTACTAAGAAAAAAAAATCCATGGTTATCATAAGAAGGATGTGCAGGTCAGTACATGAATTTCATATTTAAAAAAAAACAATATAAAATTTTATTTAATCATATATAAAGGTCTTTTTTAAAAGGAACTGGATATTTCTAATTTATTAATATATATCTCTTGTTATGTCTACCTTTTTTGAGAGCAAAAATTGATTTCAAATAACCAAGGACTCAAATAAGTACTCACTGCAAACAGTAATAATTTGATCTAACTTGAAACAACCAGCTATTCTCTATCTTTTATTGTTTATCTCTTTCAGATTCCTTCATTAAATGCCAATATTATTTCTCAATTATTAATCTCTGTCATATTTGGTTTACTCAAGTATATATAAGACTAAAAATTAATTAATTTATACTATTATCATATTATTAATAATTTCCAGTATAGGAAACATTGCTAAAACAATATATATTCAATATGTCCAGTATCAAGACAATGTATCTGATTATAAATAGTGAACAAAAACTTGGCTTAAAGTGCATTCATGTACAAGCATTAGTAAATTGACCATTAAATACATTGCCAGTCTTTAGAAATAGTTCCTGGTGCTGCTTTGACTCCTATTTGCAACTATCCTTTCAATTTTCTGGAAATTACATGAGAATTGTCCTTTGGCCATTCACTGCTCCTAAATACCTTTTTTTTTTTTTTTTTTAATTATGCTTTCACCGACTCCTATCTACTTGCAAAGACAACTTAAAAACTACAATTTACTTATGAGTGCTTTTATTAATACTATATATGTATAATGTGTCAGCCAGTGAAATAGACCTTTTATTCAATGTCTCATTTGACATGCACAACACATTTTTATAATATCGTTACTCATTTTACAGACAATTAAAGCGAATTTCAGCACAGAGCTACTCAGTGGCTGAAGTTTCAAACTCCAATATATCAGTTTCCAAAATCAGTGCATGTGGTATTTCTTTCATATTAATATGAAGCACTTTTCTTTCTTTCTTTCTTTCTCTCCTTCTCTCTCTCCCTTTCTTTCTTTCTTTCTTTCTTTCTTTCTTTCTTTCTTTCTTTCTTTCTTTCTTTCTCCCTCTTTCCTTCCTTCTTTCTCCTTCCTTCCTTCCTTCCTTCCGTCCTTCCTTCCTTCCTTCGTTCCTTCCTTCCTTCGTTCCTTCCTTCTTTCCTTCCTTCCTTCCTTCTTTCTCCTTCCTTCCTTCCTTTTCTTCCTTCCTTCCTCCCTCCCTTCCTTCCTTCCTTCCTTCCTTCCTTCCTTCTTTCTCCTTCCTTCCTTCCTTTTCTTCCTTCCTTTTCTTCCTTCCTTTTCTTCCTTCCTTCCTTCCTTCCTTCTTTCCTTCCCTCCCTCCCTCCCTCCCTCCTTCTTTCTTTCTTTCTTTCTTTCTTTCTTTCTTTCTTTCTTTCTTTCTTTCTTTCTTTCTTTTTCTTTCTTTCTTTCTTTCTTTCTTTCTTTCTTTCTTTCTTTCTTTCTTTCTTTCTTTCTTTCTTTCTTTCTTTCTTTCTTTCTTTCTTTTCATTTGGCTTCTGAAACATCAAAAGAGGATCCCACTGGAAATGGGAGAGTATAAAACATATTTTTATCTAAAAAGTAAAGATATTGGGGCCCCTATGTGGTTCAGTCAGTTGAATGTCTGACTTCAGCTCAGGTCATGATCTCACAGTTCTTGGGTTCGATCCGGCTTTGGGCTCTGCACTGACAGTTCAGATCCTGGAGTGCACTTCAGGTTCTTTGTCTCCCTCTCTGCCTTTCCCCAACTCATGCTTTGTTTCTCTCTGTCTCTCAAAAGTAAATAAACATTAAAAAAAATCTTTAAAAAATAAAAATTTAAAAAGTAAACATATCACATATATCTTATTGATTATTGAGATTTTGTGACTGTGTTATGTTCATCTCTGCTTAAAATTAGATAAATATTGAGAAGGTGTTCTGTCACACATAGTAAGTGTTTTACATGGGAATAAATCAAAGTTAATTTTCACAGAAATACCCATTAATAAAGGTGATTGAGAAAAATATGGAAAATGATAATACTTTGTTCTTAATGTATCTTTTATCATAGAATTTCCAGATACACACACACACACACGTGCGCGCTTAGACATTCCCATACAACTGTACAGATATTATGAGTCTTACTCGGCATATTTGGAAGCTATATCATAAAAATTTTAAATGGTCTGACTGTGACTGATAGAAAATAAAATTAAGAATGTATTGATTCCATGTAAACTTTTCTGATCAACAAACAAACCAAGAGTCTTTTATGTCTATCCCTTATCACTTACAATGTTGTTATTCCAGATCAGTTTCTGTATCCATAATTCAATGCATCTTGCACATCAATGACAGATACAACTTCCTAGAGTACTATATTCATATCCTTCTCTTGCTCATGAGCCATGCATGGAATTCTCTTTTCGATCAAATAAAATCTTTTCATATCTTCTGGACCCTGAAGGAAACTTAGAGATGATATAATCTGTCCCTCTTATGTCCCAGACAGAAAAACTAAAGATGGAGGAAAAATTACTTATGTAAGGATTTTTTTTCCTAAAACTCTCTTCAGCATAGTACATGACATTTAATGGTGACTTGTCACTTAAAAATAAAATACAAATCATATATTCAAAGTCTTTTCCAATATAAATCAAACCTACTTTCCCAGTTTTATCTATTATATTCATCTGGATTACAACACTTCATGGATGTACATAGAATTTTCTTCCATAAATTTCTTTGCTTACATATTTTCTATTGTATTCTTAGTCATTGATTATGAAACTATTACCCAATCTTTCAAATTTCAGATAACATTACTATTGATCATCATATTTGGTAGGCTATCTTGTTTATTAATGCTCATAACAATTTTCAACCTCTTAAAGTATAGACTCCATTCTACCTTGTGTTCACATTCTGTCTCTTGTATCTAATGGTAAGTTTCTTTTTTTTTTAATTTTTTTAACGTTTATTTTATTTTTGAGAGACATAGAGACAGAGTGTGAGCAAGGGAAGGGCAGAGAGAGAGGTAGACACAGAATTGGAAGCAGGCTCCAGGCTCTGAGCCATCGGAACAGAGCCTGACGCGGGGCTTGAACTCACAGACGTGAGATCATGACCTGAGCTAAAGTCGGCCACTTAACCCACTGAGCCACTCAGGCGCCCCTCTAATGGTAAGTTTCTTGAACACAGATTCTGATCTGTGTACATGTACATTTCCTTTGGAACACAACACAGCACACTGCATATAATAGGTGCAAAGTAAATATTTGTAGAATGAATGGATACAATAATGAGTTAATTACCAGGAATTATCAGGGGTTCCTTCTACTTATTTTATGTGAATCCAAACTATCCACATATTTAGAATGTCTGGATGGTTGGCATCAAATAGTAAAACATATGTATGATTAACATAATTTCTTTTACATTTCATCTAGATGCTTTGCATTAGTAAGACAACTGAACTCTCTCAAAACCATATTATCACTTTGATATGGGTTACAGTATTTTTAATTTGATTGAATAAAGAGCCCCATTTTAAGAGAACTGAATAAAGACCATTTTAAGGCACATCTATTCAATAACAAACACAAGAGGGGAGTCAATTTTCTGCAAACACCATCGGTCAAACCTAGGTAATGAACAGAGTTGTGTGTGTGTGCACATGTGAATATTTTCTTCCCATCAATTGGAACTTTTGGCATACATTTCTATGAAACCTTATGCACGTTTTGTGATATTTTCTTTTTTATTGCATTGCTCAGATGGATTATGCATCAGCAATCAACAATTTGTTATGAAAGAGGGAACACTCTGGCAATTGTCAGTAAGATTGTCTTCATATCATTGCATACTAATGAACATTTGCTGTTCAATAAAACTGCTGGGGTCTGCAAGTAGAAACTTGATAATATATTTATTTTTCTTTTTAAAAAGGATTCATACTTACAGGAAATGGTAGAAGGACGAGATAGTCATATTTTATACTACTCTAGGTAAATAAAAATAACTAATAAAAGAAAAAGAAAGAATGCACATTAAAAACATACCCTAAAAACATAAAGTATTATGATCTGTTAGAAAAGTAATATTGTAACAACTTTTCATGATGCAGAACATAAAATTCTTCAGTAATTCTCTTTATTCAAAACTATATTTTTAGTACTACTTAAACTTACATGCTACTACATTTCTTTAAAGTATATTTCTAGCCTTACAACTCTTCTATGAGAAAATTTACAAGTTGTGCTTAGAATGCTGAAATTATAACAAATATTAATAATGGATTTCTGCTTTGGCATGTAGTAATGAGTGAGACTTCAAACCAGAGCTACAGTGTTTCAAACCTGTATTATAAGTGAGAAAAGGGAGGGTTTATGTGTGTGTTTGTGCATGTATAAAACTTGTTTGTTTTTTTTTTTTATTCCCTCCTTACTTCCATCGTGTTTGTAAGTGTTGACCTTTATCACTGGTCCAAGTCAGAGTTAGACCATAACAAACTCTGTGGGGACATGGTAACTTGTGTTTATTTTAAATGGCTAAATGACCAGTTAACTACTGACAGATTACATATAATACAAGATGAAACGGTGAGCAAGCTGTGCAGCTATTCTTCATCTCTGGTCAATTTGAAGGTAAATATATATGTACTGATATATCAATATATACAGATATAGATATGTATCTTGCAGATTTTCTAATATAGTTATTACATAGTATAAAGTATCCAAATAAAGTAATGGCTTCCACAAAATTAGAACTTTCTTTTTGTTCTTTTCTGTTAAAAGTCACTGTCAGTGATCAAACTAATATTAATAAATTTCTCTTATCCCCCAAAAGAATTTGTGGCAAAAAATAAACATATTTTTATACTTATTTTTCAGTTGCAGGTTTAAAATAATGACTAATTGTATTATAAGCCTGGCTGTTTTTTAATCACTATCATTCAGAGTGTTATGTCTGGTTTCTGGATCTTTGTTCTACTCTTCCAGTTATACCCAAGAGTGAGGCTACTAGTGTAAGAATGAAAACTCCATTGTAAAATATTTCCTGTTTGCTCCTTTTCTTAAACCTCAACTTCTAAATTTTTAATTTAAAAAATATTAACCTCAACTTCTAATTTTTTTAATTTAAAAAATTTTAATTTAAAAAATTTAACCTTTAAATTTTAATTTTTTTTATTTTTTTTAACGTTTATTTATTTTTGAGAGACAGAGAGACAGAGCATGAGCAGGGGAAGGGCAGAGAGAGAGGCAGACACAGAATCTGAAGCAGGCTCCAGGCTCCGAGCCATCAGCACAGAGCCCGATGCGGGGCTCGAACTCACAGACCTTGAGATCATGACCTGAGCCGAAGTCGGCCGCCCAACCGACTGAGCCACCCAGGCGCCCCTAAATTTTAATTTTTAATTAAAAAAAATAACTTCAGCATCTACCTGAGCCTGGCTTTGGATTTTGGTTTTGCTACTCTTCTCTTTCCTGGTTTCCGACCCTGATCTGTTTCTTGGACCTGGTGTTTACGGTTTACTGTATCTTACTCCATAATTCTACCTTCTCAGATTTTATCCCAGGTTCTACCATTTGTTTAATACCTACTGCTTGTAGACCTACCGATATTAGCTGAAAATGCATTCTATTTTATGTATATTTTCTAAATATTTCACAAAATAATACTATTTATATTAAAATTTATGGTCAACTTTTGAGATAAACATTATAATTCCATTTACCATTTTTTATTCCTGTTTACAGGCCATGTAATATGAGGCAGTTGGGCTTTTTAAAACTTACATCCAATTTTTCTATAAGCAGATATATCATTTCTTTCATCTGACGAAACATTGGTTATAACCATTTTTCATTAGCTATATTTCTTATTTATTTATTTTTTCTAAGGAGGAAGAACAACTTATTTAACCTCTGCAAAGGAAAATGATTTAACATTTTTTGTTTCTTTTGCTTTTCAGAAATAATTTATATAAAAAAATATTTAGAGTTGATTTCAATGAATTTCTACAGTTTTATATACACATGTAACTACCCCTCAAAATAAGATTACCCCAGAAAGTTCTTCCCTGCACTCTTTGGTCATCACTGCCACTCTAACCCAAAGCCATCACTTTCTAATTTCTATCACCATAGTTTGTCTGTGCTTGGCCTTCTTATAAAAAGAATCATACAGTATGTATTCCTTTGAGTTTGACTCCTTTCCCTCTCTCTCTCTCTCTCTCTCTGTGTATATGTTTACATAATGTATTATAAATATACATGTAATAATATACTACATATGTATATATAATACATTATCTAATATATGTATACATTATAAATGCACATACAATAATATACACATAAGTACATACATTAAGTGTATATTTATATAACACATGTTAAAAAAATGAGATCTAATCTCTTCATAAGTTTTTAAGTACACAGAACAGTTTTGCTAATAATGTGCACATTATTGTACAGCAGATCGCTGGAAAATTTCACCTTACATAACTGAAACTCTATACTCATCTATACTCATTAAATAGCAATACTCCATTTCCTCCTCCACTCAGCCCTCTACCTTTTGTTTTATGGGTTTGACTATATCAGATACCTCATATGTGTGGAATCATGCAGCATTTATTCTTCTGTCCTCATATGTGTGGAATCATGCATTATTTATC
The DNA here is from genome assembly GCA_030068075.1 of Paguma larvata. Classification (NCBI taxonomy): domain Eukaryota; kingdom Metazoa; phylum Chordata; class Mammalia; order Carnivora; family Viverridae; genus Paguma; species Paguma larvata. The sequence continues at coordinate 74,214,650 of CM057830.1, forward strand.
CTTCCGTGACTGGTCTATTTCATTTAGCATAATGTCCTTAAGGTTCATCAATGTTATAGAATATGACAGAATATCATTTTTAAGACTGATTAATAAATAATATTCAGTGCATGCACACACAAACACACACACACATACCATGTTTCATTTATTCATTCATCCAATGATGGGCATTTAGATTGTTTCTATTTCTTGGTTATTGTAAATAGTGTGGTAATGCACATAGGACTACAAATATCTCTTTGAGATTTTGTTTGAGATCCTTTTGGATAAGTAGTCATCAAAGTGATTATTGAATCATATGGTACATCTGGTTTTAACTTTTTGAGGACCCACCATGCTGTTTTCTATAGTGGCTGCACCATTTTACACTCCACCAACAATATATAAGGGTTCCAATTTCCCTAAGTCCTCATCAACACTTGTGATTGTGTGTGTGTGTGTGTGTGTGTGTGTGTGTGTGTGTTTTCTGGTGCCATATACAAGAAATCGTTGCCAAAACCAATGTTATGACTATTTATATTTATGTTTTATTTTAGAAAGTTTATAGTTTCAGATCTTATGTTTAATTATTTAATCCATTTTAAGTTAATTTTTGTGTATAGTGCAAGATATGCATTCAATTTCTATTTTTCTATGTGGCTGTCCAATTTTCCCAACATCATGTGTTGAAGAGACTATCTTTTCCCGTTGTGTAGTCTTCATACTCTTGTTAAGATTATTTGTGTGAGTTTATTTCTGGTCTCTCTATTCTGTTCCATTGGTCTATGTGTCTGTTTTTATGCCAGTTCCATACCATTTGATTACCGTAGTTTTGTAGTATGTTTTAAAGCCAGGAAATGGGAAGCCTCCACTTTTGTTCTCCTTTGTTAAGTTTATATTAGTTATTCAGGGTCTTTTGTGGTTCCATATTAATTTTAGGATTGTTTTCTCTATTTCTACAAAGAAATCCTATTGGGATTTTGATAGATATTGCCTTAAATCTGTAAAGTACTTTGGGTAACACAGATATTTTAACAATATTAAGTCTTCCAGTCCATGAACATGAAATATCTTTGCATTTATTTGTGTTTTCTTTAATTTAAAATGTTTTGTAATTTACAGTGTACAATTCTTTCACCTCCTAGGTTAAGGTTATTCCTAAGTATTGTATATATTATTGATACTATTGTAAATAAAATTACTTTATTACTTTCCTTTTCAATTTATTTGTTATTATTGTATAGAAATACAACTGATTTTATGTTGATTTTCTACCCTATAATTTGCTGAATTTTTCCATTATTTCTAAAAAAATAAGAATAATTAGGGATTTCAAGGAAATCAGTCTGCAGAGTGACAGAAAGATCTCCACAGGTGGAGGAAGACAGCTTGGCAGGACACAGGTGCATGTATGAGAATTGAGGGAGACAAAACAGTGTAGGCACCAGATGAGAGAAATACTTTCCATGGGGAGACAAAAGTGAGATACCGAGAGGCTATGGAATTGCAGTATTGCGGTATTGTGCTAGTATAAGAGAAAAACCTCTCTGGATCATAGACTGGAGAAAGAGAAATATGGAGAGTGCCAGTTTCTATTTTGCAAACAGCTTTAGGAGCTGAAGACTGGAATTTTCAAAAGTGCACCAGTTTATCTGGACATGAGACCAGCCATGCACCTGCACCTGGTAGGGAGGGATCCAGCCCCTGGGCATGGTAGCAATCTCAGGAATGCACTGGGAGAGAACAATCCCCTTCATCAAGTACTGAGGAAAGATGGCTTATTGCCTCCCCAAGGACAAAAGACCCTGCAATCACCAGACAAAGTCCCTTTATCAGCAGGGTTCAGTGGCACTATACCAGAACAGAATCTGTATGGTGCAGGGTCCTTTAAAACATCACATCTTGAATAACTGCCAAGCTCTTAGAAGACACGGGAAAACTGTGGAGCAGGGCAAACTGACAGAGAGTACTATTGTGACAGCTGCCTGAATAGAGTGGCTTGAGACACCTGGTCAGGGGAAGAGAGATCGGGATATCCACATGTTTCTCCTCTTCATCAACACAGTGAGGCTTCAGGGAACAGCACATTGGCCACCAGTGGAGGCAAGACCCACTTATACCAAACCCTGCCCCTCCATGCTTGGCAACTGTATATCTACTGGAGTAAGACTAACACTGAGCAAACCACATGACCTCTCCTCCAGACCAGCACAGCCACCAGTTCCAGGCACCAACAAACAACTATCCTTTGGTATTGTATGTTAATCTGCTTCTCTTTTTCTTCCTCTTTTCTCCTCTTTTCCTTTCTACCTGCTTCTTTTTTTTCCCTTTGGAATCAGGCTCATATTTTCTGATTTGCCTTTTAGTCAATTCTTACTGTATATAAGATTCTTAGTGTGTGTATGTGTGTGTGTGTATGTGTATAAACATATATATGTTTTGCTTGTTTGTTTAATCAGGAATTTTTACTCTGTTCTTTTTATGTCTTTTTGATATCTCCTTCTCCTTCTTTATTTCCTTTCTCTACCTCTGGATTGAGCCTTATAGTTTTTATTTTTTTTATTTTCTGCAGGAAGTTTTTTTTTTCACCCCTTTCATTTTTCTCTGTATACGATTAGGTTCCTGGCCCTTTCTTTTTTTCTTAATGCTATTTCAATGAACAAATCAAAGCACACCTGGTGGAAGGTCCAAACAATCCACCACTATGAGCGAAGAGAAGCTTTGCAGCAGAATGACCAGTGAGATAGAGCAGCCAAGTATGCAACAACAGAGAGCATGCAACACACTCCAAAAGACTTCCTGAAGTGCCAGGCCTTGGACAATGTATGACCCCCTTTTAATATAGTAGTACTTGCAGGTGCAGGACACATAACAAGCTATCAAAACAAGTAGAAGTCAAAACCTAGCCAAAATTATGAAGTGGAAGAGTTTTCAAAAGAAAATCCAGGGAAGAAATGGCAGCCAGAAAACTGCTCAAAATAGATATAAACAAGAACAAGAATTTAGAATAACAGTCATAAGACTAATAGCTGGGTTTGAAAAACGATTACCAGACAACAGAGAACCTATTGCTGCAGAGATCAAAGACCTAAAAAGAGTCATGATGAATTAAGAAATGCTGTAATTGGGATGTAAAATAAACTAGATGCAGTCAGAGCAAGGATGGAAGCAGAGGAGAGAGTAGGTGAAAGAGAAGATAAAATTATAGAAAATGATAATGCTGAAAAAAAAGGGGGAAAGGAAAATAAGTCAGTCAGAGAAAGACAGATATCATATGATTTCACTCATACGTGGAACAGATGATCATAGGAGAAGGGAAGGAAAAATAAGATAAAAACAGACAGGGAGGCAAACCAAAGGGACTCTTAAGTACAGAGAACAAATTGAGGGTTGATGGGGACCAGGAGATCCAGTGGGTAGGGAAGAGGGAAATGGGTGATGGGCATTGAGGAGGGCACTTGTTGGGATGAGCACTGGGTGCTGTATGTAAGTAACGAATCATGGGAATCTACTCCTGAAGCCAAGACTACACTGTATTTTAGTCTCCTTATTTGTTATATGTCTGTTCACCTTTTTTTTTTTTTCACTTCAGTAATTTGGTCTTGGTAGTATGATAGAGAAAGATAGGGTTAAATAGGTAAAGAGGAAAAGGTCAGGACCTGAGGTTCCTGGATGGGAAAAAAAACATGTATTTTATTTTTTTTTAACATTTATTTATTTTTGAGAGAGAGACAGAGTGTGAGCAGGGGAAGGGCAGAGAGAGAGGCAGACACAGAATCTGAAGCAGGCTCCAGGCTCTGATGAGTCATCAGCACAGAGCCCGATGCAGGGGTCAAACTCACAGACCATGAGATCATGACCTGAGCTGAAGTCGGCCGCTTAACCAACTGAGCCACCCAGGCGCCCCCAAAAACACCTGTTTTAAAACAATGCTGGAACAAATTTCAAAAAACACGTATTTTAAAACAATGCTTGAGAATAAGTTTTAAAAAAAGGAAACAATATTAGTATTTTCTGTATATAACATCAGCTGAGAACAGAGAAAATTTATTTTTTCCTTTCCAATTAAGATGTCTGTTATTTCTTTTTCTTGACTGCATTGGCTATGACTTTCAGTATTTTGTTTAAAAAAGTGTAAGAGAGGGTATCCTTGAGTTGTTCCTGATTCTTAAGCAAAAGTCTTCAGTTGTCACCTCATTAAGTATGATGTTAGCTTTTCATGTGACCTTTGTTATGTTAAGCTAATCTCCTCCCATTTGTTGAGGGTTTTTATCTAAAAGGCTCATTGAATTTTGCAAATATTTTTTCTTCCTTTATTGAGATGATCAGGGAGTTTTTTGTCCTTTGTTCTCTTACTATGATGTATCTGATCGATTTTTGTATGTTTAATCATCCTAGCATAACAGGTATAAATCTCATTTGGTCACGGTGTTTGATATTTTTGATGTTCTATTTGAACTCAGTTTGTATTTTTTGAGAATATTTGGGTGTATATTCACCAGGGATATTGGCCTATAATTTTCTTTTCTTATACTGTCCATCTCTGGCTTTGGTATAAGCCTGATGCTAGCCTCATTAAATGAGTTTGGAAGTGTTTTTTCCTCTTCAAGTTGTTGGAAGAGCTTGAGAAGGATTGGCATTAAGTTCTCTTTAAATATTTGTCAGAACTCTCCAGTGAAACCATCTGGTCTGGGACTTTTATTGTTCACAAGTTTTGATTGCGGATTCAGTCTCCTTATTTGTTGTATGTCTATCCACATTTTTTATCGCTTCAGTAATTTGGTCTTGGTAATATTATAGGGAAAGATAGGGTTAAATAGGCAAAGAGGAAAAGGTCAGGACCTGAGGTCCCTGGATGGGAAAAAACACATATATTAAAACAATGCTGGAAGCATCTGACCAGAGCAAACTCCCTCAGGCTTAAGGTTCCTCTTAAGAATGTGACAAACACCATCTACTCCCCTCAGGTTCCCCTCAGAAATTTGACAAACAAAATACCTAACTAAAATAAATAAAACATAAAACTTGTGTTATATGAGAGAAGAGGGCAGGTCTGACCACAGTCTGACTCCTCAAATCATGAAATCGAGCCAATCAAGAATAAACAACCCAGCACTTAGAGTTACCAAGTCAATAAGGGTGAAACCTGTGAGGAAAAAAGGAGAATGGAGGGTGCCAACAAAAACCCCGAATGCCCTCTCTCTGTAAAGAGAGCTTTTGTACTATTATTACTCTGATTTTATACTTTAATAAAACTCTTAATTGCTGGTCATTTCTCTCCGTGTCCACCTCTTCGTTCTTCAAAGCAGTGAGGCAATGAACCCTGGGTATTGAGGTAAGGAATCCTGCAACAGTAGGTTCTATGTTTCTAGGAATTTAAACATTTATTCTAGGTTATCCAATTTATTGCCATATAATTGTCAATAATAGTGCCTTATAATCCTTTTTTATATGTGTGATATCAGTTGTAATGTTTCCTCTTTCATTTCTGATATTAATCATTTGAGTATTCTTTTTTCTCACTCTAGCTAAGGGTTTGTCTCTTTTATAAATGTTTTTATAAATACCAGCTCTTCATTTTTATTGTTTTAATTAACATATTATATTATTTTCAAATGTGCAACATAATTATGTGATATTTATATATATTGTGAAATAATTGTCACAATAAGTCTAGTTAACATCCATCAACATACACAAGTGCAAATTTTTACAATTTTTTTCTTCCGATAAGATTTTTTAAGATCTATTAGCAACTCCTCAATACACGATACAGTATTATTGATTATAGTCACTATGCTGTATATTATATTGCCATTACTTACTCACTTTACAACTGGAAATTTGTACCTTTTGACCCTTTTCACCCATTTTTCCCACTCCCACCCCAGCCTCTGGCAACCACCAATCCGTTTTCTGGATCTATGAACTTATTTATTTATTTATTTATTTATTTATTTTTAATTTCACATATAAGTGTGCTCATACACTATTTGCCTTTTTCAGACTGACTTATTTCACTTAGCATAAATAAACTTGAGGTTTATCCATGTTGTTGCAAATGGCAGAATTTTATATCTAAAGGCTGAATATATACAAAATCTCAATTTCCTTATCAACTACTCATCTACCAATGGATATTTAGGTTGCTACTACATATTATCTATTGTAAATAATAATGCAAGAAACATGGGGATGAATATATCTTTTCAAATTGTGTTTTCATTTACTTTGGATAAAACTCTGAAGTAGAATTGCTGGATAAAGTTCAAAGAACTTCCATACTGCTTTCCATACTGGCTGCATCAATTTACAATTTCTATTCCCACCAATGGTGCACAAATCTTCCCTTTTCTCCACCTTCTCACCAACACTTGTTATTTCTTGATCTTTGATTATAGCCATTCTAATAGGTGTGAGGTGATGTCTCATTGTGGTTTTGCTTTGCCCTGACAATTAATAATGTTGAAGACCTTAAAGGGGAAACCCTCATTTAAATTCAGACTGACTGGAACCCAGACCCTCAGGCAGCAACTTTTAAAAGTATGCAAATATAGGGGAGTGCCTGAGTAGCTCATTCCTTAAGCATAGCACTCTTGATTTCAGCTCAAGTCAAGATCTCTCGGTCCTGGTTTCCCCGCATTGGACTTGGCACTGAAGGTGCAGAGCCTGATTGGGATTCTCTATTTCTCTCTCTCTCTATCTCTCTCTCTCTCTACACTTGTCCTGCTCTTTCTCTCTCTCTCAAAATAAATAAACTTTTAAAAAAATATGCAAATGTATATAGTCTGGAGGGGCCAGAAGCATAAACTGCACTGGCCGCCAAAGCCAGGTAATCTAGAGGTGTTCCCTGGGCAACAATCACAAAAATTGGGGCTCCAGTTGAGTGTATGGCATCATACTGGGAAATACTGATGAGCCAGAGTAAGGCAGAGGTAGGGCGCCAAGAGAGTATCCACAGCCGCCATTCATGAGAGCGGCTGTATTGGGTACTAACTGTTTGCAAAATGTGAAGCATACCCTCAGTCTGAAACTCCAGGACAAGTAAAGTGGCTTACTTCACAGAGAGACTAAGGGGTATGCCTTAGTGTGCTGTCTATGCAGGACTCCGGGGGTTGGTAAGCTGCGAGGAATCATCCTTCTGGTTGCCACAGACCCTTAGCACCCAAAAATACAAGTTATTTTGTCCACTGAAGCCAAGTGATCGAGGAGTATCCCCTGGGTGGCAGCCACAAAAATCAGGCATCAGATATGTTTAAAGCTCTCCTTCAGGAGACAAAGATGCTCTGGAGCACAGCAGAGGGGGAGTGGGAAGACTGTACCTGCCCTCTGAAGTCTCTGGAAAGGATTACAGTTAGTCCTAGATGTGTGTTTAATAAAAACTTTCCCTCTGGCCACACTAATGATAATTAACTACTAGGTTTCCTTAAAAGAAAGACTGAGCTTTTAGGTCTGTTGATTTTTGCTGTGCCTGGGGACTGGTAGCTGTTTAAGAACTTTTTCTCCATTGGTTAACAGTCTTGTGGGATCCATATGCAGAAGTTCTTCAGGCTACCAGAGCCAGGCAATGTAGAGGTGTTCCCTGGCAGCAGTCACAAAAAATTGGAGTGCCAGAGAGGGGTATGAGCTTTTCTCTGGGTGACACTGATAATAATAATCCTATGCAACCAGGAATGAAAGCCCCTCCAGGCCTACAAAGCCAAGTGATCAAGAAGCATTATCTAGGCAGTAGCCACAAAAGTCAGGGCACCAGATGCATGTAAAGACTCCCTTCTGGAATATACTCATGCTCTGGAGCACAGCCAAGGGAGAGAACAAAAATGGCACCCATCAGTCCTTGTACTCGGAGAGTGTTCCAACTGGCTTTTAGATGTGTGTGTTAAATTAGATGACTGCCCTCAGGCTTGGGTTTTAATATAAGCAGGTAAGCCTTTTTCATTTTAAGTCTGGGTGTAATTGTCAATCTTTCAGCTGGGCCCTGGAGTAGGTTAATACAATGACATGAATGGATTGTAGGCATTTCTGAGATCATTAGGATGTGATCTCAGGATGTGAGCCCCTTTCTCTTTTTAAAATTAGAGGTTTTTGGGGGGTTCATCTCTCAAGTGCATGTCTTAAAAGTTGGGGTACCCAATGTCCAGTTCGAACCATTTGCCCCTCAGAGAGAAGCTTCAGATTTTGAGTTTCCTCCTGATTATGGGTTGTTCTCAACTTCTCCTATTCTCTTTGATGTGGTTTTCCTCCTGTTTGCTCTATGTATAGTCATCACTCAACTGGACTTAAGGTTTTCTTTTTCAGAGGAAATTGTCCCATATGTAGCTGTAGACTCAGTGTGTTCATGGGAGGAAATGAATTGAGTTCAGTATCTTTCCATTTCATTATTGTGAACTGTAACCAACCTCAAGCCTTCTTTTTGTCAATATTTTCTAATATTTTCTATTGTTTTTCTAGTGTCTATTTCATTTATTTGTGCTGTAATCCAGATTATTCCCTTCCTTATATCTACTGTGGGTTTAGTTTATATTTTTTTCTAACATCTTGAGGTATAAAGTTAGGTTGATTAATTAAGATCTTTCTTATTTTCTAATATAGGTGTTTATCACTATAAACTTCCCTTTGAGTGCTGTTTTTGCTATGTTCCAGAAGTTTTTCTGTGTGATGTTTTGATTTTAATTTGTTTCAAGATATTTTTTATTTATCTTTATATTTCTTCTTTGATCCATTGGTTTTTAATCAGTGTGTTGTTTAATTTCCACATATTTGTGAATTTCTCCAAAGTTATTCTGCCATTAATTCTGATTTCATACCATTGTTGTGGGAAAATATCCTTGGTAATTAGAAATGAATCACAAGAAAAAAATATAGGAAGAGCAAAACTACATGGAGTCTACAGAACATGCTACAAAAGAATGAATCAAAGAGGAAATTTTAAAAAATACATGGAAATAAAATAAAAGAAAAAGACAATGGTCCAAAATCTTTGGGATGCAGCAAAAGCAATTCTAAGAGTGAAATTTCTACCAATAGAGGTCTACCTCAATAACCAAGAAAAATCTCAAATAAACAATATAACCTTATACTCAAAGTACCTAGAAAAAGAGCAACAACACACACACACACACACACACACACACACACACACACACACACACACAAAACTAGTACAAGAAAAGAAATAATAAAGATTAGAGAGGAAATGAATGGTATAAAAACTAAAAAGCAACACAACAGATCAATGAAACCAAAAGCTATTTTTTGAAAAACTCAACAAAACTGATAAAACATTAGCCACAAAATTAAAAAAAAAGAGGGGGGTGACTCAAATAAACAAAATCATAAATGAAAGAGGTGAAATTGCAAGAGAATATTATGAAAAAATATATGCCAACAAATTAAAAAACTTAGAAGAAATGGAAAAATTCCTGGAAACACGTAACTTTCAACTAGTGAATCAGGAATGAATAGAAAATTTGAACTGACAGATTACCAGCAATGAAATTGACTCAGTAACCCCAAAACTCCCAACAAACCAAAGTCCAGGACCAGATGGCTTCACAGGCAAATTCTACCAAACATTTAAAGAAGAGTTAATACCGATTCTCCTCAAATTATTTCAAAATATATGAGAAGAAAAACTTCCTAATTCATTCTATGAAGCCAATATCATCCTGTACGAAAATCAGATAAAGACACTTCAAAAAAAGGGAACTACAGGCCAATATCTTTGATGAACATAGATGCAAAAATCATCAATAAAATATTAGCAAATCAAATCTAAAATACATGAAAAAAATCATTCACTGCAATCAAGTGGGTTTTATTCCCTGGATTCAAGGATGGTTCAATATTTGCAAATAAATTAGTGTGATACATCACATTAATAAGAGAAAGGATAAAACCAATACAATCATTTCAATAGATGAATAAAAAAACATTTGACATCTGTTCATGATAAAAACTCTCAATGATTAGGTCTAGAGGGAACACACATCAACATAATAAAGTCTTTATATGAAAAATCCACAGTGAACATTACACTCAATGGGGAAAAACTGAGAACTTTTCTTATATGGTCAGGAACAAGACAAGGATGTCCACTTTCACCACTTTTATTCAACATAGCACTGGAAGTTCCAGGCTTCAAGCAAAATAAAGAAGAAAAGGCATCCAAATTTCTAAGGAAGAAGTAAAACCTTCACTATTTGCAAAGACATGTATAGAAAACCATAAAGGCTCCACCAAAAACTACTAGAACTGATCAATGAATTCAGTAATGTCACAAGATACAAAATCGATATACAGAAATCCATTGCATTTCTATACACTAATAATGAAGAAGCAGAAAGAGAAATTAAGAAAGCAATTTCATTTACAATTGCACCAAAAATAATAAAATACCTAGGAATAAACTTAACCAAGGAACTGAAAAACTGTACTCTGAATACTATAAAACAATGATGAAATAAATTGAAGATGGCAAAAACAAATGGAAAGATATTCCATGATCATGAATTGGAAGAACAAATCTTGTTAAAATGTCAATAGTACCCAAAGGAATCTACAGTTTTAATGCAATATCTATCAAAATACTGGCAGCATATTTCCCAGAACTAGAACGAACAATCCTAAAATTTGTATGGAACTACAAAAGATCTCGAATAGCCAAAACAATCTTGAAAAAGAAAAACAAAGCTGGAAGTATTGCAATTCCAGATTTCAAGTTACACCACAAAGCTGTAGTAATCAAAACATTATGATACTGGCATATAAATAGATACATAGATCAATACAACAGGATAGAAAGCACAGAAACGAACCCATGACTATATGGTCAATTAATCTTTGATAAAAGATGCAAAAATATACAATAGGAAAAAGTCTCTTAAACAATTGGCAGTGGGAATACTGGACAGCAGCAGTCAAAAGAAAGAATCTGGATAGCTTTATTACACCAAACAAAAAAATAAGTTCAAAATGGAATGAAAACCTAAATGTGATACCTGAATCCATAACAATCCTAGAAGAGGGGTGCCTGAGTGGATCAGTCAGTTGAGCGTCTGACTGTTGATTTCAGCTCAGGTCATGATCCCTTGGTGATGGGTTTCAGTCCCATGTTGGGCTTCATGCTGAGTGGGGAGTCTGCTTAAGATTCTCTCTCTCTCTTTCTCTGTCTCTCTCTGTGTGTCTCTCTGTCTCTCTTTCTCTCTCTAAAAAATCCTAGAAGAGAACACAGGCAGTAACTTCTTTAAGATTAGCTGTAACAATTTCTTTCTAGATATGTCTCCTGAGGCAAGGGGAAAAAAAGGAAAAATAATCTATTGGGACTACACCAAAACAAAATGCTTCTGCACAACAAAGGAAATAATCGATAAAACTAACAGGCAGCATACAGAATAGGAGAAGAATTTTTTAAGTGACATATCTGATAAAGGTCTAGTAACCAAAATATATAAGGAATTGATACAACTCAACACCCAAAAAACAATCCAATTAAAAATGGGCAGAATACATGAACAGACATGTTTCTACAGAAGACATACAGATGACCAACAGACACATGAAAGATGCTTATAATCACTTATCATCAGGGGAATGCAAATCAAAACAAAATGAGATATTACCTCATGCCTGTCAGATTGCTAAACCCAACACAAGAAACAACAGGTGTTGGTGAGGATGTGGAGACACTTATAAGCAAAGTCATAGGATGACTCTTTGCTGAAAAATAAAATATTAAGGTGATTCACTTAGTATGCCTGATAGTTAATTCAAATGACTAATCAAATATAGCCAGGGGTAAAACCACATATTTCATTTATTTATTTATTTATTTATTTATTTATTTATTTATTTATTTATTTATTAATTAGTTAGTTAGTTAGTTCTTCCCTTTTATTTCTTGTTTTGTCTTAGTTTCTGAGATTCTTTTTTTTCCTGAATATTCAATATTTATTTTGTATCCTTCCTTTTTTTCTTTTCTTGTTTATATAAATTCCTGTTAGTTAAAATACAATATAATATTAGTTTAAGGTGTACAATATAGTGATTCAACAGTTCTATACACAACCTGGTACTCATCATGACAAATGCACTCCCTAATCCTCCTCACCTATTTAACCCATCCCCTCACCCATCTTCTTTTTGGTAAGCATCAGTTTGTTTTCTATAATTAAGAGTTTGTTTCTTGGTATTCCCCTCTCTCTTTTTCTTCCCATGTTCATTTGTTTCATTTCTTAAATTCCACATATGAGTGAAATCATACATTTGTCTTTCTCTGACTGACTTATTTTGCTTAGTGTAATACTCTCTAGCTCTATCCATGTCATTGCAAATGACTAGATTTTATCTTTTTATGGCTGAGTAATATTCCATTGTATATATATTCATCTTTATTTATTCATCAGTCAATGGACATTTTGGCTTTTCCCCTAATTTGGCTATTGTCGATAATGCTGCTATAAACATCAGAGTGTATGTGTCCCTTTGAATAGTAATTTTGTATTCTTTGGGTAAATATCTAGTAGTGCGATTGCTAGACCATAGGGTAGTTCTATTTTTGACTTTTTGAGGCACCTCCATAGAGTTTTCCAGAGTGGCTGCGCTAATTTAGCATTTCCAACATTGCAAGAGGGTTCCTCTTCTCTCTCTCTCTCCCTCTTTATATATATATATATATATATATATATATATATATATATATATATATATATATACATACACACATATGTATATATATACACACATATATATTGTTATATGTATGTTATATATATTGTTATAATGCTAGTTTATATATATATATACTATTATATATATACTATTATATATATATAACAATGCTAGTTTAAACAACTTAATTTAAATCATTTAAGTTAAATGTAGTTTTAAAATGAAAACCCATTGTCAACACCCGGGTTAATCATGTAATCCTTGTTTTTGTGGATCTATGTAGTGCATGTACAAGCTGGCCACAGGTGTGACTGCATACTAGAATATCAAATTTTACTGTTAACTCCTTTGGTTGACAGCAGACAGACTGAAAGTTTCAGCAACAGCAGCAGTTTCTATGTTCTATGTTCATATGCATAAAACTCAGGCAGAGAGATGACATAATCATAAAATGGCAACTCTAAGGATTCTTCCATAATCCAACATATGTGGCTATAGAACAGATGCAAGCTGGGGCTGATGAAAGGGGGAAAAAAAAGATAAGTGAACACTTAATCAAATTCCATAACGGTGTGGAGTAAGAAAACAAGTTATTCCATGTAATGGAGACGTTCCAAAAGATAGAATATCCCCTTTCCTTTCATTTACATATCACCACGAAACTTATTGTCTTCCTTGGACTTCAGAACATGACAGCAATAATTTGCTAACAGAACAATTTCCACATATCTAACTCCAATCGTTTGCTTGTTTCCTTACTTTTTAATTATAATGTATTGTCAGTTTGGTTTCCACGAAACACCCAGTGCTCATCCCAACAAATGCCCTCCTCAATGCCCATCAACCACTTTCTTCTCTCCCCCACCCCCATCAGTCCTCCATTTGTTCTCAGTATTTAAAACTCTCTTATGGTTTGCTTCCCTCCCTCTCTGTAACTTTTTTTTTCCCCCTTCATCTCTCCCATGGTCTTCTATTAAGTTTCTCAAGATCCACATATGAGTGAAAACATGTGATATCTGTCTTTCTCTGACTGACTTATTTCACTTAGAATAATACCATCCAGTTCCATCCATGTTGCTACAAATGGCCAGATTTCATTCTTTCTCATTGCCACGTAGTATTCCATTGTATATATAAACTGCATCTTCTTTATCCATTCGTCAATTGATGGACGTTTAGTCTCTTTCCATGATTTGGCTATTGTTGAAAGTGCTGCTGTATCCCGTAGGTAAATTCCTAGAAGTACTATTACTGGGCCATAGGATAGTCTATTTCTAATTTTTTTTTAAGAATCTCCACACTGTTTTCCAAAGCAGCTTCACCAGTTAGTATCCCCACCAACAGTGCAAGAGGGTGCCTGTTTCTCCACATCCTTGCCAGCATCTATAGTCTCCTGATTTGTTCATTTTAGCCACCCTGATGGGCGCGAGGTGGTATCTCAGTGTGGTTTTGATTTGTATTTCCCTGATGATGAGTGACGTTGAGTATCATTTCATGTGTCTGTTGACATCTGGATGTCTTCTTTGGAAAAGTGTCTATTCATGTCTTCTGCCCATTTCTTCACTAGATTATTAATTTGTCAGGTGTGGAGTATGGTGAGTTCCTTATAGATTTTGGGCACTAGGCTTTTATCTGATAAGTCGTTTGCAACTATATTTTCCCATTCTGTTGGATGCCTATTAGTTTTGTTGGTTGTTTCCTTTGCAGTGCAAAAGATTTTTATCTTGATGAGGTCCTAATAGTTCATTTTTGCTTTTAATTCCCTTTCCTTTGGAGATGTGTTTAATAAGAAATTGCTGCGACTGAGGTCGAAAAGGATTTTCCTGCTTTCTCCTCTGTTTCCTGTCTCACATTCAGGTCCTTCATCCATTTTGAATTTATTTTTGTGTATGATGTAAGAAAGTGGTCTAGTTTCATTCTTTTGCATGTTGCTGTCCAGTTCTCCCAGCACTATTTGTTAAAGAGGTTGTCTTTTTTCCATTGGATATTCTTCTCTTCTTTGTCATAGATTAGTTGGCCATATATCTGTGCATCTAATTCTGGGTTCTCTATTCTATTCTATTCTATTGGTCCATGTGTCTGTTTTTGTGCCAATACCATACTGTCTTGATGATTACATCTTTGTAGTAGAGGCTAAAGACTGGGATTGGGATGCCTACCATTTGGGTTTTCTTCTTCAATATTACTTTGGCTATTTGGGGTCTTTTGTGGTTCCATACAAATTTTAGGATGGTTTGTTGAGAAGAATGCTGGTGCAATTTTGATTGTAGATTGCTTTGGGGAGTATCGACATATTAACAATATTTATTCTTCCAGTTCATGAGCATGGGATTTTTTTTTCCATTTCTTTGTGTCTTCTTCAACTTCCTTCATAAGTATTTTATAGTTTTCAGCATAGATATCTTTTACATCTTTGGTTAGGTTCATTCTTAGGTATTTTTGTTTTTAGTGCAATTGTGAATGGAACCAGTTTCTTTATTTCTCTTTCTGTTGCTTCATTATTGGTGTATAAAAATGCCACCCATTTCTGTACATTGATTTTATACACTGTACCCTGTGACTTTGATGAATTCATGGATCAGTTTCCATCAGGCTTTTGGTGGAGTCTATGGGTATTTTACTCTAGAGTATCATGTCGTCTGTGAAAAGTGAAAGTTTGACTTCATCTTTGCCTATTCTGATGCCTTTTATTTCATTTTGTTGTCTAATTACTGATGCTAGGACTCCCAACACTATGTTAAACAACAGTGGTGAGAGTAGACATCTCTGTCCTGATCCTGATCTTAGGGGGGAAAGCTCTCGGTTTTTCCCCATTGAGGGTGATATTAGCTGTGGGCTTTTCAAAAATGTCTTTTATAATGTTTACATAAATTCCTTCTAGTCCGACTTTCTTGAGGGTTTTTATTAAGAAAGGAATCTCAGTTTTGTTAAATGCTTTCTCGACATCTATCGACAGGATCATATGATTCTTATCCTTTCTTTTATTAATGTGATATATCACATTGATGATTTGTGAATATTGAACTAGCCTACAACCCAGGAATGAATCCCGCTTGATCATGGTGAATATCGTTCTTAAATGCTGTTGAAATCGATTTGCTAATATCTTGTTGAAGGATGGATAGATATTAACTCTGCTTTAAATGTATGGTAGAATTCCCCAGGGAAGCCATCTGGTCCCGGACTCTTATTTGTTAGGAGAAAGTGATGACTGATTCAATTTCTTCACCAATGTGGGGTGTTCAAATTTTCTATTTCTCCCCGTTTGAGTTTTGGTAGTTTGTGGATTTTAGGCATTTGTCCATTTCTTCCAGGTTGTCCAGTTTGTTGGCATATAATTTTTCATCGTATTCCCTCATAATTGCTTATATTTCTGATGGATTGGTTGTGGGTAAATAAATTTTCATTCATGATTTTATCTATTGGGGTCCTTTCTCTTCTTTTGGAGAAACCTGGCTAGAGATTTATCAATTTTATTTATTTTTTTCAAAAAACCAACTCTTGGTTTCATTGATCTGTTCTACTGTTTTTATTTTTTAATTCTATTTTGTTTATTTCTGCCTTGATCTTTATTATTTCTCTTTTTCTACTGGGTTTGGGGTGTCTTTGCTGTTCTGCTTCTAGTTCCTTTAGGTGTGCTTTTAGATTTTGTATTTGAGCTTTTTCTTGTTTCTTGAGATAGGCCTGGATTGCAATGTATTTTCCTCTTAGGACTGCCTTTGCTACACCCCAAATGGTTTGGATTGTTGTATTTTCATTTTCATTTGTTTCTATATATTTTTACATTTCTTCTCTAATTGCTTGGTTGACCCATTTGTTCTTTAGTAGTATGTATTTTTATCTTCCATACTTTTGGAGGTTTTCCAGACTTTTTCCTGTGGTTGATTTCAAGTTTCATAGCATTGTGATCTGAAAGTGTGCACGGTATGATCTCAATTATTTTATAGTTAATGAGGGCTTCTTTATGAACCATTATGCGATATATCTTGGAGTATGTACGAAGTGCACTTGAGAAGAAAGTGAATTCCATTGCTTCGGGATATAGAGCTCTAAATATATCTGTCGAGTTCATCTGGTCCAATGTGTCCATAAGGGCCATTGTTTCTTTTGTGATTCTCTGTCTAGTTGATCTCTCCTTTGCTATAAATGGAGTATTAAAGTCCCCTGCAATTAGCACATTTTTAACAATAAGATTGCTTGTGTTTCTAATTAATTGTTTTATATATTTGGGGCCCGCCAAATTTGGTGCATAGAGATTTATAATTCTAAGCTCTTTCTGATGCATAGACCCTGTAATTATTATATAATGTCCTTCTTCATATCCCGTTAAAGTCTATTTTGTCTGATATAAGTATGGCTACTCCAGCTTTCTTTTGACTTCCAGTAGCATGGTAGATAGTTCTCCATCCCCTTACTTTCAATCTGAAGGTTTCCTCAGGTCTAAAATGAGTCACTTGTAGACAGCAAATAGATGGGTCTTGTTATTTTATCCATTCTGAAACCCTATGTCTTTTGAATGGATCATTTAGTCCATTTACATTCAGTGTTAATATTGAAAAATATGGGTTTAGAGTCGCTATGTTACCTGTACGTTTCATGCTTGTAAGGCTGTCTCTGGTAGTTTGTGTTCTTTGCAGCCTTTCCTTCATAGGGTGCCCCTCAGGATCTCTTGTAATGCTGGTATATTTGTGATGAATTCCTTCAGTTTTTGTTTGTTTGGGAAAACCTTTATCTCTCCTTCCATTCCAAATGACAGGCTGGCCAGATACAGGATTCCTGGTTTCATATCTCTCCTGTTCATCACATTGAAGATATCCTGCTGCTCCTTTCTGGCTTGCCAATTTTCTGTAGATAAGTCTGCTACAACCCTTATGTGTCTACCTTTGTATGTTAAGGCCCGTTTTTCCCTAGCTGCTTTCAGAATTCTTTCTCTGTCTTTGTATTTTGCCAGTTTCACTATGATGTGTCATGCAGAAGATCTATTCAAGTTACGTCTAAGGGGAGTTCTCTGTGCCTCTTGGATTTCCATGCCGGTTTCCTTCCTCATGTTGGGGAAGTTCTCAGCAATGATTTGTTCAAGTAACCCTCCGGCTCCTTTCTCTCTTCTTCCTCTGAAATTCCTATGATAAGGATATTGTTCCCTTTGAATGCATCGCTCAGCTCTCGAATTCTCTGTTCCTGTTTCTGAATCAGCTTCTCTCTCTTTTTCTCTGCCTCCTCTTTTTCCATAATTTTATCTTCTAATTCATGTATTCTCTCTTCTACCTCTTCAATCCGTACTGTGGCTGCCTCCAATTTGTTTTGCACTTCATTTAAAGCATTTTTTAATTCCTCCTACCATTTTTAAGGTCCTTGATCTCTGCAGCGAGGGACTCCCTGCATTCTTCTATGCTTTTTTCAATCCCAGCGATTAATTTTATTACTTTTATTCTATATTCTTGCTCAGTTATATTTCTTATATCCATTTTTGATCAATTCTTTATAGCTGTCACTACTTCCTAAAATTTCCTTTGAGGAGAATTTTTCTGTTTCATAATTTTGGTTAGTTTTCTGCCCCTTATAAGTTTTAAAATCTTGTTATGTGTTCTGCCCCTGTGAGTACTGCTATATTAAAGAGGGATCATACACTGTCCACGGGCTGGCCTTTTGGGAGGTGATTTTTGGAAAGTGTTACTTGCTCTCTGTTGTTGTGACTTTGGTAAACCTCCACCAGGTGTATCTTGGTTTGTTCCTTGAGGTAGTCTTGAGAGGAAAACAAACAAACAAACAGGAAACAAAAACACGCTAACGCAGTAATAAATCCAACAAGCAAACAGACCAAAACAAAAAAGCAAAAAAAAACAAAAGTTAATCTGAAAGCATAAAACCAGAAACATCAGCTACAAGTAAAGAACATGGTGGAGGTGGTGTTGATGGAAGAGCATATACAAAGAGAGAAATGACAGGGGCAGCAAGAAGGAGAAAATGAGAATTGGCCAGGTAGAGGGGCTGAAAGTCTTTATCCAGAGAGAGAGAAAGGAGAATGAGGAAGGAGGTGAGGAAAAAGAACCAAGGACAAAATTACCCAGAGGAACTATATGTCCTGATTATTCCATACAGAGAGAGAGGAAAGTAAGGAAGGAGATGTAGAACATGCATGGAGAGAATGGATTAAATATGTCTGTTTAAGCAAACCAATTACCAGAGTAACCATCCTAGAGGGGGAAAGAGATAAGGAGAAAAGGGAGAATAGATCTCAATAACAAGAATTGACCTAGAGTTAATCCAGGCAATGCCGCAGTGCTGGTTCCACAGCTTCTGTCCAGCTCCAGTAGATAAGCGGCTACCCAGCATGGAGAAGCTAAGTTTGGTGTAGGCATGCCCTGCCTCCACTGTGGTCCCTACCTTGGTGGTTGTGGGGAGAAAAATGGCGAACCCCCAGTCTCTTCTGCATGGACCAGGTGTCACAAATCACTCTTTGGATCTGTCCCCACTGTGCTGCAGTCTCAGATGAGGCATGCTTTCTCAATCTCTGGTCTCCTGTGTCTCATGCTTATCTGAGTTTTAAACTCAGACTCCGTGTGCATTAATGATGCTGTGATATGTGGTCCCATGGCTGTGCTGCAGCACATCAGGGGAGAGGACCAGTTTCTCCTGGTGTAGACTGCACCCCTGACATACCACCCAACCCATAGGTGATTCCCGTTCTCCCCAGATATGAGAACAGGGCAGTTAGCTGGTAGTTAGCCCTGCAGTTAGAGATGTTATCTCTCTCCAAAAGCCCTGAGGTTAGAGATGGGATGATGGGATCCTTCTCCATCCTGGCCCAAGATTTTACTTTTGTCCAGATACAGTCCTACACTTCCCCAGCTATTCTTTCTCTTCTCTTTGTCTCTCCACAGAAGAGGATCCCTCTGCTCCCTGCCTCTGCAGTTGCTTTTATCTCCCCCAGTTGTCAATCACGCACCAATGGGGCCATCTGATTTTACCACTTTCTTCCTTGTAGACTCCTTCTCCTTTCCCCCCACACTCTTAGGGTTGAGAGTGGTTTGGCGTCAGCCCTTCTTTGTTTGAAAGACATAGGAAATATAGATCGCCCTATTTCTCCTCCATGTTGTCCCCTCCTCTGTAGTATCCTTTTTAGAATCATGAGTTTTAGGGGTTTTTTATTTATTTATTTTTATTTTTTTTAATTTTTTAATGTTTATTTAAGAATCAGGAGTTTAAAAACTGTATGACTTCGGGTCACCCGGCTGGCTGAGTTGGTTAAGAGTTTGACTTTGGCTCAGGTCATGATCTTGTGGTTCATGGGTTCAAGCCCTGCATCAGCCTCTGTGCTGACAACCCAGAGCGTGGAGCCTGTTTTGGATTCTGTGTCTCCCTTTCTCTCCACTTATTTGTTTAATCTATAGGTTTACCTTTAGTATTAAAGAATGTTAGTAACTCTAAAATAATTTTAATGTGATGTCCATTTTTTCACCAAATAGTTTATTTCTAATGTCACATCTATTATGCTGAAGAGTAATTGAGCAGACTTACATTGCCTGAGGTTGCTGGAGCAAGAATTGAAATTAAAGGGGGATTAGTCAACTTTCAGCCTTTAAGTAGAAAATCATCTTTTTTAAAGAATCAGGAATATCTTTTTAGTTTGCTTTTTCTTCCAAATTTACTTCACAGTGATATTAATCTATGTATATTTTTCCTTAGAAAGTAATAAAATATTGACACGATTTTTGTCATTAAATAGAGAAAAAATATTACAATTAATAAGAATTTTGTACAATTTATGGTTAAGTCTAAGTGATTTTTGGATCTCCAGTGTTACGTGATGAATGTAGTTAAAACTATAATATGTGTGGTACAATGTCAAAATGCAATGTTATTTTTTTAAATGTTTATTGTTGAAATATAATTGACATACAATATTATGTTAATTTTAGATGTATAATACAGTGATTTGACCATTCTATACATTATGCAATGTTCACCATGATAAGTATAGTTTATCATCAGTCACAATACAATATTATTACAATATTATTGACTATATTCCCTATGCAGTACTTTTCCATTTCCATGACTTATTTATTTTATAAGTAAACTTTTGTACCTCTTAATCCTCTTCACCTGTTTTTCCTAAGCCCTTTGCACTGCTCCTGTCTGGCAAACAGCATTGTTAGTTAAATAAATAAAGAAGAAGTGGTATATGTATGATGGAATATTACTCATCCATAAAAAATAATGCAGTGTTAATTTTAAAGTCAAAATTTAAGAAGGATATCACAGAGTTTGTTTTCTTGTCAATAAAATATGAGAAAAGAAGGAATCCATATATAAATTTGAGTTTTTAAAGCATAAGACCCATATAAAATTAAATAGGCTACATTGGGGACATTTTCTCTCTTTAAATTATGATAAAATTTGCCTAACCAGTACATATCTATATTACACCATGAAGAATCAAGTAGATGTCAAGAAGGACAAGATAACAACATCCAAGCTGTAAGAGATATTCTACTATGTGAGTTACATTTATTTATAAGAAACAGTGTATTTTGCAATTAATTGATAGTAGTAATTAGCAAGTTCTGGAGGGTTCTTCTAAAATTGAAATTTTACCAGAGGATAGAATGGTGGGGTTTTGTACTGGTTTATTTTAATTTGGTTAACAATTTTTCTTCTATAATGGAAAGTACATCCAAAGAGGTGAATCATGTTGAAAATACAGCAATAGTACATTTTTCAGTACATATTTCAACAACCCACCATGAAATCCCAAGAAATCAGATTTCTGGTTTGTGACAAGAATGTAAGTGAAATGAGTCTTTGAAACATCTGGGAGAAACATTGTCTTTTCCTATCTCTTTGAATCTACATATGAGTCCATGTTTTGTTTTTTTTTTTTTTCACCTAGACGATTTGTTAGGACTATTGTAATGAAGCAATTTTGATGATGAAAACTCTTCTCTTAGAGATGATTAAAGTTTTTAATAGTTCATAAACCAATATATTCTACTTTAATTTTAAAGGACTTTTGAACTACTTGGTTCTCCAAAATCAATGTTTATGAAACATTTGAAAGCTTTCACTCTTGGCCTAAGATACACAGATTTTTTATTAAATGTATGTGATAAAAATGTAATTCATTGAATTTCTGAACATGGTTTCTAGATTGTGGTATTATGTTTTAGTTAGATGAATTATTTTAAAACTTGGCTATAATGAGAAAAAATGTTTAGTGTAGGTATAAACAAATATTGTGAAAATTTAACAAGTCTATCCAAAATAAGGTAATGAGCTTCATCAATCCATTTTTGGGAGCTTTCTGAACTTTATCTTAGGTAGAAAAACAATTTAAAACTTCTGATATTGAGTGAAAAAAAAAGGTAATTTAGAAAACATTTAACAAAAACTACTAAAAGTTACATATATTTTAAGTAACTTTTTCTCAGGGCTTACAAGGAATGATGGGAAAGAATCTTTCTCACTAAAAATGTATTGTGTAGTACATATATATTGAAGTACTTTCTATAAGGAAGAAATAAAGAGAAGAAATAATAAGTACATAAGGAGTACATAAGTAATTGAAAGACTAGCACAGGATAGACTGTGGAAAGTGCTTAAAATAAGTATATTTATATTGTACCTAGGCAAAGCAGAGTACATTTGGAAGGAGAATGGGGTCATGGGCTCTACAGTGGAGATTTCACTTCAAGTGGAACTTAGAGGACAAGTAAAGTTTAGAAAAAGAGAATTATCTCTAAGCATCAGTCTTTACCAGTCAATAACTTTTCTTTAAAAACAATTTTATGTTTATTTATTTTTGAGAGACAGAGACAAAGCATGAGCGGGGGAGGGTCAGAGAGAAAGGGAGACACAGAATCTGAAGCAGGCTCCAGGCTCTGAGCTATCAGCACAGAGCCTGATGTGGGTCTCGAACCCACAAGTTGTGAGATCATGACCTGAGCTGAAGTAGGACACTTAAATGTTTTCTTATTTATTTATTTCCGAGAGACACAGAGGCACAGCATGAACAGGGGAAGGGCAGAGAGAGAAGGAGACACAGAATCGGAAGCAGGCTCCAGGCTCCGAGCCGTCAGCACAGAGCCCGATGCGGGGCTCGAACTCACAGACCGCGAGATCATGACCTGAGCTGAAGTCGGCCGCCCAACCGACTGAGCCACCCAGGCGCCCCTGAAGTAGGACACTTAACAAACTGAGCCACCCAGGTGCCCCAAGATTATTTTTCTTTTAAAGATAGAATCCCAACAAAAGTTTATGAACAGAAGAGAATTCATTTGCTCTTATTATATGGTCGATGACTATAAACCTAGCTTTACTCATCGCTGGGACTCAGGGGATCAAATAATGACATTAAACCATCTCAATGTATTGTCCTTGTTTTCTTTTTCTTAGCATAATTTTCAGCCTGGTGGCCCTTAGCAACTTCAGGTTTACATCATAACAGCTTTATACCACTAGAGGAAAGGGAGAATGAATCTCCCAACATTCTCAGTGTAAGTGTCAGGATGAAATTTCAATGGTTTATAATAGATCTTGCCCTCAATTTGAACAAATCACTGTGGACAGAGCAATGTAATTGATTAACCACACCTGATTTATATCCTAAATCTTTGGGCCAAAAATAGCAGTAGAAACATTATCAGTCAAACAACATAGAACATCCATTACCAAAAGGAGGTGAAACTGAATACCTAGTAGAGAAATAAAAGTCTTCAGATAGTGTGATCTTGGGCAAGTTGCTTAACATATCTGAAACTCAATTTTCTCATCTAAAGAAGAAAATGGCATAACTAACATAAAGTTACTATAAGGATAAAGTTTTGTGTTGTGTATAAAGCTTCAGGATCTTAGTATTTTCTGGTAACATATTTTCCCTTCTATATAGTACCTAGGAATTCCAAGATTCTGGTTTGGCTTAACATCAATGTTGACACCGAAAATCACGTGCAGACTCTCTCTCTCTCTCTCACACACACACACACACACACACACACACACACATACACACACACATACACATATAAAATCATACAAATGGAGAGTCTCCTGGATGATATGGTAAATGAAGATAATGCTATAATACAAGGTTCAGAAGTATTCTCTGAGGAAATTCTCTCAGTCATTACTTTACACTTAACCAAATTGAGGTGAATTTGATCCTTTGAGTCTCAAAAATCTCAGCTTTAGAAACTGCTATTAGTGTAATGCCAAAAAAACTTTAAAACACTGTTAGCAATTCTCAAGTTACTCTTAAAATTGAAATTGATTCTATAAAAATAGTTTCATCTGCTATGATTACTATTTTAGTCTATAATGTAGAAGCTATAGAAAAGCATATTAAGCCTAAGAAACTCTGTAGATTAGGTGCTAAGGGGAGGAGAATGAGTATTGAATCTTCACTTAGGAGAATATAATAAAAATTGAATGGATACTAAACAGAGTAGAAATATCTATTCTTGTTTTCTACTGGGATCTTTTGAGATTAGACCAATGCATTTCTACATTTAATGTAACAGGAAATGTAGCTAAGAAATTTATAAATGGAAAGTGATCTCATGAATTGCACTGGGACACCCACAACTCATTCAGATTCTATCAAAATTTGAGTAGAAATTTTACACAAAATCAGGCACAGATGCCATCCAAAGCATGATCATGAATAACATTAAAAGCCATGATCTACAATAATCTTATAACACTCTGTAGGTAGCTTTTGATTATGCTTATGCTTGTCTTTTCTCATTAGTGAATCCCCAGGACTTCTAGCAAAACAGCCAGTCAGGTAGAAATGAAAAAATGTTGGAAAGGAAAACTTACCCAATCAAAAACAAAAGGTAAATGGGAACCAACAGTAAGTATATTAATAGGTAACATTAACAAAAGATGGTAAGAATAAGTCATCAGTAAATATATCAGCAATTATAATAAATGTGAATGGATTAATCTCACATGTTAAAAGACAGATACTTTCTTATTGGTACAAAACAAACTATAATCAGCAATATGTTGTTTATAAGTAACACACTTAGAATCAAATGGTTGAAAATAAAAATTAAAAAAACCTGGCAAATAAAAAAGGAAAGAAAGTATACTATTATTAATAGAAAATTATAAAAATAAGAACTGCCAATAATAACTAACTAATAAGCAAAAAATAAAATAATAAGAAGAAGGGCTCCTGCTTACAGTAGGATGGCAAATTCTGACTGATAAATATGGAGGGAGTACTAGAATTAAAAAATCAGCATTTTGCAAACATTATAGTAAATATTTGATCAGGCAATAATCATTAAAGGATGCTAAATTTAAAGGAAGACGGGGAGACTGAAGAGCAAAAATTCTTACTCGTTGTAAGGAAAAATATTGTACCTATACAATGGACAAATTGAACAACATCACGACTGGGTAATCAAAATTACATAACCAATAAGGGGCAGATGGACACTGTGCACATCCAAATGTGATCCTTGACAAGCAAACAGTATCACCAATGTAGTATTCTCATTGAGAATGTGTAACCTGGATCTAATCATGAGGAAACATCAGACAAATCCCAAATAAGGAACACCACATTAAAACAAACAAACAAGAAAAAAAAAGGGGAGGGTGTGGTGGGAACTGTATTGTTCAAAAATATCAATGTCATAAAAGACAAAAAAAAAGATGTTCCGGATTAAAGGAAACTAAAGTGACATGACAACTATATATAATACCTGACCTTAGAGTGGTGCATTATTGGATCAATTGGAAAAAAAAATGGATACAAAGACAAAGATTGAATTATTATATCAATGTTAAATATGCTGAGTTGATCACTGTAGTGTGGTTATGTAAAGGTCCAGGATATATATAAATTACTCCAAAATATTCAGAAAAGAAGCACACATGTACACAAACGTGTGTGCCTGTTAGTGTGGAGAGAGACGGGGAGACTGAATAACAAAGCAAATGGTTAAATGTAAGCCATGTTAACAATAGGTGATTTTGAGTAATACATTTATGAATGTTTTATGCAGTATTCATATTCTTTTCAATATCTGTAGTTTGAACTATTTCCAAAAGAGAAAAAGAAAAGGAAAACAAAGTGGTAAAGAAGGATGTGTTATATACATAAAAGAAATAATGTAAGTAAAAGATACAAAACACGTGAAGTTAATGTAACTTAATAACTTTGAAATGTGAAATTACTCTTATTTTCAGGTCAAAAAGGGGTGAAATATTGGTAATTTTATATTGTTCACATTTGTGGGGAATAAGCTTAGGAATTCCCCAGGCTTACACCAATGGGTTAACAAGGCATAAAGAAGTAAAAAGCCATAGGATGCTCACACCTGAGTTTGGGTAAACAAGTTTAGGCACCCAGAATGGAGAGGGAGGGTACAAAGGCACCCAGGATAGATGGGGTGGTGCAAAGGCATTCAGAATAGAGAGGGGGCAAAGGCCCCCAATTCAAATGTATATGAGGTAAGCAAGATTAGGCGTTCAGGGTAAAAATGCCCCCCAATTTAGTACTATAGCAGAAAGCTGCTTTCACAGGAAGGAAGGACCAAATTAGGTAAGCAGGTAAATAGGGCTATAAACTGCTCCACTGCCCTGCGGGTGAAGCTGCCCAGAGAGGAGATGATTAACAAAAGAAAAGGTGCCTTGTTAATCCTGAGGTCAAGTGTCTTAGCTGTCTCATCCCCTAGGCTAGCTAAGATAAACAGAGGTGGTGACTTAGCACCAGGATTTTGTTTTGCATTAACCCAAACCCCTAACCCTGAATGTCTTCAAGACCCCCTTTTCCTCACATCCTCAAGTTAATATTCATAGTTTCATTGGCTCTTTGTGCATGTCCATCACCATGTTTGTGGTGATCCTAATAAATATGGGGCAAGGATCCTTTTCAGGGCGTTTGTCTTTTCCTGGACATTAGCCATCTCTTGCTTTTAATACTGAGTCTGCTGTCTTGCTGGCCAAGAGAGAACTTTAGACTTATAGTCTATGACACATATTAATGCATTAAAGGGGAAATACATATTTTCTATTCTTCATGTCTATTCTTCATGTTAGGGACTTTGCTAGACACTTCTCTCCACAGAAAGAGAAGTGAAAAGAATTTAGAATTACCACCATTATGTTTAGTTTCTGTGTCTCTCTTTCTTTGTGAACGATTTCTAAACACAAATCAAATGCTCTAATTTGTTCACTAACACACAGTAGGGTGTGCTCTTACAGGTGTGGCATGCAGTTGTCAAGCTGTCCCAGTGACTGGATGGCTAAGTCTGTGTTAAGCAGAGATAAAGTATTAAAAAGATTACTTGGTTGAAGGTTCAAAACCACATTATCCTATTGGTTCTAGCAGGAATAATTATAACTGTGGTATTATGATCTTCATATAATGACATGTTTGTCTCTCAATTGATTCTCAACTCAGGCAGAGGAAGGGGTTTTATTTGTTTAATTATGCTATGAAATGCCAAATGTGTAACACCCTATATGAAACAAAAACTCCACAAGATAGATATATAGTTGGAGCTACCAATCATTTTTTAAAGGCAACAATTGTTGAGTTGAAAAATAAAAACAAGTAAATTTATAGAATTTGAATTAAATAACCAATAGACTTTGTGGTTAATAAGAAGGTCTATGTTTAATTAAAAAATTGGATAATGAAAAATTTGATCATACACTAAATTTTTCTCTTGACATTATGAAAATTGAAAAGGTATATGCATTCCCCTCCCTTAGTCCCTCATAGCTAACATATGCTAGGCAAAGCTAGTTGATTATATGCTTCAGCCCACAACTTTAAAAATATGGAGAAAGTGAAAGAAGCTGCTAGGAGAATTACAGAGTTACATTTAGTCACCTTATTGGAGTTGAGAATCCAGAAATGGTTGTGAGGAATATTCACTGGTGGCAGGCCCAGCAGTATTATTACAAGTGCCCAAGTATTAGCTGCTTAACTTCCTTCTTTCTTGTCTTCTAAACATTGTTCTCTAGTTTTCCCATTAATAAGTTCCATGACATCTTCATGATAAATTAACTTTCTACTTAAAAGTAAACTATACTTAAGTTTTGTTTTTACCAACTAAGAAACTTGCTTCATTTACCATTAAAAAGAAAATAAAAACATAGGAAGATAACCAGATCACCTCATGAGGATAATATAAGTAACAACACAATAAAAATCACTTGTGAGCATGGATGAAATAAGCCTAAATAAATATCAGCAACCAAAATCCAAACACAAGTCAAAACAATAATGCAAAATGACTATTAGAATCCTAACGATGTTTTGATATGGGCAAATAAGGCAATCTAATTCACTATGTTAACAGATTAGAAAAGAAAAATTATATAACACACAATATATGTTGTTGAAGAAAACATTTCAAAAAATTCAAAACCCATTCATGGCAAAATACTACCATTAAACAAGAAAAAACATATAACTTGAAATAGGATATCTACAAAAATACTAGAACAAACATCATTCAAAAAAACATACCAAACCCTCAAAACCCCAAACATCAGTAAAAATATACCATTGTTAAATGATTTAAAAGAAAATAAAACTTGAAATTCCAGAAAATCATAGAATAACAATAATAAAAACATATCGAATCCTAACAAAGTTTGTTTTACTCAGAAGAAACATAGTATTAAGCACTATTGTTGATAAATGATCAATATATAAAGTACATTAAGTATTCAACACCCCAACAAATGAAGGGGGAAATAGTAATATAAACTGAAGGAAATAGTATAGTAAAGTATATAAAAACACAAAGATAGGGTGCCTGGGTGGCTTATTCAGTTAAGTATCTGACTCTTGACTTCAGCTCAGGTTATGACCTCACAGTTCATGAGATTGAGCCCCATACCCAGCTGCACACTGACAGCATAGAGCCTGATTGGGAGTCTCTCTCTCTCTCTCTCTCTCTCTCTCTCTCTCTCTGCTTCTCCCACGGTTTGTGGGCATGCATGCTCTATCTCTCTCTCTGTCTCTGTCTCAAAATAAATAAACATTTAAAAAAAAAGGTAACATCATATCTTGGCTTTATCACTTTAATAACTGCATGACCCTGGGCAAGTAACAAAATCTTAGTGCCTCAGTGTCCTAATCTGTTAAAGGAGATGAAAAGTAGGATTTATCTTCTAAAATTGAAAAGTATTATACTTTTCAAAATAGTACTCTTATATTAATACATATAATCCCTATATATGTATATACACCAGATTAATACATATACTCCTTATATAAGTATATAAGAAATTAATAAGGATAAAAGCTTATATTAATGAATCAGAAAACAGAAAAAGTGGAACTAATGAATAAATTCAAAAGCTCTTCCTTCAAAAATCATGATAGTAAAATAAAATCCCTAGCTAATCTAATCAAAAAGAAAGGGAGAAAGCACAAACACAATTACAAATGGAAAAAAGGGAAATTTCCGCAGATAGAGAGCAATGGAAAATACTTATAAGTGTTTTGCTCAATATCCTGCAAATAAATCTCAAAATATGGATGAAATAGATGATTTCCTATGAAAATATAAATTAGCTCCTGATGAGATTTTTTTTAACTAAATAAAACAATAGTCACTGGAAAAAAAAAATCTAGTCTTAATAAAAAGCTATGCCTTTACTTCCAAACAAGCAACAGTTTCAAAGAGCTTTAGAAAGCAATTTCTCTCAAACATTCAAAAAATAATTCATTCTGAAAGCCTTTCGACTGTTTCTGAACATAGAAAGCAGAAGCTACTAACTCTTGTTACAAAGTCAACATAACCTTGACACAAAATCTTAACAAAAATAGCCTCTAAAAGAAAACTAAGATTGACCTCATGTATGTATATAGCTACAAGAATCTTAAAAACAGTATCAGCAATTAGAATCCACATATAAAGAATAATACACTAAGATGCTTTGGGGTTCTTATTAAACCCCAAAGAATAATGTTTAATATTAGGGAGGAATAATAAAACTCGCCACATTGATAGGTACAGGAAACAGTGTATAGTTTGATCCTATTGTGTTGATTCCTTTTGCATAGATATACAAATTTCCACAACAATACAAAAGAAACAGATTAAGAAATCAATTCAGGATTTGGGAGGCAGGTTATGTATGATCATATATTAAAAATAGTTATTTTTAAATATACTTCTGGGGGCACTTGGGTGGCTCAGTCAGTTAAGCGGCCAACTTCGGCTCAGGTCATGATCTCACAGTTCATGAGTTCCAGACCCACATCAGAATCTGCACTGATGGTGCAGAGATTCTGTCTCTCCTTCTCTCTACCCCTCCCCACCTTGTGTGTGCATGTTCTCTCTCTCAAAAACAAATAAATAAGCTTTAAAAAATTTAAATATACTTCTGCCATTGTCCAGGTTTGCACTCTTCTCTACCTTAAAAACATAAGGATTCTTTAATTTTACTAACCACCTGTGGCAAAACACCTGAGCAAAGTTACTGCAAAAATAATACCCTAATTCTTCCTAAGGTTATACACGAGGATATATTATTAGAGATTTATTTTTTTTTAACTTTTATGCTCCTGAACTCTGTCTTTAAAATGGAAAAAACTTTGGGGAAATACAATATGCTAAACTAAATTACAACATAATTTTAGTAATGATAGAGTGTTAAAAATGAGCATTAGGAGTTTAGTGACTAAGAGTAGGAACTTCCTAGTAAACAGACAGATTTAAATCTTATCTTTAAAATTTAGTAGTTGTTGACTTATTTAAGCCAAATGAAATAAAAAAATATGAAGTCACTTATTTTGTGGGGTTACTGATATAGTAATAAAATGATGCATATATATAGAATAATGCTTTGAATGCATTAAACTTTGGGTAGATATGCAATAAATAGATATAAACTATCATACTAGAATTGCAGGAATCAAAAGAAATTTGTTGAACACTTGCTATGTGAAATGGGCACCCTATAGAACACAGACATATAAAATAGGCTCTTTGTTCTCAAGGAGTTAGTTTATGGTAAACCTATGGAGATACAAGATCTGTTCTCCTTGTAATTGTTAACTCAGAATGTACAAAGGCATACTAAGTACTGGAAGACAGTAGAGCTACTGGAAGTGAGGGAAAACATGCAGAGAGGAGGGTGGAAAGTCCAAAAATAAATTTCAGGCTTGCCTCATACATGAAATCAAAGCTTATCTCATGAAAAGGGCCAGGTATGAGAGAAGAATGACAGCATATAGAGTTCTCATTTTTTTCTCTATTTTTTTTAATGAAAAACAGCAAAGAGGATCAGAGGCTGTAAGGCACAATTCCAGTTTATCATTTGCACAGTAGTACAATTGCAATACAAATTTATGATCTGTTTTTTGCCTGCTAATTTCTTTCAGAGTTCTTCTGTAAAGCTGTTAGCATTTAGAAATAGATAATTTGGATTCTTCCTTTCAGTACTCAAAGTCTCCCTTATGGAAATTCCATCATCTCTGCTGTGAGAAAATGTGGTGTTTATAATAATTTTAAATTTACATAATAAAATAAATTATAAAAGTCCAACTTACACTGTGCCCTTTGGTGTAGTCTTATCTTTTTACTGCTGATGAAAGATAAATCAGGTTTGCTTTCACAATATAAGCAAGAACATGCTTTTCACCTGCATTGATCCTATTTAAGACTTTTAGCATTTATATATTAAGATATTTGGCACCATCGACACATCAGTTTTTACAGAAAGATGGGAGAATTCTATGACCCATTATTCAAAAACGTGTCTACACACACTCACATCCTCACATACTGTGCACAAAAGAAGTAATGACAGTGGGGGAAATCATTAACTCTAATTGAGATACTAGATCCTAGGTCTGAGTGAACTTATTTTTAGATGTTGAGATGCTGAGTATGAGATTACTGATGGTATTGGTTCAGGACCAAGTACAGGCTTATGTTTGAAGATAGACTTCCTCGATGAGACCAGTTTCAGGGAGCAGAAGACAAAGGCAGGTGACACTAAAAAGAGTCATAGTATATGCTACCTCCTTTTAAAAGATTTTCCTTATCTTTATAACAGATGTGAGCTCGCTATCCTTTAAACTCAACATAATATTGTTTCTATATATCTTGATAGCAACGAGTGCAAATTATGTGCTGTTCACTAAATTATTCAATGATATGCTTCATCTCATTTAAAGTCCTTTAACAATCATACGAGGTAAGACCTACTTTTATCCTTATTTTACAGATGGAGAAACAGACTTAGAGGGGAAAAGTAGCTAGCCCACATTGTACATCTTGGAAATAGTAAAGCTGAAGTTATATTGGCCTCTGTAGAGCCAATGCTTTTAACCCTTATGCTATGCCACCTCCAAAAGTTAGTCTAGTTGATCTTGTACTACAGTTATATACTTACTAGTTTCCTCCTTACAGGATTACAAAATCTTTTTTTTTTAATTTGTTTAATGTTTATTATTTTGAGAGAGAGAGAGAGAAAGAGAGAGAGAGAGAGAGAGAGAGAGAGAGAATCCCAAGCAGGCTGCAAGCTGTCGGCCCAGAGTCTGATGTGGAGCTCAAACTCATGAACCACAGAATCGTGACCCGAGCCAAAATCAAGAGTCTGACGCTGAACCACCTGAGTCACCCAGGAACACATACAGGATTATAAAATCTTGAAGAAAAGATTATGTTCAGACTTGTCTGTGCCATGAAGTCAGCATGGAACTTTAAAAATATTCATGTCTGTTTTATAACATGACATTTTGATAATGCCCTATTCCTACAACTACAGTATAATTTCCTGGAAAGCAAGGAATATATCATAACATAGGTTCAGAATAATGAATGAATATTCTTTTAATGATTGACCAAATAAGGGTATATCACACTGTCTTCATTACTATAGCTGTAGAGAAAGTCTCTTTTTTTAAATTTTTTTAATGTGTATTTATTTTTGAGAGACAGAGCATGAGCAGAGGAGGGGTAGGGAGAGAGAGGAAGACAGAATCTGAAGCAGGCTCCAGGCTCTGAGCTGTCAGCTAGAGCCCAATGTGGGGCTCGAACCCACAAACTGTGAGATCATATTCCGAGCTGAAGTCGGACGCTAAACTGACTGATCCACACAGGCGCCCCTGTAGAGGAAATCTTGAAGTTGTGTAGTATTAGTTCTACAACTTTCTTCTCCTTCAATACTGTGTTGACTATTCTGGGCCCTTCACCTCTCCATATAAACTTCAAAGTCAGTTTGTCAATAACTTTTAGGAATTTCAATTGGGATTGCATTAAAACTATAAATCAAATTGGAAAGAACTGACATTTTGAGCCTTTCTCTCCATGGTTTCCTAAAGTGTTTCTGTTTCAGTAAATTGTGATTATTTGTATTTGTCTTTCTGTCTTTCTAGTTTTGGAGGTAGCATCTTGCCCTGTGACCTCACTTCTCTGACAGATCTAAGAAGAGTTGTTGATGTTTCAGTTTGTTCAGTTTTTTTTTACTTGTCATTAGGATGGATTGGCAACTTTCAAGATCCTTACAAGTTGGACTGAAAACTGGAAGTCCCCATGTATTGTCTCTTTTTATCTTTGCGATGATGTGATGAGTTAGTTGCTACTTTTAGCATTCCTTAAGGATGAGAGACTGAGGCTCAAATGACTTATGAGACATCTCCAAGGTTACAGAGTTACTACTGGCAGAGCCAGGGCTTGAATCTAGTTCACATGTTTGTGTTCCAGACCTCTAACTTCTATTATGCTAATATGATTGGCTTGGAAGAGTGTTCTAGAATTAATTGCAATTTTGTTTCACTTTCATACCCCAATCTAAATCCTGTCCATTTTTAATCTCTCTTCAAGGCCCCATTCAAGGTTTACCTCTCCCAACGGACCTTCTCAAACATTCTCTAATATCTTAATGTTTAGTTGATGTGGTATGCAGAATGGGGCTGCATCCACTCCTTGGAAGCTATAAATATGTCAGGTTTAATAGCAAAGAGGAAATATGGTTGCAGATTGAAATTAAGGTTGCTAATCAGCTGACCTTATAATAGAGAGGTTATCTTGTATTATTGTGGGAAATAAGTTTAAGAATTCTTTATGCTTGCAACGATGGGTTAACTAGGCTTAGGGCTGAAAGCCTCCACAGGGCGAAAACATTGGAGAACAATTAGAAGCGAAAAGCCACTACATGGTGAAGACACCCAAAGTTAGCTGTGAGAGGGTGCCTCGTTAGCCTTGAGGCAGCATGCTCCAGCAATCTTAAACTTTGGAGATAACAGCTACTCAGCTGTATTGCCTATAGAGAAACACTGTCCATGTGACATCTGGCAACAGTATATCATTGTGCTTTAATCTCAACTTCTAATGCCACTTAACTCCCAAACCCTTTGCTTCTTACACACACAAGTTAATGGCCACTAGTTTATTGTTTTCTTCTGCATGTTCACCATGTATGTAAAACTTTGAGAGCTCAATAAATACAGAGAGAAAGCCCCTGTTCAGGGCTCTTCTCTCCTTCTAGACATTAGCTTCTCGTTTTCATTTTTGTGTCTGCTCTCTTGATGGAAAGGAGAGAATTCCAGACTCATAGTCTGTGACAGATTCTCAATGTGGGTGCAATGTTATTGCAACGGTCCTTAAAAGTGAAAGAGAGAGTCAACAGAAGATACGATTATGGAAGAAAGGCACAGACAGCTGCACATCTGCTGGCTTTGAAGATGAAGGAAGGAATTATGAGACAAGGAATCCAGATGACCTCTAGAAGCTGGAAAAAGCAAGGAAATGAGTTCTCCAATGAAGTCTCTAGAATGGAATGCATCCTTCCCAACATTCTGATTTCAGCCCAGTGAGACCCATATCACATTTTTTTAAATATTTATTTTTGAGAGAAAGAGAGAGAGAGAGCATGAGTGAGGGAGAAGCAGAGAGAGAGGGAGACACACAATCCAAAGCGGGCTCCAGACTCCGAGCTGTCAGCATGGAGCCCGATGCGGGGCTCGAACTCACAAACCATGAGATCATGACCTGAGCCGAAGTCATATACTTAACCGACTGAGCCACCCAGGCGCACTCATATCAAACTTATAACCTACAAAATTGTAAGGTAATAAGTTTGTGTTGTTTTAAGTGACTAAATCTGTGGTAATTTTTTAAAGCAGCAAAAGGAACCCAATATACCTGAGCCTGTGAAATCCTGCTGAAGCACTGATTTTCTTAACCACACATTAATCAGGCTTTTAGTGAGACAGATTTGTATTGATATCAGCTTTTAAGGTATATGAATTTTACCCTACTCTTAGAGTGTACATCCTAAAAAGCAGGAGGTATGCAACATCTTTTTGTATCCATTGAATTAAGTATGTTGCTTTGCATAAAAAGATGTTCACCAATACTGATAGTGGCCCTTACACAGGTATAGGATGCTTTTTATTTCCTTCTAAACAAGCTTTCCCCCACCTCAATTGCTAGGTGATTTGAAAAGCAATTATGTAAGAGATTCTTCTCCTCACTTCATAAATTGAAAAATATCAGCTTACTTTCTAGTTATTAAAATTTTGTAATGTTTTATTTTATTTTTTAGAGAGAGTGAGAGACACAGAGCATGAGCAGGGTAGGGGCAGAGAGAGATGGACACAGAATCCAAAGCAGCTCCAGGCTCTGAGCTGTCAGCACAGAGCCTGATGCGGAGCTCAAACCCATGAACCATGAGATCATGACCTGAGCCGAAGCCAGACATTACTCTCCAGTTATTAAAGCACAAGCTATGCTTTCAGATGTTTTGCCAAACATCAACTGAAAATTGGCTCGCTTAGAAAAGCACAATTTTCCTGGTTGCGAGGTAGTTTGTTTTTTTGTTTGTTTGTTTGTTTGTTTGTTTTTAATGTGGAATACTGTCTTTGGAGGACATTTTGAATTAAGAGAGAATTGTTTAAACAAAATAGTCACTATATATAACCAGTAATTAATTATCAGGACTTTAAGTTTCTTTTATGATGCTGATTTTCTGTTCAATTTAATCTGCAGTAGCCATGATGTTAACTATCTCATAATAGGTTCAATGAAAGTCTGCAGGGACCCAGTTATTGTGCCATTCATAATGAGAGATAAAATGAGAAAATTTATAGGATGCAAGTACAAAAATAATCCATTATGACTCCAATTTGACCACACAATGAATATGATGGCCAAACTATTACAGTGTAAGTCCTTGGAGAACCCACATTGAAAGACATAATTATGAAAGGATGACAGTACATATTGTTGTACATATATGAGAGTTAAACTGTTATGAGAAAAAGTCAAATAATGGTTCATGTATCAACCCATGAATCACAGAAAAACTAAGACTAGACCTCACCCTAATAGTGTTATAAGCATCAGTGGAAAGTAAGATACTCAACAGGGAGTGGCATGTGAGCCAATCAACATTGCTACCAATCTTGATTAATCACTAACATGGGAGCTAACAAATCTATCATGGTGGCATACCTATGTTAAACATGCCTATGTTTAAGATCCCATGAAATTCCCAAAGTTGTATACACAATTTTATGTGGAAATGCATATAAACATTTGAAAGTGGTGGTGATATGGGTCCTGGTAATTTTCATGAGATTTTCAAAGGGCCACTGATACAGAAACGTGTAAAGCACGGAAGAGTGAAAGCTTGTCTGTTTCAAAGCCAACCAGTAAAACTATTGGAGATCTAGATCAGTAAGCAGTGAAATTAGTTATGTGCAGATATCTAAAAGTAAGGGGAGTGCACTTGTGAAGAGCACTGGGTGATGTATGGAATTGTTGAGTCACTACATTGTAAACCTGAAACTAATATATCACTTAATGTTAACTAACTGAAATTAAAATAAAAACATAAAATCAAATAAATGGAAGGGGAATTACGAGGACAAAAGTTCATGCTAAGGTAGGAGCAGATTTAAATATCAACATGCCATGATTTTTTACTGAACATTGTGTCAAGAATTTTATGAAAATATGGAGTATGAATTCCCTCCTTAAAACCAATCCTTAATTTGCCACAAGAATTCAATAAGACAAGTCATTGTTGGCCAAAAGGTCCAGTTAGAACACAAGGAAGTAGAGTCTGCTCAGTGGTGAGTCAGAAGCCAGGTAGGCAATAAAAATCAGGAGTTTACAAATAGCACAGTCCAAAGTAATATAAGTTATATAAACAGTAATCAGAAGTTACAGAGTAAGGTAAATGATCAAATGGTCACACAAAGAGCAAACAGAATCCATAAATGAATTGAAGGAGAAAGAATATGCAGGCCAGCACAGTACTAGCTACACAGCATTGACTAGAGAAAAGGACTACTATTTTTGGACACTGGTCAGGCACTCTATATACATTATCTCTACTATTCTCACCAATTCTGTCAGATAGCTTTACATACATTTTAGATAGAAAGAAAAAGAGGCTTTATTAGTGTGTTTGGGCTACCACAACAAATTACTACAAACTAGGTGGCTTAAATAACAGAAATTATTTCTCAAAGTTCTAGAGGTTGAGAAGACTAAGATCAAGGTGCTATCCTGTATTTTTGTTCCTGGTGAGGACTCTTGCTGGCTTGCAAAGACCTCCTTCTCACTATGCCCTCACATGACCTTTTACATGCATTCATGCATGCACACACACGTACACACACACACACACACACACACACACACACACACACACACTCCCTCTGCTTGTAAGGCCATTAACTGCATCATAAGGACTCCACCGTGATTATCCAATCTAAACATATTTACCTCTCAAAGGCTTCATCTTTAAATATGGTAAAATTAAGGGTCAGGGCTTCAACATGTGCATTTGGGAAGACACAAACATTCAGTCCATAAGAGAGGGTGGTTCAAACAGCTAGTAAGGGATTCTTCCACCCTGAGATCTCTTTCCTTGTGTTTTGTTTCCTTTTTTCTCTTTAAATAGTCCTTGTTTCTAGTAAAAGTGTTTTTTTTAATGTTTGTCCTCATGTCATTTGACCCTTCTGTTATACTTGGCATTGTTGACTTTTCCATTACTTATTATATCAGTATTCTTGGAACACCTGCCTAACCTGAGGCTATATTTGTTAAAGTTAGGAAAAATGAATAAGACACAGTTCTTGTTCACAAAGAGGTTGCAATCTAGTAACAGCAAAAGAACAGGAAAAATATAAGGAACTGGGTACAGGGTACAATGGGAGCATTTCTTTCTGATCAAGGAAATCATTTTATTGTAAATGAAATATAGCAATGGGCTCATGTTCATGAGATTCTTGTCTTACTGTTTGCCATTACCCTGAAGCAGTTGGGCTGATAGAACAGTGGAACAGCCCTTTGAAGAATCAATTATGATTCCATCAGTATGGTGAGGGTAACATTCTCCAGATGCAAATTATGTTCTATACTGGTGAACAACATATGGTCTTGTTTCCCCCATAGACAAATTCATGGGTCCATGAAATAAATTATTTCTAGTAATTTACAAGCAAAACGTTTTGCTGGTTTTTCATCTTTTGTGTTTCTGCTAGAAATCTTAGTTACCAAAGGAGAAGTGTTTCTACCAGGGGGCATGACAAAGTTTCCATTAAACTGGATGTTGAGACTACCACATGCCTCTTTTGACCTTCTGGTGTTCAAAGGGTAAGGAGGCATTGGTCTGACATGTAGTATATCCTCTAATAAAAACTATTTTAAAAGTTAACCAAAAACTAAAACAATCCAGTGCAGGTGGTACTGCTAATAGCCTAGACCCTTCACAAATGAAGGCTTTGATTATTCATCAAATATTTGCTTCAAGGCAAAGACCAGTCAAGGTGCTTGTTGAGAACAAAGGGAATACATAGTATGTACTGGATGTAATAAGTTATAAATACTTGGAGAAAGGAGGACTATTATGAGTATTCTTTTCTAATTTGGATATTAATGCATTTTAAATATATTAACCATTTCTGAAATCACTCTCCATCTAACAGTAGGTATGATGATAGTAGTTAATCTTAGATCTTACTATTTAAGTTGTAAGACATAAAAGGCATAGAGGTGTTAAGGACTGAATTGTGTCTCCCTTCCAAAATTTGTATGTTGAGGTTCTAACCCCCAGTACCTCAGAATGTGACTATATTTGGAGATAAGGACTTTAAAGAAGTGAATAAGTTAAATGAAGCTGTTAGGATTTGCCCTAATTTGATGTTTTTATAAAAAGAGGACATTTGGGCACAAAAAGAGACACGAAAAGTGTATGTGCATGGAGGAAAGACATTATGAGGAAACAGTGAGAAGGTGGCCATATCCAGGACAAGGAGAGAGGTCTCAGAAGAAACAAAACCTGCTGACACCTTGGTCTTGGACATCTAGCTTACAAAATTATGGGGAAAATTCTGTTGTTTAAGCCATCCTGTGGTACTTCGTTATGGCAGCTGGAGCTAGCTAATGAAGGCAGTATGATTCAGTTAGAATATGAATGAATATTATCCAAAGATGGGTAAGTATCCTCTTTTGGTTAATGTTTATTTTTTCAGTGGTTTGAATGATAGTTGAATCATGTTGCTATTCCGTTTATATGGAAGACAAAAATGATTAAGAGATGTGTATGTGGATGCCAAGTTGAGAGGGTCAGTCCATGGTGGCTTTGCTCTGTATCAGGGAGGAACTATACTTCCTAGACTTCCCTTATTTGTTTGATTCTATGTTGGTATTCACCTCTAGAAAGAAGTTCCGTAAGACTTGGAAGGTGGAATTAAACAGCTGTCATTACACTCTCAAGGTTGGTGTAGGTGTAGGGATACAGGAACGATAGAACAGCAGCCAGGCATGCAAGTACTCTAGAATCTACCAGATATCCATCAGTTTCCTTGAGTCCTAAGCTAGGTATATGTGCAGCCCTATGGCAAAAGTTGCCAGTTCCTTCTGAAAGTCACCCATGTTATTGAAGTCAAAGGTAGTAAAAGGCAAACATAGGTTCTAGTTTGTCATTTTTGCTTTATGTTCCTCCTCATGGATTATAGTCTGCCTTAACACTCTTCTGCATCAGGTCATAGTTTTCTTCTCAAATACTGGCCATGTTGAACCTTAGCAACTTTAGACTCACCATCAGGTATGGAGGTATAAGCCCTGCATGGTCTTCTGCATCAGCTCCCACAATTTTATAAGACCCAAAACATATAATAAATACTTTACTCTGTATAACTCAGAGAGGTTCTGATTACCTGATCAAATCCTAATACACTCTTCCTTGAATCTCAGCTATATTCTGCTAGGTTTCTCCACATCTATGTTTTTGCCATTTAAAATTTCAGGGATATCTCTAGAGAAAAATATACTTGAACTTGAACTGTGAGATTTATTTTTATCCTCCTACCTTTTCTTCTTTTTTTTAATGTTTATTTATTTTTGAGAGAGAGAGAGAGAGAATGAATGGGGGAGGGGCAGAGAGAGAGAGAGAGAGGGAGACACAGAATACAAAGCAGGCTACAGGTTCTGAACTGTCAGTACAGAGCCCGATGCAGGGCTTGAAATCATGAACTATGAAATCATGACCTGAGCCAAATTCAGACACTTTACAGACTGAGCCAGCTAGGCACCCCTGCATCTTCCTTTTCTTTGGGGTCTTTGACAGTCATTTATTGGACACTTTGATAGATGTGAGCTACATTTTTTTTCTCTCTCTCTCTCACCCTCATGAGAATGTCAAAGAGCTCTGTAGACCTCTCTGGCTCTTAGTTGCCACTTCTACAGAGCTGCTTTGCTTACCAGCCTTTTTAGTCATGCCTTTTATGAATCAGCAAATTACTTGAGGAAAGGCAAGGTCGAATGTTTGACACATGCAGGGTAAATTTTTTATTTTCTCTCAAATTTCGATTCCTCAATTCTGTCTTCATTGGTAGCTCTCTGATACCTCTAAACAGGAAGGTTGTAGGGTATTTTTCCCCTCAGGTATTTTTACTCTTTTTTTTCTCTTTTTCTTTCAAGATTTTACACAAACATCATTTCTTCTATCTAAGTTTCCCTAACAACTGCCCTTCCCCCACACAGGGCGGACTGTGGCTCCATTATTGATATTTCAATAACACTTTCCACATGGTTCTTGCGGAATTTATCTCACTCTACTTTTTTTTTTAAGTTTATTTAATTATTCTAAGAGAGAGAAAGCACGAGTCATAGATGGATGGAGAGAAAGGGGGAGAGAGAGGATCCCAAGTAGGCTCTGTGCTGCTAGCACAGAGGCGGACACAGGCCTACAACCCACGAACCATGGAATCATGACCTGAGCTGAAGTCAGACGTTCAACCAACTGAGCCACCCAGGTACCCCAAGAATTTATCTCACTCTACTGTTATTATCTGTTAACATTTCTATAGCCCTTACTAAAATGAATTGCTTCAAGGCAAAAACTATCTGATTCAACTTGCATCTCTGACCCTATGCACAGTGTCTGGCACATAGAATGTTCAATGTTTAGTGAAGGAATAGGTGAATTATATATAAGTGTTCATTAAATGGTTCTTCACTGACTCTAGATGCTGAAATTTCTCTTTTCTTTTTTATATTTATAATTAAAATTAATATATGCTATTTTTAAATATGTTGGTATTTCAGGGAGGCAATATCTAAAACTCTTCACTTTTTATTTATCTACTTGATACCTGTTGATTCCATGATAGCTTATAAAAT
Source organism: Paguma larvata (assembly GCA_030068075.1). NCBI lineage: Eukaryota > Metazoa > Chordata > Mammalia > Carnivora > Viverridae > Paguma > Paguma larvata. Next base: position 74,255,932 of record CM057830.1, read on the forward strand.
TTTCAATGAATCAACACATTTATTTGAAAATAATAAGTTATAAAATTTCTAGAAGAAAATAATAATTTTAATGCTGAATTCTTGTCTTAACAAGACAAGAACAAAGAGACAAAAAGAGACAAAACAAAGGGAATGGCAATAAAGTTTAACAATTTCATGAGAACAAAATTATCATAGGTATCATCTAACCTCTCCTTCCTCTTTAAGATCTCATGCACCATCTTTTGACGTTTTATGACTACCTGTCTCCCCAGAGTGCCAGATGGAGTAATCTATTCACGTTAAATGTGATGGTGAACAATTCATTCAATCACCTGGAATCTTTGTCTAACCAACACAAAGCATCTGGATATTTAGAAATATCTAGATGATTGACTACATTTTTTGCTTTGCCTCCAGATGTTTTGGTATACAATAATGGAATCTTGGCATACACATTAACAAAAGAGGTATGATTTACATTACTATCCTTTTCTTAGGCGTGAAATACAATTTATGTGTGTTTCTAGTATTGGTCAGACATCAGTAAACTGAATCCGTACTATGCACGAACACTAAGAACTTTCTGAATATGCCAGGGAAAATAATTTGTTTCCTAGGAAACTTCACAAATCAAATGATGTTATCTGTTCATGTTCTTGCCACATATGTATTGCCACATTTTGAGCGTGCCCAAAATTTAAAAAATAACATGGTAGGGACACAGCATTTGTGACAAATAAAAGATGATCCCATGGGTAAAACATGACTACAACTTCAAACAAAAAGAATCTACAGAACTCTCAAGTTCATGGCAAAATGTATTAGCACATTCTGGGAAAACGAACTCCCATTCTTTATCTTATCAAATGAAAAGAATTAAATATCATTGAAAGAAAACCTTTGAGATATTCATGAGGCTGTTGGCTTGCACAAATTGCTTAACTAGCATGCTGTTTTCAGTTAATACATGTAAATTTATAAGCTCAACAACCTTTCCAATTTACTTTTTAGTTCTTGGAGCCAATCACATAACCTGTTATAAATCTAATTTCCAACTTTGTAACCTTTCCTGGGATTGACTAATGTTAAAGTACTTACAGTAAGGGTGACCAAATCAGTCATACAGGCAGTAGTAATAACTGTGTATAATGAAGTCCACTCATTCACAAGTCTAGGTACATAAATTCATCCTTAATCATATGAAAATGATCTCATAATTTACTGTATAGGCAGTATATCATTTTAGATTAATTTCACAATTTTACATTGTTTAAAGGTCCTTTGTTCCCAGTGATTATCTACCTAGTATCTACCTCATATATACCTAGTAAAATCTATACACATGACTTTGTGCTACAAACTATTGATTTATAATCATTTTATATATGTCAATTTTGATAATTATGGTGCTGTACAATCTGTATCAGTTGACAGTACTTTGGCAGAAACAGCAATTTTATTATTATTATTTACATGCCAATTTCAACTTCATTTTTATTTTCATTACATTCACCATTATCTTCTTGGATGATTTTCATACCACTGAATAAAAATGGCTACTATTATTTGATCTGTGTCATTACCATTGAATGTAATGTTCTATAGCAATTTAGTTTTTTTTTAAGTTACAAAAGAATTTTTTTCTCATTGACTGAAAGGTACTGAAGTTTTGTTTGAGTTTAAGTCACATAAAGCACTTAATATTGCTTTTTGTTATTTAATCACCTTTGGTCATCCTTCCTTAAATTACATTTTGACAGTCTTTTCATTAGAAATTTCACTGGAAATCCTCGATGAAGTTGTGTTTTGAGATGTAAGTGAGGAAAAGGAAAAGACAAGCACAACAAGATGTTTGCTTTTATTACTTTCCTAAAAGCTCATATTCTGCTGTTGTAATACTTCATACATTTTAATGCTCATTATTACCTAAAGCATATTTTTATCTGTCAGGCTATTACTCATTATTATTTATGTAACACAGTTTACTTGATTCAGGCAGAAGTGAAGGACATTACAGATTGAATACATAATTATATTTTGGTTAGAATATTGATGAATTATTTTCCAGACGTAGTTGTCATACACGACAGTGAGAATTAAATGTCAGTTAGACCTCCACGGTTGAGAGCTCCCCGTAAGCTTTCTAAATTTAGATTATAAATTAGAAGTGCAAGTAGGTTGGGTGTGGTTACCTTCTTAGAAGGAAAAGATATAATTCTGACACTCCAAACTCACAAGAACTAATAGCATTTCAAAATTAACTCTCAGGAAAAGTAAATCAAGGGAAAGATAATTAGTTCAACTATTTGGTATCAAGTAAACAAAAACAAAAATGCCTTCAAATTTATTTCCTTTTCAACTGGTTCTTGAAATTGTAGACATACTGACAGGATCTTATGACCCAAAGGATCCTGCCATCAGGAATTATGTCTTACACACACACACACACACACACACACACACACACAATCTATCTGACCATTACTATTAGTCATTGTGGAACAGTGTGCTGAGGACTGAGCATGTCAAATAATGGCTGTCTCTCTCCTGTACCTATTTTTTACTGCAAGATCTAAAGTTGATGTATTGTGCTGTCACAGTAGAATGCTTATCATGATCCAGCCCACAGGCATCTTGGTTACACTAGTGGTTAGCAAAGTACTTCATGATCTTTATGCCTAAATGATGCCCAATACCTCAGGTTTCATTATCATCCCAGGAAACAACTTCTTCCTACACTCTCCATGACCTTGGATGATAAAAGGACATAAAAGGGAGTCTAACAACCTTCTGTTTCTAAAAGAAAATGGCATCTTTAAAATATGATCTCATCCCTTTCTGCAGAAAATAGAGTCATTTTCCTCCCTTCTCCTCCCTTCAGCTGCAGCCATTTTTTTTGCCCTACGATATGTGAGGCCACTCATGACATGTAAAATTTAGTGAAGGTAAATTCAAAATTCAGCTCAATTGATGAATGGCCATAAAAAAGGAAAGAAAAGAATCTGAACAAACCCATTGATTGCTGGTGCATCAAAACTAAAACAGCCAGGAGAAAGAACATCGACCAGAGTGCATTTCCACACAAGTGACAGGGTAGAGAGAGAGCTGCCAGCGGGCAGAAGGTAGAGGAAGGACTGAGGTGATTTGGACTTCTAAGCAACAGTCTACCCAGGGACATGTGACTATTAAAGCTAACCGTTGGATAAACAAAGGAGATGGAAGTTTACTTTTAAATTAATCTGAATTAATTGAATTTAAAAACAAGCATGATCACAGGAATAGAACACTTGTCAGGCACCTTGGATTCATAACTGTGCTACAAATTCTAGTAAATTGCTTTGGCACTTAGTCCTTCACAGAGATAACGGCACTGTCCTTTGCTTTGTTCCTAAGATGTTTTCAAGATGTGAAATAATGTCAATAAAGTGTTTGAAGCTCTGCAGAGCTAAATTTAAATATTCAATCTATTTGCAATTAGGCATCCATTTTATAACTATTTTGGAGCTATCACCAACCAAACAGTACTGAGTTGGATGTTATGGAAGGATTGGAATGAATAAGCCTAAACTCTTGTACTCAAGGAGCTAATGATTGAGTAGCAACACCACTCAGGATATAAACAGCTGTTTTTTAAGGCAATATAGGACCCATTCAATAAGAGGAATATAGATAGCATTCTAGAAAGTCAAGCAAAGACTTCTTGCACAGGAGAAACACGGAAGACTATACAGAGAAAGGAAATGTTATGTGAACCTTGAAGGGTGTTTTGGATTTCAAAAAACAAGGATGTAGTAAAGAACTTTCCAGAAGAGGGAAAAATATAGGCAGAACAGTAGTGTTTCATTTGTGGAATGGTAAGTAATCTAGTTTGGCTAGAAGGGAAGCAGTTGGGGATAAAGCTAAAAAATGTAGTTAGGATCAAACTATAAGAACTTCCATACTAGGCTAAGGACCTTAAACTTTATTCACCTTGTAAGGAGAAACCACATAAGACATCTCGTGGTATTGAGGAAAATGGCTGAAACTTTACTTTTGTAACTCTGAACAGATTGGAATGGGGGTACACTAGGAGTCAGGTTACAAAAGTATTAGAATAATTTCAGATGTGAGATATTAGAAAACTGAATAGAAATAGTGGTAGTAGGAATGAAAGTAAGAAAGAAGAGGAAGGAGAGAGAGACAGAGAGATGCTTTAGAGATAGAATTAGTAAGAAATTCTGATTGACTAGTGTGGTTTGAGGGAGAGTGATAATTTTAAAGATAATTCATGAATTTATGAACCTTTGAGATACAGAAAATGTAACTTAAGTAAAGCAGAAAGTCTGAAGGTGATGATAGTAAAGTCAGCCACTTTTTGGATATTTTGAGTTTTACATTTTAATATTTATCTTGGTGAAAATATTTAAATGTTCATTCAGCATTTGAAATTATGGTTCTGAGACCTAAAGAGATTACTGTAACTGAAGTTATAAATTTGAAAAATTATTTTAAAAGTGATGGTATTTGAAATCATACATATGGATGAAATTATTATAGTGGAGATTATTTAAAGAGAATTGAAGAGGACAAAAGACAGAATCTTAGGTCCTACCTACAATACAGAAAATAGGAAAAAATGGGTCAACAGAAGAGAGAGACAAATGGTTACAACAGAAGAGAATTCAGAAGAATGAGGAATTATGTGAGCCAAGAGAGCAGATAGTTTCAATTAAAAGCAGTTATTGCAAAGTATTGTATTAAAAGTTACAGACAATTCAAGCAGAATAAGGAGTGAAATTTAGCAGTTACCAGGTTATTAGTGACTTACAAAAACAGTTTCAGTAAAGGGTGGAAGAGAAGCAGCTTGAACGTAAGTGGGTTGAAAAGTAGATGGTGACAAATAGGAGTGACTACAGATTCTATTTATGAGATGGTTAATGGTGGAAGGAAGGCCAGATTTATTCCAAAGCCTTCACTAAATAGCAGTACATAGAAAAACTCTGTTAGTTTTATTAGTTTTGTTTGTCTTCCTTTTGGTTTCTCATAGACCAGAGTATATTCATGGGCATAGGGAAATACTAAACGTGCATGAGAAAAGGGCCTAACAGATAAAATAATGGTACCAAAATAGAACAGAAAGAATGGATGGATGGATTGATCTTGGAAAGAAAGAGGGACATGTTTTCCTTAGATAAGACAAAAGGAAAAAATAATGAAAAAGAATCCAGAGAAGTTTTGAGATGGAGGTAGAGACAAGAAATGAACAACAAGAAATGAATTCATGCAAGGTGGTCTTTTTCTCAATAAAGTAAGAAATTTCATTATTTACTGAGTGAGGAAATAGAGCTGTGGCTGACGGCTTAAGGAAAGTGGAAATGATTTAGGAAAACTGTTGCAGATATTATGTAATGGCATCAAAAAAGATAAATGAAAGAATTGTTGAGCAGCTGCCAAGGACCAAATGAAGGTAAACTTAATAAGTGCAATTTCTTGACATTCTTTACCAATGCCCAGCAGCCTATATGAAAAAGTGGAAAAAGCAGACATAGGAAAATTTTCAGTTTTAAGATTGTGTGCAGCAAATATGTAGAAAGCCAAAAGGATGAGGAATTCTAAGACGCTATGAAAAATATTATCCAAATGTTTGACCATGGCTTTCAGAATAAGTAACAAAACTAATGAAACTAGAAGTGGAGTGTTATCTGAGAAAATAGGAAGGATTTAAATCACATTTCATCATGATGATGGTGAAGTATTAGTTTAGTATATATAAGGATGTCAAATATAAGGAGATCAAAACATAGAAAGCAGAATTTCAGAGATTAGTACTTATAAGTCACAAAATTCTAAACCATGACTGGCAATGGGATTTTACTGGATTGATGAATGGCTGATATGGCATAAATTATATATGTATTAATATTATTGTTATACCATTTAAAATATAGAATTATTGAAACATAAATTCAAAGTTATTGAGTTATACCTAGTTCCATTATATATCTGAAAATCAGATTTTAATTCAGAAAAAAATGATTTTTGAAGGAATAACTTCAGGACATTAAGGCTATCTCACTATTGATAAAATGAAGGTTTTAGGACATTCATGTAGTAAGTTGCTGCAAACTTTAAATATTCAAGTGCATCATTGGGGGCATATTTACATTACAGATTAAGAGAAAACTCTAAAACCTAGGGAGAAGCAATGCTGCTATGAGAGTTCTCTGATAAGTCTGTTTTAAGTGGTGCTTCGCTAGCCCAGAAATCCGAAAGCATGTATTTCTTGTATAAATGTCATTGTATGTACCTATATGTCCTTTTAAAAACTGAGAAGTATCTCCTTTTTTTTAAAGTAAATGAAGTTAAATAAATTGACCATATTCTTAGAACAATTGAGTGAAAAACGCAATCTGAGGCCAGATTGGAATTTATGTCATTCCCTATCAACTGGGCTATGTTTTCTCAAATAATTTACCTTAGCATAAACTGAGTATAATAGGCTGATGAATCCACAGTTGTTTCTGTCCCCATTGTAGCAGGTTTATAAATTAGCTGTGGAATCCATGGTCAGTGTATCATTTCCTTGCCTTACCAGGAAATATTTGATAAAACCTAATATAACCTGTAAATATGACCTTTATTATGCTTACAGGGTCATGGAGATGGATAATGGTGAATTGAATCTGGTGAAAGATTGATTCTCCAGAGAATCACTTTGAACTATGAAAGAAGATTTAGATTTAGTCTTAGATAGATGCTCATTTTAATTCTTTACCTCAACCTATTTGAATTTAGTCTGCACCTACACGGCCCCAGAGACAAAAAGAAATTAAAAAGATTTCCAAACACAGTATAAACTCAGTAGCTCAGTTCCTCAACATGTTAGCATGGCAGAAAAAGCAAATTATTTCTAAGTTTTCAGCTGATTTTGTACTGAGACAATAGACGACATTGGTTGATTTGACCAAAAAAATAAATTGATACAATACCCTAAACCTTAAACCCTATTAACATAGGGGGCAACATGGCGGAGGAGTAGGGGGCTCCAGTATTTCGCTTGCCCTTTAAAGGGGGACGACTGAAACCATTGTCTCTCTCAACTCCAAAAATCGGGGGGAAAAGGTGCTACAGCTGACAAGAAACATGGGCGAAAACAGACACGGCCCAACGAAACTGTGAGTTTAATCTGGGTCGGATAAAACGAACTCGAACTCGGGAAGTTGAGCTGTGGGGAGGGTGAGCGTCTTCGGAGATAGCTGGGAAAGTGCCGATGGAACAACATCTGAACGAGAGGGCCAGAGCGGGTGAGACCGCTACCATCCAGCCCCTAAGCAGGGCTTTTGAAGAGAAGTTCGGTAGCAAACAGCAGCAATTCCCGCGCGCTGCTGGGACCGCACCAACCCCGTCCTGAGCCACTGGGACCCGCGTGCCGGGGGGACGGGCAGCGGGGACGCAGGCGGCGCTACCAGCCGAGCACCTCTAACCCCGGCACAATTATAACGAAATCGGGGGTGGCAGACGACCGCCTCACCGCGCCACCCACGCCCAGCGCCTCCAGGCATGCACGCCACCGCTGCCTCCGGGACTGGCAGCAGGGACCCAGGCAGCCCCAGGCGGCTGCTCCAGTAAACCACACTAGGCCGGCGCTGGCGGTGGAGAGAGAACAGAAATAAAGGGGCGAATAAAGCCTCCAGGACTGGTGGCGAGGGTCTGGAGAGATGCCATTGTTGTCTCACAAGCCAGGAAGTCACCCCAGAAGCCATCCCTGCAGCAGTGGAGGCCGGACCCGCCTACACTAAACCACGCCCCTCCCAAACTATCAGCAGGAGCAACTGATCCAAGTGGAGATTGCTGCCTGGAGTAACTACAGTCATTTCCTCTTTTTAAATTTATCCCTCCCTTTCTCATTCCTACCGATCCCCATCCCTGAACTGGTCATCCAGGGTACTGACTGGCTTAATCATTTTTTTTGTTTTTTGTTTTTTTTTGTTTTTTTTTTTTTTTTTAACCCACTCTTTGAGGACATGTCCTACAACCTCTTCCTTACTTCCCTAGCCCTTTTTCTGGAATAACCAGGCCGTATAAGTTCATCTAGATGACATCGATCTTTATTCCTTTTCCCTCGCACCTGTCCTTATTCTGATTTCTATCAGTCTGGATTAAACCCTTTAGTCGCTCTACCTGGGCAAAGTCCATTTCCTTCTTCTCCCTGCACCAGTCATTATTCTGTCTATATATGCTCTGCCACCAGCACACTACATACCCTGTCCTTAACGTGTAGCTGTTACTTCAGGACATTGCCCTCAGAGAGTCACTTGTTATTTTTTTCTGTTGTGAACTGCTTGCCTGGACCATTTGTCGGTGCGTTTGAGTATTTCTGTGTTCTGTGTGTCTGTCAGTTTTCCTTTCCAGGGCAACTTCAAGAAACAATCCATAACACATCCAGCCAAAATGACGAGACGGAAGAATTCTCCTCAAAAGAATCTACAAGAAGCAGTGACAGCTCAAGAATTAATGAAAACAGATATAAGCAACATAACAGAACTTGAATATAAAATGATAATCATAAAACTAATTGCTGGCCTTTAAAAAAGCTTAGATGAATGCAAGGGGTCCCGCGCGGCAGAGTTCAAGGACCTTAAAAACGGTCAGGAAGAATTAAAGAAGACATTGGAAGAAATACAAGGGAAACTGGAAGCAGCCACAGCACGGATTGAAGAGGTAGAGGAAAGAGTTAGTGCATTAGAAGACAAAATCATTGAAAAAGAGGAAGCAGATAAAAAGAGAGAGAAGCTGATCCAGGAACAGGAAAGGAGAATTCGAGAGCTGAGCGATGCACTCAAAAGAAACAATATCCGTATCATAGGAGTTCCAGAGGAAGAAGAGAGAGAGAAAGGAGTCGAAGGGGTTCTTGAACAAGTCATTGCTGAGAACTTCCTCAACATGAAGAAGGAAACGGGCATGGAAATCCAAGAGGCACAGAGAACTCCCCTCAGACGTAACTTGAATAGACCTTCTGCACGGCACATCATAGTGAAGATGGCAAAATACAAAGATAGGGAGAGAATCCTGAAAGCAGCTAGGGACAAAAAAACCCTAACATACAAAGGGAGACATATCAGGGTAGTAGCAGACTTATCTACAGAAACTTGGCAAGCCAGAAAGGAATGGCAGGATATCTTCAATGTGATGAGCAAAAAGGACATGCAACCAAGAATTCTGTATCCGGCTAGCCTGTCATTCAGAATAGAAGGAGAGATCAAGGTTTTTCCCAACAAACAAAAACTGAAAGAATTTATCACAAATAAGCCAGCACTGCAAGAGATCCTGAGGGGCATTCTATGAAGACAAGGTTGCAAAGAACACAAACTGCCAGGGACAGCCTTACAAACATGAAACTTACAGACAATACAGTGACTGTAAGCCCATATTTTTCAGTATTAACACTGAATGTAAATGGACTAAATGCGCCAATCAAAAGACACAGGATGACAGAATGGATTAAAAAACAAGACCCATCTATTTGCTGTCTTCAAGAAACTCATCTTAAACCTGAAGATACATTCAGATTGAAAGTGAGGGGATGGAAACTATCTACCATGCTACTGGAAGTCAGAAGAAAGTCGGAGTAGCCACACTTATATCAGACAAATTAGACTTTAAAATGAACGATATAATAAGAGATGAAGAAGGACATTATATAATAGTCTCAGGGACCATCCAGCAGGAAGAGCTAACAATTGTAAATATCTACGCACCGAATTCGGGGGCACCCAAATTTGTAAAACAACTAATTACAAACATTAGCAACCTCGACGATAAAAATGTCCTAATAGTAGGGGATCTCAACACTACACTCTCAGAATTGGATAGATCCACAAAACAGAAAATCTCCGCAGAAACAATAGCCCTGAATGACACATTAGGACAGATGGGCCTCACATCTTTAGGGTCCTTCATCCAGAAGCAAAGGAATTTACGTTCTTCTCATCTGCACATGGTACATTTTCCAAGATAGACCACATTCTGGGGCACAGGGAAGCTCTGAATAAATATAAAAGAATTGAGATCATACCATGTACACTGTCAGACCACAATGCTTTGAAACTTGAAATCAACCACAGGAGAAAGCCTGGAAAATATCCAAGAACATGGCGGCTAAGAAATAACCTACTAAAAGATGACTGGGTCAACCAAGCCATCAGAGAAGAAATTAAAAAATACATGGAAACAAATGAAAATGAAAATACAACAATCCAAATGCTCTGGGACGCAGCAAAGGCAGTCCTGAGAGGGAAATATATTGCAATCCAGGCCCATCTCAAGAAACAAGAAAAATGAATAACACAAATTCTAACAGCATGCCTAAAGGAACTAGAAGCAGAACAACTAAAACAACCCAAGCCCAGCAGAAAGAGAGAAATAACAAAGATCAGAGCACAAATTAATCATATGGAGACAGGAAAGGTAGTGGAACAGATCAATGAAACCAAAAGCTGGTTCTTTGAAAAAATAAACAAAATAGACAAACCTCTAGCCAGGCTTCTCAAAAAGAAAAGAGAGAGAACTCAAATAGATAAAATCGTGAATGAAAAGGGAGAAATTACAACCAATCCCTCAGAGATACAAGCAATCATCAGAGAATACTATGAAAAATTATATGCCACCAAACTTGGCAATCTGGAAGAAATGGACAGCTTCCTAAATAGCCACACGCTACCAAAACTCAAACGGGAAGAAATAGAAAATTTGAACAGACCCATAACTAGTGAAGAAATAGAATCAGTTACTAAAAACCTCCCAGCAAATAAAAGCCCTGGACCACATGGCTTTCCCCTGGAATTTTACCAGACATTTAAAACAGAGTTAATTCCTATCCTCCTCAAGCTCTTCCAAAAAATTGAAATGGAAGGAAAACTCCCGGACTCATTCTATGAAGCCAGCATCACTTTGATTCCCAAACCAGATAGAGACCCAGCAAAGGAAGAAAATTACAAGCCAATATGCCTGATGAATATGGATGCAAAAATTCTCAACAAGATACTAGCAAATCGAATCCAACAGCATATTAAGAGAATTATCCACCATGATCAAGTAGGATTCATCCCTGGGTTGCAGGGCTGGTTCAATATTCGCAAATCAATCAACGTGATACATCACATCAACAAAAGAAAAGATAAGAACCATATGATCCTGTCAATAGATGCAGAAAAAGCATTTGACAAAATACAGCATCCTTTCTTAATAAAAACTCTCGAGAAAGTCGGGATAGAAGGAACTTACTTAAATATCATAAAAGCCATATATGAAGAAAAGCCCACAGCTAATATCATCCTCAATGGGGAAAAATTGAAAGCCTTCCCCCTGAGATCAGGAACACGACAGGGGTGTCCACTCTCGCCACTGCTATTTAACATAGTGCTGGAAGTCTTAGCATCAGCAATCAGACAACAAAACAAAATAAAAGGCATCAAGATTGGCAAGGAGGAAGTCAAACTTTCACTTTTTGCAGATGACATGATACTTTACATGGAAAACCCGACAGAATCCACCAAAAGCCTACTAGAACTGATTCATGATTTCAGCAAAGTTGCAGGATACAAAATCAATGTACAGAAATCGGTGGCATTTCTAAACACCAACAATGAAGCAGCAGAAAGAGAAATAAAGAAGCTAATCCCTAAGATGTGAAAGACCTCTACACTGAAAACTATAAAAAACTTATGAAGGAAATTGAGGAAGACACAAGGAAATGGAAAAACATCCCATGCTCATGGATTGGAAGAATAAATATCGTCAAAATGGCAATACTACCCAAAGCAATCTACACATTCAATGCAATCCCAATCAAAATTGCACCAGCATTCTTCTCAAAGCTAGAGCAAACAATCCTAAAATTTGTATGGAACCACAAAAGACCTCGAATAGCCAAAATAATACTGAAGAATAAAACCAAGGTGGGAGGCATCACAATCCCAGACTTTAACCTCTACTACAAAGCGGTGGTCATCAAGACTGTATGGTATTGGCACAAAAACAGACACATAGACCAATGGAATAGAATAGAAAACTCAGAAATGGACCCGCAAGTATATGGCCAATTAATCTTTGACAAAGCGGGAAAATGTATCCAATGGAAAAAAGACAGCCTCTTTAACAAATGGTGCTGGGAGAATTGGACAGCAACATGCAAAAGAATGAAACTAGACCACTTTCTTACACCACTCACAAAAATAAATTCTAAATGGATTAAAGATCTGAATGTGAGACAGGAAACAGTCAAAATCCTAGAGGAGAAAACAGGAAAAAGCCTCTTTGACCTAAGACGCACCAATTTCCTACTTGACACGTCTCCAAAGGCAAGAGAATTAAAAGCAAAGATGAACTATTGGGACCTCATCAAGATAAGAAGCTTCTGCACAGCAAAAGAAACAACCAACAAAACGAATAGGCAACCAACGGAATGGGAAAAGATCATCGCAAATGACATATCAGATAAAGGACTAATATCTAAAATTTATAAAGAACTTACCAAACTCCACACCCGAAAAACAAACAACCCAGTGAAGAAATGGGCGGAAGATATGAATAGACACTTCTCCAAAGAGGACATTCAGATGGCCAACAGACACATGAAACAATGCTCAATGTCACTCATCATCAGGGAAATACAAATCAAAACCACACTGAGATACCACCTCACACCAGTCAGAGTGACTAAAATGAACAAATCAGGAAACTATAGATGCTGGCGAGGATGTGGAGAAGTAGGCACCCTCCTACACTGTTGGTGGGAATGCAAACTGGTGCAGCCACTCTGGAAAACGGTGTGGAGGTTCCTCAAAAAAATGAAAATAGAGCTACCCTATGATCCAGCAATAGCACTGCTAGGAATCTACCCAAGAGACACAGGAATGCTGATGCATAGGAGCACGTGTACCCCAATGTTCATAGCAGCACTTTCGACAATAGCCAAATCATGGAAAGAGACCAAGTGCCCATCATCTGACGAATGGATAAAGAAGTTATGGTACTTATATACAATGGACTACTACGTGGCAATGAGAAAAAATGAAATCTGGCCATGTGTAGCCAGATGGATGGAACTGGAGGGTATTATGTTAAGTGAAATAAGTCAGTCAGAAAAAGACAGATACCATATGTTTCCACGAATAGGTAGACTTTGTGAGACTAAGCAAAAACCAGGGGGAGGGGAAGAGGGGAAAGGAAAAAATGACACAGAGAGGGAGGGAGATAAAACATAAGAGACTCTCAAAGACTAAGAAAAAACTGAGGGTAAGGGGGATGAGGGAGGGGGGAGAGGGGGTGATGGGCATTAAAAAGGGCACATGTTGGGATGAACACTGGGTGTTATATGTAAACCAATTTGAAAAGAAACTATTATAAAATTAAAAAAATAATAAATAAATAAACCCTATTATCAGCATATGAATAGCCATAGCTTTAACTTCATAGAAGTACACTCATTTTCACATACTCTCGACATGGCTATAATTTCAAGTCGGATTTTAATGCCATTGATAGGAGTGTATATACATAATCACAAACAAAAATGTTTCCATTTCAACTTAGTTCTTTTCATCAAAAGGAACGTTACTCTATCTCAGGCTTGTGGAGCAACACATCTGACTCAATTCGTCAATTTAGTCACTCAGTCCTTAGAGTCAAACTATTGGTTTAATGATTTCCTTTCTCACTTAACTGACTGGTTATTTGACTGAAGTCAATAAATCAATTGGTATTTTAGCTTTGAGTGGATAAATTTGTAATGATTATATAGGTAGAGAAAGCAAATTATCCTGATATTTATATAAAAAGATTTATATCAGGGTGCCTGGGTAGATCAGTTGGTTGAGCATCCGGCTTCAATTCAGGTCATGATCTCACAGCTCATGGGTTTGAGTCTGTGCTGACTGCTCGGAGCCTGGAGTCTGCTTTGGATTCTGTGTCCCCCTCTCTCTCTCTTCCTTCATTGCTCACACTCTGTCTCTCTTTCAAAAATAAACTTAAAGGGAAAAAAAAAGATTATATACCAAAAGCAACCAGAAAAATGCTAAAACTCATCCTTAAAATGTGTAAGTGTAGAATGACCTTTGTTTCAGTTTACTCTATTTGTATTCATTACCACATTTAACTTTTATAAGTTTACATTTCTCAACCACACATTTGGCATCCAGCAAAGACAAAATATTTTATGAGCATTTACATGGTCATAAATTATGGACATTAAGCACATGTAATGATGCCAAATTATAGAAAGTAAAAGAACATCAGAATTTGCATATTTATCTGAAGTTTCTGCAACATTAGTAAAAAGTAAAGTTATGAGATAAGTTATTTGCACAAATGAAAGATTTATTTTAAACTTAGGAATTAACCAGTGCATTTACTGATTACAGTGACTGCTCCATTCATTAAATGCCTCCTAAATGTTCTGTGTTTCTGCTTCCAAAGGTATCTTGTGTCATTAAGCATTATGGAAAATGTCAGCATGCTATGATTCAATATTAAAAATGCTAAAAACAAAGACAAATGCTAAAAAAAGTAGAAAAATGAATTAAACTCAAAAGGAAAAAATGCTCAAATAAATTTGAGATCCTAATTTTAATTAACTTAAATCAAATGACATAATGAAAATTTAAGTTAGGTGCTAACACTGGGATTTCAGTCTCAGAAAATATAGTAATTCTTTCTGAATTTGGCCAATCTAATGGCTTCATGGATTTGAGGATTCTAAAATAATAATGTTCTTCATTTACAATGCCAGGTACATGTGTTGTGGCTCATCTAACTCTTAAATCGTTGGTTTCCTTCCGGCTTTGTAATTGTCATGTATTATGCAACTCAAACTGTACCTGAATCATAAACTGGACTTCTGAGCCTTACAGGGTGGTCTTTGAATGTCTCCATAATGTTTTTAATGCCCTCTTTTCCTCCATTATGTGTTTTATCTCCTCCAGAATCGCACCGTGAAATACAGTGGCCACTACACTTAATTTAATAAACTAAAATGTTATTAAATTTAAATCAATTAAATTTAAATGAAATTCAAAAATTTGTTTCTCAGTTGCACTAGCAACATTGCTATCATTAAAAAAATATTCTATAAGAACGATGCTGCCCTAGAATCTTATTTTGTATGTGTCATTGCTCAGGACTCATATTTTTAATAAGTGGAAAGTGTGTTAACATATTACTCTTACCCATATATATTTGCATACTCATAATAAAGCTATTAGAATAACTCTGGGTCTTCATTATCCAAATTGTAAATACTGGAAAGCAAGATACCCCACCCACAAAATTGATGAGGGAATTATTTTAGGTAAAAGATTCGTGGAAATATGTGTTCTTTTATTCATTCTTTTATCCTTTCCTTCATTCTGTTTATTCCATTCACTGTGTGGCTATCCATCTCTGTGTGTTTGGAACACAGTGATAATGAAAACGAATACTTTTATCCTCAATGAGTTTATAGTATATTAAAGGGATAACAATAATTAACAAGCAATTATAATATTATATGGTGTGTGGTATGAGACAATAAAAGGGAGCATATAGGAAATACAGCCAGCATGGCCTTGGACCTGTAGAGGAGATGAGACCGCCAAAGAAAAACTTGTTGTTGCTGCTTCTATTATCACTGTTGTTGTTTGAAAGTATAATCTAACCTGGGACTTGAAGGATGTGCAAGACTTCATAATAGTAGTGAGAGGGGAAATAATGATTCTGAGTATATACAAAGGTTTAGAGACAAGGGAAAACTCAACTTAGCAGTTTGTGGCTGAGTTTGTATTGGGAAAGCACTCTATGAATAGAAGAGAGAAGGCACCAGATTTTGACTTATCCTATTCACTTTGATGGGAAGGTAAAATGTTTCCTACTCGTTATTTTGACATCTCAGAGCATTGTGCCTGGAAGACCTCGGAAGCATATATTATTTATATTTAATGTACCTAGTATACATACAACAGGTGCTATATTATTTATTTAGATATTGATTTCAAGAGTTAACTTCCCCAGGTTGGGACTTTTTAAAAATTTGAAAAGCCCTTAGGGTAACCTACCACCAGCATTTCCTCCCTAAATAATGAGGTGTTCCCATTTCCCTTCATACCTTGACCTGATCAAATCTAAGAATGCTTCTCTAATACCATTTCTTTGTTTACATGCCATTATGATATATTTTTGTTTTGTAACATGAGCTAAACCCATGATTTAAACATAAACCACTTTAGAGTTCTTCCTTGATATGAAAAACAGAAAAAAATAACGTCATCATGAAGTTGTCAGAAGAAAAGGCATGTGGTGGCAAATTATTTTGAGGGACTCAAACATGCTTCCTACCTTTTCATTTTTTTTCTTGCCTAGAACATCCATTCAGCTCCTAGTACTTAGGTTCCTTATATTGGAGCCTGCCAAGCCTGTCCTCTTAGACATTACTGATAGTTTTTCAAATTTGCTTGATAGCATTTCTCCTTCTAATGAAAATTTACTAGTCTTCTCTCTTGTCTTTCACTGGTCTTTGCTAGGAGACCAGTTAGATAATGTACTTATGGATACCAGAGTGGAAAATAGCCTACTGTATTTCACTTCTAGTATAATGTATGCATTTGAATGGGCTATCAGTGTTTTAGACTAAAAAAGAACTGTAAACAGGGGTTTTATGCCAACTATCTTTATAAAAGATAAAATCAGTGATTTTCAAACTTTCTTTCATAAAATTTAAGATTAGTGGAGTTGCCTATGGGCACACTGGGGTGGGTGAAAGAGAGGGAAACACTAAGTGCATACGGTTTTATGTCTTTTTACCTCTTATTTAACCAGATAAATTTCTCTTTTGAAAAATGTTCTCTACTGTTTATTTTTGAAGAGAGAGAAAGAGGGAGAAAGGGAGAGAGAGAGAGAGAGAACACAAGCAGGGGAGGAGCAGAGAGACAGGGAGACACAAAATCCGAAGCAGGCTCCAGGCTCTGAGCTGTCAGCACACAGCATGACACGGGGCTTGAACTCATAAACCATGAGATTATGACCTGAGCTGAAGTCGGCCACCCAACCGACTGAGTCACCCAGGTGTTCTGACGAATTCATCTTTTTTATTCTGTTTTCAATCAGTTCTATGCAAGATTTCACAAAATTCACAAATTTCTGGACTAAAATGCTCTTAAGTGTACAAACTTTCTCATATATTATGTTCTCTCCATGCTGATACAGTCTCTTGAACACTGCAGATACTTAAAAAATATGTTAAAAAGGTGAATGAATGAGAAAATTAATAAATGTTATAAGAATTTCAGTGAACTTCCTCTTTATATCAATGCCTGAATTTGTGCTATATTTCTTATGAATTTTAGGTAACATGTCTCTTCTTAGAATTCATTTCATGTGTTATTTTTTTAACATTTTAATGATTTTGTCTAATTCATCTTTCTCTAGGATTTCAGATCTAGTAAGCTTGAGGATCATCATCAATTTCAATATCATCCATGTTACCATTATTATTGCTGTTTCTACTAATATTAACAAAACTATTATTGAATGCTCATTTTACATATATTATTTCCATTAACATTTACCAGAAATCTATAAGATAAGTGATATCTCAATTTTACAGAGAGAAATAGAGATAAAATAATATGCCCAAGTTATACACAGCTAGTAAGGGAAAAAGGTGGAATTCAAATCCGGGTTCATCTGATTCTAAATTGCATGCTCTAAACAAGTATGGTAAACTAAATAGGCTTCCTCTAAACTATACTGCTTTTTACATTTCATTTCTTCATCCTCTCCTTAAATACATTGGCATTGTCAATAACTATATTCACTAAGTTCTTTGTGTGGGAAGAAGTCTATACTTACTGACTTCTTTATCTCTTCATTGCTGTATCATGATACCAAATATATGGGCAAGAAAGAGCATCTCCAATTCTAATCAAATGTATTTATTCACAGGAAGTTTCATTTCTGCAAGTTTGAGTACTACTTTAAAAAAAAAAAAGGTAGAAATGATGAAGGTTGATAGTTCAGTACACCACCCTATGCCATATCTCATGGATGGTAAAACTTGAATTTAACATACCCAAACAGTTCCTCTATAATTTCACCTTCTGATAATTGGTTAAAATTCTTTCAAAACAGGTTACACACTTTTCAAGATGGATTGCATGTCCATGGTACTAGATGATCCCAAATTGGCAATAGAAGTTATTTATTTACAGGTGAACTGAATTTATACCACTGAGTATGCCTGTTGATAGTATAAGCTAGATAAGTTCACTTTAAGTGAAGTATTCAGAGTAGCTTCAGTCAGTTAAGATCTTGCAAAGATAGTCTGTAATTTAGGAACTAAATCTTCAGTATAAGGAAGACAAGTGAGGAACAGGATAAGCACAGATAAAATAATTATTAAAAGGCAAAATACATCAAAATGATGAAAGGCAAAAGTTTAAGAGGAGAAGGTGACCAGAAAGCTAGACATTAAGTTGAACCATAATAAATGGCCATTTTGTAAACCAAAACCTGTTGACTATTGATAATATTATATGATTCAACATAATAATACTTTCCTCAGGGAGAGAGAGCAGTAGAAAATAAACACAGTAGGATCTGGCAAGTCTTCAAAATGTGAAACTGAAAAATATATGAGAGAAAGACAATAAAGAATTCATAATTTCTTGTCTGACCCTTAGATGTATTCTGAACATTATACTTTTTTTCTTTTTTTTCTCTTTTTTTGTTTTTTTTTTACTAAGAATTAAGATCCTGGTTTTTTGGGTTTTTTTTGTTTTTTTTGTTTTCTTTTTGTTTTTTTTTTTTTTTTGAAAAAAAAATCTTCTTTGGTCTGTGTGGTCAGAGTATTGGATATAATGAATTAGATTCAAAAATGTATAAAGCAAACTATTCCTGGAAAAGTCCAGTCACTCTGGGATTTTTCTGAAGGTCATTTGGGTTTTTGCTTACCTATACTGTGTGTGATCTCTGTAGTGTTTTAAACTAGGATCAGCAAATGTTTTCTGTAAAGAAGGATGTAGTAAATATTTTAGGTTTATGGGCCACATATGGTCTCTGTAACATATTCTTTTTTTTTAAACAATCCATTAAAAATGCAGAAGTCATTCTTAGCTGAATTTGGCCTGTGGATGCTGTTTGCCAATCCTTATTTTAGATAAATTTTAGGCATATTACAATTTCTTCTTTCAGATTCCTTTCCCTTTGTTTTCCAACTTGCCATACTGTCTCCCTCTCCCTTCTCAATTTTCACAATTAATATGAGATTCTAATCCTATCTCTGTTAATGAAAATTGTGAGAACCACGGTAAGTCACTCCTGTTGATAGGACTTCTTCATTTGGAAAATAAATAAATCAAACTCTGTGATTGCTGAGGTCCTTCCCAGTTCTGACATCTTTGATTATATTTTTAAGCAATGGATAGAAAAATAAACAGAAAATTTGCAGAGACATATGGTGGGAAAACCAAAGTTTCTAAAGGGGAAAATGAATTTTATTAAAGATTTAATCCCTGAAATATATTTCTTTCTTTATGCATGGGATTCAGAAATATTTATTCTGCAATGGAAAAATATAAGAATATATTACTATATTCTTGAAATAGGTCATTCCATATGCCCTTAAGCTTGTTGTTTTCCTTCAAAATTCAGTGGAAGTCTTCCGACTGAACTCTTTCCATTTGCCACTGACCATGGCATCCAAAAGAAAGAAGATGATGTCAGATGTTTCCCTCCTTTTCCTCTGAAGAGCAAAGCAAAATATACTTCTAATGATTTTGGACAGATACCCTATTCCCCAAATTTTACATTTGAAATCATGTTACTTGTGTAGAATATAAAACTAGATCTTATCTAGTCAGTTGTATCTTTAGTTATCATCATTGAAAAAAAAAACTTATTCCTTTTAGGCTTCTGGGCTACTTTTTTTCGATCTTAATTAGATCACTAGTTGATTTCTTCAATATTTGACTTCAAAAGTAGTTATTATCCATATTTAAGAATAAATTATGGAGACATAGAATAAAGGAATATGTATCCCTTCACATTTCACTGCACAATTTCCACATAGTGGTCAACTCACATGTAATTCCACAGAATATTAAAGCTGAAGAGTATTTAACTCTAATTTCTTAATTTTGAGATAATATGAAAGCCAAGATGTAAAATGAATTGTTCTACTTAACCAGCTATTTAGGGTCTAAGTCAAGACTAAAATCCAGGCCTGCTAATTTTCACTTCGAACTTTACCCATCAAACTACGGGTATGAACATACCCGTCATACACAAAAGTATGAACATACCCATCATACTTTTGTGTAACTACATGGTTACACAAAATCACTTAACAAACTATCTACAAGACTCATAAGTCTATTATTGTCACTACCATAGAGCATATTTATGTGTATCACTTGGCTTTTGACGGAAGTGAAGAAAACTATCCCAGAGATTCGAGGGTAAAATGCACAAGGAGTAGATGCTCTTTCAATCAGCTCTAGGTCTCCACAAAGATTAATTTCTCTTCCCTTAGTTACTTATCCTAACCAAAAAACATTTATGGAATTTCTAGTTAAAGCATCGGATGCTTAGAGACCTTTGAAAATAATTAGCAGAGGAAAGGCAAGAAAATGCCTTTGCCACATCTGCATCTATCACTCAGCTCAACACCTAAAGAGTAACCTCAGTAACCTATCATTCAGGGAGAGAGATATAACCTTCATGATTTGATTTGGCCCTCTTAAGCATTCTGCTATAACATTTGAATCAAAGGAAGATGTAATATGGCAGATAGCAGGGACCACATCTATTTAATTTATATTTTTAGTACTTAGCATGGCGCCATGCATATATGGACACTTGATAAATATCACTTGAGGAGAAATGCATTCCAAATGCATTTGTTGGCAATAGAGTTAGTTTTCATCCCTTTACTGATTGGAAATTTAAATGTCACATCCTTTCCACTTTATGCTTCTTACAGACTTCACTATTCCTCTTGGTACAAGAGAAAATTTTTAATGAGAGTAGACCAGTCTTATAAGTAAGAGAGCTTTACAGAGAGGCAGAATGAGAATACGTCCTAACATGTCTTTCTGAACTACAAATCACCCAAAACAGAAGATTTAAAGTACCTAGCTGAAATCCCTCAGGGAAATTACATTTCCCGTTCACTTTTCTCAGCAGTAGGTAAAAATCTTTCTCAGTGTCAACAACATATAGAACAAACTGAGGGTTGACAGAAAGAGGTGGGTGGGGGATGGGCTAAGTGGGTGATAGGTATTAAAGAGGGCACTTGTTGTGATAAACAATGGGTGTTATATGTAAGTGATAAATCACTAAACTTCTATACTTGAAACCAATTTTGCCATATATGTCAACTAACCAGAATTTAAATAAAAACTTGAAAAAACAGTTTAATAAGGAAAAATAAT
Source organism: Paguma larvata (assembly GCA_030068075.1). Taxonomy (NCBI): domain Eukaryota; kingdom Metazoa; phylum Chordata; class Mammalia; order Carnivora; family Viverridae; genus Paguma; species Paguma larvata. The sequence continues at coordinate 74,277,354 of CM057830.1, forward strand.
ATAATTTATTAAATTGAATTTTATTGTTAAAGGAGAAATTTACCAATTCTACTGAGTTCCATTTTTATATGTCTTAAATATCTACATACATTAGTTTAAGTGGGGATTCAATTGCAAACAATTATTAATACAAGTGAATACAAATATTTTCATATTTTTTTTCTTAAATCTCAGTAAATCATTGTGGGTCACTGTGGAGAAACCAAAATTTAATGGCATTAAACCAAGTGGACTCAAGTCAAAATGGAAAACATCAAAGTGAAACAACCAATCTCATTTCATTATCCAACCTAAAGACAGAGCAAAATAGTAAGACGTTATTTTGATTTAAAGTATACCTGCCTTAGTAATATGAACTGGGATACTTTTAAATATAGACTCTTCATTCCACTTGTCTCTTTAAATAGCTTTTGAAAAAGAATCAGTGAAATAGCTATCATCAATTTTGACCAAATAGTCCCAATACCAAACCAATGCTGGCAGAGGCCTCACTGTACTGCCTGCTATTACATTCATGTGAGTAACGTAGCTACATAAGGCAAATATTTCATCCTTGTAATATCTATCTATCTATCATCTATCTATAATGAATTAATTTATTTTATGTTCTTTTCAATAAGCAGGTGGTGCAGAAATCATCTGTCTTATATAGAATGCAAACCAATAGCCCTCTGTGATAGTTAGGCATATAGTACATTAAGCATTATAGATGATTTTGGAAAGAACTATACAGGTAGAAAAAAGCAGAGGAAAAGCTTGCTTATGGGAGAATTTATCTTACTAAGTGGCCTGTGGAATGGAGAGGCAGTTTTCAGAGCTTTTACCCTAAGTCATTCATTCCCCAGTGCATATTACGTATGAAACACATTTTAAAAGTCTATTTTATAATTAAACTAACCTCACTCATCATATGGCTAAAAATGAAACCACATAGGTGATACTATTTATCAAAGCCTTTTTTTTTCTGGAAACAAATGACTAAGTCCCCTTGGTTACCCATGGGGGAAATAAATCCACAAAGGTAAGCCTGGGCCAATTAACAGACTGAAGAAAACAGTGCAATGTGGCAAAAGTCCAGACAGAAAACTGCGGAAGTTATCTACTTTGGCTGAGTACATAGTTTTAATTGGCAATTTGAGCCAATATGGCATGGTGTATAGTCATGAAATGTGCTCCTTAAGCCACATTTCAAACTCTGAGAATTCCTGCATCCACAGTTGCAGGATGCTTCTTCCATGTCTGGGTTCAAGGCCACAAAACCAGTGCAATAAAGCTGGGAAAGCTTCAGCTCCAAAAAGCCTACTCAGGAGGCAAAACATGAGAAACAGAAACACAGGGAAAAATTACATGTGGTTCCATCTCACAAGCAGATCACTTACTAGAATAATTAAGTTTATTTATTATTTTTTTATTCAGAGTACAAGTGTGGGAGGGGCAGAAAGATAGAGAGACAGAATCTCAAGCAAGCTGATCACTGTCAGCACAAAGCCTGAAGCGGGGCCAGAACTCAGGAACCTGGAGATCATGGCCTGGGCCGAAACCAAGATTCAGATGCTTAACAGATTGAACCACCCAGGTTCCCCTAGAATAATTAATAGAGTGTCTTTCTGACTTCCTTGTCTTTTTCAGAGTTCTAACTAACATCCTCTTAGACTTAAAACTGTTACCTGAATTTCCCTCTTTTTATCTTCCATACTGAAGTTATTTAAAAATTTCTATTGATTTTCCCTTTATTTTTTTCCTGACATTAGTCTCTTTTTCCCCACTAAATCTCTAATCCAGGGTCTTGTTACCTCATGTCCAGATTACTAACTTAATCTTTTAGCTAGTTTCTTTGATCAGTCTTTCCCAAAATTAACAACTTGCTCCTATAGACTGTGTTCCCTATTATTCATCCTATTGTCCATAATGTTGTTCCCTGCGAAAAGTTTTCAGTGATTCCAACTGGCAAACACAAACCTTTCTGTTTGGTTTTTAAGGTACTCAATAACATGTTTCTGTACAAAGTTTTTAGTGCATATATGGTTCATCTGTTCAGGCTTATCATTTATGCTGTTAGAGTGCACGTATTATCATTTTCATATTTCTGTGCACATTGAACCAACAACTTAGAACCTCTCCATACCTTAGTTTTCTCTATAAAATGAGGATGATAAGTTAATTATAAAAATTAAATTAGTTTTCCTAAAGTAGTGCCTGGAATATACTAAGTACTATATTAGTGTTTCTTAAATACATAAATAAAATGAATGAACATTTCCCTTTTCTGTCCGCTTAATGAAATCCTATTTAACTCAAGTTCCACTTCTTCTATAACTAACTTTTAATTTGCTACTCTACTTCTCACCAAGTTCAGGGCCCTTTGAATCTTTAATTGTATTCTCTATTTCCAAATATAGTGCTCTGTTATATGTATATGTTGTTTATATTTCTGTTATTTCACTCATAAACATTTGATCATACTGAGTTAATTATAAGTTATTTGTGGTCAGGGACTTTTCCAATTTTCCTTAGTGCAATACTTAGTACACAGAAGACACTAAAATATCTAATGATTATTAGAGTAAAAGGGAAATGTATAAAATTACTGGCCATTTAATAGCAGGCAGAGTGCAGCCTGAACCAGTTTTTCCTCCTCTTCCCTTTGAACTTTTAGTGAAATCCATCTGAAAGTCAACACAATTTGTATGCTTCTCAATTTCATCCTTTTTCAGTGGGAAAATTTTAGAACATAAAGCACTAAACTAAACCAACATTTAGGATATTGACAAGTTATCAGTTATCATTCACATTTTCCTTAGTAAAGACCACATAGACATCATTGGTTATACTCCAAAAGTAGTTCTATCTCTATTTTGCCTGTAAATTGACATCAACTCTGTTTAACGGTACACTAGTGTTAGAAACTCACTATAATCTTACCGTCCACCAGGTGCCTAGATCTTTCCCATTTTTCTCCTATAGATCATACATTAAGTTGATAGTAAATGGTTGCATACAAAACCATAGCTAAAGGGATGTTTAATTATGTGGCATAGGAAGTAGACTGAAGATGTCTACCCATATTTTGGACATAGTACTATATAAGTCATATTATTTCATCTTTATGCCAATTCACCCCATTAATATACCATATCAAGTAGATATCATTTTGGGAGTTGAGTGCTCAAAGAGATTAAGAAATTCTTTGTAAGTTACACAGTAAGTGGAGTTGGACTTTTGACCGAAATAATTGTTTTTAATTATCAAATCTCATAGTTTTGAGAACTCATTATGTGGCAGGCACTGTGTTAAATAATTTACATGTGCTTTCTCTTTAACTACGGTCTCCCTGACCCCTACAATATACTACCTTCCATTTATCTATAGCTATACAGTTACAGATGGATGTTTTGAAAGAATATTTTGAGAAAAAGAATTTCACTGTATTTTATTTCACTCAGTGTTAACATTTGTACAGATTTGTGCACTAGTATAAATAACTGAAATTATACAAATAAAACTGATGACTTATTTTAATTTAAAACTATGAAATTTACTAACAGAGTTTGATTTATCTAACACATATTGGTGTGGAAATCTATGGAATATGAATTAGTATTCAAACACAGAATATGGTCAACAGATTACACAAAACAGACAGTGGGAGAGGAATACTTAGACAAAAGTAGAACAAAAACAGTTTCATCATACCAAAATACTCAATTCCCTAGTGAGGAAGAACTAACATTTACATTAGGTTTACACTATAGCTATATCTTATTTTAGTGCTATTGAAGTTAATAATAAAATACAGTAATGACTAATAAATCATGTATAGTTTATTCAATACTATGCTTTCTACTATAATCGGAAAAAGTTATCCTTGTTAATATTTATATAAAATTCTTTGTTAAAAAGGCTGTTTCAGCTTTGGTGAAAAAAAGAGTATCTTAATGAGGTAAAGCTGACTAACTATTCAGGATTCTAATACCTGAGGAGTCTATCCAGGTAAGCAGTGTAACTTAAAAATAGTACCTGAAGACAGGCTATTTCTCTTGGATGAGCCATAAGTGATATTGACCTAGGATCATTCCCTATCATATGTTTATAGTAACACAGAAATCACTTTTATTCTGTCTTTGATCTTTGATCTGTGACAAAAGAAACAAATGTTTATTTCTCTATAAAAGGTGTGTATCACACTGTGGGAGTTAGCAGAGAGGCAAGCATGTTGAAAAGGTTTAGTTATGTGCCTTATGGTCTTTTTAATAAATATTCTTACTCTAAATGAACCCAATTCATTTCCGAGATATCATATTCAACAAAAGTCTTTCAATAAGCAATTGTTTTACATAAACCAAATGAATCAGAAAGAATACCCTCCCACCTCAGTACCACACACATATACATTTCTCATTCCATTTTATTTTCAACTACATTCTGGCTATTACTGGATAACTGACAGAATTCACACTGGTGAGATGCAATATTTTCTTCAGCGTGCCTTACTTGAGTTCTTTTTCAAAGAACTGAAGTATAATTAATATACAATATTATATTATTTTCAGATGCATAGTGATTTGACTTTTGCATGTATTGCAAACAATCACCTCAATAAGCCTAGTTACCATCGGTCACTATATATATAAAGTTAAGATAATATTATTCACCATGTTCCCCATATTGTATATTACATCCCCTTGACTTACTTATTTTATAACTAGACATTTGTATTTCTTGATCCCCTTCACCCATTTTGCCTACAAAAACCTACTTCTTCTCTTGCTTTCCTTCTTCACAAGTCTGTTCTCCATCAATGAGAATGAGTTTTGTTTTGTTTGTTTTGTGTTTAGAATCCACATATAAGTGAAATCATGTGGCATTCATCTTTCTCTATCTGACTTATTTCACTAAGCATAATACAGTCAAGGTCCATCCATGTTGTTGCAAATGTAAGATTTCATTCGTTTTTATGACAGAGTAGTTGCACTGTATATACAATTGATCTGTGAACAACTTGGTTTTGGACTACAGGGGTCCATTTACATGTAGATTTTTTAAAATATAGTACTGTAAATATATTTTCTCTTCTTTATAATTTTCTCTAACTTACTTTTCTGTAAGAATACAATATATGATACATATACAAACTATGTGTTAATCGACTGTTTGTGTTGTCAGTAAGGCCTCTCCTCGATAACAGGCTATTAGTAGTTAAGTTTTTGGAGAGTCAAAATTTGTACATGGTTTCTGACTGCACAGGAAGTTGGCATCCCAACCTCTGTGCTGTTCAAGGGTCAACTTTATATACCACTTCTTTTGTATATATTCATCCATTGATGGGCCTTAAGTTGTTTCCATATCTTAGCTATTGTAAATAATGCTGTAAAGAACATAGGGTATATATGTCTTTTTGAATTAGTGTTTTTGTTTTCTTCATTTAAATATCCAGAAGTAGAATTGTTGGATCATGGGATAGTTCTGTTTTTAATCTTATGAGAAATATACATACTATTTTCCATAGTGGCTGCACCAATTACGTTTCCACCAACAATGCTCCAGCATTACCTTATTACCTTTTGTCCACATCCTTGCCAGCATTCTCTCTTTCTTTCCTTCTTTCTTTCCTTCATTCCTTCTTTCTTTCTTTCTTTCTTTCTTTCTTTCTTTCTTTCTTTCTTTCTTTCTTTCTTTCTTTCTTCCTTCCTTCCTTCCTTCCTTCCTTCCTTCCTTCCTTCCTTCCTTCCTTTCTTCCTTTCTTTCTTTCTTTCTTCGTTCTCTCGTTTTTTTTTTTTTTTAACATTTATTTCTCTTTTATTTTTGAGAGACATAGAGACAGAGCGTGAGCAAAAGAAGGGCAAAGAGAGGGAGATACAGAATCTGAAGCAGGCTCCAGGCTCTGAGCCGCCAGTACAGAGCTCGACGCGGGGCCCGAACTCACAGACTGTGAGATCATGATCTGAGTCGAAGTCGGCGGCTTAACCGACTGAGCCACCCAGGCGCCCCTCTCCTTATTTTTTGATAATAGCCATTCTGACTGGTGTGAGGTAATGTCTTATTGTAGTTTTTATTTGCATTTTATAGACGATTAGTGACATTGAACACTTTTTTATGAGCCTATTGGCCATCTGTATGTCTTCTTCGGAAAAATATCTATTCGGATCCCCTGCCCATTTTTAAATCAGATTTGGGTGTTTGTGTATGTGTGGGAGTTTGAGCTGTATTAGTTCTTTGTATATGTTAGATGTTTACCCTTTATCAGATATATGATATGCAAATATCTTCTCCCATTCAGTGAGTTGCCACTTTGTTGATGATTTTCCTTACTTTTCAGAAGTAAGCTGTTTAGTTCAATGTAGCCTCAACTTCTTTATTTCTGCTTTTATGCCATTGCCTCCCCCTCAAAATCACAAAGATTGATGTCAAGTTTACTGTATTTCTTATCTTTTTTATTTCTTTATTTAGCTCTAGGAGTTTTATGGCTTCAGGTCTTACATTCAAGTCTTTAATGCATTTTAAGTTAATTTTTGTGTAAGATCTTAGACTGTGATCCAATTTCATTCTTCTGCATGTAGTTGTTCAGTTTTACCAATACCATTTATTGAAGAGAATATCCTTTCTCCATTGTATATTATTGCCTTCTTTGTCATAAATTAATTGGCCATATACATATGGCTTTATTTCTGGATCTTTTTTCTGTCTCATTGATCTATGTCTGTTTTTATACCAATATCGTACTATTTTGATTACTATAGCATTGTAATATAGTTTGAAATTCATAGGCATGACCTTCCAAATTTGTTCTTTCTCAAGAATGCTTTGACTATTTGGAGTCTTTTGTGACTCCATATATATTTTAGAATTGTTTATTCTAGTTTTGTGAAAAATGTCATTGGAATTTTGACACAGATTGCACTGAATCTGTAGATTACTTTGGAAAGTATGGTTATTTTAACAATATTAATTCTCTAATCCAGGAACGCAGGGTGTCTGTCCATTTATTTGTGTGTTCTTCAATTTATTTCATGAATGTCTTACAGTTTTCAGTGTGTAAGTCTTTCACCTCCTTGCTTAAATTTATTCCTAGGTATTTATTTTATTATTTTTGATACAATTGCAATGAGATTGTTTTCTTTATTTCTATTTCTGATATTTTGTTGTTAGTGTATCAAAATGCGATGGATTTTTCCATATTAATTTTATATCCTGAATATTTACTAAATTCATCTATTATTTCTAACAATTTTTGGTGGAGTCTTTAGGGTTTTCTACATAAAGTTTCATGTCATCTGCAAATAGTACCAGTTTTATCTGTTTCTTTCCAATTTGGATATCTTTCATTTCTTTTTCTTGATCAATTGCTGTGCCCTGGACTTCCAAAGTATATAGAATAAAGGTTGTAAGAGTGAGCATTCTTGTCTTATTCTTGATCATAGAGGAAAATATTTCAGCTTTTTACCATTGAGTCTGATGTTAGCTATGGGTTTGTCATATATGACCTTTGCTATGGTGAAGTATGTTTCCTCTATCATGAAAGTGTGTTGAATATTGCCAAATACTTTTCTAGATTTATCGAAGTGATCATATAATTTTTATTTTTCGTTTTGTTAATGTGGTGTATCATATTCATTTGCAGATGTTGAACCATTATTGCATCTCTGAGATAAAGCTACATGATCATGGTATATAATTTATTTTTTTAATGTTTATTTATTTTTGAAAGAAGGAGAGCATGAATCAAGGAAGGGCAGACAGAGACAGGGACAGAGGATCCAAAGCAGTCTTCTGCTGACAGCAGCGAGCCTGATGTATGGCCTGAACTCAAAAACCAGGAGATCATGACCTGAGTCAAAGATGGATGCTTAACCAATTGAGCCACCCAGGCGGACCGGTGTATGCTCTTTTTAATGTATATTTTAATTTGGTTTGCTAATATTTTTGAGGGCTTTCCCATCTTTTGCATCAGGGGTATTTGTCTGTAATTTTTCTTTTTTGTAGTATCCTTGTCTGGTTTTGGCATCAGAGTAATGTTAGCTTTGTAAAATGAGTTTGGAAGTTTTACCTACTTGTCAATTTTTTTAAAGTTTGAAAAAGATAAGTATCAAATATTTGAATATATGGTAGAATTTACCAGTGAAGCCATATGGTTCTATATATTTATTTTTTGGGAGGTTTTGATTACTGATTACATGTCATTACTAGCTATCGTTCTATTCAGATTTTCTATTTCTACTGATTCAGTCTTAGAAGATTGTATGTTTCTAAGAATTTATTCATTTCTTTTAGTTCATTCAATTTGTTGGCATACAACTTTTATAATAGTTTTTTTTATAATCCTTTATATTTCTGTCTGTGGTATCAGTTGTAACTTCTCCTCTTTATTTTCGATGGTAATTGTTTGAGCCCTCTTTTTTTTTCTAGTGAGTCTAGCTAAAATTTTATCAATTTTGTTGACCTTTTCAGAGAAACACCTTTTAGTCTCATTGACTTTTAAATTTTTCTTTTCAGTCTGTGTTTCAATTATTTCCTATCTGATCTTTATTGCTTTCTTCCTTCTACTAATTTTAGGTTTTATTTGTTCTTTTTTCCCTCATTCCTTGGAGTGAAAGGTAGCTTGTCTATTTGATATTTTTCTTGTTTCTTCAGGTAGGCATGTGCTAATAAGAACTTCTCTGTTAGAACTGCTTCTGCTGCATTCCATAAATTTTGGTATGTCAAATTTTGTTTTCTTTATCTCTAGTTTTTTTTTATTTCTTCTTTGATTTCTTCAATGATCTCTTGGTTGTTCAGTAGCATACTGCTTAATAACCATGCAATTGTTGTTTTTCCATTTTTCTTCTTATAATTGATTTCTAGTTTCATACCATTTTTGTTTGAAAAGTTGTTCGATATGATTTATTTTAGTCTTCTTGAATGTGCTGATACTTGTTTTGTGGACTAATGTAAAATCTATCTTGAAGAATATTCCAAGTGCACTTAAGAAGAATGTGTTTTCTGCTGCTTTTGGATAAAATGTTCTCTATATATCTATTAAGACAATTGGGTCTAATGTCATTTAAAGCTGATATTTCCTTATTGATTTTCTGTCTCGATGATGTATCCAGTCATGTAAATGGGGTGTTAAAGCCCCCTGTTATTATTGTATTGCTGTTGATTTTCCCCTTTAGGTCTCTTAATATTTGCTTTATATATTTTGGTGCTCTTATGCTGCATGCATACACTTTTATAAATGTTATATCTTCTTGACGAATTGATGTCTTTGAGATTTTGTAATCTCCTTCTTTATCTTTTAATACGGACTTTGTTTAGTATCTCTTTTGTGTGATATGAGTATACCTATACCAGCTTTCTTTTTATTTCCATTTGCATGGAATATCTTTTTCCATCCATTCATTTTCAGTCTGTGTGTTCTTACTTCTGAAGTAATTGTCTTGTAGGTAGTATATAGTAGGGTCTTTTTTTTTTTTAATCCATTCAGTTGCTTTATGTCTTTTGAGTGAATAGTCCATTTACATTTAAATTAAATATCCATAAGTATATATCTATTGCCATTTCGTTAATTGTTTTCTGGCTGATTTTTTAGTTCCTCGGTTTCTTTATTGTTTTTATTTCTCTCTTCTCTTGTGGTATGTTATATATTTTTAGTGTTATGTTCACAATTTTTTTGTCATTTTCTTCTGTGTATTTACTATATAATATTTTCCGTGCAGTTACTGTCGGGTTCATATATAATACCCTATTTGCATAAAAGTGTATTTTAGGCTGATAGTAACTTAAATTTGAACACATTTAAAACTCTTCATTTTACTACCCCATCCACATTTTGCTTTTGATATCGTATTTTACATCCTTTTATTTAATGTATCCCTTAACTCATTATTATACTTTTAGTTAATTTTACTACTTATGTCTTATAACTTTTATATTAACTTTCTAAGTGATTTATCCACTATTTTACTATACATTTACCTTTTATAGTAATATTTTTACTTTTGAATGATTTCTTATTGATAATTAGTGTTATTTCTTTATAGCTTAGAAAGTCCCATGGACATTTCTTGTAAGGAGTGTTGATGATTATTTTGAACTTTTGCTTCTCTGGAAAATTGCTTATTTCTTTTTCAATTCTGAATGATAACCTTGCTGGATAGAGTATTCTTGGTTGAGGGTACACCTGGGTGGCCCAATTCAATTAAGTGCCTGACCCTTGATTTTGGCTTAGGTTGTGCCTTTATGGTTTGTGAGATTGAGCCCTTCATCAGGCTCTGTGCTGACAGCATGGAGCTTGTTTGGGATTCTCTCTCTCTGCCCCTTACCCTCTTATAACCTCTCTTTCTTTCTCTCTCTCTCTCTCTTTCTCTCTCTGTCTCTCAAATAAATAAAGTTTTTTAAAACAGCATTCTTGGTTGGAAGCTTTTGTCTTCCAGACCTTTGAATATGTCATACTGCTCCCTTCTGGCCTGAAAAATTTCTGCTAAAAAATCTGTTGATAGACTTATGGGGTTTCACTTGTATGTAATGAATTCCTTTTATCTCTCTGCTTTTAATATTCTTTCTTTTTAAAATTATTGACTTTTAATGTGTCTTGTTGTAGATTTCTTTGGATTCATTTTATTTGAAACTCTCTGGGTTTCCTGGACCTGGATGTCTGTTTTCTTCCCGAGGCTATGGAACTTTTCAGTCATTACTTCTTCAAATAAGTTTTCTGGCCCTTCCTCTTTCTCTTCCTCTGTTAGAATTCAAAATACGAATGTTAGGAAGGGGGGAGTTAAGATGGCTTGCCTCATTCCTCAAACACTGCTAGATAAATATCAAATCATTGTGAACACCCAAGAAATCGATCTGAGGACTGAGAAAACAAAACTTCACATCTACAGGTAAAAAAAATGACCACCCTGTGGAAGGTAGAAGGTGCAGAGAGTTGATTTTTTGGGAAAAAGATTGGTGGGTGCCTTGGAGGAAAGGGAGCTTTGATTACAGAGAGGAGAGAGAGAGAGAGAGAGAGAGAGAGAGAGAGAGAGAGAAGCAGAAAAACCCTTCCCCCAAACCATTGACTGGGAAAAGGAAAGGGGCTGACTACTGTAAGTTATTATAAGCAGCATAGCTCAAAGTCTGAAGATTTATAAGCCTATGCCCTTCCAGGGGTGTGCATGGCAGGCTTAGTGGTGTTCTTAAGGGTAAGGATGGCAGAGACCCAGGGTCAGGCGTTGTGGTCTAAGGATCCTCCAGGTCACACGGGGAGAAACAGACCCCCTTCTTGGAGTACCTTTGGGAATGGTGGCATGGAATCTCTGGGGACAAAAGAACTGATGGCAACAACATGCTACCCTGTTCCCTAGAATAGAAACAAAGACATCTGCTCAGGCCAGCAAACTTTGATGCTGGATGGTTGTTACCCATTCTCATGAATTCCAAACCTCTGGACAGTTGCACAACCACTTTTCTGGGACATACAGGCAAATGGAAAAAGTGCACCAAGACCATATCCCACAGGAACAACCTGGGACTGCACTACACAGTTCCCTAAAATTTGATTTTGAATCCCAACAATGTGCCTGAGATAAAACAGAGGAGTACAGTGCCACCTGGCAGGGACAGAAGCTGAGGTCATAAGAGGGGTGATTGTTTGCTCTTCTGTAAGGGTTTCTTGAGGAGTGGCGGGCATGAAATCTCAGTTCGAAGGACAAGAGAGTGGGGCAATGCCATCTCTTTCCTCTGCCTGGCTATTGGCACTGATTTCAATGAGCAACACAACACCCCTGGGTGGAGACCAGAGCTGCTTACACCAAGCCCTGGCCCCTGCACCCTGCAGTTACATATTTACTAGGGCAAGTCCTCCTGAGAATCAGTGCAGCAAGGCCCTCTCTTAGAAAGCCAGCACAAATTCCTCACACACATCAAGTCCATAGATCATAGAGGGCTGCAAAGCTTCAGCTCTAGGGGAAATAAGACTTAGATTAATTTTTAATCTAACTTCTTTTTACAAGAAGACCAAATCGCACCTAGTTGACATTTGCACACATTGTACAAGGTCCAAAAATCCCCACTGCAGGCAAGGAAAAACTAAGGTCAGAGGACTGACCCAAGGGTAGGAGCAGCAAAAACACAACAGCTCAGTTCTTTTGTTTGTTTGTTTTTGTCTTGTTTTGTTTTTACCTCTTAACATAGCTAATACTCTCTGGAGCAGGAATATAACAGGCTATCCTAAAGGTTACACAAAAATCAGTGTTATACACAAAATGACCAGATGAAAAATTTTGCCCCAAAGGAAAGAACAAGAAGAAGTAACAACCAGGGATTTAATGAATAAAGATATAAGTAGGATGTCTGAACCAGAATTTAAACCAGCAATTATAAGGAGACTAGCCGGGTTTGAAAAAAGCATAGAAGAACACTACATATTCCCTTACTGCAGAGGAAAAAAAAAACTAAAAATAGTCAGGCCAAAATTAAAAGTGCTATAACCAAGATGCAACTTGACTAGATGCCATGACCATGAGATTGGCAGAGCAGAGGAATGAATCAGTGATATAAAAGATAAATTTATGGAAAATAATGAAATTGAAAAGAATGGGGAAACAAGTATTCGATAACAATATAAACTTAGGGAACTTAGTGAATCCTTAAAGCATAATTACATTCATATCATTGAGTCCTAGAATAACAAGAGTCAGAAAAGAGGGAAGAGGATTATTTGAGCAAATTAGAGTTGAAAACTTCCATAATCAGAGGAAGAATAAAGTCATCAAAATCCAAGAAGAACAGAGAATCCTCGCTGAATTCAACAAAAGCTGGCCATCACCAAGACATATCATAGTCAAATTAACTAAATACACAGACAAGGAAGACTCCTGAAAGAAGAAAGGGAAAAAAATTCCTTAACCTACAAGGCAAGACAGATCAGGTTCACAGCAGATCCGTGCACAGAAAATTAGCAGGTCAGAAGGGAGTGGCATGATACATTCATAGTCCTGATTGGGAAAAATATGCAGCCAAGAGTGCTTTATCCAGCAAGGCTGTCATTCATAATAAAAGGAGAGATAAAGAGTTTCCCAGATAAACAAAATCTAAAATAGTTTGTGACCACTAATGCAACCCTGTGAGAAATGTTAAAGAGGATTCTTTGAGTGGGGAATAAAAGGACAAAAAAAAAAAAAAAAGACTAGAAAGTAACAGAGGACATCACCAGAAACACAAACTTTACAGGTAACACAATGGCACTAAATTAATATCTATCAATAATCACTTTGAATGTGAATGGACTAAATGCTCCAATCAAAAGACATATCATATCATAATGGATTAAAAAATCAGACACATTTGATATGCTACATATAAGAACTCATTTGAGTCCTAAATACACCTACACATTGAAAGTGAGGGGGATGAATAACTATATATCATGATAATGGACATCAATAGAAAGATGGTGTAGCCATATTTATATCAGACAAACCAGATTTTAAGCCAAAGACTGTAACAGGAGATGAAGAAGGACATTATATCACAATTGAGGGGTCTATCTATCAAGAAGATGTAACAATTTTCTTTATGTCCCAATTTGGGAGTACCCAAATATGTAAATCAATTAATAATAAAAGTAAAGAAACTCAGAGATAATATTACAATAGTAGTAGGGGACTTGACCACCCCACTTACAGCAATGGACAGATCATCTGAGCAGAAAATCAACAAGAAAACAATGACTTTGAATGAAACGCTGGACCAGATGGACTCAACATATGTATTCAGAGCATTTCACCCCAAAGCATCAGAATACATTTTCTTTTTGAGTTCACATGGAACATTTGCCTGAAGAGATCACATACTGGGTCACAAACCAGGCCTCAATCAGTACAAAAAGATTGAGATCATACCATGTATATTTTCAGACAACAACACTATGAAATTTGAAGTCAACAAGAAAAAATTTTGAAAAACAACAAAATCATGGAGACTGAAGAAAATCCTATTAAAGAAGGAATGGGTTAACCAGGAAATTAAAGAGGAAATTTTAAAAGTACATGGAAGCCAATGAAGATGAAAAGAAAACAACAGTCTGAAATCTCTGGGATGCTGCCAAAGGCAGTCATAAGAGGGAAGCATATAGAATACAGGCCTACATCAAGAACTAAAAAAGTCTTAAATATACAACCTAACTTTACATATAAGGATCTCAAAAAAGAATAGCAAATAAAGCCCAAAACAAGAAGAAAAAGGAGAATAATAAAGATTAGAGCAGAAATCAATTACACTGAAATAAAAAAAATCAGAAAAATCTTGTTAAAATATCTATGCCACCCAAAGCAATCTACATATTCAATTCAATCGCTATCAATATACCACCAGAATTTTTCACAGAGATAGAATAAAACAATTCTAAAATTTGTATGAAAACACAAAGACCCCATGTAGCCTAAGCAATCCTGAAAAAGAAAAGCAAAGCTGGAGGCATCACTGGATCCTGAGATGAATGAGACTGCATGCTAACCCCTTAAAAGGAGAATTTCAGTTTCCTATATCACTTTGGGTTTCTTGGATGTCAGCCCCTTTGGTTTTCTAAGCCATATGTTTTTGGGCGCTTGTCTATCCAGTGCAGATCCCAGGGATTGGGTTGCCTGATATGGGGGCACAAACTTTCAATCATTCAGCAGAAGGGTTGGACCAGTGATATCTCTCCTTGTGGTGTGTCACTGCACTAGACTGGACGTTTTGCAAGACTATACCTGTGCCTCTCTTACCTATCTTGATGTGGTCCTTTTATCCTTTGTTGTGGACAAATAGTTTATCTGATTTTACAGATCTTTTTTAGAGGTAAATGATCCACATATAGTTGTCAATTTGGTGTGCTCATAGGAGAAGATATATTCAGGAGCTTCCCATGCCACCATCCTGGACCCCTTCTCCAAGATGCAATATTTTGAGGAAGAATCAAAATCATTTTTCCACATTATTAGAGGAAAAAATGATCCAATGACCAGTAATGGGTTAACAACTTTTTAGGAATTCATATGAAAAAGGAAAAATACTGATTTATAAGACATTGGGCAATCTGCATGTATAACAGACTTGATCTCATACTGAGATGAAACAAGAGATTTCTAGAGGAAGTTTTAGTACTAATTTAGTCCTTATCATAATTATGTTTTATGTCCTTACATCACACAACTCAGGGGAATCATTTTCCCTTCAACAATCATGACTGGCCAGTAGTCTTTCTGTCTTATACCAGAAGTTCCTATAAGAATTTTCAACATAAAAAGAGGGTTTAGGGGTTGCCTGGATGGCTCACTCAGTTAAGAATACGACTTTGGCTCAGGTCATGATCTCGCGGTTCTTGAGTTCGAGTCCCGTGTCGGACTCTGAGCTGACAACTCAGAGCCTGGAGCCTACTTCTGATTCTCTCTCTCTCTCTCTCTCTCTCTCTCTCACTCTCAGTATGCTCCTCCCCCACTCATGCGCGCGCGCGCGCGCTCTCTCTCTCTCTCAAAACTAAATAAACATTAAAAATTATTTTAAAACGGGGAGGGTTAAGGAGAAAGAGGCTATTTCCTCAGAAAGTTAAGAGAAAATATTCAACAATATTACTGATTAGACCTTGGTAATGAATTCCATTTAGTTAGGCTAAGTTTCACGTATCCATAGAGCATACATTCGTAAATATTAGAAAACTGAATTATCCAACTTTGCACACAAGAACAACAACAAATCCACATCAAACAAAGGGGTTTGTTTATATCAGACAATTATTAGTTAAGATTAATTCGTAGCTTACAAGTCTCCTTATCTACATATAGGCAATATAGAAATCTTTGCATATTCTTAAGGAATTAAGATGGGTCTAGAAAAAAATAGTATTTTTCCACATTTGGTCTATTTAGATGCTTAGAGAGATGATGTTGTAATAGACTACTGTCTGCATTTATCTATACCAAGAGATATCAGAACCATTAAGAAAACTTGCTTTTCAGGGCACTTGTGTAGGTCAGTCGGTTAAGTGTCTGACTTTGGCTCAGGTCATGAAATCAAGGTTCATGAATTCAAGTCCCGCATTGGGCTCTCTGCTGTTGGCATGGAGCCCACTTGGGATCCTCTGTCTCCCTCTCTCTCTGCCCCCCTTCTGCTCATTCTCTCTCTCTCTCTCTCTCAAAATAAATACATACTGGAGTATACACAAATATGAGCATTGAAACAAGATTTTCCTTAAATAAATGAGGAAATCATGGTGAAGGAATTAGAAAGGTTAGTAAAGTAAAATTAATTCAGAGGTGAAGTTCGTACCAAAATTGCATGTTGTGAAGCACAGAAACAAAGACAACATATTACATTTGGTTGTGGCTCATCAAATTAAATAAAAACACTAAGATTGGTGAGGTTTTGGAGAAAGGAGAGCTCTCCTGCATTGTTGAAAATGCAAAATGGTGCAGCAACTCTAGAAACCAATATGGAGTTTCCTCAAAAAGTTAAAAATAAAATCAACTACAATACAGCAATTGCACTACTAGGTATTTACTCAAAGGATACAAACATACTAATTTGAGGGGACACATGCACCCTAATGTTTATAGCAGCATTATCAACAATAACCAAATTATGAGAAAAACCAAAATGTCTATCAACTGATGAGCGGATAATGAAAAGGTGATATATATACACAATGGAATATTTCTCAGCCATGAAAAAGAATGGAATCTTGCCATTTGCAGTGACATCAATGGAGCTGGAGTGCATTATGTTAAGTGAAATAAGTCAGAGAAAGACAAATACCATATGATATCATTCATATGTGGAATTTAAGACAGGAAATAAATGAAAATAAGGGCAAGAGAGAGAGAGAGAGAGAGAGAGAGAGAGAGAGAGTCAAACCAGAAACAGACTCAACTGTAGAGAAGAAACTGATGGTTACCAGAGGAAAGGTTAGTGGGGGGATGGATTAAATACGTGATGGGGAATAAGGAGTGCACTTGTTCTGATGAACAACACGTATTTTATGTAAGTGTTGAATCACTAAATTGTACACATGAAGCTAATATTACACTGTATGTTAACTAACTGGAATTTAAATTAAAAAAAAAAAACTAAATGAGGGAGGCAGAGGTCACTCTGTTGGTTAAGTGTTATATTCTTGATTTCAGTTCAGGTCATGATCTCATGGTTCAGGAAATCAAGTCCTGCATTGGGCTCTGTGCTGTCAGCATGGAGCCTGCTTGAGATTCTCTCTCTCTCTCTCTCTCTCAAAATAAACAAAGATAATTAATTTTCAAAAATATAATCAGAGATAAAATTTTATTGTTATTCCTCATATATATTATGATGCATAATGTAATGAATATTGTCCTCAACAATTTTAAATAAAACAACAAATACCACCAAGGTTTTTTATAATATCTTTCAATGTATGACACTGGTATTCTGCCTTTATTCTTAAATCTAGTTACATAAAAGAAATTTTACCTGTGTTTTGGACTAGATGAGGTGGGTAATAGAACAAGCAGTAGTGTCCACATCTGGCTTAAACCAAAGGGAATTGAAGATTATCTAGAGGAATGGATTGCCTTTAATTCTTTAGGCAATCTTCCAGAGTTATTCCTTCATCTAAGTTTTGACATACAGTTAATGACAGAAATTTTTAAGTAATACTCTCTGGCAAGTGCAAGAGTGAAACTAATCTAGATTGCTTTTTAGATGTGGGCAGATATGTATTAAATAATCAACTGAACTATGGTAGAATTTAAGCTCTCTTAATAAAATTGAGGACACTTACCTGAACAGAAGTTCTCTCAAATGTTTTACAAAATAGAGCTAAGGGAGTACCTGAAGGAAGTAGTAAGATTTATCCCCCAATTAGTTTCTTCATACCATAAATGAACAAGCAGTCAAGTCTCCAAAGTTTTGTATCATAGTGCATTTTCTTATTATTTTTTCACTTGGATTATTTTTAAACAGGATATAACCAAATACTCATCTATAAACCAAAACTCATTAAAAACACTCGTAAAACCTGAGCAATGTCATTCTCTGGTGACCTTTCTAAAACTGGCGGCTTGCAAAACATAATCCTAGTTAACTAAAGAAAGCTGTCTGTCACATAAGGTGATTATCAATAAGAATGCTTACCAAAAATGATGAATTTTGCAATAGTGGATTTTAAATCACCTATCCTGGAAGCAATTGCATAGTGAGACTAGTAATTTCTTATGGCCACAAGTAGATCATTACATTCAAACTTTTCCATCTGTACGTATGAGCATATTGATTTATTTATTTTTAGTTTCTATAGAGGTAAGAGAGTATATGTTTGAGCATTATAAATAAATATATTTTGAGTGCCTAACACTACTTTGATTGTAATAAGCATGAAATGATTTTATATGATTAGATAGCTTTGTGAGATAATGGAATGGATCACCTATTTCCCAAAAGGACTGTTTCCCCCATTTGGTGCCATGGTGCCTCTAAATCTCTCACTAGGGGTTGACTCCCATAGGTGTTTATTAAATGAGAAAGGAAAATATCATTAGTTCACAAAATATTATTAGATCATAAAAAATATCATTAGTTCACAAACTCCATTTTGAATCACAATTACCTGGGGAGCTTAATAAAGAGGAAGATTTTGTTTCATCCCTCCTGATCTTCAGATTCAGTAGTTCTTTTTTTTTCTTAATTTTTTAATGTTTATTTATTTATTTTTTATTTTGAGAGAGAGAGAGGGAGAGAAGGAGAGAGAGAGAGAGAGGATGGGGGAGGGAGGGGCAGGGGGAGAGGGAGACAATCCGAAGCAGGCTCCAGACTCTGAGCTGTCAGCACAGAGCCCAATGTGGGGCGTGAACTCATGAACCTCTAGATCATGACCTGAGCTGAAGTTGGACGCTTAACCAACTGAGCCACCCAGTTACCCCCTAATTCAGTAGTTCTGTAGTTAGACATAGGAATTTCATTTTAACAGAAGCTTTATAAATAATTCTGATGTGAGGAATAAGCAGGCCTCACTGTGAGAAAATTTTTAGGACATCATACCCTGGCACCGTAATGGAGATTAAATTATGGTCAGGTAAGAACCATATTTTGTAATAATGGGGCACAGAATACTTCTAAAATATGAAAGTAGTGAATACTCACATGGTTATGGAAGAGTTGCAACTTATATCACCTACTTCATAATGTAGCTCACTGCTATTCTGGCTGCCTAAACACCCAGGATTTTACCATTACCAAGAACTATATGAATTTTAAGCATAGTCTTCCTAAGTATTTCCAAAGATTTTGAAAATCAGGAGAGCAGATATGAATAGTATACTCATACAAAAATATATGTATACCAGAACTGTCTGTACTTAAGTATAGCCTGTGCTATAAGAAAGAGTTAATAATGATAGGAATTCCTAAACAGTATCTTTCCTCACTTTGTTTCTGGAATAAAAAATCAGTTCACTTGCCTCTCAGAACAGTAGTCTGATATTTTAATTTTCTCCAGTGTAGTAAAAATATTTAATTACACATATTGTTAGATATTTCTCATGCAATTCACATGATAGAAATCAATACAGCTAAAATATTGTTGCAGCAGGTCTTTCTACACCATGCATTTGCTTTCAAACCTTGGATTACAATGTGAAATATAAACATACAATAAAATGGAAAAGTGGTGTTATCACTTGTCATCACAAAAACACATTTAATGATCAGGTCGTTGGTGTTATATACCTAATGATTCAGGAAATGAGGTGTTAAAGAAAAGAGTATGAAGGGAAAAAAAGAGAAAGAAGGCTTACATCTTATCAGATACAATGATGAAGTGCCCTTTATCGGAAATAAAGACTACATGTAAGCAGATGCTCAATTTTTCAGGCTACACTACACCAACCTGCATATTAGACAAGATCAGAGCTATTAGACTATAACATGTCTGTGGGAGAAAACTGAAGAGTGAAAAAACACAATCCATAAGTAATGATGCTAAAGATGGATAATGATTCATTTAAACATTTATTGAGTTTCCACCCTTTTTTGGATGTAGCTATAGGTATTGGAAAGAGCACACAGTATGTTAGAAGAGACAAAGAAGATGACAATTATAGTACAGTGCTGTTACTACAGTAATAGAGACTCAGAACTTGTAAGGTGAGGTCAGAACCAGGAAATAATTACACTGTCTATGAAGGGAAGAGGTTAAAGATGTCTTCATAGAAAATTTGGCTTTTGAATTCTGAGGAAGAATTCGTAAAATGTATAATGCTTGAGGAAGGGCAAAATTCTATGGCACTATAATGATGATATCTGGTATCCATATAACAGCTGGACCCTGTAAGAATAGGACAAAACTGCTCAGCATCACTCCTTATCAAGAAGATACAAATTAATACCACAATGAGATTCCACTTCACACCAATCAGAATCACTAAAATTAACAACTCAGGCAACAACAGATGTTGGCAAGGATGTGGAGAAAGAGAATCTCTTTAGAAATGCTGGTGGGGGATGCAAACTGGTGTAGCCACTCTGGAAAACAGTATGGAGGCTCATCAAAAAGTTAAAAATAGAAATATCCTACCATCCAGCAATTGCACTACTAGGTATATATCCAAGGGACACAGGTGTGATGTTTTGAAGGGGCACATGCACCCCAATGTTTATAGCAGCACTACCGACAATAGCCAAAGTATGGACAGAGCCCAAATGTCCATCCACAGATGAATGAATAAACAAGATGTGGTACATATATACAATGGAGTATTACTCAGCAATCTAAAACAATGAAATCTGGTCATTTGCAATAACGTGGACTGAACCAGAGGATGTTATGCTAAATGAAATCAGTCAGCCAGAGAAAGACAAATATATGACTTCACTCCTATGTGGAAGTTATGATACAGAAAAGATTAACATAAGGGAAGGGAAGCAAAATAATATAAAAACAGGGAGGGAAACCAAACATAAGAGACTCTTAAATACAGAGAACAAACTGAGGGTTGCTGGAGGGGCTATGGGTGGAGAGATGGGCTAAATGGGTAAAGGAAGCCAATTGGGACGAATACTGGGTGTTATACATGGGGTATTATTCACTGGAATCTACTCCTGAAATCATTATTGTACTATATGCTAACTAACTTGGATGTAAATTAAAAATAAACACATAAATAAACAAGTATATAAATAAATAAAAAAGAGGATGAGAGAGACAAACCAAAAAAAAAAAAAAGGAAAAAAAAGAACAGGACAGAGAACACTCTGAAGTTTGAGGATAATGAGCACTTTCAGGTGAAATTAAGTGCAAATGACATCATCTATTTCATAATGTGGCTTAGGTCTACAGTGTGCAGACATTTTTCACATTATTAGCAAGGGTATTTATATTATTATGTTTATGAATAAGTATATCTTAGGGGCACCTGGGTGGATCAGTCAGTTAAGGTTCTGACTTCAGCTCAGGTCATGTTATCATGGTTTGTGAGTTCAAGTCCCTCATAGAGCTCTGTGCAGACAGCTTAGAGTCTGGAGTCTGCTTCGGATTCTGAGTCTCCCTCTCTCTCTGCCCCTCCCCGCTCATGCTCTGTCTGTGTCTCTCTCTCAAAAATAAACATTAACAAAATTTTATAAAAAGTATAGGTACAGCTTATACAGGATAACATTATTAAATCTATATTTCCACTATCCCAAAGCATTAGTTTTTCTTCCGATCAGTTTGGCAACCTTTTTTACCCTGTGTGTGTGTGTGTGTGTGTGTGTGTGTGTGTGTGTGTGTGTATGCATATGTATATATTTTTTGGAAGGCCTTTTATTCTTCTATTCTTTGTTTATTTTATGTGTGTATGTATGTGTGTGAAGGAGAGAGAGAGAAAGAGAGAGGGAGAGAGAGGGAGAGAGTGGAGGAGGGGCAGGGAGAGAGGAGACATAGAATCTGAATCAGGCTCAGGGCTCTGAGCTGTCAGCGCAGACCCCAATGGAAGGCGGTGCCCCTTATTCTTCTATTCTTTGGATGCAATTCCTTCCTATTCTGTAATAGACTTGTGTTTTTCTTCTCTGGCATTACTAAAATCTTCTTTCTAATATTATGTCCTTGTCATTTTTTATTTTTTTGCTGTCTGTTTCCAGCTAAATTAATTTTACTTGAGGAAATTTTCAGAGATCTCTGCCTTTCCATGCATTATAAGAAAATCAGCAATGGAGAGTATTAGTTGGCACTTCTGAGTGAGGATGGGTGGGAAAAACGGCATGTTGATGAGGAGAGCAGGAGAAGATACGATTAGAATGGGGTCGTATGAAGCTAAGTGGACCAAAAAGATCCTCAGAGGAATTAGTCCAGCAAGAAAGTCAGATTCTTAGATACTTTGACCAACCTGGCACAGGAATACTCTCTCCATGGTTGTCTATTACCCACCAAATTAAATCATTTAGACACCTAGTAATTCCCTTATCCATGTGGAACCATCTTTGATATGAAATATCCCTATTGCTCTCCATGTGCTTCTTTCCTTCTCCACATTGTAAACTTTGACCACTTTTCATTTTTTGTTTAAATCTTGATCTAATCTAGCTACAAAATTCTCTTCTTACCTGTTTATTTTCTGGTCCTCAAATAATGAAGAAACACTGTAAAAAGCTTACATAATCTTGAGAAGGACAGATGCTGTAATCCTTATCTTGGTATTGCGTGTGCCTAGAGGAAACAGGAAAATGTTTAAAACTGTTCCAGCTAATTTCAAAGAGAAAGGCATAAACTGCTGCCTGAAGCAGAAGCCTGGTCTGCATAGAAGATTGCCTATGTCATCATAAGCAGCTGTTTTCATCCAAAACGGTAGAATAAGAAAGAATTCAGATTCCAGCTGGGTAACAGAAGTGGAGATATTAAATACATAATTTTGATTAAAATCTTTCTTCTATAACTTTCATAGATTTTTCTCTGTAAACATTTTCCTTTTTGGCCTCAATTAAGAGTCAATGTGGCTCAGCGAGAAAACACACACATACATACACAAATGTATCTTGGACTATAGGTTTTAGCCTCTGGCAAGATTATGTTTTATGACCTTGGGCATTAATCTTCATGGCTATATGGTGCTCACCTAAAAATAGTTGCAAAGTAAATTCTGGGTCAATTTTGGTATATCTCTATGAAAGATGAAACATATTGCCATTGCCCTGATGAAAATGTGTTGTACGAATTCATAAAAAATATAGTACTTTTACCTTTAAATAAACGGGGACTATTAACTAAAAGTAGAGAAGCAGCAGATGGTGTTTAACAGATTAGAAATAATATATTTTGAGTATATAATAATTGTAAAGTTAACTCTCACATGGTACTATTTACAGTAGATATGTGACTGTGGTCTGTTGCAATAAATGATTGGTTTAAAAAACAAAACAAAATTGAGGGTTATTAGAAGAAATTAGGATGGTATATCGAGAATAAACTTAGTAGCAAGGATATTTATTTATTTGTTTATTTATGTTGGGGATGGAGAGGCAGAGGGAGAGAGGGTGGAGGAGAGAAAGAGAGAGAATGGAGCCTGATTCAGGACTCACTCCCACAGCCCTGGAATCATGACCTGAGCCACAATCAAGAGGGGGATACTCAACCTACTGAGCCATCCTGGCACCCCAAAACTATAAATCATAAAATAAAAGTCATACTAATTTGACTAAAATTTTAAAATCTCTGTATGACTTAAACACCATCAGCATAACTCAATATCTAATTATATAATTTAATGTATAACAAAGGGAACTAATGTCCATATATAAAGAGTTTTTATAATTCAATAAAAATAAAAGTATGTGATGGAAAATTTGTCATATACATGAAAAGGATATTTACAGAAGAAATACAAGCAGTCAATAAACATGACAAGGTAATCATTCTCACTAATAAACAGGAAATTAAAATTAAAACAACATAGTATTTTCACCTCTAAGTAAAGAGGTACTCTCACAAAGTATTGACAGATATATAAATGATTACAACTTTTTGGCATATAAATGAATATATTTAAAAATAAAAACATTTTTGTTACAAAGACGTTTTGTCCTGCAGAAAAGCACTCATGTGTACAAGGATACACAGATAAAGATATTCACTGTAGTATTGTTTTAGTAGCAAAATATTTTAAACACCCTAATTTTCCAAACACAAGTGGCTGATTACATATTTTTTTGCATAAAACTATGCAGCCATTTAAAAAAATAAGACAAAACTAGTGTCAAGAATTGTCAAGAATCTGAGATTTTACCCTACTTGGAAGTTAATGATTCATTGTTCCACAGGTGCTGGCAGAAGACATGAGACTCCTGGGTCAAAGCATTTTATTATCCATGGCACAAAAATCATTGTGAAATTCATGTTCATATTGTTTCCCTGGCTAAGGAGGTGATAAGGAGAGGCTTGTGTAAATACTGCACACATCGTAGGCTTGTATCACAGAGGAGAAATCTGGAGTTCAGGGAGCTAGGATTTTATATAATGGATTGTAAGAAAACTTGCTGGAACTTTGCCCTGGAGGGAAATATTAACTTTATTTTTTTTATTATAGTGGACAGTGAACAGACATTTTCCCCCCTGTAGAGGGAGACATCTCTATCTTCCAAAGCTGTTTTCTCTACACACATTCTTGAAAACATAATTCTGAACAAAAGGGCAGTTAGTGCCTCTTCCCTCAAGTGTTGCTCTCAAGAAACTCATAGAAAAGTGCCCCCCAAAAATATCCATTACTCATTTCTACACCACTTTGGCATCTGTCAAATTTCTCCATTCATATGTCACTACTCTGATTAATCTGACAAACAGGGCTAGGATTAACTTGTCATAGATAGCGTTTAATTAAGGTTACCACAGATAAAAGGATGAACCCAACATGCAGTATTGCCCACAATTATGTGCCTTTCCCAATCTCAAATTCCTGAATCCAACCATTTAAGCAAATACCGTTACCCGTTCAGGGTCTACCTTACAAAGTGTCTTAGTCTGCTTAGATTGTCGTAACAAAATACCACAGAGGAAATTACTTGAAGGACAGAAATTTGTTTTCTCACAGCCTGGAGGCTAGAAGTCCAAGATCAAGGTTCTAATCAATTTGGTTTCTGGTGAGAGCTCTCCTCCTGGCTTGCTGATAGCCACTTTCCTGCTGAGTCCTCATGTGATCTTTCCTCTGTGTGTATACATGGGCCAGGTAGGGGAGGGGGCAGGAGCATGAGCTCTCTCTCTGGTGTCTTTTGTCATAAGAACACTAGTCCTATCAGAGCAGAGCCTCACCCTTATGATTTCATTTAAACTTAATTACTTCTGTAAAGTCCTTATTTACAAATACTATTACACTAGGGGATTAAGACTTTGGCATATGAATTTGAGGCAGGGGAGACACAAACATCCAGTCCATAGAAAGCCAGGTGGATTTACTCTAAATAATTTTTTTATTGACCTTTCTATTTGCCCTAAGGTATTAATACAGTTACAAAAGAATGTGATTGTATAGAATCTACACTGGTTCATAAAGAGGAAATCTAGGATAATTCTATCTTTTAATAAATCCCAGATGGTGAGTTGGGACTGACTTGCCTGCCTTCTAGGGCCAAGGCACTGTATTCTTAATATGTGAATGCATATATTATAACCATCCCTACAAATCATCACATTTTCTTACAGAGAGGCAAGTTAATGTCTGGCTTCCATGCAAGTAGTACAGAGGGTATGATGTCCATTGAAAGAAAACATTGTTTTCAATGGGGGTGTCTCCACCAGTGAGGTCTACATTAATCACAGAGAAGTTTTATATTGCCTCCAGTGTGGACTGCTGGCCAACTTGTAAACCCTAACATTCCAGATTCAGTTTGACAATTGAATATGGTCCTTTTTTTAAGGGTCTGCCTGAGGCCAGTCATTTAAAACTGTGCTGTGTGCCTACCTCAGCAAGGTGGCAGTCAATTGAATGACTGAGAAGGGGGAACATCTGAGATTATGCATGGTTGATATAGGATTTGGAGCCATCTCCTATTACTAATGGACTTCTCAGTAAGTTTAAGGGGAATAGTGATTAATTCATGGTTGGAGCTAGCTTTTAGATTATGGAAGACCCAGAAATTGGTGAAATTTAAGCTACTAGCAAGAGTTTGGGAGAGCTGCACTAGGTTATTTTCATTCATGAGAAAGGCTCTAGAGGTGATTCTGAAAGACAAAAGAAAAAAAAAAGGTTAATATTTTTCCCTCTCTCATATCTTTCAGTGTGTAAGGTGTTCCTCTCCCCCATCTTCACAATATCAGTATATTCTATTCCAGTAGCCATACTTTTTAAAAATCATCTCCTGTTCACACCCAGACCTTTCATATGGAAGAAGAAGATGCAAGAGGGATAAGGATAATTTTATAAAACTTAACCAGAATTATATCTGAAACCTCAGTACTCCTTTTATCTAGGCTGTCCCTGGAAAGTGTATCAATTATGTCACCCTAAGTCTATTGTTGGGAGAGAGAATGACATACCATGCTCAGGAATGGTCTGGGCAGAATTCTGAATTTTTAGTATAGGGCATTATAATGGTTCCCACCCCTTTTGACCTTATCATTTTCTTGAAAGCTGCTGAGAAGAGATGATCTTTTTGTGGAAAAAGCTAATTTTAGTGACAAAACTGCCTTATTAAGATGTATAGATCAGGAGGAGGTAAGAAAGACTGAGAAATCTTTTTGAGATGATTTTTGAGGAGGTCAACAATAATGGATACCTGGGAACGGTGAGAAGCATGAAAGATCCATCAGTCCATTGTTAAGTCATTTTATTGTCAGACTGCAAATTATCCAGAAAGTTGAATATATAACACATTAGTCTTAAAGTCTATGATGGCATAACTAGAATCATCTAATCAAAGTGTAACAGAAACTCTGTAGTCTGAAAAAAGTGTGAACAACCATGAGGCAATAAATTTAGTTTTGAGAAAGTTTCAAAAGTTCATATAGTCATTCTGCCATGCGTGGGCAGAGAAATGTCATTTGAGCTATGTGGATTCTCTCACTGTGAGACAACCAGGTCAACTTTTAGCAGGTATCAGAAGTCTGACATGCAATGGTAGTTTCTGTAACAGAAAAATAGCATCCTTTATTTTGTACCAAGCCTATGATGGTGGATGTGTTATAATGTACAGCATGGTGACAGATTTGGGCAGCGTTGTTGGCAATATGATCAGTACAGACTTAAACAGCAGCTTAGTTCTAGTCTTATGAGAGAATGGGCCCTCACATGGCATCTACATGTGTGACTCTCACAGTTTGTTCAGTACTCATTACTAGTTTCTATAGCTTGGAACCCCAAAGAGGGAAGTCTTCAATTTGCTAGTTCCTAGTTTTCCAAGTGGAAACTCAACAGCTGGGTCATTGAAAATAGTAAAATATAACAAGTTTCATCAAGAAGGATATTGGCCAGAGAAATGAGAATAGCATTTAGTTTTGTCTTCTAAGTGAGGTAACCATGTCCATTTTCAGTTCTGTATAGCTGGAGTTGAAGTTTAATAGCTACCACAGTCGAGTCAACACAACTGCTTCTGATTAGCTTATCAGTGAACCTGGACCAGACATTTAGGGGAAACTATGTGAATCTAGAGCCCCACTGAACCAGTGATTTTGTTTCAGGGGTCAGAGTGAGCAGTACATTTTCCCCCAAAGGGATTGCTTCCACTTTTTAAATGTTTATTTATTAATTTTTGAGACACACACACACACACACACACACACAGAGAGAGAGAGAGAGAGAGAGAGAGAGAGAGAGAATAGGAGAGGGGCAGAAAGAGAGAGAAGGAGACACAGAATACAAAGCAGGCTTCAGGCTATGAGCTGTCATCGCACAGCCTGATGTGGGACTCAGACCCACAAACCCTAAGACCATGACCTAAACCAAAGTCAGACGCTTAACCAACTGAGCCACTCAGGTGTCCCAGGGTAGCTGCCACTCTTTAAGGTAAAGTCAAGAGTCCACTGAGACTCGGCTGGCTATATTATTAAATAAATTATTTCCATTTTTAAAAAAAATGAGTCTTCTTGGGGCTTCTTCACCTTATTAGTCATCGATTCTGACTTAATCCACCCAAGTGGTGGATAATAAAAACTATCAGGCTGGGGAGAGTCACAGACCTCCTTGAATCAGGCGTTCAGTTTTGACAAAAACCCTAATAGCAACTTATTAGCTGCTTTTGAAAAGAAGTGATGAATCCAAAACCCCAAGAGTGCCTCTACGTGGAGGCTGCTTCCTTTCTCAGATGGTCTGATTGGAAAAATCATGAGTCATAGACAGTTATAACTCCAATGTATCAATAGGATTATGGACTGTAAATGTACTAGAGCTTCTCTACAGCTTTTTTTCTAGTTGAGATAATCTTCTCTGATAACAGAGAAAAGGAAGTACAAGTATGTAACATCATTGTATTAGACATTTAAATGTACAGCCAACAGTAACATTAAATGAACCAAGAGGATCCCACTCACAAGGTCATGTTAATTTTGCTTCCCCACTGTAAGCCCAGTCAAAATTCCATCAGTTGAATCTGAGTCCCTTTTCCTCTGGCACCCTGATCAGGAAGGATGTTTATTTGGATTCCCGTATCCAAGAGACAATACTTACCCTGAATTACCTAGAAAGAAAATAATGTGACATTATTAAAGAAGTTTAAATTTAATTAGTTTGTCAGGGTGTATGATCTTAGGGCCTCACCTGCATGAGGGACAGGGAAAAGAAAGCAGAAAATGTGAAAGAACCAAGACAAGGATGTGTTCTAAAGTTGGCAACTTCCACAGCTTATTGGCTGCTTTATCTTACAGGACCATCTGATTAGCCATATGAAACATATCTCAGAATTCTCTACTTTTTAGGAGGAGTTAGAGGGTGGGATTTGTCCATTAGCATCCATACCGATGGTCAAAGTTTTGCCTAACAGACTAGTTACTTTTTCACATTTCCTGATTGTACCTGCATGAAACCTGAATGGGTTCTTGCAATGTCTCATGACCACAGATTCAATCGAGGAACCAAAAGGATAATATAGAGGATAGAAACTAGGTACACAATTTGAGCTTGGGGTAAAGTGCTGTCAAATATCCTCTACATAAAACTGGCTAGATCTGGCACACTAATAGTATCCACAACAGTGGCAAGAATAAGAGAGAGATAAGGCCAAGAGGAGTTGAAGATGTGTATAAGAGGATTTTGACACAGTCTACACCTTGAACCAAAACACAAAATACAGGATAATGGTAACTTCTAGAGAAGGAGGAAGGGAAAATGAATTCAGGAGAGTAGAAAAATTTGTAGGAATCTTCAACTGTATATTTGATATTTTATTTATTCAACTGTCTATGTAATATTTTATTTATTTAAAATCACACATGAGGCATATAAAATGTTTAGACTTGAGAAAGTTGGGTGGTAAGTAGATGGATACTTACTTTGCTATTTTCAATATTATTCCCCATAATATTAAAAATTAAATATTTCTATATAAAAATTCTAAAAAAAAACAGATTTTATAATGTTTGAAGAGGTAAATAACAAATTAATTGCCTTTAAAATTATCATGTCTCAACATAACCTTGTTTTTTATCATTCTTTCAACCTTATTTTTGAGAGGTAATTATTGGGTTGATATTCTTTTATACAAGTTAAGACCACTGGACATTTAAAACCCTTGTAGTTTTTCACAGCTGCCAACAGTGAAATTTTAAAATAAAGATGTCTTTTTTTCTGTGACTGCCTTCTTTCTCTGTCAAGTTTGCATGGCACATTCCGTCATGTTTTACATGTGTCTGTTTGTCGAAGAGTTCTTCTCTTACCATTCTAAAAGGACATATTTATAAAGTTCTATTTCCTTACTCTACTTTTAATGAATGAATAATCAATCTTTCCCAACATTTTATTATGAAAAATTTCATACACAGAGAAGTTAAACAAAAAGTATGGTGTTTAATGTAACTATTAGCCATTGCTGAAAAATTGCCATACTTGCTTGAGCTGTATGAATAAACATCTTTTATAACTGTTTTTTTTAAAACCAGAGTCCAATCAAGGTTTGTGCATTGTAATTCTTTAAATATTAAATTCTAGAGTAATACTGTTATATTTATTTCATAAAAGTGGTATTTTGAAAACATCAGACCAGTTGTCAGATACGATACCCTCATTATAGATCTGATTATTTCCTCTGGGTGTTTTTTAACATTGCCCTCTATTCCATGTATTTCCTCTAAACTAGAAGGTAGATACAAAGGCTGGATTTAGATCAGGTTAAATATTTTTGTTAAAAAATTTTAAGTGATGCTGAGCGTTTCATACTGAATTATGTCAGGATGTCTGCAATGTTTGGTTTTACTACCATTCATAATACTGAGTTTGATTACTTCATAGAAATGGTGATTACCAGTTTCAGCAATTGTATAGGTAAATTTTCCTGTTGTGACTACCAATGACCCCTTCCCTTACTACAGTAACTACATAATCCCTAGTGAGTAACCATTATTCTGTATTTGGTGTGTTTCCATGTGTCTCCTAAAATATTCACTATATTTTTATCTTGCTAAACAATGTGTAATATTATGTATATTGAATGTCTCATATTTGCGATTTTATATAAATTTCATTGTCCCGTACATTTCCTTTTTCAATGCTTTTAAAAGTGAATATTTGTGAGATTAATATAGATGGCTATATTGACTCATAAAAGCTCTAATTTGTTGGTAGAGGCAAGGATGCTTTATGTTGGCAACCTTTGTTGTATAGATTCTACTATAAAGGCCATTAGCAAATTGAATAAAAATTACCTAGGGGTAATAGTGTATTGGTTTGTAACATGTAATGAAATTGATCATCATCCTTGCACTCAGAGGCAGGTCTAAAAGAGAAGGCTTTTTAAAGTCTTGTTATTACTTATCATAAATGTTGTAAATTTTTGGTACCTGGTGTACAAGGATAAGAGTAGATAGAAAAAGATTTCCTTCTCCAAAGACCGCATACATGAGTCATGAATTTCCCCTTTCATCTTCTGTGTGATACCGTTTTATCTGTCTTATTCATTGCACTTATATTCAAAGTCAGCTCTGTGATAGTCCTTGTTTGGGAGTTTATGTCATACACAAATGTTAAAGACAAAAACCATTTGTCTCAGAAGATTACACTTATTGTTATTTATGGATTTTTATTTATTCAACATTATAGATTTATTCAATGTTATAGATAAAATAGACCCTATTTTTATCATTAGATCACTCTTTAATCACAATTGTTATCTGGAGAATATTGGGTGAAACATTCAACATCTAAAATGTTACACGGTGTCACAAATATCTGCATTAGCTACCGATTGCTACATAACAAATCATCCCCTAAATTAACAGCCTAATAATAAAAAATCATTTATAGTTTTGGTGGGTAAGGAACTCAGGTGTGGATTTTCTGGGCTTTCCATTTCAGTCTCTCATAAAGTGAAAGCAGATATCTGCAAGGACTGGGGTCCTTATCTGAAACCTCCACTGGGAAACAATATACTTACAAGCTCACTTATGTGGTTGTTGATAGGATTCAGTTCCTTGGAGAACATTTAATTGATTTGTTTCCTCACTGGATATCAGTCAGACTGACCACAGTTTCTTGCCATGTATACCCTTCCATAGAGCAGCTCCCGAATGAGCAAGAAGAGAGGCTCAGAGAGACAGCATGAGCAACTCGGAAGCCCTAGTTTAGCGAACCTGATCCTTGAAGTGACATCGGTGTTTCCTTACCATATTCTTTTATTAGACACAAGACACTTCGCTTAATATACATTCAAGGGGAAGTGATTACACAAGATTATAAATATGAGAAGTCTGGCATCTTTGAGAACTAGCTCAGAAGCTACTTACCACAATGTGCTATGGTGATTGAACAAATGTACCATTTTAAATCTTTATTTTTAAAGTTTTGACCAGTAAAGCCCATATTTAGAGAGAAACACTAACTTTCATTAAAATGCATTCTTTGACAAACTTGAAAATGCAGAAAAAAAGATATAAGTTACTTAAAGAATCCTACTCCCCAGAAATAATTTTTGCTGCTTTCCCATATTTACTTCCAGTGTTGTTTCTACAGTGTTTTTTATTTGTTTGTTTCTACAAGCCCATAATAATATTGTATATCAAATCATAGTTTTCTTTTTCTACTTATCACAATAGCATAAGATACACACTGTTTTTATAAACTCTCTGCAATTATTTTACTAAATCCATGCCTAGATTTTTATATTCATATTATTTTCATATTTGCTATCATAAATCAACGTGTGAATGAAGTGACAATTTTCAGATAATGATATACTTCTTTTTTTAATGTTTATTCTTTTTGAGAGAGAGAGACAGAGAGACAGGGAGACACAGAATCCAAAACAGGCTCCAGGCTCCAAGCCCTTAGCACAGAGCGTGATGTGGGGCTCGAACTCACAAGCCATGAGATCATGACCTGAGCCGAAGTCAGCACTTATAACCAACTGAGCCACCCAGGCCTCCCAAGATAACGATATACTTCTAAATGACAGAGGTTTCAGTATATCTTAAAAAAAAAATAGGACCAAAAAAACAGGCAAGAAAGGAGGACATTAAGTAGGTTAAAAATCTATGTAAGGAATTAAAATACAGATGGGAAAACCACAGAAAATAGAAAAAAAGTCATTAACAAAAGTATATGAAGTACCTAAACTATGTACATTTGAATAGTAAAACAAGATACATTATAAATGAAACATAACACCAGAATATCTAATGCATACCGAATAAAAGAAAGAAAGAATTGAGTCCTTGACTGCCATACTAGAAAAATGAATGGCAGAATACTAAACTAAAAATGACTAGATCTCAATGGGAAAAATTACTGAAATAAATAAGACAAATTAAAAAATGTAGGTGAGTATTAATAC
Source organism: Paguma larvata (assembly GCA_030068075.1). Classification (NCBI taxonomy): domain Eukaryota; kingdom Metazoa; phylum Chordata; class Mammalia; order Carnivora; family Viverridae; genus Paguma; species Paguma larvata. Next base: position 74,310,249 of record CM057830.1, read on the forward strand.
AATATTTGGTTATTTAAGAAACTGACTCTTGCAGTCTTATTATCTATCTCATTTTCAAACGTACACCTTCAAGTGTTGAAAGAATATAAAAAGATCACCTTTTGGAAAAATATCTTACTTCATATGACTTTTGTTTCTCCATCTGAAAAGAGTTTTCAAAAATAGATCGCAAAATGAAGAGGCTTCAAAACAGATGGATAAAGGTGATCATTATGGTTCATCCTTGGTCCATCCCAGTTTGCAAGAACAGGAATGCAAAATGGTGTACAGAATAGAAATGAATCCTGGAGACAGCTTCGGGAGGAGAGTGGACTGCAGCTGCCCCGGGCCAGTTCTCCTGGGCCCCTCTGGGGTTCTGGGAGTCAGCCTACCCTCCCAGGTTGAGCTGGGGTCTCCCCAAATACCATCACATCATTCTCTACCTCTTCGTGGTGTCCCGGGAGTCGCAACAGCAGCTACAGGGATCTGTAGGAAGAGGAGTTGGAGGCTCCAGGAAAGAGAACGTGAAATGCAGAGCATCCGGGGACACTGAGTGAGTGCAATCTGGGAGAAAGAAAGAGAGCTGCGGAGGTGCGGACTGCGGGGAGTGGGCTCCAGGCCCTGGGCTCTTTCCTTCAAAAGACAAGGGGAAGAAAAAGGGCAGCAGGAAAAGTACCTCGAACCTGGGAGGAGAGTAAGCGTATCATCCAGTCCCTATCCACAAGGCTTTTTGGAGAGAGGGTCTTTGCTCACGGCAGAGCTGGTGGAGCTTTCTTCACTCCGGAGCTAGTGACACTGTCCCAGGCCCTGACACGGAGAGAGGCGCACGCCATTGCTGGATTGGTGCTGAGTCAGAGGCATAATTTGGGCAGGGAAGGCTGAGCATGCAGGGTCTCCTGACCACCCAGCGGGTTGTGCTGCCCCTGCACCCTAACCAACTCGAGGACGGACACAGATAGGATTCAGAGACTCCAGATCCGTGAAGAGAGGCCAGGGAGACGCCATTGTGGTCGCACCAGTGCTGAGTCAGAGACTCAATTTATATAATGCATGGCAGTCAGAGCAAGTTAAAGGAACTCAGATGAGCTTGGGGGCAATATCGCCCAGAAAATTGAACCATGCTGGTAACCTGGATAGACTTGAGGACAGAAACTGAGGAGTGATCTGAGACTGTGGGTCCGTGAGGAGTGATCTGAGACTGTTGGGGCTGGGAGGGCACCATTGTGGTTGCACATTCCCACAAAGCCAAACCCTAGGACTCCACCCCCCAGCAGTGGAGGTGGGACCTGCCTACACCAGGCCACGCACCTCCTCATATGGGAGACGCCCTTCTGCAGGAGTGGTAGCCTCTGAGACACATACACTGCAGCATTGCCTGGATTAATTCTAGGTCAATTCTTCGGTTTTAGATATATTCTTCCTCTTCTCCTTCCTATCTCTCCCCACCTCTAAACCAGTCACCTGGGGCTTTTGGCTTGCTTAAACAGACATTTAACCCACTCCCTCAATGCATGTTTTACACCTCCCTCTTTAATTTCCTATCTCTCTCTATGGAACAGTCAGAGCACATAGTGCAACTGGGCAACATTTAACTTCATTTCTCTTTCATCGCATCCTTCCTTATTCTGATTTCTCTCTTGCTGGATCAAGTCTTCTAATCTCTCTACCTGGTCAAAGTTCAATTTCTTCTTCTCCCCACACCTGTCACTACTCTATGTATGCTCTGCCATCAGCAGAGCACACATCCCATCATTATTGTGTAGCTGGTATGTCAGGTTGCATGACTTCAGAGTGTCATTTATTAATCTTTTTTATGTTGTGATTTGTTTGTCTATATTATTGGTCAGTAAGGTTGTGAGTTTGTGTATCCTGTTTGTCGGTCTGATGCTTTTCCTTTCCAGGGAGAAATAGGAACTAAACCAATACAACATTGCCAAAATGACCAAACAGAAGAACTCCCCTCAAAAGACTGTACAGGAAATAGTGACAGCACAAGAAATGATGAAAGCAGACATAAGCAACTTAACAGAACAGAATACACAACGATAAATATAAAAATACTCGCAGGGCTTGAAAAAAGCATAGAAGAAAGCAGGGGGACCCTAGAGGCAGAGATCAAAGTCCTAAAAAAACGATCTACGGGAATTAAAAAATGCTTTAAATGAGGGGCAAAACAAATTGGACGCAGCCACAGCACGGATTGCAGAGGCAGAAGAGAGAATAGGGGAATTAGAAGATAAAATTACAGAAAAGGAGGAAGCAGAGAAAAATAAAGAGAAACTGATTCAGGAACAGGAAAGGAGAATTCCAGAGCTGACTGATGCAATCAAACGGAATAACATCCATTATAGGAATTCCAGAGGAATGAGAGAGAGAGAAAGGAATCGAAGGGGTACTTGAACAAATCATCGATGAGAACTTCCCCAACATGAAGAAGGAAATGGGCATTGAAGTCCAAGAGGCGCAGAGAACTCCCCTCAGATGTAACCCAAATAGGCCCTCAGCAAGACACATCATAGTGAAGCTGGGAAAATACAAAGATAAAGAGAGAATCCTGAAAGCAGCTACAGATAAACGGGCCATGACTTACAAAGGCAGACATGTTAGGGTAGTAGTGGACTTATCCACAGAAACTTGGCAAGCCAGAAAGGAATGGCAGGAAATCTTCAATGTGATGAACAGGAAGGACATGCAGCCAAGAATCCTTTATCCAGCCAGCCTGTTATTCAAAATGGATGGAGAGATAAAGGTCTTCCCAAACAAACAAAAACTGAAGGAATACATCACAAATAAAACAATATTACAAGAGAACCTAAGGGGGACTCTATGAAGGAAAGTTTGCAAGGAACAGAGAGCACCAGAGACATCCTTACAAACATGAAACCTACAGACAACACCTTGACTCTAAACCCACATTTTTCAATATTAACACTGAATGTAAACAGACTAAACGCTCCAATTAAAAGACACAGGGTAACAGAATGGATTAGAAAACAAGACCCATCTATCTGCTATCTTCAAGAGACCCATTTTAAAGCTGAGGACACCTTCAGAATGAAAGTGAAGGGATGGAAAACTATCTACCATGCTACAGGAACTCAGAAGTAAGCTGGAGTAGCCACACTTATATAGGACAAACTGGACTTTAAAGTAAAAGATGTAATAAGAGATGAAGAAGGGCATTATATAATAATGACAGGGACTATCCAGCAGGAAGAACTAACAATTATAAATATCTACGCGCCGAATTCTGGGGCACCCAAATTTGTCAAGCAACTAATTACAAATGTAAGGTATCTTATTATTAAAATGTGCTAGTAGCAGGAGACTTTAATACCCCACTCACAGCGCTGGATAGATCCACTAAACAGAGAATCAGAATAGAAACAATGGACCTGAATGACACGTTGGAACAGATGGGCCTGACAAATATCTTCAGGGCCCTTCATCCAGAAGCAAAGGAATTTACATTCTTCTCAAATGCGCATGGTACATTTTCCAAGATAGACCACATTTTGGGGCACAAGGAAGCTCTGAATAAGTATAAAAAAACTTGATATCATACCGTGCACACTGTCAGACCACAATGCTTTGAAACTTGAAATCAACCACAGGAAAAATTCTGGGAAGCCCCCACACACATGTAGGCTAAAGAACAACCTACTAAAAGATGAATAGTTCAACCAAGCAATCAGAGAAGAAACTAAAAAATACATGGAAACAAATGAAAATGAAAATATGACAATCCAAACGCTTTGAGATGTGGCAAGGCAGTCCTGAGAGGGAAATATATTGCAATCCAGGCCCAGCTCAAGAAAGAAGAAAAATTCCTAACACAAATTCTAACAGTATGCCTGAAGGAACTAGAAGCAGAACAGCTAAGACAGCTCAAACCTAGCAGAAAGAGAGAAATAACAAAGATTAGGACACAAATTAATCATATGGAAACAGAAAAAGTAGTGGAACAGATCAATCAAAACAAGAGCTGGTTCTTTGAAAAAATAAACAAAATTGATAAACCTCTTGCCAGGCTCCTCTAAAAGAAAAGAGAAAGAAACCAAATCAATAAAATCATGAACGAAAATGGAGTGATTACAATCAATCCCTCAGAAATACAAGCAATCATTAGAGAATAATATGAAAAACTCTATGCCGTCAAATTGAAAAACCTTGAAGAAATAGACAAATTCCTAACTGCCACATGCTACCAGAACTCAAACGGGAAGAAATAGAAAACATGAACACACCCATAACTAGTGAAGAAATTGAATCAGCTATCAAAAATCTCCCACCAAATAAAAGTCCAGGGCCAGATAGCTTCCCTGAGGAATTTTACCAGACATTTAAAACATAGTTAATACCTATCCTCTTCCCCAAGCTGTTCCCAAAAAATTGAGACAGAAAGAAAACTCCCGGACTCATTCTATGAAGCCAGCATCACTTTGATTCCCAAACCAGGTAGAGACCGAGCAAAAAAAGAGAACTACAGGACAATATCCTTGATGAACATGGATGCAAAAATTCTTAACGAGATATTAGTAAATAGAATCCAACAGCATATAAAAAGAATTATCCACCATGATCAAGTAGGATTCATCCCTGGGTTGCAGGGATGGTTCAACATTTGTAAATCAATCAATGTGATACATCACATTAACAAAAGAAAAGATAAGAACCATATGATCCTGTCATTAGATGCAGAGAAAGCATTTGACAAAATACAGCATCCATTCTTAATAAAAACTCTCGAGAAAGACGAAGGAACATACTTAGGCATCATAAAAGCCATTTATGAAAATCCCACAGCTAATATCATCCTCAGTGGGGAAAAACTGAAAGCCTTCCCCCTGAGATCAGGAACATGACAGGGATGTACACTCTCACCACTGCTATTTAACAAAGTGTTGGAGGTTCTAGCGTCAGCAATCAGACAACAAAACAAAATAAAAGGCATCAAGATTGGCAAGGATGAAGTCAAACTTTCACATTTCACAGACAACACGATACTCTACATGGAAAACCCAACAGAATCCACCAAAAGCCTATAGAACTGATGCATGAATTCGGCAAAGGTGTAGGGTACAAAATCAATGTAGAGAAATCGGTTGCACTTTTATACACCAATAATGAAATAAGAGAAAGAGAAATTAAAAAAAAAAAACTAATCCCATTCACAATTGCACAAAAAAACATAAAATACCTAGGAATAAACCTAACCAAATATATAAAAGATCTCGTTGCTGAAAACTATAAAAAAAAACTTATGAAGGAAGTTGAAGAAGACACAAGGAAATGGAAAAACGTCCCATGTCATGGATCGGAAGAATAAATACCGTTAAAATGGCAATACTACCTAAAGCAATCTACACATTCGATGCAATCCCAATCAAAATTGCACCAGCATTCTTCTCAAAGTTAGAGCAAACAATCCTAAAATTTGTATGGAACCACAAAAGACCCCGAATAGCCAAAGTAATTCTGAAGAATAAAACCAAAGCGGGAGGCATCACAATCCCAGACATTATTCTCTACTACAAATCAGTAATCATCAAGACAGCATGGTTTTAGCACAAGAACAGACACATAGACCAATGGAATAGAATAGAGAACCCAGAGATGGATGGACCCACAAGCATATGGCCATCTAATCTTTGACAAAGCAGGAAAGAGTATCCAATGGAAAAAAGACAGCCTCTTTAACAAATGGTGCTGGGAAAACTGGACAGCAACACGCAGAAGAATGAAACTAGACCACTTCCTTACACCACTCACAAAAATAAACTCTAAATGGATGAAGGATCTGAACGTGAGACAGGAAACCATCAAAATCCTAGAGGAGAAAGCAGAAAACAACCTCTTTGACCTGAGCCGCAGCAATTTCCTATGCGACACATCTCCAAAAGCGAGGGAATTTAAAGCAAAAATGAACTATTGGGCTCTCATCAATATAAAAAGCTTCTGTATGGCAAAGGAAACAACCAACAAAACTAATAGACAACCGACGGAACAGGAAAGGATAATTGCAAATGACATATCAGATAAAGGACTAGTATCTAAAATCTATAAAGAACTCACCAAACTCCACACTCAAAAAACAAATAATCCAGTGAAGAAATGGGCAGAAGATATGAATAGAAACTTCTCCAAAGAGGACATTCAGATGGCCAACAGACACATGAAACGATGCTCAATGTCACTCAGCATCAGGGAAACACAAATCAAAACCACACTGAGATACCACCTCATCCTGGTTCGAGTGACTAAAATGAATAAATCAGGAAACTATAGATGCTGGCGGGGATGTGGAGAAGCAGGCACCCTCCTACACTGTTGGTGGGAATGCAAACTGGTGTAGCCACTCTGGAAAACGGTGTGGAGGTTCCTCAAAAAAAATGAAAATAGATCTACCCTACGACCCAGCAATAGCACTGCTAGGAATCTACCCAAGAGACACAGGAATGCTGATTCATAGGGGCATGTCTACCCCAATGTTCATAGCAGCACTTTAGACAATAGCCAAATCATGGAAAGAGACCAAGTACCCATCAACTGACGAGTGGATAACGAAGATGTGGCACATATATACAGTGGACTACTACGTAGCAATGAGAAAAAATGAAATCTGGCCATGTGTAGCAACATGGATGGAACTGGAGGGTATTACGTTAAGTGAAATAAGTCAGTCAGAAAAAGACAGATACCATATGTTTCCAAGCATAGGTGGACTTTGTGAGACTAAGCAAAAACCAGGGGGAGGGGAAGAGGGGAAAGGAAAAAAAGACACAGAGAGGGAGGGAGATAAAACATAAGAGACTCTCAAAGACTAAGAACAAACTGAGGGTGAAGGGGTGAGGGAGGGGGGAGAGGAGGTGACGGGCATTAAAGACGGCACGTGTTAGGATGAACGCTGGGTGTTATATTTAAACCAATTTGAAAATAAACTATTATAATATAAAAAAAAAAGAAAATAAAAAAAAGAAACGAATTCAGGAAAACTTTTCTGTACATTTTAATATTGATATTTTATATCTTGCTTAGTTGTCACATCAGGGAAGTCTTCTCTAATCTCCTTATTTAGTCGAATTCCAATATTCTTTTATAGCCTTATACATCTCTTATTTTTTAGCATTTATGACATTTGCTAATTTGCATGTATTATTGTTATTTTTATATTTATTACCTCCATTAGCCTACAAGCTTCATGAGGGCATGGTCTTATCTTTTTTACTCTTTCTTCATCCCTACCATTATTTTTTCTTTCCTTCATTCTTTTTACCTCTCTTTTTCTTCCTCACTTTATTCATACAGTCATTCCTTCTTTTCTCCCCCTGTTTTCCTTTGTATCCAGTTGGCACAATGCTTGTTGCAGATAGTCAATGATATTTATTGAATGAATAAATACTTGTGAGCTGTATTTGTGCCCCTTCTATTATATCTTTAGACATTTATCAGGGTGGTTATCACAAGGAATCATGAAGAACAACATAAGGAGCAGGAACACCTACAATAATCATCTAGGTTAAGTGAACTCATAGCTAGTTTGTAGATAGTACTGTGATTTCACTTATCAGTGATTTGTCAGCCTGATGGATTGTAATCACTAGTTTTTTTTTCTTTTCCTCTTTTTCCTTTGTTTTGGTGATCGGTTTTTGTTTTGTTTTTATTTTGTTTTGTTTTTGTTTTGTTTTGTTTGCAAAAATAGTTCCAAATGCCTGTTTTTCTGAAATGGACATTCAGAATAGAGAGCACAACCATTTCAGTTAAACTGGAAACATGATTTCCATTTCTGTCATTCAGACATAACTACATTTTGAATTCCAATCCAGGTATCAGTATGACATAAAAGTACAGATATGATATTTCAGGAAATATAGACGGATCCAGAATTTTTTGCCAATATCATGGATATATGTTTGGTATAGTCTTACCATAAATCAAAAGCATTTTTGGGAAAAATATAGAACTAGAGAATATCTAAATTCTTTTTTTTCCTTTGGTGCAATAAAATTATTTTCTGTACTAGTTCTTGATATTTCCTCTCCTATCCAGGACAAATTCACCTTTGGTTGAACTTCCAAGTTATTTTGCAAATAGGTTATTTTTTTTCTTACAGAAAAGGGACAAGCCATCCTCTATCATCCTTAGTGATAATCAAAGACTTTTTTCCTTTGAAATAAACTTTTTCTGAGAATACAAGATTGCCAGAAAAAAATAATAAACTTTGAGAAAAAAAAAAAAGGTACAGAGGAGAGGGTTTGAACTTCTGTGTGAGTAACTAAATATAAGGTCATATAAAAACAGTAACTACTTTCCTCCTGCAAACTAATGGATAAAAATCAGTTTAATCTTTGCTCCTTTGCCCTCCTAATTTTCTTTGAATTGAGAAAAAAAGAAAATATGCATTGTATGTTCAAGGCATTCATTATATTTATCTACTTAATTTTTATTGCTAGTTTCACTAGTTTCATAATGTGAGTATGTTTACTTCACAATTAAGTTTAGGTTTACACTTCATTTTGTTCTTTATTCAGTTGACTGTCTAGAATAAATTATGGGTATCTGGATTTTCATATCAGTATAAAATTTTGTAATTGAGGTGGTTTATTTTATTAGACCTTTTAAAAACTTAATGATGTGTGGTGTCATCCTTGCGTAACTAGGTAACATTTAAGATGTAAACACAGATGCTATAAAGCAAAAGAAATATAAATGATATATGTCTATTAACTTAAAATAGTAAGCTTTATTTTAATAGGTAATGTTCATATTTTATTAAGTTAAGAAAAAACACATCAAAACATATTTTTAGCTTTTGCTTTCCTCCTAATGATCAGTGATACCTGGAACCTTTCTCAAACTCATATAGTTTCATGAGGCTCTTCCTTATCTCATGTTCTTATATAGATAATAACCGCTTCCCATTGGACCCTCACAGAGTTCAGCTGATATATTTGCCCTCTTCACTCTATTTGTTCGATACAGTAGTCAAGATTGTAAAGAATTAAAGAGGGATAAAGGGGAAGTAAGTGGCGATGTATTCAACACAGCTCCCAATTGCCCTAATTTTCCTCAAATCAACAATCTAGCTATCAAACGACATAGCACAGCTTAAAATGGCTCTTGTCAAGTGCAGAGCATTTAATTATACTTAAAATATTTTTATTAATAAAAAATGTTTTTGCCTTCCTAGTAACTCTACTGTTAAATACTAGTGAAGAAGCCTCAGTTAGAGGTATTTAGGTATCATGGGGCACCTGGGTGGCTCAGTCAGTTAAGCATCTGGCTCTTGGTTTTAGCTCAGGTCCTGATCTCACCGTTTAGTGAGTTCAAGCCTTGCATCAGGCTCTGTGCTGACAGTGCCTTCTTGGGATTCTCTCTCTCTGTCCTTCTCTCTCCACCCCTCCCCTACTCAGGCTGTCTCTGTCTCTCTCAAAATAAATAAACTTAAATAGAGGCATTTAGGTATCAGCTAGCATGATGGAGCTCTGAAGGTATATCCCAATTGAACTGTTTTCTGACCTCTTTCTTAAGACTAAAGTACAGCTCAGTATCTTTTATGCCATATTTCTGCCTGTGTGGCTTGGATACTGCTGTGGCAGGCAAGAAAACCCTAGGCAAATTATTCTGCTATTTTACATGATTAACAGGAACTGAGATGATCATATGTCTCAATCTGAAATTGGGCCTATGGATCTAATAAATGATGGTTTATTCTACATTCAGGAAATAAGGTTATTACACAAACATGGTGTAATTTATTTCATTTTTTATATGATATGGTGACAGTTTTTTCAAATATTCTACTTGGATAATTCAAAGCAAATGATCTTATTATCAATAACATTTTTCTGTTAATCTACATTTTACACATTCAGTTTTATATATTAAATGTCACACATGAATATGCCTGTAGTATCATACTTAATCCTTACCAACCACAGAAGACATTTCATAACTTCAACTCTACTACTTGTTTTATAAAGAATGCTCTCATATAGAGAGCTAAGTAATTAATTCTTCCAAGAATTGATCAGTTTTAAGAGCACCTTTTACTAAGTGCCTGCCATGAGTGGTGGTACCTTTAATATATGCTGTGATACAGAAATACTGAGTCCTATTTTACATTTGAAAAAGAGGCTTTGGTAGCTTGAGGACCACTGAGTAAGGTAGCATTGCTATTTGTGTCATCTTAATTCATTTTTTTAAGACTTTTTATTTTTCAGTAATCTCTATACCCAAAGTGGGGCTTGAACTCCCAACCCCGAGATTAACAGTTGCACACTCTACCAACTGAGCCAGAGGGGTACCCCTGTAACCAGAACTGAGAGTCAAGTTTCTTTGTCCTAACAGCTTCAGTACTTCAGTACTATACCATATTGTATTCATAAAAGGCTTAGTGTAGTTCTCTGTGCAGAAAAATGAACTTGATGAAATTATAAGTAACATTGTTGGATTTTATATGCTACTGATTATGTACTTCAGTCAGGAAGGACAAATAAAATAGAAAAGAATGGGCTGAATACAAAAATGACTGAGAGGTAGGGAGAGAAAAAAATAAGTATACGTAGACTGTTATCAGTAAAACTTAACTAATTTCCTAGTATATTTTGAGCCCTAGAATTCTGTGATGGATTTTTCCTTCTGAATACTAGGACAACAGATGAGCTAAATTTTTAATTAAAAAAAATCACTCCATTGCCTATATTACAATATCTATCCATTTTGCATTTCAAAGAAACATTGCGTATATTATAATATCTATCAATTTTGCATTTCAAAGAGACATTTTCTGGCTTAACAGCAGTGTACAGAATTGGGAAAACTTACCTAAAAGCCATCAGCATCTTTTACTTAAGGCATTTGGTGACCCATCAGTAAACCTCTAACGAAGAAAGTTAACTTCTCACACCTGGACAAGTCTCTAGAGGCATGGCCATTTTCCTCCAATGGTGATAGAGTTACACTGATTATCTGAATAGCTGATAGATATAAAAGGCTTAGTAGAAAAAAAAATTCAAATCAATTCCCTTTCCAATTCTTCTTTTGGAAAACAAACCACACATTTTTGAAATCAATAAGTGGCAGTGCAGCCAACACACCATCCTTCCCTCAACAAATTTCAGTTGGAACTCTTCTTTTTTTTTTTTTTTAAAGTTTATTTATTTTTGAGACAGAGAGAGACAGAGCATGAGTGGGGGAGGGGCAGAGACAGAGAGGGAGATACAGAATCTGAAGCAGGCTCCAGGCTCTGAGCGGTCAGCACAGAGCCCGACGCGGGGCTTAAACTCACAGACTGGGAGATCATGACCTGAGCCGAAGTCGGACGCTCAACCGACTGAGCCACCCAGGTGCCCCAGTTGGAACTCTTCTTAACCACAACTAGGAGACCAGGTGACAGAATTCTTATGCAAAGGTGGAACACTTCTCACTGAGAAGACACTCTGAGCCTCACCACAAGTTTATGGAATAATATTGTTGTTCACTAATAAGGAGGCTGAAATGGATCCAAATTTGAAATGACAAAATATATATTTTTTAAGTAGAAAAAATAATACTCCATTGTTAGCAAATTAAAAAAAAATAGCAAGATGTGTTGAGAGGAAAACCTTTCTCACTGTTTTACTCAATGAATCAGCTTTGTTTTCTGAGATGCCCACGATGCCCATATCCATGGTTTTCAAACTGCAGTTTATGTTAGAAATACCTGGAGGTTCCTACTTGTGCTATAGTTTCTATAAAGAGAGAGAGAGAGAGAGAGAGAGAGAGAGAGAGAGAGACAGACTCAATTATAGAGAAGAATCTGATAATTTCCAGAAGAAACGTGGGTGAGGAGATACGTTAAATAGATGATGGGGATTAGGAAATGCACCTGTGATGAACACTGGGTGTAGTTTGGGAAGTGTTGAATCACTATTTTGTACACCTGAAGCTAATATTATGTTGGAATATGTTGACTAACTGGAATTTAAATAAAACCTTTAAAAACTCATCTGGGAATATCTCAGAAACTGGTGGAGGTGTGGTAGGTCTAGTAAATCTGCATTTTTATTCAGTTTTCTAGTAATTCTGAGCTAGGCAGTCTGAATATCATAGACTGAAAACACTGCCCAACAGAGAAAGAAAAAAAGCCCTTTCTTTCTTTCTTTTTTTAATGTTGCCAAATCCTCTCTAGCAATAATGCTATAAAAATATGAAAGGTAATTATTTCTCTCAAGAAACTCATTTCATTTTCTTACGTTTGCTGACACTGCAACTGTTAGTAGCTTACACTTTAGAAATTATAGGCCCGTCTATATGCAACTTTTAAACAAAAATTAGATAGCCTAAAAATTTTATTAGATAGCATGATTATCACTAGACATCTAGCATCAAGACCATTGCACAAGCTTGATTGTACCTCTGGGTTGTCAAAAATGCTGTACTATAGACAGACAAGCTTTTATTCAGCTTGTGCTTAGTTTATAATCAACCTTTATTGAGTGCCTACTATAATGAGTTTGCAACTTAATGGTAAACTACTGAAAAGACTTGGGAATGTCTAGTAAACCTGACATAGGAGGAAAATAGCTCATATTTCCAGAAAATAGCACCACATTGATTAAAGAGAGATAAATTCAATAGGACAGAGTTCCCGCTATACCTCTCTCATGTGGCTTGTATTGTTATCACTAGCATCAGTGGATAAACTGGGAAATGAAGTGTAAACCCAAGGCTATTGCCACTTTTCAAGGCAAGAATAACCAAAACAATCTTGAAAAACAAATGATTTTGAATCTTAAGTTACATGTTCCCTTTTAAAACATGTTCAAATGATACATACTGATATCAAAACAACATAATATAGGCATAAGAATAGACATATAACCTAATAGGATTTAAAACCTAAAAATTAACCCTTATATTTCTGGTCAGTTTATTGAGAAGGGAATGCCAAGACAATTCAGTTAAGAAAGAATAACCTTTTCAACAAATAGTGCTGGAACAACTGGATATCCACGTAAAATGACACTGAGCCCCTATGTCTCACCATATTAAAAATCATTTACTTAAAATGGGTTATAGACTAAATTTCAGAGTTAAAACTATAAAAATATTAGAAGAAAACATTGGAGTAAATCTTCCTGAATCTTGGGTTCAGTAATGGTTTCACAGATATGACCCTAAAGGCATAAGCAACAAAATAAAAATAAAATAAAATAGATTTCATTAAAATTAAAATTTTTGTAATATAAACAATAACATCAATAAGAAAAACGATAACCCACATAATGAGAGAATATTTGTAAATAATATCTGATAAAACACTTTTATCTAGAATATACAAAATCTCTTACAACTCAATAATAAGATACATGACCCAGTGGAAGAAAAAAGGACAATATTATGAACTGACATTTCACCAAAGAAGATATTTGAATTATCAATAAGCACATAAAAAATGCTCAAGTCAACATTACTCTGACACCAAAATCAAAGACACTATGTAACAACAAAAATTAAGCAAATAAACAAAAAGTATTAGGAGGATCATTCATCACAGTCAAGTGGAATTTATCCCAAGGATGCAAGGATAGTTTAGTATATGCAAATCAATCAACACGATGCACCACATTGATTAAATAGAGAATAAAAATCATATAATAACCTTAAGAGAACATAAAATCATTTGACAAAATTCAACTTCAATTTATGATAAAATTTTCAACAGAATGGATATAGAAGGAACATACATCAATATAACAAAGGCTATATATACCAAAGCCACAGCTAAAGTCATACTCAATGGTGACAAGATGAAAGCTTTTCTTCTAAGATCAAGAACAAAACAAGGATGTTCACACTCACCACTTTCATTCAACATAAATTGGAAGTACCTGCCACAACAATCAGACAAGAAAAAGAAATAGAAGGCATACAAGTTTATAAAGAAGAATAAAACTAGCATTATTTGCATATGACATAATACTATATAGACAGAACACTGAAAACTACATCTCAAAAGCTAATAGATGAATTCAGTAGAGTTACATACTGTAAAATTAATATGCAGAAGTTTGTTGCATTGCAATACACTGATAACAAAGTAGCAGAAATAAAAATCAAGAAAACAATACCATTTACAATCACATAAAAAATAAAATACCTAGGAATAAGTTTAAACAGAAAGTGAAAGACTTAATATTTGAAAACAGTAAAACATTGATGAAAGAAATTGAAGATGAAACAAATGGAAAGATATATCATGCTCATAGATTGGAAGAAGAAATATTGTTAAAAAGTCTATACTACCCAAAGCAATCTGTAGATTCAATTCAATTCCTACCAAAATCTCAATAGTACTTTTCTCAGAACTAGAAGAAATTATCCCAAAATTTTTATGGAACCAATTAAGATCCAAATAGTCAAAGGAATCTTGAGACAAAAGAAAAAAGCTGAAAGCAACACAATCTCATATTTCAAGATTTACTACAAAGCTATATTAATCAGTAAGTATGGCATCGGTACAAAATTAGACACATAGATAAGTAGAACAGAATAGAGAGCCCAAAAATAAACCCACACTTATATGCTCAATTAATCTATGACAAAGGAGGCAAAAATATACAATGGAGAAAAGATAGTCTTTTCAATAAATAGTGCTGGAAAAACCGGACAGCCACATGAAAAAGAATGAAAATGGTCTATTTTCTTACATCATGCCCAATAATAAACTCAAAATGTATTAAAGACCTAAATGTAAGACCCAAAACCATAAAACTCTTAAAAGAAAAAATAGACAGTTTCTTTTGGATATTGGCCTTAGCAAAATATTTATGGATATGTCTCTTCAGGGAAGGGAAACAAAAGCCAAAATGAACTATTAAGACTACATAAAAATAAAAATTTTTGCACAGCAAAAAAGGCCATCAATAAAATGAAAAGGCAACTTACTGAATGGGAGAAGATATTTGCAAATTGTATATTTGATAAGGGGTTAATACCCAAAATATATAAAGAACTCATATAATTCAACACTAAAAACCAAATAATATAATTAAAACATGAGCAGAAGAACTAAATAGGTGTTTTTTCTAAAGAAGAGACACAGACTGCCAACAGACGCATGTAAAGGTGCTCAGCATCACTAATGGCCAAGGAAATGCAGATCAAAACCATAATAAGATATTCCTTCACACCAGTCAGAATGGTTAATATCAAAAATACAAGGAAAAACAAGTGTTGGTGAGGATGTAGAGAAACAGGAACCTTGGTGCATTATTGGTGGGAATGTAAATTGGTGCAGCCACTTTGGAAAACAGTATAAAGATTCCTGAAAAGAAAACTAAAAACAGAAGTACCATATGATCCAATAATTCTACTTCTGGTAATTTACCCAAATTAAATGAAAACTTATTAAAAAAGATAAATGTGCCCCTATGTTCATTGCGGCATTATTTGCAATAACCCAGCTATGGAAGCAACCTAAATGCTCATCATTAGATGAATGGATAAAGAACATGTGATATATGTACACAATGGAACATTACTCATCCATAAAAAAATTAATGAAATGTTGTCACTTGTGACAACATGGGTGGACATAGAGAGTATTATGCTAAGTGGCACAAGTCAGAAAAGCACAAATATTATATGACTTTATGTATATGTGGAGTCTAAAAAACAAAGAACAAACAACAATAGCAAAAACAAACAAACAAACAAACAAAAAAAACAACCTTACAGGAAACAAACCGGTGATTGTCAGAAAGGAGAATGGTAGGGGATAGAAAGATAAATGAAATTGGTGAAGGAGACTGAGAGGTACAGACTTCCAGTTATAAAACAAATAGGAGGGTGAAAAGTCTATCATCAAGAAATATAGTCCATAATACTGTAACAATTTTGTATGGTTACAGACAATAATACACTTATCATGGTGAGCATTTTATAATGTGTATAATTATCAAATTGCTATGTTGTATACTGAAACTAATATATATCAACTATACTTATATTAAAAAAAAGGATGCTCAACATCATGAATAATTAAATCAGTAAATGGAAATCATACTTATAATGAGATATCTCTTTACACCCACTAGGATGGTATAAAAAATCAGGAACTAGCATTTGTGAGGATATAGTGATATTGGATATCAGTCACGGCTAGTAGGAATGGAAAGTTATAGAGCCACTTTGGGAAATGTCTGGTAGTTCCTCAAAAATTTAGTTACAATATGACCCAACAATTGCACTCTTGGGTATATTTTCAAGGGAATTGAGTATACACATACACACAAAAACTTGCATAGAATAGTTGATAGTAGCATTATTCGTAATAACCAAAAAATGGAAACAGCTGAAATGTTTATTAATTAAATAATGGATTTTATAAAGTTGTATATTTTTACATAGGAATGTTACTTAACAATATAAAATACAGTTCTGATACATGCTACAACATGGATGAAACTCCAAAATCTTATGCTAAATAAAGGCTGATACAAAAAGGCCACCTATTGTATGACTTCATTATATAAAAGGTCTAGAATGAGCAAATCTATTGAGAGATAAAGTAGGTCAGTTGTTGCCTGGGGCTGAGGGTGGTATGGTAAATAGGGGTGACTGCTAATGCGTATCGAGTTTCTTTATAGAATGATAAAATGTTCTAAGATTAGATTGTGGTGATAGTTGCTCAACTCAATGAATATATAAAAATACCCCCACTGAATTGTACACTTTAAATTGGAAAGTATAAGGTATATGAATTATATCTGAATAAAGTCGTTTATTAAAAACAGTATAATTTTTTGGAGGGTGCTTGGGTGGCTCAGTCAGTTGAGCATCCGACTTCAGTTCAGGTCGTGATCTCACGGTTCATGGGTTCGAGCCCCGCGTCAGGCTCTGTGCTGACATCTCAGAGCCTGGAGCCTGCTTCGGATTCTGTGTCTCCCTCTCTCTCTGTCCCTCCCCTGCTTGCACTCTATCTTTCTCTGTGTCTCAAAAATAAATAAAATGTTAAAAACAAATTATAAAAAAATTAAAGAAAAGTATAAATTTCTACATTTTATTTATTTATTTTGAAAGAGAGACAGGGGTGGGAGAGAGAGAGAGAGTGAGGGAGAGAGAGAACAGGGGAGGGGAAGAGAAAGAGTAAGAGAGAAAATCCCAAGCAGGCTCCGCACTGTAAGCACAGAAATTGATGTGGGGCTCGAACCCACAAACCATGAGATCATTACCTGAGCAGAGGTTGGATGCTTAACTGACTGAGCCACCCAGGCGTCTCAATTTTCCCAAAATTTTCTATCAGTGCAAAACCAGCTTCTCACTGATCTTTCTTCATGAAGGCTGTTACATCAGAATAAGGGGCTTATCTCTCATCTATTTATTTCTCCTAAATACCAGATAAATTACAAGGAATCTTACTACTTTTGGCTCAAGTATTTTGTATTTCCTATGAAGGCAAGTTTAATACATTAGAACTTCATTTATGTTGATATTATGGCTGACCCCTGTTGACCAACACCAACTTAGTTTTTGACTTCTGAGTATACTCACTATCTAAATTCTTAACATTAGTTTTGTCTCAGCTTCTGTTATTTTTAAGCAAAAATATGTATATATATATCCGCTAGGACTATTTCTATGAATTTGCTGAAATCTTTTTTATTTCCACTTCTGAAGATTAGATACTCACAAACAAAACTATAAGCAACATCCATCAGAGAGTCACAATATAGAATTAGTTCTAAGAGTTAGAAATTGTAGGGAGGCCCATAAAGATAACTTTCTAAAATTTTGAGTGTTTTTTGTTTAGTCAAAATGAAAGAAGCTTCCTTAAGTGGGCTAGATGACCCAGTGTTGTAGATTCATACATGTAATGGGGCTTGGATAAGATAATCTTTCATATACCTCAAAACTGAGATTGAGATTTCTGGACAACTGCCCCCACTTATTTTCATTATATATGAGCAGAGATTTAGTGCAAAATTGCCCTTAAGATGAACAAAATATTCATGTAGCATGCACTCAAAAAAATACTTGGAGATGGATTGATTGAATCAAAGTAAATTAAATGAACACTAAGGTTTTATATAGATTTCTTAGATAATTACTTTGGTTTTTACTTTTGATTTGACTTTGAGAACCAGGTTTTAAAATATAACTTCACCAACAACCAATCTATTAACCAGATGTCACCTTAACTTTTCTTTAAATTATTCTCTTCGGGTCTTGAAAATCATTTTTTCACCTAGAGAATTTCTCCAATGGAGATATTCTTCCAGATCATGAAACTAGAGGGGAGCCTATATTTTACCCAACAGATAGAATCAGCTATATACAAAGAATCACTGCATTGCTTGTCTCTGTCTGTATGTTTATCTCTCTTTCACACACACACATATATACCCACATACACACGTTTTTTCTTATAGTCCCTAGGCTTGTAGTCTTGTGCAGTTTATTCTGGGGAGGTAATTTTTCTTTAATTTGGAAGCATAAAAATAATCACTTGGAGAGCATCACCCATACATATCCCTATGTCTTCAAATTACAATAAACACTGAAGCTAAAGTACCCAACAGAGGGACATAATATTGTGAAATGATTCAGGTACTATAAACATTAAATATTTGAGGGCCTTTATTTAGTGTCAGCATATGGTGTTGTGCTGAGCACTATACCATGATAAGCACATAGGCACAGAATCTTCTTTCTGGGGAGATGAATTTACTTTCCTTAAAGTAGCTTAATTACCTAAGTGTTCATTAATGAAAAAAGCAGATACACATGGATAAAGCTGAGACCTGTATGTGTCACTCAAAGCTTACTGAGGAAGTATTGTCACCACAACTTCTGAAAACAATTGCTAATCTGATGAAAAGTTCATGCTTTGCAGCCATATGTGAAGAAAATCATACTCTCTCACATTTATGTAAATAAAAGGGAAATAAACACAAAACTAAGATCCCCTGTGGGTTGTAATGTTAGCAGAATTGCTGGTTAAACAAAATGCTTTATAGATTTTTCTTTGTCTTTAAAATCAAGTATAACAAGTGCTCCTGGGTGGCTCAGTCGGTTCAGCATCTGACTCTTGGTTTTGGCTCAGGTCGTGACCTCACAGTCCTTAGGATTAAACCCCTGATGGGGTTCTGCGCTGGCAGTAAAGAGCCTGCTTGGGATTCTTTGTCTTCTTCTTCTTTCTCTGCTTCTTCCCTGCTTGTGCTTTCTCTCTCTCTCTCTTAAAAATAAATAAACGAACATTCTAAAATGTTTCTTTAAATGTATAAATTCAAGTACAACAAAAAACAGTGTTTTACATTTTGGAAAAGGTTTGATAAACAAGGTGAAGTTTCTCACTTACTCAAAGTAAAATGTGCAAAGAGCAGAACTTCTAAACTTTATTATTTCTCATCCTAATAAAATATGTAGGGGCTCCTAGGTAGCTCAATCAGTTTGGTTTCCTATTCTTAATTTTGGCTCAGGTTATGATCTCAAGGTTCATGAGATCGAGCCCCACATCAGGCTCTGTATTGACAGCCTGCTTAGGATTCTCTCTCTCCCTCTCTTTCTGTTCCTCCTCTACTCCTGTTCTCTCTGTCTTTCTCAAATAAATAAATAAACTTTTTTGAAAATAATAAAACCATTAAATGTTGGAGTTGAGAAGGTCATGAAGTTATATAGCCCCTGGTACCCAATTGCTAGTCTTAGACGGATTCATACATGTCATCCAGAATTTTATTTAAGGTAGCCAGACTCCAAAGCCCCATCTTATGACATACAAATTCATTTGCTTTATACTAGAATTGAAAATTTGTAATTTAAAATAAGATTCTTGAGATTATGCTGACATAGATACAGGTTTGAGAAATGTTAACTTGTTATAAAATGGAATAACCTTTGACATATAAACTCTTCTGCAAAAATAACCAAAAAAATCTATCAAGAACATATGTGTATGTAAACAATAATATATTTCCATATATAACTTATAAGTGAAATTTAAATTTATAAAAATAGATGATAGATAAGTAGATGATGATAGATAGATGATAGATAGATAGATAGATAATGTGCATCAGAGAGCCTTTGAAGTAACCAGAACTTCAGGGGATAAGATTCTGGGAAAGAAAGATGCACATAGAGATGGGGTGGCATTCTACATCTATACTTTTTTTTCCTTTAGACATTTGCTAATACTGGACACAAGGCAAAGAGGCTGAGATTCTGGACCTCCAATACCCTATCCCTTACACAAGTAAAGAAATTATACTATGAGGTACAAAATAAAACAAAACAGTAGAGTTTCTGATAATTTAATTGGACTGTAGAAAAAAAGAATAGAGACTTGAGGATCCAGGATCCCATTAGGAATGGAATGGGGCTTTACTCATTACCCATTACCCATAATATTTGCCAAATTATGAAGTTGTGTGGAGCAAGAGTTTAATTAGCTAGGCAGAAAGCCTCTGGAAACCAGTCCAGAGTTTTTAACAATCTTATGGTGCTGTGGAAAAGAATACTTTCAGGGTGGAGAAGGTTCTCAGTTAAACTCCATCCCTCTGTTGTGACAACCAGAGGGCTATGTTGAAGGATAAGTGGTTTAGAAGCAATTGGGTCTTATACATAAAGCAACGTAGTCCCAAGGCAGCTCTATTTCTGAATTGTTATTAACCTCTACCCTATATGCCTTGCAAGAAAAGAATGAACTTTTTCAAAAGGAAGAGTGTATCATTCAGATAATCTACAAACTTTCTTACACGAAGTCTGACATTTGACAGAAATGTGAAATATGTATCTAAGAACAATATCAAATCACCAAAATCCAAAAAAAAGAAGATAAGAGACCCATAGGTGATCCAGATATTGATGATAGCAGATAAAGACTACAAAGTACCTATGATTAATATATTTACTAAAATAAAAAGAAAGATAAAAAGATGAAAATATGGAGAATCTTCCCCAGAGAATTTGAAACTATTAAAAATGAAAATTGAATGGAAACTATAGAATCAAAAAGTACAGGACTTGAAATTAAAAGTAGTATATTTATGTTAAACAAATTACAGCAGAAGAAGATTGGTGAAGTGTAAAGCAGACCAATAGAAAAGCCCAAAGACCAAAATAAATATATGGAAAATGCTGGAAAGAATATAAGAGACATACAGAATGGAATGGGATGGTTAGGGATAAGTTACAAAATGACAGCTTACACAGTGATTCAGAGGTACTTGTGTTTTGATTTAGACTGCAGTATTGTCATATAGTCTAGTAATCTTCAAAGTGGGCAGTAGTTGACAACTCTGTGGTGGGAAGGATGTAGACATTAAAACTTCTATTTGTGTTTTAAACTCATGTTTTAAGAATTTCCATTTTTGTCCTTTTTTAAATATACATAAAATCATACATGATAGTACATGAATATACATAAATGAAATAAACATATATTGGGGTGTGAATGCATTAGCAAAAAGGTTTTTCTTTAAATAAATAAAGTATATGATCAAAAATTTGGAAACCATTGGCCTATTCTATATGTGAGAGTGTTGTCTTGGACATTAAACGTCAGCATAGTAACTTTTCCTAAAAAGTTATTATCTTTCTATATAATATTATCTGAAATTATACTTTTTGAATAAATGTATTCATGGATAATTTCATTATACCAGTTGCTAAGCAACTTATAGAAAACATGTGACAAAGACTAGTTTCATTGGCACAGAGGTCTATAGGAAAATGGTAAAATGATCATAATTTTTTATGTGAAAGTATATATCCATTCCTTTTAAAACTTCTCCCATATACGAAGTCTTTCCTATCAAGAAGACACTTATTTTCCCACTTTTCTAATTATTCTTTACCTTCCTCCACTTTTTCCCCACTCACTCTGTCCAGCCTTTGAAAAACACACTTCAAACCTTTTCTTCTCATCAAACCAATAAAAACCTACAGTCTATCGATTTTGACTTTGCAACTAATTTCAAGGGTTTGCTAGTTAAGGGGAAATAATTTTATTTACTAATAAAATATGAAGCATAAATTACTTAAATTCCAGTTACTACGTGTTTAAATGTTTTATAAAAGTTTGTTAACCCAGTGTGGTATAAAGTCATGAACCTTGGAGTAAGAATGATATTTATTTAATGTTCTTTCCTCTGAGTTTTAAATATAAGGCATTGGAAATGTCAGTTAATTTTTTTTAGTCTTTGTTTTCCTGTCCATAAAATGGGAGTTATGATATCTATGGGACGTAGAAAAAATAGTTTTATGACTCTATATTTAGGGCTTTTTGAGAATACTTTACATGACCTGAGTTAAAAGACACACCTTGTAATCTAAAGGATGATTAAATAGTAAGAGATTTATCTCTTCAGAGAATGCCTACATTCCAAAGGAGGATGAGAAACAAAGCCATGGAGAGTTTCCAGGGTTTGTCAACCCTGAAACATTTGTCTTCTCTTTCCCGCCCACAGATACTTACTTACAACTCAAAGTTTAAAACCTAAGGCCCTCCTCTTCCTCCTAAGGAGATTTGTTTGCATTAGGGAGATTAAGTTTATATCCCTCTCTCACAAGGGGGAGGGACTTGTGTATAAGCTTTCAGATCCTTATTTTCAGAGCTCTCTTTCTTTATGTGGATAGTGACGTCTTCCTTTCATCATATTTCACTGCAGGGGGGTTGGATATTTGCAACAAAAGGTAACCAATCTGTTTCATGCTAGAAGACAAAATAATTTGCATTTACCCAGAAATGTCATGTTAACTTTCATATTAATACAAAATATATTATAAAATTTGTCAATATCTGCCTTACCAACTATATAGAGGAGAGTAAAATGAGATGGTGAAAATGGAGGGATTAAGAAACAACTTATACATCCCAAGAGATGATTTTCTCCAATTTTATTTTGTTTTTGTTCTTTGTGAAGTAGTAGGGTGTTTTTCATAATGTAAAGATGCCCAGAATTGTGTACTTTAATATTTGAAATTTGCTTATGCATTCCTTGTGCCTTAACTAAGGCTCCAAGTGAAGGGGATTTTGAAAGCTATTAGAACACTTTTTATTAACTATAACTTGAAATTTTAAATGAATATCCCAGCTGTTAGGAACAATTATAGCAAATATTATAGCTGAAACTCTTAATATGTTATTGTCAAGACATTTAAAATAATGTTTATGATATTAAAAGAGTAGAAAAAATATACTTACAAATCATAGCACCAAGAGATAAAGTTAACATTGGCAGCCTGAGATGCTTCTTGCTGAAGAGAAGAGAAGAGATAGGTATCTTTGATAACATTTTTAGACTGTTAAGTCTTTCCATTTCAATTCAAATATTTGCTTAAAATATTTAATTATTTTTAAAATTTGGACACAAAAATCATTTACATAGCCTAAAAATTGAATAGTCCAAAAATAATTCACCTCATAAATGAGGCAACAGTTAAAAGGATTTCTTAATATATCTGCCCTTCTGATAGAAAGTTCTGAAGTTAGAGGGCACTCCAAACATAAAACCCTCCTTTCAAGGTAATGACATATACATTTATTCAACAAGGCAGCTTTCTCTAAATGTCAAAGTTTCAGCCCCAAGGCATTTCTCTGGATACACTTCAGAAAATACAGTTATTTAAATAAAATTTATATTTCCTTTGATAGTGCTGACTCTTTAGTAAAGGGAAGACATAGCTTATGCCTTTTATTTATTATATCTTTTCTATGTTCTATTATTCTATAGATAGCCTGGTTCCTCTAAGCAGAGTTAATATGAATATAGCTTTAAAAGTACTTCACACAGGGACGCCTGTGTGGCTCAATGATTAAGAATCCAACTCTGATTTTGGCTTAGGTCATGATCTCATGGTTTGTGAGTTCCAGCCCCACATTGGGCTCAGTGCTGACAGTGTGGAGACTACTTGGATTCTCTCTGTCTCCCTCTCTCTCTGCTCCTCCCCCATGCATGCTCATGCACATTCTCTCTCTCTCTCTCTGTCTCTGTCTCTGTCTCTCTCTCTCTCTCTCTCTCTCTCTCAATAAACTTTAAAAACATAAAAAATAAATAGAAGTGCTTTGCACAAATAGGTGCTCAATAATTTTGAGCCATTCCTCGTAGATTGCAACTTTTCAGTTTTCCCCATCAAGATGGATATCAGACACTTATTCTCCGGCTGTCCTTTTGACTTTTTTTGGCCAATAGAATATGACAGAAACAACATTGAGGTAGTTTTGATCCTAGACCTCAAAAATTCTTGCACACATTTACTCTAAGTAGTATAATCCTACTAGAACTATCTACTGTATAATGAGAAACACATATACTAGTTACCCCCCATTGTACCCCTGCTGCCAGGGCCAACAGTCAATCAACCACTAAAAGTAGAACTGCTTGGTTAACTGGCAGCTAGTTGCATACATATGACTGAGACATTAGAGGAACTCCCCAGTTGCCCAGTCCAAACTACCAACATACAGACTCATGAACTAAATAAACGGTTGTTGATTAAAGTCACTAGATATTGGAGTGATTTCATCTAGTAAAAGCTAACTGATGCAGTATTTCTATCATTGTTTTTCTAATCAACCAAATCAAGTACTCATGCAACACCATGCCACCAGTTACGGCAGGAGGGGGGGGATGCAAAAGAATTATAAGGCATATTTCCTGCTCTCAAAGGGCTAACATTCTTGTAAATAAGATGAAAATGACACATATGGGAGAATTATATACAGGGCACAAGATAGGATATAATCAGATGTTAATTCTCCATGTACATGAGCTCCTCTGTAGGAAGATTATATTATTAAGGGAGCAAATTCATCCTTCCAGGTTAGCCAACTCCTATTTAATGGAAGTACCTGTAGACAGTCATTTTTATTCCTGTGCTTCCATAGCAGTAATTGAGAGAGTTGTATTTGTGACAGTCGATTTAAGAAAGAACTGGTGAGAGTGGATAAAATCCTTTTAGGTTCCTTGATAGAAAATTCCCCATTGGGATAACGTCAGACTGAATTACGGAAAAAAGTGTATGAGCCACACAAATGAACTGATAGAAGGGAGGAAAGGGAAGGTGGCCCTATCCATAAGTAAGTGTGCTGTGGAAGTATGAAACATTTTAACCACACATAAGTGGGCACGCTGTTGTCATTGGTCACTTATGTCCATTAATGTCTGCGGCAGCCAGGCTAGAGAGGCACAGGCAATTAAAAACATGAGTTTTGAAGTCAGTTACATCTAAGTTCAAATTAAAATTCTCCTACTTTCTTAATGTGTGATTTTGGGGATGTTAAATAAATCATCCTTAGTTCAGCATTCTCACTTGTAAAAAGAGGATGATGGCACCTACCTCATAGGTGTATTGTGAGGATAAAGGAAGGTATACACACACACACACACACACACACACACACACACACACACGTGCACACTATCATCATCATCATCATCATCATCATCATCTAAACCAATAATTGGCATACCATTGATGCTCACTAAACACAATAAGCATCACTTATGTTTATTTTTGGGTAGTGTTTTCTAAATTTGGGGGGAGGGAGATTATTGAGAGGAAAGACCAAAATACAGGGTTTTGAACAATTTGTCCCTGAAAATGAGTTCAATCTGTTCTTTCCACTCACTGAAGGAAAAGAAAACAAGATGGTCTCAATTGTACTTACGTATCTGCCATGTTTAAAATGTTGCTGCTTTCCCCCACCCCTTTTTTTTAATCTGAAGATTGACACATCTTTTTCTCTGGAGTGATTTCTGCCACTCAACATTTTTAGTTTCAGTTTCTGAAATTCAAAGCATATAAGAATGAAAAAAGAAATGTCCACTGTGGCCAATTGTGCATTTGGTATATGGACTGTGGAAGGACTTCTAAAACATACTAAAAATCTTTCAAATGGTTCCCCATTATGTAAACAGTAAGTGGTGCTAACGAATGGGCTCATATCTGACTTACAAATCTCTAGGCAGCAGCGCCCCATTTCCAGTTTCTGTTCCCTGTGAATTACTAGCTAGGAGAAGATAATGAGTTGGCTAACACACTCTGTCTCTTTTATAAAGAAAACTATAAGAAGCTGTTAAGTTTTGATTATAGTCTCTTTAATGAATTGTCCATTCATTTGTTTCTTACTTTCTTTTCTTGTTTTCTGCTAATGATTTTCCTTTTTCCTTTGTAAAGAATCTTATCTCTGGTCATGTTTTTATTCAAGCTGCTGTCATTGTTTTTCGACTAGAATTATTTCTGCCCTCAAGTGTAGAAGAGACGAGACTTATACCTCGTCTACTTAAATGAACTCAGGAGTATTTTGTTTGTTGGTGGTGACTGTTAAATGGAAAAAGAAATTTCAGAAACATTGATTGGAAGAGCTCTCTTATGCTTCATTTCTCAAATGCTGGCAGATTTCTTTCCACCACTCATGCTGCCACTCTCTGCTCTTCCTCCACTGCACAGACTCTTCAGCCAGTTGTATGGGGAGGAACTTTTAAGAAGCCAGGGGACAGAAAGGGTTAATGTATAAACTTCATTACATTTTTCATTTTTTTCTTGTGCCCCTCCTACACAACTTTAGTCTGTATCCTGGGAAATCTACAGTGGTAAGAATGAAAATGAATCATTCTAAAAATTCTGACAGGATTGCTTTGAAATTATGTATGTTCTCAAATGACATATACTGATGAAGTCAGGTGCTCTCAGAGCTCTTCACATCTTATCTGCATCCTCTTCATCCTTCTTGCTTCTCTTGCTCTGCCCCTAATTCCTCTCATTGTATACAATTGCCTTTCAATTAACCTCCTTCTTCTCCCAGGATGCTGCATTGCAAGTAGTAGGGATGGAAGGCAGACACAAAGGAAAAGATGGAAAACATGCATGTCTGGCTGTATTCTAAGACAAGATACATGTTTGGAGAGCACCCATCATTTTCCATTAGGTGTACATCTTTACTTTTATTTTATCATTTCCTTTGATAAGAATTACCAAGTAGTGGCTATATACAAAAACTTAAAGCATGGGTGTAAAATTGTTAATTATATAACCTTTTAGGTTGTGCAAACATGTGTCTCTTAAAATAATAACTACTAACACTTCTGGGGCACCTAATATTACTAATAACATCATGTGCATTATCTCACTTATTCTTCATAGTAACTTGATAATAAAAATGTTATTATTCCCATTATATAAATTGGAAACTTGAGGCTAATAATGCTTATATAAATAGCCTAAGATAAAAAAAGATAAGTAACATAACTGTAATTTAAGCTCATTTCTATTTTACTCCAGAGTCAGAGCTCTCAAAGATTGTGCCTAAGCTAAGCTACTCAAGATTCAACCACTTCTTACAGCACCTACACTAGCTTCATAACTTGCTTACACCGAGTCACACCTGTCTGCACTCTGGTGAGACTACCTTTCTCAGTAAAGCTCACCTCAGTCCCATTATGATGGTACCCTCCCTCAGAAGACCAGAACAAGCCCCTGCCCACACCACATCTCTAAAGTTTGGAGTTTTAAACATTATTTATTTATTTATTTATTTATTTATTTATTTACTTACTTATTTGAGAGAGAGAGAGAGAATGAACAAGTGGGAGAGGAGAAGAGAGAGGGAGAGAGTCGAGAATACCAAGCAGGCTCTGCACTGTCAACACAGAGCCCGATGTGGGGATTGAACTCATGAACAGTGAGATCATGACCTAAGCCGAAATCTAGAGTCAGATTTTTAACTGACTGAGCCACCCAGGTGCCCCTAAAGCCTGGAGATCTAAAGGTCAGCAGGCTTGAATGAAATAGAGACGGGTTGGCATTGCAATGCTCCAAAAGAGGAGGCAAGCAAACAACCTGAGGGCAGTCCATGAATCTCTTCCTTAATATTCCTCTCCTTAAGTATCTTTAGTGACTATAAACTCATTGTTACCTTGAGTTGCCCGTATCCTTTTCAGAAAACATCATCCTGAATGAAAGTAGGAGAAAATCTTTACAACCTTGGGGTAGAAAAGGACTTAATCAGAATGTGAAACTATAAAGGAAAAGATTTATATGTTTTATGTGAAAACATAAAAATAAACTTGTTCTTCCAAGACACATTAGAGTTAAAACACAAGTAATAATTTGTGAAAATACTTGCACCACCTATAATTGATATAGTACATCATGCATAATCTACTTGAAAAATAATAATAAAACACTAGACATTTCACAGAGAATAGAATATAACTGGCTCATGAATATATAAACAATGCTCAACCTTCTAATAAGCAGTGTAATGCAATTAATAATGTTTCAATAAAATTTCTACTCACCACATTGGCAAAAATTTAAGATTGGCAATATCAAGTGTTGTCAAGAACATGAAGCAAAAAGAATTTTCATACCCTGCCAGGGGGAGAATACATTTGTGATGAATAAAAGTTTGATATGATCTAGCAAAACCGAGCATATGAATACTTTATGACCCAACAATACTCCTAAGCATTTTTCTCAATCTGTACTATCAAAGGACACTACAAGAAAGTTCATAACTGCAAAATGTTAATATCATCAAAACTGGATAAAACACAATAGTCCATCAGGAGTTGACAGGAAAAAGAAATTCCATCATAGTCACACAATGGACTACTATATACTAGTATAAGATTTTAATGAACCACAGATACATATATCATTATGCATGAATCTCCAAAATACAATTTTGAGCAAAAATAATGTGACATAAAGATGTATATAGCATCATAATATTTATATAATGTCCAAAGCCAAGCAAAAATTGACAATATGTTGTTTAGAATTAAATATGTAAGTACTAAAATATTTTTAAAAAATCATTGTATCACACAAAACTTAAGACCGTGGTTACCTCTGCAATGGAGAAAATATGTGATTGGGAGTAATTATAAAGGGATACTAAAATACTGGTATTCTTGTTTCTTAAATCGAGTGCAGGAAAATTGAGGGGTTTTTAATAGAACTATTTTAATTAACATACAATTTTATTATTAGTTTTGAGTGTACAATATTGATTCAATAATTCTATATGTTACTACTCATCATGATAAGTGTACTCTATTTTTTTTATTTGAGTATAGCTGACACACAATGTTACATTAGTTTTAGGTGCAGGACATACCTACTCTACTAGTTTATACATTGGGTATGCTCACTGCAAATGTAGCTACCATCTGTCAATATTCAACTCTATTACAATATCGTTGTTTGTATTTCTTATGCTGTGTCTTTTATTCCCATAATTTATTCATTTCATATCTGGAAACCTGTGTCTCTCACTTCTTTTCACCCACTGTGCCCATCCTCCCACCCTACTCCCCTGTGGCAATCATCAGTTTTTTTTTCAATATTTAGTAGTCTGTTTTTTAGATTGCTTCTTTTTTCCTTTGATCTTTCATATTATCTTTTTAAAGCCACTTTATGCACTCTTTTTTTTGTGCATGACATACTTTATAGTAAAAAGAAAAATCCTATAGTAGTCTCCTTGTGCCTTCCAATTCAAATAAAAAGTATCTGTCATGCTTTCTAGGCCCTGAAACCTAATATTTTCTAGCATTTATTTTACCTTCCATGTACTTTCTTACGATAGTTTCCTTATCCTTAATGCCTTCCCAGCTCATTTCTGTCTATCTGCTCCAAACCTATTCTTGAAGGCCGACTTTATGACCCACTACTTTTATGAAAAGATCTGAAGGTATCCATTCCCATATTTATTCACCCTTCTTTGTATCCTCTTTGCTTTTTTTAAAGTTTATTTATTTATTTTGACAGAGAGAGAGAGAAACAGAGGGGCAGAGAGGCGGAGGGAGAGAGAGAGAGTCCCAGGTAGGCCCTTCGCTGACAGTGTGGGGCCTGACACAGGGCCGGAACTCACGAAATGGGAGATTATGACCTGTGCCAATATCAAGAGATGGATGCTAAACCGACTGAGTTACTCAGGTCCCCCTCTTTTTGCTTTTTACAATTAGTAGCTCTGCACCACACAATAGCACTTTATTGGTCTCTGACTATTTCATGTGTTTTTACATTTGTCTCATCAGTACTGTGCTTCTTTTCCATCTTATTAGAACCTAACATTTCTGGACTCAACACACATTCAACAAACATTTGTGGTTAGTGAAATTGGTTAAAAATCTGTATTACATAGACTTTATTGAAAGCTATACAGATTTAATGCATTCAAAAATATACAGCAAAATAAACACAAAAGTAGTCAGGTAGAGACTCTGTCATAATACATAAGGATTTTTCACCTTTGACACAGACTTTATAGGCAAATTGACAAACAATATGTTTAATTGAATCAATTGAATATATTATGAGCTGGGATTAGAAACACTGAATGAGTGGGTTTCACGTTAGTGAAGCTTTGACTAAATGCTTAAGATAAAATTAAAAATAAATGGCATCTTATCTCATACAGGTATTCAAATTTGCTTGCAAAACCCCTGTCCCCAAACTCCCACTTGTCTTAAGCAACAATATTACTCAAATGCATGCATAAGCAGATTTCATATCATAAAATGATAGCACATGCACAGAGACACTGCTGCACTTGCTGTTTTCTTATAGCTGCAAAACCACCAATTTGAATCAAAATTATTTCATAGACAAAATAAAACCTGCCTTTTGTCTTTCCTAAAGCTCTTTATTGTAAACTTTTGTAATGAGGTCTCACACTGTAGTGTCTATTCTCTTGAAGTCTTTCTGAAACCTGCAGATCTCAATCTCTTTGAATTTGGACATAAAAATTCTAGTTTCCTAGGCATTACAACTATTCTATTGTTGTCCCCAGGCTTGCTTTCTCAAGGATATCTCTCTGTAGATGTAAAGAAAACTGATCAAATATTTGGCTTATAAATAATGTTTGGAAACACCACATGACATAGCATCAGTTGGTTTGTATTTGTGGTGAAAAGAAATGAAAGAGAATTTCAGACAAACTTCCCTTCATCAGGGTTCCAATATTCCTTTCTGTGTCTACAGCTTATCCAACTATTTTATCTTTGTTATAACAGTATTATTCCCTCCCCCAAAAAGTCACATACCAGATAATGTGCTTTAATGGGGCCTGAAAGCCAATTCTACCAACAAAAGTAGTGGTCCATATCTAGAGGCCAAATCTGAAACTACTCATTTTGAACTTATTGCTCAATCAAAGATGATTTAGAGAATAAATCTTGTATCTATTTATTAACCAACAAAATTAGTGGGACTGGTTTTGGGATAAGTCGAATATGGTTATTTCTTTTTCTCTAGCTCTCTTTACATTATTGCTCTGTTGGTCTTCTGCTCCTACCTATTCCTGTATAAGAAAGGCTCTTTTAGTATATTAAATGCAAGTCTTATAAAATTCTGCTTTTAATAATCTTTCATATTGCCTACATGCAAAAATAATGCCTATAATTCAGAAAGTTTTGCCCCTATTTTATTTCATTTTATGCTATAAAAGATGATATTTGGCATTGTATATTTTGACTACTGTACATTTATTATTATTGCTTTCAAGAACACAGAGAGGATTTATAAATTGGAAATAATCATAAAAAATGAAAGCACATTTTGGGTGGTGTTTCCATGTAATTGAACATTAAATAAATACTATATTTTGAAGTAAGTTACTTAAGTTATGGGATTTTCTTCAAGAGATAAAGAGACGTAAGCTAAAAAAAAATAAGTTATTTTCAGGATTCATCTCCCTTATAGTATGACATATTGCCAGGAAATGAAATATTTGCTAATCAGAAGTGTAACTCAGATAAGGTGTTTCAAGTATAATATTATAAATAAATTTTTGACTTATCAGCATCAATAAAACTGTTGGGTGAATTCAGATTTTATGTAATTGTGTGGTTCCGATTTACTCTCACTTTGAACCTTTTCTACCTTCCCTTAAACTCTGGAACAATAGCTTCTTCGTACCTCACAGCAGTAAAGTGAAGAAGACAATGCAATTAGGAAATGTTCTCTCTAACACTGGGCCATTTGAAAACCTCCCACAAAAATCTTCAGGATAAGTCGAAAAGCTATTGTATTGGCTCTTTATTTCTTTTAGATCCTGAAGCTCTTGGTGTGTGTGTGTGTGTGTGTGTGTGTGTGTGTGTTTGGGCTGAGAGGGTGTGATGGAAGTAGAAAGTGGACAGTGAGACAGGAGGTGGTGAGACCAGGATATGATACAAGGACAATAGCAAAACTTCACTGCTGGTTTTATCAAAATACTTTCTTAGTAAAATATGCTCTCTCAGGAAACATTGCCAGATGGAGTAAAGTAAAACAGTCCACCATACCTGAGAATCTTGCACAATGCCAGCTGGACCCATTTAGAGGTGTGAGGAAATGTCAGTCATTATTAAAAGAAATCTTCTGAGACAAGGAAGCAGAAGATAGGTTTGCAAATGTCTCCCCTGCAGGGGCTCTGGTAATGAACTTTAATCTGAACCTGTGACCATCATTTATTAACTCCAGTACTGGTGGATCATTTTGTTTAATATACCTCCAACTAACACTGATGATCCATTGATTGTATTTTGTGAACCTACTTAATTCACTGGAAAATACAAGGGGTGCATATTTGCTCTAGGCATTATGTATTACATCTCTCCTGAGGATCAATGTGTTAGTATTTGTAATGCACACTGAAGATGAAAATTGCTGTATAAATAATAGCCATTATTCTGTGGTATATACACCAGCAGTTACTCCATTAGGAAAGGAAAAAAGATAGCAATATATGACCATAATAAAAAGTCAGCTGCAGACTTCCACCTCACCATGCCCTCGATTCTACCATGCATTGAAGTAAGGCAGTTGCCTATAATGCACCAAAGTTCAGTAAACCATATCTTATGAGAAAGAAGACTTCATGATTAACAGAAAGACAAATATCTCAGCAGCCCTACTATGTTTGCAGTTGCATGTAGTGTAATATTGTCTTAGCCTGACTGCTAACCAGAAGGTTGGCATAGCAATTCTTTGCTCAGTTGCTATTGTTAACTCAGTGCTGTGGTGAGTAAGAAAGGCCCTTGCCAGGCTCACTCCCTCCCCAGATCTCTGGTATGACCACTGTTGCCATTGAGTAAAGTTACAAATGATAAAACTAAACTCAAATTTAAGTGGCAGTTCACTTGTAATTAAAGTGCAAATGGAATTAGAAGCTTACAAGGAAACGTATGACAGTTGAAAATGCATACTGATCTTTTTCTAATTCTATGAGTAAACCATTAGAAAGCTCAAAGAGGCAGCTGTGTGTTTTAGATATACTTTTTTTAAGGGGTCTGGGTGGCTCAGTTGGTTAAGCGTCTCTTGATCTCAGCTCTGTTCTTGATCTCAGCTCAGGCCTTGACCTCAAGGTCTAGGTCATGGGTTCAAGCCCTGTTTTGGGCTCCATACTGGATGCAAAGCCTACTAAACACACAAACAAAATAGAAGCTTTTTTAATTAAAGTATAATTGACATACAATTTATTAGCTTCAGGTATACAACATAATGTTTGACATTTGCATACATTGGGAAATAATCATTACAATAAACCTAGTTACTGTCAACTTAGAAACTTAAGACCATGGGGTACCTGGGTGCCTCCATCGGTGGAGCAGTCAACTTTGGCTCAGATCATGATCTCACGGTTTGTGGGTTCAGGCCCCACTTTGTGCCTTGTGCTGACAGCTCAGATCCTGGAGCCTGCTTCATATTCTGTGTCTCCCTCTCTCTTTGCCCTTTCTCTGCTCATTCTCTCTCTCTCTCTCACTCTCTGAAAAATAAATAAACATTAAAAAACAATTATAAAAAGGAATCTCAGACAATAATATTGACTAAATCTCTCATGATGTACACTTATAGCCCTATAAGTTACCTATTTTATAACTAAAAGTTTGTACTTCTTGATCCTCTTCAACCGTTTTGCCTCTCCAATCCCTTTCACTTCTGGCAATCACCAATCTATTTTCTGTGTCTATGAGTCTAAGTTTAATTGTTTTTGTTTGTTTGGTTTTTTACGTTCCACATATAAATGAAACCATGTAGTACTGGTCTTTCTCTGTCTGACTTCTTTCACTAAGTACAATACCCTCAAGGTCCATCCGTGGTGTAAATTGTTAAATTGAAAGATTTTGTTCTTTTTTTTATGGCTAGTAGTATTCCATTCTGTGTGTGCTGTGTGTGTGTGTGTATGTGTGTGTGTGTGTGCATACCCATTACCCACCAAAGGACATTTTAGGCTGCTTCCATTTCTTGGCTATTGTAAATAATACTTCAATGAATATAGGGGTGCTTATATCTTTTTGAATAGTGTTTTCATTTTCTTCTGATAAATACTCAGCAGAAAAATTGTTGGATCATATTTAATTTATATTTTTCATTTTTTGAGGAAACTCCATACCATTTTTCATGGAGGCTGCACCAATTTTCATTCCCACAAACAGTGCACAAGGCTCCCATTTCTCCACATTCTCACCACCCTTGTTGTTTCTTATCTTTTTTACAATAGCCATTCTAATAGGTGCAAGGTCACCTTCATGATTAATGATGTTGAGCATCTTTTCATGTGCCTGTTGACCATCTGTATGTCTTGTTTGCAAAAATGCCTATTCAGATCATTTGCCCATTTTTTAATTGGTTTTCTTTTTTGATGTCATTATTGAGTTTTATGAGTTCTTTATTTATTTTGGAAAGGCTAGTCATGGAATTTGGCAAGAAAAAGAAATAAAAGGCTCCCAAAATGGAAAGGAATAGTAAAACTGTCATTATTTGCAGATGATATGACACTATATATAGAAAACCTTAAAGATCCACCAAAAAGCTATTAGAACTAATAAATAAATTCAGTAAATTCGTAGGATACAAAATTAATATACAAAAATATGTTGTGTTTTTTATACACTAATAATGAACGATCATAAAGAGAAATCATGAAAAGTATCTCATTTACAATCACATCGAAAAGAATAAAATACCGGAGACCTGGGTGGCTCAGTGGGTTGAGCATTCAACTTCAGCTCATGTCATGATCTTGCAGTTCATGAGTTCAAGTCCCACACCGGGCTCACTTCTATCAGTGCAGAGCCTGCTTCAGATCCTCTGTCACTCTCTCTCTGCCCTTCTTCCACTTGCACTCTCTGAAAAAATAAATAAAAAACAACAAAAAAAAAGTTTATGAGTCTGTTTCTTGGTCTCCCACTCTCTCTCCTTCTCTCAAAAGAAGAAAGAAAGAAAGAAAGAAAGAAAGAAAGAAAGAAAGAAAGAAAGAAACAAAGAAACAAAGAAACAAAGAAACAAAGAAACAAAGAAAGAAAAGGTAAGAAAAGAAAAGGAAAATAAAAAATACGTAGGGATTAAATTTAACCAAAGAGTTGAAAGACTTGAAAGACAAAGAGTTGAATAAAGACTTGTATACTGATAAAAGAAATTAAGGAAGATATAAACAAATGTAAAGATATACCATGGTAATGCATTGGAAGAATTAATATTATTAAAATGTCCATACTGCCCAAAGAAATCTACAGAGTCAATGCAATTTGCATCAAAATTCCAATGGCATTTTTCGCAGAAGTAAATTAAATAATTAGAAAAATTATATGGAACCACAAAAGATCCTGAGTAATCAAAATGATATTGAAAATGGGGAACAAATGTGGAGATGTCACACTCCTGGATTTCAAATTATATTACAAATCTATAGTAATCAGAACAGTATGGTACTAGCATAAAAACAGAGACATAGATAAATGAAACATAGATAAATAGATTAATAGAAAGCCCAGAAATAAACCCACGTATATATGTTCAATTAATTTACAACAAAGAAGACAGTAATAGGGAAGTATAGTTTCAACAGGGAAAATTACAATGAGGAAAATATAGTTTCTTCAGTAAATAATGTGGGAAAACCAGGAGCTATTAGCAAAAGAATGAAATTGTGTCACTTTCTTACACTATACACAAAATGAATTAAAGACTTTATGTAAAACCTGAAACCATAAAACTCGTAGAACAAAACACAGATGATAAGGTCCTTGATATTAGTCTTTGCAATGATTTTTTGGATCTGACCCCAAACACAAGTGCAACAGAAACAAAAATAAACCAATGGTACTAAATTAAACTAAAAAGCTTCAGCACAGCCAAGAAAACCATTAACTAAAATGCAAAGGCAACCTACTGAATGGGAGGAGACCTTTGTGAATCAAACTTTAAGAGCTTCTTAATGTTAAGTAGCACTTAAGATCTTAGTCTCAGATTTCAGAGGAAGGGGGTCTAGACTGGAATACATTTCTAAAGCAGTTGTTTCTACATTTTTAGATTTCACACATCTTTAGAATGTGAGCATACATTTACCATGCACAACTATAATGATTTCAAAAACTAAAGTACATTTTAAAATATAATAAATAGGAATTACTTAAACACAGAATAAATAAACTGTTATAAGAAAGGGCACATCGTAAACTTAGAAACACATTATGTATTTTATGTATATTGGGAAAGTTACCTAACCTGCCAATTCCTTCGGGAAAAGACAATATCATTTGTTGTGAGGAGTATAGGAATTAAAATATAAAGTTCTTGGAAAAGAACATGGCAGCCTATATTCAAGACATAAGAATTTAATTCTCTCTTTCCCTCTCTCTCTCTCTCTCTCTCTTCTCCTTCTGTATTTTTATGTATGTGTATAAGTTTCTCAATTAAAAGAATTCTTATTACCATAGATTGCTGATAACCTTATCTTGGACCAGCACTGGTTCTCAGACCTGCATCTGGAAACACTGGTCTAGAAGACTCACAGTGGCCTATGATACCAGATAGTTCTACTAGGTAACTGCACTAGTTTATAATAATTAAAGCCCCAAAGGAGAAGAAAATGTTTCATCGTAATGAGTGTTTATGAAGAATGATTATCAATGCATTTAAAAAGACTTCAGTGATATATCTCATGTATTTTAATTTATTATTTGGATGAAGAAACAGATAATAATACTACTTACAATTAATTGAATATTTGCAAGAGTCATTCTAGTTTTCTTTTTTTTCATCTCTAATAGTCCAATATAAAATTCAGTCAAATATAATTTCAAAACGTAATTCTAAATTTACCAACACCCTCAATTCACATTATTAGTGCCATAGACCAACCTGTCATCAACATTTAACTGTCTTCTGAAATTCCATCCTAACTGGATTTTCTACTTCCATTCTTGCTATATCTATATCATTCTCCATACAATAATCACAGTGATGTTTGAACAAAAAAAAATTTTTTTTCTTCTAGTGGCTTCCCATTGAACTTCCCAAAATCTTACCATAGCATAAAATACCCTGAATGATCTAGCCCTTATCTATCTTTTTGACCACATCTCGTACTTCTCTCCTTGATGTTCACAATGCACTAATGACACTGACCTTCATTATATCTCTTAATTGTTATAATTTCTTCTTTCCTCAAAGTCTTTAATTTGTTATTTTCTCTGCCTAGAGTAATATTCTCCCTTTCTTTCACATGGATCTTACCACAAATAATGCCGCTTTAAAAATGTTCCCCTTCACTTATTACCTGTTATCTTTTTAACCAATTTTTCATAGCAATTGCCACTCTCTTAAATTATTTTATTAGTTTTTTATACGTTTGTATGTTTACGGTCTTCCTCTGAATACCTCAGAATGTAAGCTCTATGAAGGGTCTTTATCTGCCCTGTTTTACGGTATATACTTATCATCTCTTAGGCTTAGAACAATGTCTGAAAACTACTAGTAATTTAATAAATGTTCATCAAAGGAATCAATGAATGATTCTTCCAGGTATGTTAAAATTTTCTTTATAAACATTATTACATAACATGTACATAGTAACACTATAAAGTACATTTTTATTGTCCTCGTTTTACAGATAAAGAAGCTGAACGTAGTTAAATAAATTTCTAAAGGCAATGGAGGTAATAAATATCAGTGCTGGTACCCAGGTACATAATTTCACTCTGACTCCAGAGTCCATTCTTTTATTCTCATATGTTTCTTCTCCTTATCTAACTTAGGAAATTATCAATTTTTCAGATTTAAGGAGTATAAAAATCAAGGAAATATATTAGAGGACTGAATTACAATACTGGAAATTTACTACTACAGATTGGGATGATGACCCAAAACTAATAAAAGGAAGCATAATGGTAATAATTTCGAGGTCCTGATTTTAATGTTTAAATATCATATGAGAAAGAATGAATGAGTGGAGGCTTGGCTTATAAACAGCATTTGTAAAAGAAAAAACATACCTGGAAGTTTTGACTTAACTTCATTGCAAACTAGTAGGGTGATGCGACTGCTACAAAACAAAACAAAACAAAAAACAATAAGCTGCTACAAATATGCTGTATTAAAATAAATCTAGTCGCCAGTATAACCAAACAGGAATTTTCACTGGTCAGAGTGTCACAATCAATTATGAAACTCAAGTTTGAAAAGGGACATATAGGCAAAGTAGACCTTAATAGGTGGAAAGAGATCAAGAACATGAAGTGTCTGAAATAAATACCAAATAGGTAACAATGGGAGAAGTTAGCTGTGTTTAGCCTAATAGGAAAAGTAATAGGTTGTAAGTTTTAAAAGACCACTATTTAGCAATAGATTATGCATTATTTTTCCATAATGATGAACTGTGCCCAGTGAATAGAAATCAAAAGAATTTACATTGCATATCAAGTATGAAACAACTTTCCAATACTTTGTGTTAAAAAAAAATCAGGTGTCTCAAAAAGGATGAGATTCTGTCACTAAAATTTTTCAAATATAGTCAGGGAAGCATTTAACAGGAATAGTATAAATATATTCTGTATTGGGAGTGGAGCTGGAATAGATCAGTGGTTCCCAAACCTCAGTCCAATAACTGGTGCCACAATGTAAAACAACACAGATTCTGAGGATACACCCAGTATATCTGTTAAGGGAACACAGTGATATGAATTGTTTTTTAAAGACCCATAGGATACCATGGAACTCTGGGAAAATTCTCAGATAAGCAGTTCACAAGTCCTCAGCATCTTTATCTTACATTGCTAAAATTTCACTCATAATTAAACTTCTGAATTGTAAACCCCTTTATGATAAGAACTGTACCACTGCTTCTTGTACAATGTCTAACACATCATAGGCACTCAAGAAATGTTTCTTAAAAATATTTTATTGATTTCTTTTAATTTCAGTATAGGTAATAGGCAATGTTATAATAATATCAGATGTACAAAATAGTGATTTAACAATTCTGTACATTACTCAATGCTCATCATGTTAAGTGTACTCCTTAATCCCAATCACCCGCCCCTCTCCCATTTCCCATCTGTTAACCATCCGTTTGTTCTCTATAGGCAAGAACCTGTTTCTTGGTTTCTCTCTCTCTCTTTTTTTCCTTTTGGTATTTTATTTCGTTTCTTAAATTCTACATATGAGTGAAATCATATGGTATCTGTCTTTCTGTGACTGAATTATTTTCCTTAGCATTATATTCTCTAGCTTCATTCTCTAGATACATTCATGTATCTGTCTTTCTGTGACTGAATTATTTTCTTAAGCATTATATTCTCTAGCTCCATTTGTGTCATTGCAAATGAGACTATTTCATTCTTTTTTATGGCTGAATAATATTCTATTGTATCATATAACACAATTCTTTACCCATTCATCTGTTGATGGACACTTGGGTTTCTTTCATAATTTGGCTATTATAAATAATGCTCCAATATACATAGGTATGCATGTATCACTTTGAATTAGAGTTTTTCCCCTTTTTTTGTGTAAATATCCAGTATTGTGATTGATAGATCATAGGGTAGTTCTATTTTTAACTTTTTAAAGAACCTCAATACCGTTTTCCACAGTGACCCCACCAGTTTGCATTCCTCAATATCAACACTTGTTTCTTCGTTTTTTATTTTAGCCATTCTGATAGGTATGGGGTGATATCTCATTACAGTTTTGGTTTTAATTTCCCTGATCATGAGTGATGCTGAGCTCCCTTTCATGTGTCTGTTGGCCATCTGGATGTCTTTGGGAAAAAAAATGTATATTCATCTCTTCTTCCCATTTCTTTGCCTTTCTTTGTTTTTAATTTTTTTTAAATATTGAAATCCAAATTAGTTAACATATAGTGTAATAATGGTTTCAGGAGTAGAATTTAGTGATTCATCACTTATTTATAACACTCAGTGCTCATCCCAATAAGTTCCCTCCTTAATGCGCATCACCCATTTAGTCCAAACCCTACACAACACCCCTCCAGCAGCTCTCAATTTGTTCTCTGTATTTAAGAGTCTCTTATGGTTTGCCCCCACTCTCTGTTTTTATCTTATTTTTCCTTCCTTTTTCCTATGTTCATCTTCTGCCCAATTTTAATTATATTATTTGTTTTTGGAGGTTTTGAGTTGTATTGATTCATTATTTATTTTGGATAGAAGCCTTTATAAGATATATGATTTGTGAATATCTTCTCCCATTCTATAGGTTGCCTTTTAGATTCGTTGTTTTTTTTTTTCCCTTTGTTGTGCAGAAGCTTTTTATTTTGATGAAGTCCCTATAGTTAATTTTTGCTTTTATTTTTTTGCCTCAAGAGGCACATCTAGAAAAATGATGCTACAGCTGATGTTTGAAAAATTACTGTGTATGTATGCTCACTTCTAGGAATTTTATGGATTAAGGTCTCACATTTAGTTCTTTTTTTCAAATTTTTTTAACGTTTATTTATTTTTGAGAGACATAGAGACAGAGTATGAATAGGGGAAGAACAGAGAGAGAGGGAGATACAGAATCTGAAGCAGGCTCCAGGCTCCGATCTGTCAGCACAGAGCTCAACGTGGGGCTCGAACTCACAGACCGTGAGATCATGACCTGAGCCGAAGTCGGCCGCTTAACCAACTGAGCCACCCAGGTGCCCCTCACATTTAGTTATTTAATTCATATTGAGTTTATTTTTTGTGTATTGTGTAAGAAGTGATTCATTTTTGTTCTTTCGCATGTAGCTGTTCAGTTTTCCCAGCTGTAATTGTCGAACATACTTCTTCCCATTAAATATTCTTACTGCTTTGTTAATATTAGTTAACCATATAATTGTGGGTTTATTTCTGGACATTTTATTTTATTCTATTGATCTCTGTGTTTGTTTTTGTGCCAGTACCATAGCATTTTGATTGCTACAGGTTTGTAATATAACTTGAAGTCTGGAGTTGCAATACTTGCAGTTTTGTTTTTATTTTTCAGGATTGCTTTCGCTATTCAGGATTTTTGTGGTTCCATACAAATTTTATGATTGTTTTTTCTAGTTCTGTGAAAAATGCTGTTGGTATTTTAATAGGGATTTCATTAAATCTGTAGATTGTATTTGTATAGTATAGACATTATAACAGTATTTGTTTTTCCAACCTATGAGAATGGAAGATCTTTCTATTTCTTTGCGTCATCTGAAATGTCTTTCGTCAGAGATTTCTAGTGTGCAGGGTATAGGTCTTTCACTTCTTTAGTTCAATTTATTTCTAGATATTTGTTCTGATAACATTGTAAAGTGGGTTATTTTCTTAATTTCTCTTTCTGCTGCTTCCTTATCGGTGTTTAGAAATTCAACAGATTTCTGTACATTGATTTTGTATTTTGTGACCTTACTGTATTGACTTACCAGTTGTAGTAGTTTTTTTGGTGGATTCTTTAGGGTTTTCTATATATATATTATTATGTCATCTGCAAATACTGAAAGTTTTACTTTTTCCTTACCAATTTGGATGCATTTATTTCCTTTTATCATCTAATTTCTGTGGCTAGGACTTCCAGTACTATGTTAAATAAAAGTTGTGAGAGCGGATATATTTGTGTTGTTACTGACCTTAGAAGGAAAGCTCTTGGTTTTTCCACACTGGGCACAATGTTTACTGTCAGTTTTTCATATATGGCCTTTATTAGGCTGAGGTATGTTCCTTCTAAACTTTGCAAAGGGTTTTATCATGAGTGGATTTTGTAATTTTTCAAATGCTTTTTTCTGCTTCTGTTGACATAATCATATGTTTTTTATCCTTTCTCTTATTGATGTGAAGTATCACATTGATTGATTTGTAAATATTGAACCATGCTTGCATCCTGAGAATAAGTACCACTTGATCATGACAAATGATTATTTTAATATATTGTTAAATTCAGTTTGCTGGTATTTTGTTGAGTGCTTTTGCATCAATGTTTATTAGATATATTGGCTTTTGGTTCTATTTTTTATGGTGTCTTTATCTAGTTTTGGTATCAAGTTAATGCTGGCCTCTTAGAATGAATTTAAGTTTCCATTTCTCGTCTAGTTTTTGGAAATTTTTAAGAAGTAAAGGTATTAACCCTTCTTGAAATGTTTGGTGAAATTCACCTGTGAAGCTCTTTGGTCTTAGACTTTTGTTTGTTGAGAGTTTGATTCCGGATTCAATTTCATTGCTGGGAATCAGCGGTTCAAATTTTCTATTTTTTCCTATTTCGATTTTGGTAGCTTATACATTTCTAGAATTTATCCATTTCTTCCAGGTTGCCCAATTTGTTGGCATGGAATTTTTCATAATGTTCTCTTACAACTTTTATTTCTGTGGTGTTGGTTGTTTTCTCCTCTTTGATTTGTGATTTCATTTGAGTCCTGTCTCTCTTTTTTTATCCCTCCCTCTCTCTCTTTTCGTTTAATTTTTAATTTGTATTTTAATGTTTATTTTTGAGAGAGAGAGAGAGAGAGAGAGACAGAGACAGAGAGAGTGAGTGGGGGGATGCAGAAAGAGAGGGAGACACACAATCCAAAGCAGGCTCCAGGCTCTGAGCTGTCAGCACAGAGCCTGATGCGGAGCTCAAACCCACGAACCGTGAGATCATGACCTGAGTTTGAGTCAGACGCTTAACGAACTGAACCACCCAGGTGCCCCTCTCTTTTGTGATGATACTAGCTAGAGGTTTATGAATTTTGTTGATCAGCAAAGAACCAGCTCCTGATTTCATTGTTTTGTTCAATTTAATTTTTTTTAAGTTTCTGCATATCATTTATTTCTGCTCTAAAATTTATTATATCTTTCCTTTTGCTTGTTTTGGGTTTGTTTCCTAATCTAGCTCCTTTAGGTATAAAGTTAGTTTTTTTTTTAATTTTAAATTGTTATTGTTTCTTGAGGTAAAGCTGTATTGCTATGAACTTCCCTGTTAGAACTGTGTTTTTCTGAATCCTGGAGGTTTTGAAACATTGTATTTTCATTTGTTTCCATGTAAGTTTTTATTTCTTCTTTGATTTCTTGGTTGACCCATTCATTGTTTAGTACCATGTTATTTAACCTTCATATATTTATGCTCTTTTCAGATTTTTGCTTGTGGTTGATCTCTAAAATCAGCACTGTGGACTGAAAAGTTGCATGGTATGACTTCTACCTTTTTAATTTGTTTAAACTTGTTTTGTGGCCTAATATGTGATAAATTCTGTAGAATGTTCCATGTTCACTTGTAAAGAATGTGTATTACACTATTTTAGAAAGGACTATTCTAAAGATATCTTTTAAATTCATCTGGTCCACTGTGTCATCCAAAACCCCTCTTTCTGTGTTCATTTTCTGTTTGGATGGTCTGTCCTTTGATGTAAATGGGACTTCAGAGTCACCTACTATTATTGTATTGTTATTGATTAGTTACTTTATGTTTGTTTTTAACTATTTTATGTATTTGAGTTCTCTGATGTTGGATGCATAAATATTTGCAATTGCTATTTTTTCTTGTTGTATTTTTCCCTGTGTTACTATATAGTGTACTTCTTTGTCTCTTGTTATAGTATTTGTTTTAAATTCTATTTTGTTTGGTTTAAGTTTCATT
Organism: Paguma larvata; assembly: GCA_030068075.1. NCBI lineage: Eukaryota > Metazoa > Chordata > Mammalia > Carnivora > Viverridae > Paguma > Paguma larvata. The sequence goes on from CM057830.1 coordinate 74,354,052, forward strand.
ACCCTGGCTTTCTTTTCACATCCATTTTAATGGCGCATGTTTCTCTATACCCTCACTTTCAATCTGTAGGTGTCTTTAGGTCTAAAATGAGTCACTTGTAAGCAGCATATAGATGGGTCTTGTTTTTTATGCATTCTATTGTCCATTTACATTCAAAGTAATTAATGATAAATATGTCTTTATTTGCATTTGGTTCTTTGTTTTGTGGTTGTTTCTGTAGTTTTTCTCCGTTCTTTTCTTCTCTAGCTCTCTTTCATGGTTTGTTGGCTTTCTTTAGGGATATACTTGGATTCCTTTATTTTTATTTTTTGCATATCTCTTACTGGTTTTTGATTTGTGGTTACCATTAGATTTGTTTATAACATCTTCTGTGTATAGCAATCTATATGAAGTTGATGGATGCTTAAGTCTGAATCTATTCTTTACACTTGTCCTTTAGATGTTTTAGGCATAAGGTGTCATAATTTACATCCTTTTATTTTGTTAATATCTTGACTGATTTTTACAGATATACTTATTTTTTGCTGCGTTTGTGTTTTTTACTTTTCATACTCTTACTTATGATCTTTCCTTTCCACCCAAAGATTTTCCTTTAAGATTTCTTGTAGGTCTGGCTTAGTAATCCTGATCTTCTTCAGCCTTTGTTTGTCTGAAAAAAAGTTTCTCTCTCCTATTATGAATCATAGCCTTACTGGGTAGAGTATTCTTGGCTGCAGATTTTTCGTTTTCAGCACCTTGTAACATGCTACTCCCTCTGGCCTGAAAATTTTGTGCAGAAAAATCTTCCAATAGTATTATGATGTTTCCTTTGTATGTGACTTTCTTTTTTTCTCTTGCTGTTTAAAAATTTTATCACTATATTTTACCATTTTAATTACTATATGTCTGGTTGTGAACCTCCTTAGGTCAATTTTTCGGGGGCTTTATGTGCATACTGGATCTGGATATCTGTTCCTTTCCTCAGATTAAGGGAGTTTTCTGCTATGATTACTTTAAATAAACTTTCCGGCATCCCTATAATGTGGTTGTTATTATGCTTGGTGGAGTTGCTGAGTTCCCTAAGTTTATTCTCATTTTGCATAATTCTTTTTTCTCTTACTTGCTCAGCTTGATTACTTTCCATTAACAGTCTTCCAGACCATTAGTTTGTGCCTTTGCTTCCTCTACCATGCTATTTATTCCACCACGTGTATTTTTAATATCAATTACTATGTTCTTGATTTCTCTCTCTCTCTTTTTTTTTTTTTTTGATCTTTTTGTTAAGGGTCTCATTGATGTCCTCCACTCTTTTTTACCAAGTCAAGGGAGTATATTTATGATCATTATTTTAAATTCTCTATCAGGCATGTTACTTATCTTTGTTTTGCTAACTTAAGAGTATTGTTGAGGTTTTGTCTTTTTCTTTCATTTGAGACATATTCTTCTGTCTCCTCATTTTTGCTAACTCTCTGTGTCTATTTCTGCGTTACGAAAAGTCAGCTATGTTTCTTGCTCTTGAAAGTAGTGAACAGGGCATACACTTTTAAGAAGGTGGCACTGATCCTTTTTCAAAAGGGATGCTGTCACCAAAACTATTTCAATCTGGGCTGCTCTGCAAAGACTATATGGGTAGGGGCATGGTGCCAAAAGCTGTGGGAACAGGCTCTCTCTTGCAGGGGATATATAGTCACTATGGAGTCTGGGCCTTGCCAGGCTGCTTCAAGAAGCACATTCAAATTGGTACGGGTGTGTGTGTGTGTGTGTGTGTGTGTGTGTGTGTGCAGTTTTGACAATGTGTGTATGTCCTCCACAGGAGATTGAGAGATGCAGTGTTGAGAAGATTTGATCCTGTCTTCTAGGGTATGGGTTCCACAGCACTGGAACTGAAGCAGGCCTACCTGGAGGGGGTAGGCATAGTGTAAGCAAGTTAGGGTAGTGAATGCAGACACCCAGCTGGTTTCCACAGGTGGCCATGTGATTATGCTAGAGGGTGGAGGATGAAAATGGCACCTGCCAGCTCCTTTGTTAATGGAGAAGTCCCTCAGAGAACCTGTAGATAAGTAACTCTCACTCCATATGCCCAGGTGTGTTTTAAACTGATACTTCTAAGTTGTATCTCTGTGGGATGTTTGTTGTGCTGTCTCTTTAAGGGCAAGGATTCAGCTTCTATTGCCCTGGGGTCTCCCAGGGCTAAGTCCACTGATGTTTAAAGCTCCAGACTTTAAGTCCTACTATTTGTAAGAACTTATGAAATTCAGCCCTTCTGATTTTCAAAATCAAATACTATGGGGATTCTTCTTTCCCATGCATGCTCCCTTGTGGGACATTCTGTTTCTCACCCCTCTCCATGCCTGTGTCAGCTAGACCCAAGGGACTTATGTCGCTACTATGCCACTGCCCTTGCTAGCCTCTTCAATGTGGTCTCTTCTCTACATTGAATTGTAAAGTTTGTTCTGCCAGTCTTTGGGTTTTCTGGGTTATTTGTGCTGATATGAGTATTATATAGTTGTGTCCATGGGATGAGGTGAGTTTAGGATCCTCCTGCTTTGCCATTCTGAGGGTTCTGAACTTGTTACATATGTTAAATATTTGTGAATAGATGAATAAAAATCCTTAGGCACATTTGCGTTCAACTAAACAGTCTTCCAAGTGTCCCTAACAGGAAGCGAGTAACATACATTAAAAAAGCAGGTTTTAAAGATTCAAAATGGTATTAAAATGTTTTTATTCTTTTCTACTCTTTAAAGGTAGAGTTCTCAAAGCAGAAGAAAATGTCATTTATTTTTGCTAAGAGTAAAAAATGGAAGTAATGGGAGATATGTAAGTTTCCTGAAGCTGCCACAAAAATTTACCACAAACCTGGTGGCTTTAAACAACAGAAATTTATCCTCACAATTTATGGAGGCCAGAAGTCAGAAATCAGGGTGTAAGTAAGGCTGTACTTCCTCTAAGGGCTCTAGGAGATAACCCTTCCTTGCCTTTTCTAGCTTATGCTGGCTCCTGCATTTCCTTGGTTTGTGATAGTGAAATTCTCTCCTGTGTCTGTGTCTCAAATCTTCCTCTCTTTTATCTTATAAGAGCACCAGTCATTGGATTTAGGGTCCACTATAAATCCAAGATGAATCTATTTTGAGATTCTTATCATAATTACATCTGCAAGGATCCTGCCTATTTCCAAATAAGGTCACATGCACAAGTATGATAGGGTGAGGCATGGACATATTTTTGGTGGGGGGGAATTCAATCCACCATAGGAGAACACATTCATATAAATTTTAATAACAACAACTAACAGTAAGTGGATACTATGAGCAAAATGTTATTTAAAGCACTTTAAATGCATCAATCCATTTAGTTACATCATGACTAGATAAGATAGAAATAAACCCAGAGAGGTATTTTACTTTTCCAGGACCACATAGTGAAAAGTGGCAGACCTAGAATTCAAAACCATTCTGGCTCCAGAGCTCATCCTCTTAATTGTTCTACTATGCTGCTTCCTAATTATTGTTAATGCTATAATAATAGTTGTAATAAATGTAGCTCTCTTCATTGAGAGCTATGTATCAGGCATTGAGTTTAGTGCTTTACATGGACTATGTCACATAACCCTCACAACAACTTTGTAAGGCAATTACTTTTATGATACCTACTTTATAGTCAAGAAAACTCAAGCACAGAGAGCTTAAGTAAAGTTTCCAAAGTTATACCTGTAGGCAGAGGTAGATTCAAAATTGAGTGATCTGGCTCTAGAGTTGGTGTACTTAACAACTATATGACACTGATTCTAAGTTGAAATTTTCGTTTATTCGTCATTCGTCTCTCTCTTCCATAGTACCTCTGCATAGTATGTGTTCAATGAAATTTTACTGAGGGAATCAATGTGATTAATAATGCTATAATAACCACATTTTTCCAGAGTCTCAGCCTGTTTCCCTGTTCTTATTTCCCAATGTGTCCGTCTTTGCCTGACTCTAATGTCTTTTCATGCCCATATGTCAATATTGACAAGTATGCCATTATTTAAGGACTTGTGTAATGTAGCCAGCTGGATCTATGGAAGGGAGATTCTTAAGAAGCATGTCCACAGAGACATATGTTTCAAACAAGCATTCTCTTTAAATCAATCCAATTCAAATCATAAGTTCATCAAACAATTTCTGAGAACAAACTGAAAACCACACCAAATAAGCTGAAAATATTCTACCAGGGTAGTCCATATATCAAATCAACTGTATGTCAACATCTTCCCTACTATGCCCATATTTCAATATATATTTTTAAAATTATCTAATTACTGCCTGAGAAGGAAATTAAATATGCCATACACCAGCATTGCTTTACCTGATCTTTTGAAACTAATAATTGGTATTGAGATCTAACTCTAAATACAGATATCATTTAAAAATAATAAGAAGAATTTAGAGGTCAAATTTAAATTTACAACAGTATTCTGGATCCCAAAGGTAGATTCTAAATATCACCAGCAGTGCCAGGCATATTGTACAACTCCAGGGGTCGATATTCACATTAAAGTCTATGTGAATGGCATTCCCTGGAGTTGTAAAGTGCACAAACTGCAGGGCAGTATCTAGAGACCCTGGTCAGCAGAACTGATTTAGAGTAACAACGGACTAAAGCAAAATATCAATTGATTACAAAGAGTGCTGATCCACACCAGTGATATTTCAAATTTTAGCAAAGTCAAAGAGACTGCTATACTTACAGATTGTTAAACTTGATTACCAGTTACTAATTAACAATTACAGATTGTTAAACTTGATGACCTAAGAAATTCTAGTGAAAGGCAAAGTTCAAAAATTTAGTTTTATCTGAACATTTTCTCAACTCTTCAAACCACTGGGGGCTAGATACCTCGGGAACTAGCTTTCTTTTGAGATTTTGTTGTAATTTCCATTTAAGGTTGTTAAGAAGGGGAAAAGTATCTTAAGAGACTATCTGAAGGCACTCAGTACCTCTAATAACAGCAGGAAACCTGGCCATGCATAAAGACCTAGGAGATCAGAGCCAGCTTTGCAAACAAGGAGATGTTCATGCTGGTCATGGAATTTTGGTGGGTAGGCACTTCCTATCTCTCTCTCCTGCCATTTGGAGACAAGTGCAGTATATTGCATCCTATTTGAGTTATTCTGCACCCTCCAATTTTCTGTTGTATTTGACTTGTTTCTGCCTGGAAATGCTTTCCAATGGCTCTTTGGCATTTAATTTATATCTACAAATACCTTTGGTTTGATTTTGGTTTAGATATCCAATGTGCCAAAAAATGGTGAAAATGGGAAACAGACTGTAAAAAATGCCAAATTTCATCAATTGCTACTGTGTGCCAGAAAGACATTTAAGTGATATTGTTGGAACACCTTTGTTGTGGTTCAGTTGGTTAAGTGTCTGACTCTTGGTTTTTGGCTCAGGTCATGATCTTGTGGTTGGTGAGTTCGATCCCAACATCTGAGTCTGTGCTGACAGTGCAGAGCCTGCTTGGAATTCTCTCTCTCCTCTCTCTCTCTCTCTTTCTCAAAATAAATAAATGAATTTAAAAATAATAATAATTTTGTTTATTGTAGTGCTGGGAATCAAACCCAGGATTGTTTGATACCAGAACTCAAGCTATTAACTAAACTGTACCACCTTTTACAAGTAGGCTTAAAAATTTATTAGATCCATTAACATGGCCTGGTCATACCCAAAATATATACCCACCTTTCCCTCTCTTTCCCATCTCCTTCATTTATTTTACCTTTGTTATTAAATGAAGAGGACATGGGACCTTGACAACTAGCTCAGGAGTGTTTCTAAGCATACATACCCATAAAAAAAAAATAGAAAGAAGAAACCAGAAATGTTAAATTGCTCTTGGGCTATCACAATATTTTGATCAATTCCCATATTTAAAACTCTAATTTCTGTACATATTTTATGGCATGGAAAAATGAGAGGTTTGTTTTCATGACTTCACTATTATCTGTAGTCTTCATTGTAAAAAGAAAATTTACAAAACCTTTTGTAAGGAAGTAAGAGTCAATCATTGTTACTTTCAGTTTACAGAAAAGGTAACAGATAAAATGAGCCAAAATTCCCTCATTCACTTTTTAAAGGAATCTTTTTAAAGCATCAAAGAGTTATTTGAGCTGAAAATACCTTAAAAAGGCTTGCATCTCTTGAATAAATTCTTAAAGTTATCACATATTCTAGCATTCAACTTTATTCTAAAGTTTTCATAATGTTGTTAAGGAAACTAAGGAAAACAACGCAGTTACATCTGATACTGAATTACAAATAGCATATAGCTGCAGAACTGCCAAATTGCAGCCACACCAACATTAGATAAAATGACATCGAAATAGTTGGGATACTATGAGCCACTTTGGTTCCCTTATCTGCAGTGGGCTTGGGAAATGAGCGAAGGAGACTAAATCATTTCTAACCTATCCTCATCAAGTCCTGGACCACCCATCCATCCCCAAATTGCCCCTTTCCCTAATATTAACAATGCGACAGAGATCCAAGAGTACTGTGGTTTTTGGGTGGATGTATATCAGGTCTTGGGAATTCACAAGGCACACTAATATTTTATGCATTTCTTGGGTAGAACCCTGTGAGGACAATAACAATTTGATTCATGTTAGTTATGTATCAATTTTCTTAACAATCATGTCTATTCTTTACAACAGTCCAATATGTTAGGCAACACTAGCTCCAATTATAAAAGACAAGAAAACTTGAGTCTCAGAGATTTTTTAGGAGTTAGAAATCAAAACTAATGTTCCTTTGATTAAGTTCCAAATTCTATGATTTCCTAATGTCTAAATTAAATTCCACCTACTGCTATTTATACTTTTTTTGTTTTTTCTTTTTTCCTGCCCTTGGAAGAAAGCAGATGCAGGTTTTCTGGTTCTCAAACAATTCTTTTTTCTCTTTCAATCCCTATTCTTTTTATTAATGCTAACAAAACAGTATAAACTGAACTTTCTTACACCACATAAATCCCCCAGTGTGTTTTGCTGGTTTAAATTCAATAGTGGGGCAACGGTTCAAGTGAGTTAATATTCCAACCACTTTAAACTAATCTGTTTCCTTCCTCTTTCTTCTTTATTTAAAGAAGAAATGTGAAAAGAGAAACCTGATGTAGCATCACAGAAAAACACAAAACTACATTTTATTTTTTCTCCATCACTTTCTTGTAACAAATAATCAAAAAGAAAAAGTAGTTTGTGGACATCCTACTATTGTTGCAGACAATTGTCCACATTCATATTAGAAGGAAATTGTTTCCTCACTAGGAAGTAGTTGCTAAAATATATTCAAATCTTCAGCTGGATATAAATAAAAATGCCAAAGATGTTTTGGGATCATTTTTCCCTGAATACTGCTAGGCTACCCCATCCCAAAGCTCAGCTATTTTTTTTTTCAAATGCTTATTTATTTTTGAGACAGAGAGGGACAGAGCATGAGCAGGGGAGGGGCAGAGAGACACAGAGACACAGAATCTGAAACAAGCTCCAGGCTCTGAGCTGTCAGTACAGAGTCTGACGCGGGGCTTGAACCCAGAGGCCCTGAGATCATGATCTGAGCCAAAGTTGGATGCTTAACCAACTGAGCCACCCAGGTTTCCCCCAAAGCTCAGCTGTTTTTAATGTTCGTGTCAATTTCTTTGTTGACAGAGCTATCTGGTTCTTCATCATCTTCCCCCCTCTCTCCATCTTCCCTCTATGTCTCTTATTCTATCAAATCAATTACAAAGGTCTTTAAGTGTGCATTGAAGGCAAAGAAATTCTGTTGCTTTATGGCATCTAACCTTCAACTGGAATTTTTGCTTGGAAAACTGTATTTCTGGGCCTTGTCGACATTCACTCTTGCTTAACCTTAGAACATATGACATTCATGAATTTTAGGGAGTATTCATTCTCTTGATCCCTCAGCCAGGAAAACATCTTAGTATGTGAAGCTGTAACCATTTCTTTGCCTAAAAACTTTACATGGGTGAGGGCCCACTGTATGTGCTATGAAATAATATCAAATAGAAGCACATCTGCTATATTTTATTCTAAAAATTCCCTATTTGAGGGACAACTGTGTTAAAGAAGTTGGTTTCTCTTTCAACACAATTTGGCTGCCCATTAGTGAGAATATTATGCTCCTTCCAGGGGACCTCCCTTTGATAACAAGAAAAGTATTACCAGACAGGCACATGGAAGCAAGGTGTGCTCCTCGTTTCTTAAGAACACCTATGGAAAGATGTGAGAAAGAGAGGCATATGTGAAAAGTGGTGATGGAGGCTTAAGAACTGGTAGCAAGTTGAGGGACGTTCCTCTAAACATAACCCTAGAAGTGAGGATTGAGCTTATCAACCTTTTAAAAGAAAAAAAGTAAGTGATTCATCCAGCAATATTGAGTTTTTTCAGCAATAGCTGAGGAATTGCAAATTGGGAAAGCAAACTATGGTAAACCATAGGTAAGTCTGGAGAACAAAAGAGGAGAGCATCCTTTTATAAAGGAAAGAAGGAAGTTGGGAGGCGTTATTTTGAACCAAAGTTTATTGAAAGAAAAAGAAAGTTTAACATGGTGGCAACCTTCTCATTGGCTATAGGCCCACACAGCTTGCTGTTGCTCAGACAAGAGAAAGTCTTCCTTGTTCTGCTGGAATATGCAAATTTCAACAAATGGTACATGCATGAGAGCCTTCCATTCAAGGCCTTCAGACTCCTGTCTTGAGTTGTTTCCTTCACAATTTTTGCAAGCTCCATACACAAGATCACAGCAAGAATTAAAGAAATTGTTGTCCAGCCTCTGGTTTGCATTATTCCCAATATCAGACATTTCATTTTTTTTTGTTGTTGTATCTGATAAAACTGGCCATGTGCCCAATTCATGAAGTTGACTTAATAAAAAGAGCAGATGGAAAGATTCAGGATTTGGAAATCTCTTCCTGGGTTACTCCAGAGAGTCTTTTTTTTTTTTTTTTTTTTTTTTTTTATGAAGGCTATGTCTCTAATGTCAGATCAGATCACATGGCCCATGGTTACAGACTTTAATAACCAGGGTACAAGCAGCAGCTGCACCTTGGTGCAACTCTAAACCCAGAGTGATGACTCATTAACTGAATAAAGAGAGTAAGTCACTTTGTAACATTCTACTGCAGTAGCAGAGGCAGCAGTAGCAGGCTAAGCAGCCTTTTCCTATGCATTGGCAGACTGCAAAGCTTTGCAGCAATGTTGGAGTCTGTTTATCTAGTGATATTGGATGAGCATGGGACCAAGTCAAGTGTGAGTTTTGTTGCTCAGAATGGACCCATTGAAAGCATCAGAGAACTATTCTGATTTGCCTTCTCAAGATCTGTTTATACTAAAGGGAATTGTTATGAATTGGCTAATCTGTGTAGAACCTAAGTGTTTCATCAGTAAAATGTACCACAAAACTGAATATACCACAAAGTGGAAGGATTTCAAAAGTAAGCCCATTGGCTGCTAAATTCCAAGCTCTCGTAACTCTATCCAAACAGTAGTTGTTCCTGGGAAGCACTTTTGGATTCTTTACAAAGGTAAACAAATTTTCTTACTTTTCACATTTGTTCTACACAGATATTTAAGTTAAAGTGCTATAATTAACTCTTCAAGTTCTGGGGCAAGTACAAACTAGATAGAAGTATAATGAAACTATTAGCTTATATCCTTATTTCTTGTCATTGTGATAATAGTGCTGCCTATAGTATTTCATTTAAGTCTCATAACAATCTTCTAAAGGGTATCTTATGGCTCAGATATCAGATCCGTCACAAAACCCCACTATGCTAATTTCCTTCAATATACTGAAATTGAAACCTTCTTTAGGTATTGTCTACTATCTGAGTAGAGATTACACAGAAAATAGAGTGAACGAGAGGATATATATTGACATGTTCAGATTTTAATTTGCTTCTAGTGCATAGTTTTGATGTGGAAACATTGGGGTTTGGAGCAAATGGTAAAGAAACAATTCTTAATACATCTTTGGTGCAAAAAAAGGGGGTTTTATTAAAGCACAGGGACAGAACCCATGGGCAGAAAGAGCTGCACTGGGGTTGTGCTGGGTGACTGATTATATACTTTCAAGTTGGGAGGAGGTTAGGGATAGCTCTAGTCCCCCATGAATTTTGGAAACAAGGTTTCCAGGACCCTGAGGAGGTTAGCTATTGTTAGAAAAAGGTCATTTATTACAGTTTATTAAGCCCTCAGTCATGAGACCTTTCAGATATATATCAGTGGGCCATATATTTGGAGGATGATTGCTAAAATACATTTGGGGGAGTAGAGATAAAAGAAGTTTCCAGGGGCGCTGGGTGGCTCAGTCGGTTGAGCGTCTGACTTCGGCTCAGGTCATGATCTCACGTTTCGTGGGTTTGAGCCCCACGTTGGGCTCTGTGCTGACGACTCAGAGCCTGGAGCCTGCTTCGGATTCTGTCTCCCTCTCTCTCTGCTCCTCCCCTACTCATGCTCTGTCTCTCAAAAATTAAATAAACATTAAAAAATAATAAAAAAATAAAGAAAAGAAGTTTCCAAAGGAATCTTTATATGTTAAAGTAGACTTACAGGGTCCTGATGGGTTGAGAGAATGTTAAGCTAAGATTGCCTTTTCCCTTAGCGAAGTGCCAACATCAAGGCAGCTGAGTTCCCAAAGTAAGGTCATTTTGCTTATTTCAAGAACTTGTCAATGGGATGTAAGTAGTAAGGAAATTTAATTTTTTCTTTTGCCTTTGTTTCTCACATCAGTTTAAACTTTGTCCTTACAAATATGCCTCTGAAAGGAGGCAAGAACAGCTGCAAAATAAAGCGAGAATGGAAGGCCTGAGATGCAGAGGCATTTAGACAAATCCATGTGTTATCTGCAGTCTTATTGTATGAAAAATGACCTGTTTCCATTTCCAAATGTGAGACTATAGAGTGTATACATTGCCAATGTCTTGGAGTTTCTAAATTGTTATGACCGATTAGTCTTTGCTGAAGAGACATGGAGAAGGATTTCCCCATGTTGTCTCTGCTCAGAAATGTGAGAAATATTCATATTCTCAGATTTCCTAAATTAAAAAAAATAGTTGTATCATATTGCATTTTGCCTTCTTGGCTAGACCTACATTTAGTATAAGAAGCTATATTGGATGCAAGAATGCTTTATTTTAAAGGGATGCTCTTAAGGAAGTATAAAGAGCTAATAATATATTTACAAGCCAGCTAAAGATGGTATATAAGAGTGCACAGCTTACAAATAATTTACAATATATTTACAACAAAGAAGTTAAAACACATCAATGACTCTTATAAATGCATTTATTGTAATTCTGTATTCATACATTTTATTAAAAAATGACTTAAGTATATTAAATCACACTATTTATAATGAAATAAAAGCTCCAGGAATAGTAATCAATGCGCAGTAAATGTTGACCAGACAAAGGTAAAGACATTTTATGTATAGACAAATTCAACTACATTTAATAAGCCCTTAAAAAATCTAAAGCCCTTGATGAGAAAGTAAAATCATATGAGAGGAAAGGAATTTTGTACCACTGATAGAGCAGCTTAAACTGAAGAGAGGGCTTACACAACATTTCTCCTCTTTGACTTCTGAGATCATATTCCATGCACTCACCTAACACTTCTCCAAACTTGATTTCCCCCCCTTATATGTAAACTGCATAAAGACTTGCTGAGTGGATCTTAAAGATATTTTCTACAGGACCATATTCTATACTTTCATCTCTTTTTCCTTTCCTCAGCAAACAATCCCAAACCCCAAATTCTGCCATTGTGTTTGAGAAGTCCTAAATTCTCAATAACTTCATATTGAACGTGATTTGATGCTGGTCATCATGTTCATATTTTTCTACAGTGAGGATCCAGAGGTAACTAAGACATATCCAGTTTATTATCACCTTGTCATATACAAATTCTCAAGATCAATGTACAGGTTCTCTATCAACTAAACCTCAAATTTCAAGAAGTTTTTCATGTGAGCCATATTAATCTCTTCAAAACTAATGCTTTTATATTGAAGTGTTTTGTATCTGTGTTTATGAGCTATAAAGATGTTTTCTTATTAAAACTATCCAAGCATATATTATCTATTTTGATTTGAGAACTTCTAAAAGGCAAGCCCAAGACTCTTACAATTATTTAATTGCCCTACCACACATCAAAGGTGCTTAATAAATACATCTGTTTGATATATCATACTTCAACTTTCATTGTACAGCCCTAAAAACATGGACTGTTCACTACTTTTGTGATGCTGGAAGAAAGCATTTCTATAAAATGTATAAAGCAGTTAATTGACCTCCTTCATTTAGATACATGTCTGTGGATTTGATCCGAAGTCAGTTATTTATTATGAAAGAGGCTGCTATGCTCTCTGTTGCAGGGTACAAGCTAAGCCAAGATGGAAGAGCTGCCATCAGAAACTATACCAGAAAGTGGGGTGCAGTAAAAAGCAAAGATAATCTAAAACTTGCATAATACTCACTAAGTCCATGGAAAAGTTTTGATCTCAGCCCTTTGAAACAAAAGAATAAATGCAAACTTGATTCTGTTCTCAGCTAGGACTATAAGGGCTTTGACATTTTCATAATGTATACAAGGTTGGAAAACACAAAATAAAATGAGACTTTCCTGTTCATGGTTATGTATTGCTTCTATCTTCCACAAGATTCATTCCTTGAAATGGGCAAAAGCTCAATGGGTTCTTTTTGATTTATTTGAAACATTCTGTCTCTGACCTTTCTCTTGCAAGCTGGCTGCCAGCATGAGGTCTTGTTTTTTGATTCAAAATATTTAAACTCAGGGTGTTGAGTTTCTCATATAAGGTGCAATTAGAAAACCTAAATGAGCCTTAAACTTTCTCACCTGAATTAACATGTAAGCTAAATTTATTAGGATGATTTGCACAATTATGGAGAGAAAAAAGGAAAGAGCTCAATAGGTTGAACAGTAAATTCAATGTAGGGAGCATTTGAAAGGTTTGGGATTGATTTGTACCTGGATTCTGGAACTTACCCAAGTATGCAGATTGTCCTCAATGTTTCAACTATCTCATCTTTTGAAAGAATGGTGAATTCCAACTAGATGCTAGCAGAACTGCAGCTGTTAGAGCATGCCAGCCAACCTAGTAGACAAGCCAGGAGTGCATGGAACTGGAAATCTGCATGCTTTCTTTCCTCTAGCCTAGCCATCTGTGTATGGACACAGAGCATTAAAGTTGTGCAGCTGTTCTGATAATGCTCTACAGAAAGGGATCAGTTATCTTCAAATGTAATTCATTTCTTTGCTGTTAATGGCTATAGCACATTGCTGAAGCAGAAGGAGGGGATTTGGGATGGGGACAGATTATGGGGGAGAGACATTACCCTGTGTTTTCACAGAACAATATAAAACCATGATGTCACCATGATGATTTGGGCTTGGAAGGTACCCTCTAAAATCCACCTGCATTGTTTCAATTATCAGCTTGCAGGTGGTAAGCAGTAGCTAGCACATGTGCTATTGCAAACTCTTTGAGTCTGCAATGTGAAGCAACATTTAAAAAAAATGCATAGCAATGTTGCCATCATAACCTGCCTGTTTTTCCAAAAGCAATTTTGTTCAATGGAACAGCCTCCACTTTGTTCCAAAACATTTACAGGAAATAAGGGCAATCTCTGTACTCAACTCATATGTATTCTTAATATGCAGAGGTACAGAACATTTTAGAACTAAAAAAAAAAACTAACAAATTAAACCAAAAACAGACATTTACAAGCCCCCTAAAACAAGCAGTCATTTCACTAAAAGTGGTAACCACTCTGGGAAAGACTGCAAACAATTTTCTGTCAAAGTCTCATGTAGGTTAAATCATTAACAAAGTTAAGCTAGTGATGTATCTTCTAGTTTCCATCAGGAAAATCTTTTATTGAAAAAGCATGTTATCTGTCTTTGAACCTTCTGGAAAAGTTCCATTAGACACAGTTTTCTGTGTTTGTTTGTATATTTGTTTTTCCTAAACCCATGAGCAGGAAAATTGAAAACTGACCTAGGGATAAGTCAAGATCTAGTCAGAAATATATTTTATTTTAAAACTCAAGGCCATAGGGGGGGCCAAGATGGCAAAACAGCACGGAATTTATTGGCATCTCTCGTCCCTGAAATGCAGCTAGATCAACACCAAACCATGTTGCACACCTAGAAAACTGATCTGGAGATTTACACAACAATCTGCATAACTTGAACCACAGAACTTGTCAGGTGCATGTCACAGAGAGGTGAACTGGGGGAGAGAGAAGCTGTGGAGTTTAAGGAGCTGATTTATTTGCAGAGAGAGGTTGGAGACAGGGAGTAAAGTATAGGAAAAGCACTCATCTGAAAGCAGATGAGAGAAAGAGAAAGAGTGGAAATGCCCATAAATGAATTAACAAGAAAGGGAGAAAGGAGAAAGGAGAAAAGAGTGGGTTAGGATACCGTTAAGACTCTATGAACAGTGGAGCTCAGAGTCTGAAACTCTGCAGTTCAATACCTGGTGGAGTTCTGGTAGGAAGGGTGAATCCCCAGGAGCATACAGGGAGGACTACAGGGTCCTTGGGTCACATGGGGAGAGGCAGTCCCCATACTGAGAGGACATTTGGTAGAGGCTGTGTGGCCTCCCCGCAGACAAAAGTTCCCAGCAAACCCCAGAGAACAGCCACATTTGCTGGTGTGGCAACAAGGATTTTAGTGGGTGGTGAAGCCTGATGCCAGATGTTTGTTGTGATTTAATATAGTCCCTGAAACACTGCTGCTACAGGAACACACAAGCATTTTCTGGGGTGTGCTGGCACCCAGCTGCAGTCTCTGGACTTCTGCAGCAGCAGAGTCATGCAAACATTCCTGGAGAAAGGCCAGAACCCAGCCATTGCTTGCTGAGACCCTCCCCCAGAGGGTCTGAGCAGACCAAAGCGGCAGGGCTCTCAGAAGTGTGGGGTTTGGAAACTTCCCTATCTGAGATAAAACTCAGGAGGGAGGTGCCACCTGGCAGGCTGATGACTTGGTCACAAACAGGGTAAAAGCAGGGAGTAGACAGAGACCAGAGATAAAAGAAAGGTGCTTGATTGCCAGTCGGTGAGAGCACAGAGTTCTGATACTAGAGAATGGGTAGCTGGGTGATGTCATTTCCAATTCTCCTGTGCATGTGCATACACGTCTACATGCACCACAATGATCCATCCCAGTAGGCTAAGCAGCACTACACCAAGCCCAGTCCAACTGTGCCAACTGTGCTCTAGATTGAACACCACAAGTCTCTCCACCTGCCTAGTTTATGGACTATATAGTGCTTCCTAGTTTTACTCACAGGGGAAACTGGATTAATTTCCATTCTGTTCATGGGTCCATCTATTAAACTTTTCCTTTTTCTTTTCTTTTCTTATTCCTGAATACAGAAAGGGAAAAAATATATTTATTTTCTGTTTGTATAAAATATTTTATTTAATTTTTTCTACTATATTTTTACTTATTTGTAATTTTGATTCTATTTTACGTTCATCATTTCATTGTATTATATTTTATTCATTTTTTATATTTTTAAACATTTAACTTTTTTTCTTTCTACCTTTTTATTTTTTTTTCTATTCCTTTTCTTTTTCCTCTATTCTATCAAGTTTCTTTCAATAACTAGAGAAAAACAAACCTAGGATCTAGCATCCTTTATTTGATTTTTTGTGTTGTTTTTTTATTTTTTTTTATTTTATTAATTCTTTCCTTTCCACCAAAATGACGAAATGAAGGAATTCACCCAAAAGAAAGAACAGCAAGAAATGACTGCCAGGGAGTTAATCAACAGATATACAAGCAAGATGTCTGAACCAGAATTTAGAATCATGATAATAAGAATACTAGCTGGGGTTGCAAAAAAAGCATTGAATCCTTTTCTGTGAAGACAAAAGAAGTAATATCTAGTCAGGATGAAATTAAAAATGCTATAACTGAGATTCAACTTGAATAATGCCACAGTGGCAAGGTTGGATGAAGCAAAGAGGCGAGTCAGTGATAGGGAGCACAAACTTATGGATAATAATGAAGTGAAAAAAAAAAAGAGCGAAAATAAGATGAAAGAGCACAATATAAGAATTAGAGAACTCAGTGACTCATTAAAAAGGAATAACATCTGAATCATAGGAGTCCGAAGATGAAGAAAGAAAAATGAGTAGAAGGTTTATGTGAGCAAATCATAGTGGAAAACCTTCCTAAATTGGGGAAAGACACAGGCATCAAAGTCCAGAAGCACAGAGAGCTCCCATTATATTCAACAAAATCCGACAAATCATCAAGGTATACCATAATCAAATTCACAAAATAGACAGACAAGGAGAGAATTATGAAAGCAGCCACGTAAAAATAGTCCTTAACCTACAAGGGAAGACATATCAGGTTTGCAGCAGACCTATCCAGAGAAACTCGGCAACCCAGAAAAGAGTGGTGGGATATATTCAGTGTGCTGAATCAGAAAAATATGCAGCCAAGAATTATTTATTCAGCAAGGTTGTCATTCAAAATAGAAGGGAAGATAAAAAGTTTCTCAGCAAACAAAAACTAAAGAAGTTTGTGACCACTAAACCAGCCCTGTAAGAAATTTTCAGGCGGATTCTGAGGGTAGAGAAGATGGAAAAAAAAAAAAAAACGACCAAATCAACAAAAACTAGAAAAGACTAGAGAACATCACCAGAAACTCCAACTTTACAGGAAACAAAACAGCAATAAGTTAATATCTTTCAGTACCTACTCTAAATGTCAATGGACTAAACGCTCCAATTGAAAGACATAGGGTAACAAAGATAAGAAATCAAGATCCGTCTATATGCTGTTTATAAGAGACCCATTTTAGACCTAAATATACCTTCATATTGAAATTAAGGAGATGGAGAACCATCTATCATGCTAATGGTCATGAAACGAAAGCCAGAATAGCCGTACTTATATCAAACAATCTAGATTTTAAAATAAAAACTGTAAAAAGAGAAGAAAGGCATTATATCATAATTAAGGGGTCTATCCACAAGGAAAAGCTAACAATTGTAAACATTTTTGTCCCCAACATGTAACACCCAATTATATAAATCAATTAATCACAGACACCCAGAAACTCATGGATCCTAATACCATAATAGTAGGGGACTTCAACACCCCACATACAACAAGGGACAGATAATCTAAACAGAAAATCCAAAAGGAAACAATGGTTTTGAATGACACACTGGACCGGATGGACTTAACAGATATATTCAGAACATTTCCTCCTAAAGCAGTGGAATACATTCTTCTCAAGTGCCCACAGATCATTCCCCAGAATGGATCACATACAGGGACACAAATCAGCCTTCAACAAGTAGAAAAAGATTGAGATCATCTCATGCATATTTTCAAACCACAACACTATGAAAATTGAAATCGATCACAAAATTGGAAAGATAACAAATACTTGGAGACTAAAAAACATCCTACTAAGGAATGAATGGGCTCACCAAGAAGTTAAAGAGGAATTTAAAAAGTACATGGAAGTCAATGAAAATGAAAACACTGGAGCTCAAAACCTCTGGGACGCTGCAAGAGTGGTCACAAAAGGGAAGTATATAGCAATCCAGGCCTTCCTAAAGAAGGAAAAAAATGTCTGGAATACACAACCTAACCTTACATCTTAAAGAGCTGGAGAAAGAACAGCTGATAAAACCCCAAACCAGCAGAGAATGGAAATAATAAAGATTAGAACAGAAATCAATGCTATCAAAACCAAAAAACAAACAAGCAAACAAACAAACAAACACACAAAACACACACACACACACACACACATACACACACACACACACACAAAAAAAACAAAACAAAAAACAGTATAACAGACCAATAGATCCAGGAGCTGGTTCTTTGAAAAAATTAACAAAATTGATAAACCCCTAGACAGTTTGATCAAAAAGTAAAAGGAAAGGACCCAAAGAAATAAATTCAAGGATGAAATGGGAGAGATCACAACCAACACTGCAGATATACAAACAATAATAAGAGAGCATTATGAGCAATTATATGTCAATAAATTGTGCCATGTGAAAGAAATTGACAAATTCCTAACAACATATAAACTACCAAAACTGAAACAAGCAGAAATAGAAAATTTGAACAGACTCATAAACAGTAAAGAAATTGAATCAGTAATCAAAATCTACCAACAAACAAAAGGAAACCAAAGCTGGAAGCATC
Organism: Paguma larvata; assembly: GCA_030068075.1. NCBI lineage: Eukaryota > Metazoa > Chordata > Mammalia > Carnivora > Viverridae > Paguma > Paguma larvata. The sequence goes on from CM057830.1 coordinate 74,372,276, forward strand.
ACAATCTCAGATGTCAACCTGTATTACAAAGGTGTAATCATTAAGTCTGTATGGTACTGGCACAGAAACAGACACTCAGATCAATGGAACAAAATAGAAAACCCAGAATTGGACCCACAAATGTATGGCCAACTAATCTTTAACAAAGCAGGAAAGAATATCCAATGGAAAAAAGACAGTCTCTTCAACAAATGGTGCAGCAACTTCTTACTCAACACATCTCAGGAGGCAAGAGAAACAAAAGCAAAAGTGAACTACCTCATCAAGATAAAAACCTTTTGCACAGTGAAGGAAACAGTCAGCAAAACTGAAAGGCAACCAACGGAATGGAAGAAGATATTTGCAAATGACATATCAGTTAAGGGTTAGTAACCAAAATCTATAGAGAACTTATCAAACTCAACACCTCAAAACAAATAAAATCCAGTGAAGAAATAGGCAAAAGACATCAATAGACACTTTTCCAAGAAGACATCCAGATGACTAGCAGACACAGGAAAACATGCTCACCATCATCATCATGAGGGAAATACAAATTAAAATCAAAATGAGATACCACCTCAGACCAGTCAGCGTGGCTAACATTAACAACCCAGGCAACAACAAATGTTGGCGAGGATGCAGATAAAGAGGAAACCTTTTGCACTGCTGGTGGGAATGCAAACTGGTGCAGTCACTCTGGAAAACAGTATGGAGGCTCCTCAAAAAATTAAAAATAGAACTACCCCATGACCCAGCAATTGCACTACTAGATATATATCCAAAGGATACAAGTGTGCTGTTTCCAAGGGGCACATGCACCCCAATGTTTATAGCAGCTCTATTGACAATAGCCAAAGTATGGAAAGAGCCCAAATGTCCATTGACAGATGAACGGATAAAGATATGGTATACATATACAATGGATGTTACTCAGCAATTAAAAAAAGAATGAAATATTGCCATTTGCAACGATGCTGATAGAACTAGAGGGTATTATGATAAGTGAAATAAGTTAGTAAGAGAAAGACAAATATAGAACTTTGCTCATATGTGGAATTTAAGATACAACACAGATGGACATAAGGGAAGGGAAGCAAAAGTAATGTAAAAACAGGGAGGGAGACAAAACATAAGAGACACTTTTTAAAAATTTTTTAATGTTTATTTATAAGACAGTGAGATAGAGACAGAGCACGAGCAGAGGAGGGGCAGAGAGAGAGGGAGACACAAAATCTGAAGCAGGAACTACGCTCTGAGCTGTCAGCACAGAGTCCAACATGGGGCTCGAACTCACGAACCATGAGATCATGACCTGAGCTGAAGTCGGCCACTTAACCAACTGAGCCACTCAGGCGCCCCATAAGAGACTCTTAAACACAGAGTACAATCTGAGGGTTGCTGGAGGGGTTGTGGGTGGGGTGATGGACTAAATAGGTAAGGGGCATTAAGGAAGACACTTGTTAGGATTAGCACTGAGTGTTACACATAGGGGATGAATCACTGGAATCTACTCCTGAAATTATCATTGCACTATATGCTAACTTGGATGTAAATAAATAAATAAATAAATAAACAAACAAATAAATAAATAAATAAAACAAAATAAAAGTCAAGATCATAAGCATGTGAGAGCTCATTGGCCTCCTTAGTCCCAATCATTATTCCATTTATAGTATATACTCAGAAAAAAAAGACAATTTAAGGATTTTTTTTCTATTGTAAAGTAATTAGCCGTTAAAAATATATTGAGATATGATCGTTTGTTTTGTTTCTTAACAGCAATAAAACTATTAACACAGATCCCCTTTACTGAAGAAACTCATCTGCATAATAGAACAATCTTGATTTTCCAAACATCTCCTTTCACCTTCTTGCTAATGAGTTTTCTCTCCCAGCCATTTTCTTAGTTCATACAAACTTCATGTTGCCTCATTGTCTTTGGAATTTCATGTCTGTGGCTTTCCCGTACATATCCCTATTAAATTTTATTTTTGCCTATTGATCTGTCTCATGTCAATTTGATTCTAAATCTAGCTAGAAGAACCATGCGGCAGAAAAATGTCTTCCTCCCTGACAATCCTCAAGATCCATCTATATTGTAGCATAAGACAGAATTTCCTTATATTTTTAAGGCCAAATAATAATCCATTGTATGTATACACCATATTTTATTTATCCATTCATTCATTGAAAGATATTTACATTGTTTCCACCTCTTAGCTATTGTGACTAATACTGCAATGAACACAGGACTGCAGATGTCTCTGAAATCCTCGTTTCAATTCTTTTGGATAAGTACCCAGAAGTGGGATTGTTATGTCATGTGATAGTTCGATTTTTTATTTTGGGGGAACCTCCATACTGTTTTGTAGGCTGCACCTTTTTGCATTGCCACCAACAATTCACAAAAGTTTCAATTTCTTTACATGCAAACAAAGGCTTATTTCCTTTTCCTTTTCCTTTTTCTTTTCTCCTTCTTCCATAATGGCTATGGTAGGTTATGGTAATGGCTAGGTGTGAGGTTAGACCTCATTGTATGTTTTAATTGCATTTTTGTAACAATTAGTGATATTGAGCTTTTTAAACTATACCTCTTGGCCACTTTTATGTCTTCTTTGGAAAAATATCTTTTGCCCGTTTTAATTGGTTATTTGATTTTTGTTATTGAGTTATAGCAGTTTCTTATATATTTTGTATATTAACTATCAGATATACAGTTTTCAAATATTTTATCCCATTCCGTGGATTAGCTTTTTACTCTGCCTTTTTTTTATTTCACTGTACAGAAACTTTTTAGTTTGATGCAGGTTTCACTTTCATTGCATGTGCTTTTGATATCATATCCACGATATCATAGCCTAGACCAATGAGTTTTCTCCTTGTGTCTCTTTTTAGAAGTTTTATATTACATGTCTTATGTTTAAGTCTTTAATCCATTTTAAACTGATTTTGTAGAACCTGAGTGGCTTAGTCAGTTAAGCATCCAACTCTAGATTTCAGCTCAGGTCATCTCAACGTTCCTGAGTTTGAGCCCCTCTTCTGGCTCTGTGCTGGCTCCAGGTGTAAAGCCTCCTTGAGATTCTCTTTCTTTCACTGTCTCCCTCTATCTGCCACCGCATCTCTCTCTCTATTTCTCCTTCTCTCTCTCTCTCAAAATAAATAAATAAACTTAAAACAAAACGAATTGATTTTTGTGTATGGTATATGATACAGATCTAATTTCTTTTCTTTACATGCGGTTTTCCCAGCACCGTTTAGTAAAAAGACTATCTTTCCCCATTGTGTACTCTTGGCATCCTTGTCAAAAACCATTTGACAGTATATGTAGGATTTATTTCTGGGCTCTCTACTCTGTTCTATTGATATTATGTCTGTATTCATGCCAGTACCATTCTGTTTTGATTACTGTAGTTTTGTAATATGTTTTGAAATTAGAAAATGTGATGCTTCCAGCTTTGTTCTTCTTTATCAAGTTGATTTTGGTCATTCAGGGTGTTTTGTGGTTCCATAGAATGTTAGGATTGTTTTTCCTATTTTTCTAAAAAAAAATGCCACTGGCATTTTGATAGAAATTGCATTGAATCTGTAAATTGGTTTTGGTAATGTGAGTCTTTTATCAATAATTATTATAATCCATTAACACATAATGCATTTTATTTATTTCTGTCTTTTCTAATTTTGGTAATTTTCATTGTACAATTCTTTTACCTCTTTGGTTAACTTAATTATTAAGTATTTTTATTCTTTTTGATGCTGTTATAAATGAAGTTGTTTTGTTACTATCCCTTTTAGATTGTTGTTAGTGTATAGAAACCACCGATTTTTGTATATTGATTTTTTTTATCCTGAAACTTTACTGAATTCATTTATTACCTACAACATTTTTTTCTTTTGTGAAATCTTTAGGATTTTTTAGATATAAGTTTATGTTCTCTTTGAACAGAGATAACTTTACTTCTTCCATTTTGATTTGGATATCTTTTCTTATCTCACCTAATTGCTTCAGTTAGTACTCCCAGCACTATTTTTATCAGAAGGGAGGGCAGTAGGCATCCTTGCCTTGTTCCTGATCTTAGAGGAAAAGTTTTCATTTTTCTCTATTGAGTATGATGTTAACTATGAGCTTTTGATATATGGCCTTTATTCTAGTGAGATATTTTTCTCTGAGTTTGTTGAATGTTTTTGTCATGAATGGGTATTGAATTTTCTCAAATGCTTTTTTGTAATCTATTGAGACATTTGTATGATTTTTATGTTTTGTAACGGTTTATGTAGTATATTATTGTATTGAATGATTTCATATGTTGAACCATACTTACATTCCAGGCATAAATCTCACTTAGCCATTGTGTATGATCTTTTTAACGTATTGTAGAATTCAGTTTGCTACTAGTTTTTTGAGGATTTTTGCATCTGGGTTCATCAGGTATTCTGACCTGTGGATTTCTTGTTTTGTACTGATTTTCTCTGGCTTTGATATCAGCATAAATCTGGACTCATAAAATGAGTTTGAAAGTGTTCTCTTCAATTTTTTTTGGAACAGTTTGAGAAGGATTAGAGTAAGTCTTTAAATGTTTGGTAGAATTCATAGTGAATCCAGCAGATTTGGACCAGCTTTCTGCTCACACTTTTCAAATTTAGAAATTAATTTCCTTGCCCAGATTGGAAAAGGTTTTGTCCCTTAATTCTTTAAATTAACTTTCTTTGCCTATTGCTCTCTTCTCCTTCTTGCACTTTCATAATATATATATGTTATTTTGCTTTATGGTGTTTGATTAAGTTCCTTAGACTTTCTTCATGTTTTTTCATCCTTTTTTCCTTTTTGTCCCTCTGACTGCGTAATTTAGAATCTTGTGTCCTTGAGTTCACTCATTCTTTCTTCTGCTTGATCAAGTCTGATGTTAAACCCTATGATGAGTTTTTCAACTCAGTCATTGTATTCTTCAGCTCAAATTAAAAATATATATATTCTGCCTCTGTCGATATTCTCATTTTGTTCATGCACTGTTTCTTGAGTTTACTGAACATTTTTATGACACTTATTTTGTATTTTTTCACCAAGTAATTTATATACCTTCATTTCTTTATTCTAACTTTCTGTGAGTTTAGTTTGTTTCTTTGAGCCACGTTTCTGTGTTTTTTTTGTGTGTGTGTGTTTCTAATAACTTTTTGCACATTTGAAAAGTTTGTCCCTTCTCCTAGTTTTTGCACACTGACTCTACAGGGAAAGACATTCTACAATCAGCTTGGATAGATTTTCTTGGGGTCTCTGTGACATTTTTTGGAGGATGGGTCTGTGCAAGAAATTCCTTAATTGAGAATCTTGCTGGTTTCTTTTCCCGGAAATTGTTATCTCCTTTTTTTTTTTTTTTTCTGTCTGATGTACTGTTGATTACTTGGGGCTGCTACAAGCCATCCAGCTCTCATATGTTCTCAGCAGATCTCAAGGTTCTAGATGGAATATTGGATTCCATCTGTACTCCATTCCCTCAGGCAGCCCCCTGAAAAGTCAGAACATTTGATGTGTGTTCCACTTTTCTCTTTCTCCCCAAGAGAGAGACTATCAAGCTGTATTGGCCTTTATCTGATGTATTGTGTATCGTCTGGAACAGTAGAAAGCCACCCACTCTTTCTTGTTCTTAGTGTCCCCAAGACATCCAAACTATGCTGGCTCCATCAGTGCTCTGAATGAGCCAAAATAGAAATCAGTCCTTTGAGTGGCTTTCCAAAAAGCTGGAGTATTGGATATACACTCCTCTCTTCTATGTCCTTTCTTTCCCTCCTCTAGGCAGAATTCACTAGCCAGGGTATTCTCCCCTGCTCGTAACATATTCCAGCTTGGAGGAAGGCCTTATACAGGCTAAGTGAAATTGCTTTTTATACCTGTTTCAGTGCAACTGTTCTCAGCTTTGTGCTTACCTGGGATATTGCCACTTCTTGAGTCAAGAGGTCTCATAAGGCCATTTCTGCCTATATATTGTTATGAAATCAGTGTATCTGTAGAAAAACAAGATATAAGACTTCCTGTTCTGTCATCTTGCTAATGTAACTGCAGAATTTACTATTTTTTTCAGCAGCTTCAGTATCCATTTCAATTTTTTGCACGAGGTATCAAAAAAATTAATTGTCAACCTATATATCTTCCTTTTTCCAGACAGCATCTATATTTGCCCAGAAATTAACCTGAATGTCTAGCCAATAAAGAAATAAGGTGTTGACTTTAGACAACCAAATTGGATAACAGAGTAAAAACAAATAAAAATAAAACAAAAACACCAACTTAGTAAAATCAAAACAAAATAAAACAAAACACCAACATATTCAATTAACGTAGTAGTCACTTCCATATTTTTACTTTTTTTCTCTATATCCAACTAATATATGCACCAAATTTTGAGAGTCAAATGGTACAGTAACCATATATCCCGATTTGCCTGGGACAATCCTAGTTTATATCTCTTGCTCTAGTCTAATTGTTGAAAGCTCTTCATTTTATTTTCTATGAGGTCCCTTTGTGATGATGAATTGCATGTTCATTTGGACAAAAAGGCTTATAATGAAAAATTATAGTTTCCGGCCTGCCACTCCCTACTCCTTGTTCTCAACTCCCCAAGGCAACAATGCTCAAGTTTTTGGGATGTTTTTTGGAATTTGTTTCCATGTACCAAATAATGTTTTCATTGTCATTGATTGATTTATTAATGTTAAACATAATTGACTTTGTACCATAAAAATGTGTAGTTAAGTTTCTCATACATCTTCTTTATATTACACATTCTTCCTCTTTCTTCATCATATTAATGTAGATATATCAAAACTTGGGGCCAAAACAATATTCAAAATGTTCATATTATAATGACTAAGCAAATGCTTTTCACACTGAGATAAGTGGTACCAAATGATTTCACATCCCTTCTTTTTTGTTTTTAACATTTTTTCAAAATTATTTTTAACGTTTATTTTTGAGACATAAAGACAGAGTGTGAGCAGGAGAAGGGCAAAAAGAGAGGGAGACACAGAAACCGAAGCAGGCTCCAGGCTCGGAGCTGTCAGCACAGAGCCCAATGCAGGGCTCGAACTCACAGACCACGAGATCATGACCTGAGCCAAAGTCAGCCGCTTAACCGACTGAGCCACCCAGGTGCCCCTCACTTCCCTTCTTATACAACATGCCTCCTGTACATATAATCAAAGTTAATAATTACCTCTATTTTTTGGCTTAATTTTATATTTAACTATTCTCAAATTCACAACAATTATTAAAATATTCATATATTGCTAAGTTTTATTCTAAATATTTTACTTATACTAGCTTGGTCCTCACTATAGACTTTCAAGGCAAACACGCATACACACACACACACACAGACACACACACACACACACACCATGTAGTATATAGTTAAAAATATATTGATTACCCATAACTAGTGAAGAAATTGAATCAGTTATCAAAAATCTCCCAGCAAATAAAAGTCCAGGGCCAAATGACTTCCCTGCGGAATTTTACCAGACATTTAAAACAGAGTTAATACCTATCCTCCTCAAGCTGTTCCAAAAATTGAGATGGAAAGAAAACTCCCGGACTCATTCTATGAAGCCAGCATCACTTTGATTCCCAAACCAGATAGAGACCCAACAAAAAAAGAGAACTACAGGCCGATATCCTTGATGAACATGGATGCAAAAATTCTTAACAAGATATTAGCAAATAGAATCCAACAGCATATAAAAAGAATTATCCACCACGATCAAGTAGGATTCATCCCTGGGTTGCAGGGATGGTTCAACATTCGTAAATCAATCAACGTGGTACATCACATTAACAAAAGAAAAGATAAGAACCATATGATCCTGTCGATTGATGCAGAAAAAGCATTTGACAAAACACAGCATCCTTTCTTAATAAAAACTCTCGAGAAAGTCGGGATAGAAGGAACATACTTAGATATCATAAAAGCCATTTATGAAAAGCCCACAGCTAATATCATCCTCAATGGGGAAAAATTGAGAGCCTTCTTCCCAAGATCAGGAACACGACAGGGATGTCCACTCTCACCACTGCTATTTAACATAGTGTTGGAGGTCCTAGCATCAGCAATCAGACAAGAAAGCAAAATAAAAGGCATCAGGATAGGCAAGGACGAAGTCAAACTTTCACTTTTTGCAGACGACATGATACTATACATGGAAAACCCAAAAGAATCCACCGAAAGCCTACTAGAATTGATTCATGAATTTGGCAAAGTTGCAGGGTACAAAATCAACGTACAGAAATCGGTTGCTTTCCTTTACACCAACAATGAAGCAATAGAAAGAGAAATAAAGAAGCGAATCCCATTCACAATTGCACCAAAAACCATCAAATACCTAGGAATAAACCTAACCAAAGATATAAAAGACCTTTACGTGGAAAACTATAAAAAAACTTATGAAGGGAATTGAGGAAGACACAAGGAAATGGAAAAACATCCCATGCTCATGGATTGGAAGAATAAATATCGTGAAAATGGCAATACTACCTAAAGCAATCTACACATTCAATGCAATCCCAATCAAAATTGCACCAGCATACTTCTCAAAGCTAGAGCAAAGAATCCTAAAATTTGTATGGAACCACAAAAGACCCGGAATAGCCAAAGTAATTCTGAAGAATAAAACCAAAGCGGGAGGCATCACAATCCCAGATTTTAACCTCTACTACAAAGCGGTAGTCATCAAGACAGCATGGTATTGGCACAAGAACAGACACATAGACCAAGGGAATAGAATAGAGAACCCAGAGATGGACCCACAAGCATATGGCCATCTAATCTTTGACCAAGCAGGAAAGAGTATCCAATGGAAAAAAGCGGCCTCTTTAACAAATGGTGCTGGGAGAACTGGACAGCAACATGCAGAAGAATGAAACTAGACCACTTCCTTACACCACTCACAAAAATAAACTCTAAATGGATGAAGGATCTGAATGTGAGACAGGATTCATCCCTGGGTAGAATCCCTGGGAAACCATCAAAATCCTAGAGGAGAAAGCAGGAAAAATCCTCTTTGACCTGAGCCGCAGCAATTTTCTATGCGACTCATCTCCAAAGGCGAGGGAATTGAAAGCAAAAATGAACTATTGGGACCTCATCAAGATAAAAAGCTTCTGCACGGCAAAGGAAACAACCAACAAAACTAATAGACAACCGACAGAATGGGAAAGGATAATCGTAAATGACATATCAGATAAAGGACTAGTATCTAAAATCTGTAAAGAACTTACCAAACTCCACACTCGAAAAAAAAATAATCCAGTGAAAAAGTGGGCGGAAGATATGAATAGACACTTCTCCAAAGAGGACATTCAGATGGCCAACAAACACATGAAATGATGCTCAAAGTCACTCATCATCAGGGAAACACAAATCAAAGCCACACTGAGATACCACCTCACACCAGTTCGAGTGGCTAAAATGAATAAATCAGGAAACTATAGATGCTGGCGGGGATGTGGAGAAGCAGGCACCCTCCTACACTGTTGGTGGGAATGCAAACTGGTGCAGCCACTCTGGAAAACGGTGTGGAGGTTCCTCAAAAAAATGAAAATAGAGCTACCCTATGACCCAGCAATTGCACTGCTAGGAACCTACCCAAGAGACACAGGAATGCTGATGCATAGGAGCACGTGTACCCCAATGTTCATAGCAGCACTTTCGACAATAGCCAAAGCATGGAAAGAAACCAAGTGCCCATCAACTGACGAGTGGATAAAGAAGATGTGGCACATATATACAATGGACTACTACGTGGCAATGAGAAAAAATGAAATCTGGCCATGTGTAGCAACATGGATGGAACTGGAGGGTATTATGTTAAGTGAAATAAGTCAGTCAGAAAAAGACAGATACCATATGTTTCCACACATAGGTGGACTTTGTGAGACTAAGCAAAACCGGGGGGGGGGGGAAGAGGGGAAAGGAAAAAAAGACACAGAGAGGGAGGGAGATAAAACATAAGAGACTCTCAAAGACTAAGAACAATCTGAGGGTGAGGCAGGTGAGGCAGGTGAGGGAGGGGGGAGAAGGGGTTACGGACATTAAAGAGGGCACTTGTTGGGATGAACACTGGATGTTATATGTAAACCAATTTGAAATAAACTATTATAATAAAAAAATAAAAAAATATATATATATTGCTTAGTTTTTATTGTTTTTACCTTTAAAGAGCCATGTGACACTATTCTGTAATATTTTTAGGATTACTTTTGTTATTGATATTATATTACTAATATTATGTATATTGATGCAGGTATCTCCTTTTTTATTTCTCTGGATTACTATATAATATTCCATTTTGTAGATAAGCCATAATTTATTTATCCATGCTATTACTGATGGGTAATTGCTTATTTCCATCATTTTGAAATTATAAACAAATCTGTGCTATGAATAATCTTTACATATTCTGTCCTGAATATATATAAACATTTATTTTAAGTAAATAATAATGAAAATGCTAAGCTCATATGATATATGAGTATTTTATTTATAAGATAATATTAGTTTTTCCAAAGTTACTAAACCATTTTACAGATCCCAACAAAAATATATGTGGCATACTGGTTGATCTACATCTTCTGCTACACTGAATATTGTTAAGATCTTCTCATAGCTATTCGTAGATATTATAGTTTAAAAAATTGTTTTAATTTTGTTGACTTTTTTATAAGATATTCTCTTAGTTCTTTAAAGATATAACCTTTTGGACTTTTTGGTGGGGTGAGATCTCAGAATTTTTTGTTTCATCATATTTTCCACTTTTCTCTTGAGACATGATCTTTCATGATGAAATCCTTTTTTTTTTTTCAAATATGCTATGAACCTTGGGTGTTCATTTGTAGTTAAGATTGATGTGCCCAAACTTAATCAAAAGTTCTGTGTACTTGGGTAGAACCTGTGTATTTGTATGCCTCACCATAGTGAAACTTAGTACAAATCTGCTCATTTCACCAGAGACCTTCAAAATATCATTCTTTCAAAGATTCAGTTTCTTTAGAAATGAATCTTTAAGTTTCTACTTTTGAAATTGAAATCCTGACAATCAGTGTTTTGGGAGTCAGAGACTTGTCATTTTACCATTTAATATGTTCACTGTCACCAAAATATATGTTTCAGTACAGCAACTCTCTCCTCTTTTCCACTCTGTCTCCTCTAGTGTCCCTAGCTTCACAGCCTCTGTGATTCTGTTGCTTCAAGAATGAAGCAGGAGGACTGAAAGTGTAATGGCTCCATAGGCAGATTTTCAGGCATTCCTCCTGTTTGACCCTCTGTCTCACCCTGGCTTCTGAAGTAACTGATGACTCTGTAATTTGAGACTTTCTGGAATTCAGTAACCCAAATATAATGGGTTCTGGTTGGCATTTCCCTCTGAAAACTCTTAGGTCCTAGAATTCTTTGATCTCTTCAGTCATCACCTTTCATATGTTTGCTCTATATCCTCTTCAAATGTGTGGACACTTCTTATCTACTACTGTAATTTCTTTTCCTATTACTTATATGGTTGTGGATATATCCTCTTAAAAATCAAAATTTTCTTCCATTTTAGCACGTTTTCTAGGGACAGAAGAAAATCAACGTGATCTCATATATTTAAATAAAAGATAGATGGGGTGCCTAAGTGACACAGTCGATTAAGCTCCCAGCTCTTGATTCCTGCTCAGGTCATGATCTCACAGTTCATGAGATGGAGCCACACATCAGGCTCTTCACTGACAGCAAAGAGCCTGCTTGGGATTCCTTCTCTCCCTCTATCTTGTCCCTCCACTGGCCATGCACACACGTTATTTCTCTGTCTCTCAAAAAGAAGCATTTATAAATAAACAAACAAATAAACAAATACATAAATAAAGGTAGAAATTGATTTCTTTTTCAATTTGTATTATGCAGGTATAACAACACCATAGCCAAAACAGAATTCTGCATATGGTTGCTTTGGTAGCTGCTGATAAGTGTAGCTTATCAGATTATGAAATAATTGATTTGGTTAATTATAATGGTCCAAATAAATGGATCTGCCTTGACATTATTTACTCATTTAAAACTATCTTTATAAAGACATTATATTGCATTGCAGTATTCTCTTGCTGCTACAGGTAAGCAAAACAAATCAACCCTACTTGATTCAAGTTTGCTATGTAGGCATGATTTTAATTTTATTTTTGAAAGAGATTTGACAAAAAAATAACTTCTATCTGTGACTGACTAAGCACTTATATATACTCATCAGATTCTCTTATATCATATAAAGCATATTGTAAAGTGTTCTCAGTACAATGTAAGAAAAGTAGCACCTACAGGTAATTTTTGAGTTGTCCAAATGATTAACAATTACCTTTTTGCTCCTCTTATTAAAAAGAACAAAACTGGAGCGCCTGGGTGGCTCAGTTGGTTAAGTGTCTGACTTCGGCTCAGGTCGTGATCTCACAGTCTGTGAGTTCGAGCCCCGCATTGGGCTCTGTGCTGACAGCTCAGAGCCTGGAGCCTGGAGCCTGCTTCGGATTCTGTGTCTCCCTCTCTCTCTGCCCCTCCTCTGCTCATGCTTTGTCTCTCCTGCTCTCAAAAATATAAATAAATAAATAAATAAATAAATAAATAAATAAATAAATAAATGAATGAATGAATAAATAAATAAGAAATAAAATGAAAAAAGAACAACACTGTTACAGTGGGTATTTTTCAAGTTTCAATATCTGGTAAATCATTCATCAAACTTTCAAAAGGACATTTGCATTTAAATGAAGTTAACCTTATCTATTACTTCTTTCATTTCTTAAAATTGTATTTAAATAGTATTTAGTAACAATTATGTTTTTTAAATTCAATTGATACTTAAATGTAATTTCTATGGCCTTCTAAAGAAAGGTTAAAATTAGGAACTAAGAAATGGCTAATCTTTTCTCTCCTCTTACCATGAGTATTGTGACTTAAGGAAGTTAATTAGCTGAATATATTTACTTTTCTCAGTATTCTCCTCTCTCTTAGATGGTTCATCATTTAAATATGACATATGGGAACAATGATTTCTATAATGATATATACTTTCTGAAATTTGAACAAACAATATCATTAAAAATTAAAATAAAGTCTTCCATTTTTGAGAGAAAGTCATAAAAGGAAGTTTTAAATTATGGTGCTATGATGGTTATGTGTCAACTTGGCTGGGTCACGATGTCCAATAATTGATCAAACATTACTCTGGATGTTTTGGCGAAGGCGTTGTTTTTTGGATAAGATTAATATTTAAATCAAGGACTTTTAGTAAATCAGATTAACTTGCAGAATATGGATGGGTCCCAATCAATTTGTAGATGGTCTTAAAAAAATCAAAGGCTGACCTCTCTTAAGCAAAAAGGAATTCTTACAGCAGAATGCTTTATAACTCAAACTGCAATTCTTCCCTTTGTTTTCAAATGTATGTTTGTGAGTGTGTGTGTGTGTGCATGTGTGTGTGTACACGTCTTTTTCTGTTTCTCCAGAGAGTCCTGACTAACACAGGTGCCTTTTGTTGTACTTAACTTCTCTTGGTGCCTGGCTGGTTCATTTGGTGGGGCATGTGACTCTTGATCTCAGGGTTGTGAATTCAAGACCCACATTGGGTACAGATCATACTTTAAAAAAAAGTTTAAACTTACCTGACTTCTATGATCTTCAGTTTACTCATCCATAAAATGGAGCTAACACATTTTTATTGCAGGGTTGTTGTGAAAATGAAATGAGATATATGTGATCACATTTTACTGAATCATAAAGAACTATTTTGTCTCTTATTCTTTTAGGTTGTCAGTATACATATGTGATTCAGTGAAATATCACTACCACTAATTCACACCAGAGTACACGCCACTAGAATATCTGTGAATAAATGGCCTTCTGGAATCTTAGTCATAAACTTTCATCTACTCTTCCCTTAGTGCCCTAGGTTTCCTTGACACTTCCCTTTTGCACTGCAACAACATAATGCCCCAAATTAAGTGAGGTGTGCATCATAACATCTTGACAGACAAGCCTGGAAATAAAAATAAACATGTAAACAAGCCACAAACAGAGCAGTGTCCAAATTGTGGTATAATTAGGATTATAAATCACTAAATTGTATACAACTGGTTGGAAAGTCATAGAGCAGTCTAGAAAGTTAGTCAGAACTAGGAGCAAATAGATCCAAATCATATGTAGAAAATACTTCTCTAGGACTACTTTTTAATTTTGAAATAAACTGTGGTAAAATTAAAGAAAGAGTAGTGGACTTAGATTCAGAAGACTTAAGGTTGAACTGGTTCTCCATTTACTAGCTAAGTGACTTTGAGAAAATAATTTCATCTCTTGAAACAACAGTTTTCTTAATTAGATGACTGTGGTGAGCCAAAAATGAGATGAGGCTTTATTTGGCACCTACTACTACATGCTATATAATAGGTATTCAATACATGTTTTTTGACATAGTAAAAATATATATTGTATTTTTCATTACAAAAATAATATATGTTCCCTCTAACAAATATATAAAAATATTGAGATATAAAAAAAAATTCTCCATTACCTCCAAAAAGATTTATGCCCCATCTTTTTTTTAACTTTATAATAATTTATTTTCAAATTGGTTTAAATATAACACCCAGTGTTCATCCCAACATGTGCCCTCTTTAATGCCCGTCAACCCCCCTCCCCCGTCTCTCACCTGCCTCACCCTCAGATTGTTCTTAGTCTTTGAGAGTCTCGTATGTTTTATCTCCCTCCCTCTCTGTGTCTTTTTTTCCTTTCCCCACTTCCCCTCCCCCTGGTTTTTGCTTAGTCTCACAAAGTCCACCTATGCGTGGAAACATATGGTATCTGTCTTTTTCTGACTGACTTATTTCACTTAACATAATACCCTCCAGTTCCATCCATGTTGCTACATATAGCCAGATTTCAATTTTCTCATTGCCACGTAGTAGTCCATTGTATATATGTACCACATCTTCTTTATCCACTCATCAGTTGATGGGCACTTGGTCTCTTTCCATGATCTGGCTATTGTCGAAAGTGCTGCTATGAACATTGGGGTACACGTGCCCCTATGCATCAGCATTCCTGTATCACTTGGGTGGATTCCTAGCAGTGCTATTGCTGAATCATAGGGTAGCTCTATTTTCATTTTTTTGAGGAACCTCCACACCGTTTTCCAGAGTGGCTGCACCAGTTTGCATTCCCACCAACAGTGTAGGAGGGTGCCTGCTTCTCCACATCCCCGCCAGCATCTATAGTTTCCTGATTTATTCATTTTAGCCACTCGAACCGGTGTAAGGTGGTATCTCAGTGTGGTTTTGATTTGTGTTTCCCTGATGATGAGTGACTTTGAGCATCATTTCATGTGTCTGTTGGCCATCTGAATGTCCCCTTTGGAGAAGTGTCTATTCATATCTTCTGCCCATTTCTTCACTGGATTATTTGTTTTTCGGGTATGGAGTTTGGTAAGTTCTTTATAGATTTTACATATTAGTCCTTTATCCGATATGTCATTTGCAATGATCTTTTCCCATTCTGTTGGTTGCCTATCCGTTTTGTTGGTTGTTTCTTTTGCTGTGTAGAAGCTTTTTATCTTGATGAGGTCCCAGTAGTTCATCTTTGCTTTTAATTCCCTTTCCTTTGGAGACGTGTCGAGTAAGAAATTGGTGCATGTTAGGTCAAAGAGGCTTTTTCCTGCTTTCTCCTCTAAGTTTTTGAAGGTTTCCTGTCTGGGATTCAGATCTTTTATCCATTTAGAATTTATTTTTGTGAGTGGTGTAAGAAAGTGGTCTAGTTTCATTCTTTTGCATGTTGCTGTCCAGTTCTCCCAGCACCATTTATTAAAGAAGCTGTCTTTTTTCCATTGGATACACTTCCCTGCTTTGTCAAAGATTAGTTGGCCATATACTTGTGGGTCCATTTCTGAGTTTTCTATTCTATTCCATTTGTCTATGTGTCTTTTTTTGTGCCAATACTATGCAGTCTTGATGACTACCGCTTTGTAGTAGAGGTTAAAGTCTGGGATTGTGATGCCTCCCGCCGTGGTTTTATTCTTCAGTATTACTTTGGCTATTTGAGGTCTTTTGTGGTTACATACAAATTTTAGGATTGTTTGCTCTAGCTTTGAGAAGTATGCTGGTGCAATTTTGATTGGGATTGCATTGAATGTGTAGATTGCTTTAGGTAGTATTGCCATTTTAACGATATTTATTCTTCCGATCCATGAGCATGGAATGTTTTTCCATTTCCTTGTGTCTTCCTCAATTTCCTTCATAAGTTTTCTATAGTTTTCAGTGTAGAGGTCTTTCACATCTTTGGTTAGGTTTATTCCTAAGTATTTTATGGTTTTTGGTGCAATTGTGAAAGGGATTAGCTTCTTTATTTCTCTTTCTGATGCTTCAGTGTTGGTGTATAGATATGCCACCGATTTCTGTACATTGATTTTGTACCCAGCAACATTGCTGAAATCATTGATCAGTTCTAGTAGGTTTTTGGTGGATTCTGTTCGGTTTTCCATGTAAAGTATCATGTCATCTGCAAAAAGTGAAAGTTTGACTTCCTCCTTCCAATCTTGATGCCTTTTATTTTGTTTTGTTGTCTGATTGCTGATGCTAAGATTTCCAACACTATGTTAAATAACAGTGGCAAGAGTGGACACTCCTGTCGTGTTCCTGGTCTCAGGGGGAAAGCTCTCAAATTTTCCCCATTGAGGATATGTTAGCTGTGGGCTTTTAATAGATGGCTTTTGTGATGTTTATGTATGTTCCTTCTATCCTGACTTTCTCGAGGGTTTTTATAAAGAAAGGGTGCTGTATTTTGTCAAATGCTTTTTCTGCATCTATTGACAGGATCATATGGTTCTTATCTTTTCTTTTGTTAATGAGATTTATCACACTGATTGATTTGCAAATATTGAACCAGCCCTGCAACCCAGGGATGAATCCTACTTGATCATGGTGGATAATTCTCTTTATATGCTGTTGGATTCGATTTGCTAGTATCTTGTTGAAAATTTTTGCATCCATGTTCATCAGGGAAATTGGCCAGAAATTCTCTGTCTTTGCTGGGTCTCTATCTGGTTTGGGAATCAAAGTGATGCTGGCTTCATAGAATGAGTCCGGGAGTTTTCCTTCCGTTTCAATTTTTTGGAACAGCTTGAGGAAGATAGGAATTAACTCTGTTTTAAATGTCTGGTAAAATTCCGCAGGAAAGCCGTCTGGTCCAGGGCTTTTATTTGTTGGGAGGTTTTTGATAACTGATTCAATTTCTTCAATAGTTATGGGTCTGTTCACATTTTTTATTTCTTCCCGTTTGAGTTTTGGTAGCGTGTGGCTATTTAGAAATTTGTCCATTTCTTGCAGGTTGCCGAGTTTGGTGGCATATAATTTTTCATAGTATTCTCTGATGATTGCTTGTATTTCTGAGGGATTGGTTGTAA
The DNA here is from genome assembly GCA_030068075.1 of Paguma larvata. Classification (NCBI taxonomy): domain Eukaryota; kingdom Metazoa; phylum Chordata; class Mammalia; order Carnivora; family Viverridae; genus Paguma; species Paguma larvata. Next base: position 74,389,718 of record CM057830.1, read on the forward strand.
TTACCCCCTTTTCATTCACGATTTTAACTATTTGAGTTCTCTCTCTTTTCTTTTTGAGAAGCCTGGCTAGAGGTTTGTCTATTTTGTTTATTTTTTGAAAGAACCAGCTTTTGATTTCATCGATCTGTTCCACTACCTTTTCTGTTTCCATATGATTAATTTGTGCCCTGATCTTTGTTATTTCTCTCTTTCTGCTGGGCTTGGGTTGTTTTAGTTGTTCTGCTTCTAGTTCCTTTACGCGTGTTGTTAGAATTTGTGTGAGTGATTTTTCTTGTTTCTTGAGGTGGGCCTGGATTGCAATATATTTCCCTCTCAGGACTGCCTTTGCCGCGTCCCAGAGCGTTTGGATTGTTGTATTTTCATTTTCATTTGTTTCCATGTATTTTTTAATTTCTTCTCTGATTGCTTGTTTGACCCACTCATCTTTTAGTAGGTTATTTCTTAGTCTCCATGTTTTTGGATATTTTCCAGGCTTTCTCCTGTGGTTGATTTCAAGTTTCAAAGCATTGTGGTCTGACAGTGTGCACGGTATGATCTCAATGCTTTTATATTTATTCAGAGCTTCCCTGTGCTCCAGAATGTGGTCTATCTTGGAAAATGTACCATGTTCAATTGAGAAGAATGTAAATTCCTTTGCTTCTGGGTGAAGGACCCTGAAAATGTCTGTTAGGCCCATCTGTTTAATGTGTCGTTCAGTGCCATTGTTTCTGTGGTGATTTTATGTTTTGTGGATCTATCTAATGCTGAGAGTGGAGGGTTAAGGTCTCCTACTATTAGGACATTTTTATCGATGATGTTGCTAATGTTTGTAATTAGTTGTTTTACAAATTGGAGCGTAGATATTTATAATTATTAGCTCTTCCTGCTGGATGGTCCTTGAGACTATTATATAATGTCCTTCTTCATCTCTTATTACATTGTTCATTTTAAAGTCTAATTTTTCTGATATAAGTGTGGCTACTCTGGTGCTCTTCTGACTTACAGTAGCATGGTAGATAGTTCTCCATCCCCTCACTTTCAGTCTGAAGGTGTCTTCAGATTTAGGATGAGTTTCTTGAAGACAGAAAATAGATGGATCTTGTTTTTTATCCATTCTGTTACCCTGTGTCTTTTGATAGGCGCATTTAGTCCATTTACATTCAGTGTTAATATTGAAAAATATGGGCTTACAGTCACTGTATTATCTGTAAGTTTCATGTTTGTAAGGCTTTTTCTGGTAGTTTGTGTTCTTTGCAACCTTTCCTTCATAGAGTGCCCCTCAGGATCTCTTGTATTGCTGGCTTATTTGTGATAAATTCTTTCAATTTTTGTCTGTTGGGAAAAATCTTGATCTCTCCTTCTATTCTGAATGACAGGCTAGCCGGATACAGAATTCTTGGTTGCATGTCCTTCTTGCTCATCACATTGAAGATGTCCTGCCATTCCTTTCTGTCTTGCCACGTTTCTGTAGATAAGTCTGCTACTACCCTAATATGTCTGCCTTTGTATCTTAAGGTTCTTTTGTCCCTAGCTGCTTTCAGGATTCTCTCCCTATCTTTGTATTTTGCCAGCTTCACTATGTGTGCCATGCAGAAGGTCTATTCAAGTTACGTCTGAGGGGAGTTCTCTGTGCCTCTTGGATTTCCATGCCCATTTCCTTCTGCATGTTGGGGAAGTTCCCAACAATGATTTGTTCAAGAACCCCTTCGACTCCTTTCTCTCTCTCTTCTTCCTCTGGAACTCCTATGATACGGATATTGTTTCTTTTGAGTGCATCGCTCAGCTCTCGAATTCTTCTTTCTTGTTCCTGGATCAGCTTCCCTGTCTTTTTATCTGCTTCCTCTTTTTCAATGATTTTATCTTCTAATGTACTAACTCTTTCCTCTGTCTCTTCAATCCGTGCTGTGGCTGCTTCCAGTTTGCCTTGTATTTCTTCTAAGGTCTTTTTTAATTCTTCCTGTTTTTAAGGTCCTTGAACTCTGCTGGCGGGACCCCTTGCATTCATCTATGCTTTTTTCAAGCCCAGCAATTAGTTTTATGATTAGCATTCTATATTCATATTCTGTTATGTTGCTTAAATCTGTTTTCATTAATTCTTGAGCTGTCACTGCTTCTTGTAGATTCTTTTGAGGAGAATTCTTCCGTTTCATCATTTTGGCTAGATGTGTTTTGGATTGTTTCTTGAAGTTGCCAGTTTAGCTGAGCCGTGTCTGTTTTCACCTTCGTTCTTTTTAAGCTGCAGCACCTTTTCCCCCCGATTCTTGGAGTTGAGAAACTTTGGTTTCAGTCGTCCCCGTTTAAAGGGCAAGCGAAATTCTGGAGCCCCCTACTCCTCGGCTATGTTGGCCCTCCTCTCCCCATATTTTTTTTAATGGTAAGAATGTTTAACATGAGATGGGGATGTTTATTATCTTCATTGTGGTGATGGTATCATGAGTGTGTATATACATTTGGACTCATTAAAATAAATATTAAATACATGTAAGTTTTGCAGATTAAGTATACCTCGACAAAGTTGAAAAAGATAAGATAAAATATTTTCTCCACCATCATGCCTTCTCAGATAAGCAATGCTAAAAGTTACTCAGCTTTTTTACCCTTATACTTACACAGAATCGTACAAATATGTGTTTATGTAATATTTTTAATTTTGTTTAGTCAAAATGAAATTATATTATATATATTACTTAACCATGTGACACTGACATCTTTCTCTGTCAATACATAAAGAAATTGTCTTTCTTTTCAATAACTAAATAATATAGATACACTTTTATTTCTAACTGTACAATCTGTATGTATACATAGCTGCAGTATTGCTCTTAATCCATGGTAAGAATGACCCCTGCCGAGGAACCTGTGGTTTAAAGGGCCTCACTAGCACTCCTTCTGCCCTTCCACTCCCTCAGAGTAAAGACTATATGTTGTCAAGGGGAGGTTCCCACCAAATTCATGCAACATCTTTTAGATGAAACTTTGTCATTCAGCATACCCAAATTCCCTTCCTGTATTCTCTGAGTCCTCTTCTGGTCTTGCCCAAACATCTACCCTAGATCTGTTCTCCCATTGTATATACTGCTTGGTCAAAAATGTCCAAGGAGCAACTGCTTGCAGAAGTTGAGAATGGACTATAAGTGAGGACTTGGGGATTCCTATGTGTATATAAGTTTTCTTTTGAGTGGGACAAAAAAGGGGTGTGGACCATATCCCAGGGCTCTGGGTAATAACTCTTTCTTTACTTCTATGTTTTGATGCAGAATTTTGAAGAGCCCCCAAATTTTAAAGTCATATTTTGTCTTTCCGGTCATTGTGAATGTGTACTTAACAAGAAAAGCAAAACAAAAGCAAAAACAAAACATTTTATTAGTCATTTAAATATTTAGATATGTGGGATATGGGCAGCCATTTTTGTACTCTTACCTGACGTCTCAGAAATATTGGTGGACTGCTTGCTTAGTTAATATATGGGCTTGTGTTATACATATAATTTTACTATATCTTATATTATTTGCGTCATAAGAAATGTGTCTTGTAATACTTCATATTTTCCAAAAAGATTCGCATAAAATCTTGCATTTAACAGTTACCTAATAAATATTTGTTGAATGAATGATCTTTCTTAGTATCTATTATGCTAGTCTGAACCCAATAGACACTTACTATATACTGCTGAGTTTAAAAAAAATCAGTATGTTCTGTTTATGAAAATTTTTACTTTTGTTTAAGCATTAATACTTTAAACAAAAACATACATTCCAAAGTTTAGATTTGTCTATTGCTACTATGGTGGGGTAGAGAAGTGAATAGGACTCCACTATGTGCATACAAGGACTGATACATCTCATGATCCTTTAACTATATCAAGAATTTCAAGGTGCCTTGGTGGCTCAGTCAGTTAAGCATTCAACTTTGGTTCAGTTCATGATCTCATGACTTGTGAGTTCAAGCCCCACGTCAGCGTCTTTGGTGACAGTTTAGAGCCTGTAGCCTGCTTGAAATTCTGTGTCTTCTTCTCCCTCTGCCCCCTCCCCCAGTCAGTTCTCTATATCTCTATCTTTCAAAAATAAATAAACATTAAAAGAATATCAGGGGGAAAGGAGCCAACATGGTGGAGGAGTAAAGGGACCTGGTATTCCCCGTGTCTTTCAAACTAAGAAGGATCGAAACCAGAAGACTCTCAACCGCAATAGTATGAGAGGAAAGGTGTTGGAGTCTACAAGGAAGAGAACTTGAAATCCAGAAAGCACCCCAAGGAGGCGTGAGTGCAATCTGGGGGAGATAAAATGAACCACGGGGGTATGGAGCAGATGGGAGGGAAGGACTTCTGAGGAAAGACAAAGAGAAGAGAAATCCGGGAAACTGCAGAGCGAGCCATATCTGAATGAGAGAAAAATGGGATGGAGAGGTAGCCTATCATTCAGTCCCTAACAACAGGGCTTTTGAAAAGAAGTTTCATTGCAAACAGCATAACTCTAAACAGAACTCTCCTGGCACTGGGGCCGGCAGCAGTGGCCTAGTCAGCCCACATCACGCAGAGGAGAGGAGCCGCCTTCGGAACGCGTCTACCCCAGGGACACAATATACAGTAAAACTGGGTGTAGCAGGCAAAGAGAGTCAAAAACCCAGATAAGCGTGGGATGTGCGACCGCCCAAAAAATCAGATTACACCTGCATCCCGGGCAGAGCGAGGAGGGAAACAAAGGGGCGATTTGAACTCCTGGACAGGAAGAAAGGAATGGGGGGATGCCATTGTTGTCTCCCATACTGACCAAAACCAGCCCCAGGAATCCATCCACTTTGACAGTGGAAGCGGGATAGCCCACACAAAACCACAGCCCGCCTCATAGGAGAGACATTTCTGCCAGAGTGAGAGACTCAGAGATCAGACTTCTGTCTGGAGAAACTCCAGGGTGAACTCAGGAAACAAATAAACACACCTAGCAAAAATGATGAAACTGAAGAATTATCCTGAAAAGAAATTACAGGAAGTAGTGACAGCTCAAGAATTGAAGAAAACAGATATAAGCAACATAACAAAACATGAATATAGGATGATAAACATAAAACTAATCACTGGGCTTGAAAACACCATAGAAGAATGCAGGGGGACCCTCACTGCAGAGATCAAGGACCTTAAAAATGGTCAGGAGGAATTTAAAAAATGCATTAAATGAGGTGCAAAATAAACTGGAGGTGGCCACAGGGTGGATTGAAGGGAGAAGAGAGAAAAGGTGAATTAGAAGATAAAATTATGGAAAAAGAGGAAGCAGAGAAAAAGAGAGATTGATTCAAAGAAATTGATTCAAAGTTGATTCAAGAACAGGAAAGGAGAATTCGAGAGCTGAGCCATGCATTCAAACGGAACAATATGCATATCATAGGAATTCCAGAGGAAGAAGAGAGAGAAAGGACTGGAAGGAGTGCTGGAACAAAACATTGTCGAGAACTTACCCAACATGAAAAAGGAAACGGGCATGGAAATCCAAGAGGCACAGAGAACTCCACTCAGACGTAACCTGAATAGACCATCTGCATGACACATCATAGTAAAACTGGGAAAATACAAGGATAGAGAGAGAATTCTGAAAGCAGCTAGGGATAAACGGGTATTAACATACAAAGGTAGACACATAAGGGTTGTAGCAGACTTATCTACAGAAACTTGGCAAGCCAGAAAGAAATGGCAGGATATCTTCAACGTGATGAGCAGGAAGGGTATGCAACCAAGAATCCATTATCTGGCCAGACTGTCATTCAGAATGGAAGGAGAGATAAAGGTCTTCCCAAACAAACAAAAACTGAAGGAATTCATCACAAATAAGCCAGCATTACAAGAGATCCTTAGGGGCACTCTATGAAGTAAAGGTTGCAAAGGACACAAACTACCAGAGACAGACTTACAAGCATGAAACCTACAGAAAACACAGTGACTCTGAACCCAGATTTTTCAATATTAACACTGAATGTAAATGAACTAAATGCGACAATCAAAAGACACAGGTTAACAGAGTGGATTAAAAAACAAGACCCATCTATCTTCTGTCTTCAAGAGACCCATTTTAGACCTGAGGACACCTTCAGACTGAAAGTGAGGGGATGGAGAATTATCTACCATGCTACTGGAAGTCAGAAGAAAGCTAGAGTAGCCACACTTATAACAAACTAGCTATACTTTAAAGTAACGGATGTAATAAGAGATGAAGAAGAACATTATATAATAATTATATGGACTATTGAGCAGGAAGAGCTAAAAATTAAAAATATCTACGCACCAAATTCAGGGGCACCCAATTTGAAAAATAATTAATTACAAACATAAGCAACCTTTTCAATAAAAATGTCCTAATTTTAGAGGACCTTAACACTCCACTCTCAGCATCGCTTAGATCCACTAAACAGAAAATCACTAAGAAAACAATGGCTCTGAATGACACTTTGGACCAGATGGGCCTAACTGATATCTTCAGGGTCCTTCATCCAGAAGCAAAGATATTTACATTCTTCTCAACTGCACACCGTATATTTTCCCAGATTGACCACATTCTGGGGCATAAGGAAAATCTTAATAAATATAAAGGAATTGATATCATACCATGCACACTTTCAGACCACAATGCTTTGAAACTTGAAATTAACCACAGGAAAAAGTCTGGAAAATCCCCAAAAACATGAAGGCTAAAGAACAACCTACTAAAAAACGAATGTGTTAACCAAGCAATCAGAGAAGAAATTAAAAAACACATAGAAACAAATGAAAATGAAAATACAACAATCCAAATGCTATGGGATGCGGCAAAGGCAGTCCTGAGAGGGAAATATATTGCAATCCAGGCTTATCTCAAGAAACAAGAAAAATCACTAACACAAATACTAACAGCACGTCTAAAGGAACTAGAAGTGGAACAGCTAAGACACCCCAAACCGAGCAGAAAGTGAGAAATAAGAAAAATCAGGGCAGAAATTAATAACATGGAAACCAAAAAAGTAGTGGAACAGATCAATGAAACCAAGAGATGGATCTTTGAAAAAATAAACAAAACTGGCCTCTAGCCAGGCTTCTCAAAAAAGAAGAGAGACCCAAATAGATAAAATCTCAAACGAAAAGGGAATGATTACAACCAATCCCTAAGAAATACAAGAAATTGTCAGAGAATACTATGAAAAATTATATGCCATCAAATTCAGCAACCTGGAAGAAATGTACAAATCCCTAAACAGCCCAACGCTACCAAAACTCAAATGGGAAGAAATAGGAAACTTGAAAAGACACAAAACTAGTGAAGAAATTGAATAAGTTATCAAAAATCTCTCAACAAATAAAAGCCATGGACCAGAAGGATTCCCTGGGGAATTTTACAAGGCAATTAAAACAGAGTTAATACCTATCATCTTCAAGCTGTTCAAAAAAATTAAGACTGAAGAAAAACTCCCAGACTCATTCTATGAAGCCAGCATCACTTTGATTCCCAAACCAGATAAAGACCCAGCAAAGAAAGAGAATTACAGGCCCATATCCCTGATGAATGTGGATACCAAAATTCTCAACAAGATACTAGCAAATCGAATCCAACATCATATAAAAAAATTATTCACCATGACCACGTAAGATTCTTCCCTGGGCTGCAGGGCTGGTTTGACATTCACAAATCAATCAATGTGATTCATCACATTAACAAAAGATAAGATAAGAACCATATGATCATGTGAATAGATGAAGATAAAGCATTTGACAAAATACAGCACCCTTTCCTAATAAAAACTCTCGAGAAAGTAGGGATAGAAGGAACATACTTAAACATCATAAAAGCCATTTATGAAAAGCCCACAGATAATACCATCCTCAATGCGGAAAAACTGAGAGCCTTCCCCCTGAGATCAGGAACACAAAAGGAGTCTCCGCTGTCACCACTGTTATTAAACATAGTGTTGGAAGTCCTAGCACCAGTAATCAGAAAATAAAACTAAATAAACGAGATCAAGATTGGCAAGGATGAAATTAAACTTTCACTTTTTGCAGATGACATGATACTTTACATAGAAAACACGACAGAATCCACCAAAAGCCTGCTAGAACAGATCCATGAATTCAGCAAAGTTGCAGGGTACAAAATCAATGTACAGAAATCAGTGGCATTTCTATGTTCCAACAATGAAGCAAGAGAAAGAGATATAAAGATGCTAATCTCATTCACAATTATACCAAAAAACCATAAAATATCTAGGAATAAACATAACCAAGGATGTAAAAGATATCAACACTGTAAACTATAAAAAAATATTGAAGGAAATTCAGGAAGACACAAGGGAATGGAAAAATATCCCATGCTCATGGACTGGAAGAATAAATATCGTTAAAATGCCAATACTACCCAAAGAAATCTACACATTCAATGCAATCTCAATCATAACTGCACCAGAATTCTTCTCACAACTAGAGGGAACAATCCTAAAATTTGTATGAAACCACAAAAGACCCTGAATAGCCAAAGAAATACTGAAGAATAAAACCAAGGCGGGAGGCATCACAATCCCAGACTTTAAACTCTACTACAAAGCGGTAATCACCAAGACAGTATGGTATTGGCACAAAAACAGACACATAGACCAATGGAATAGAATAGAAAACTCAGAAATGGACCTGCATGCATATGGCCAACTAATCTTTGACAAAGCAGGAAAGAGTATCCAATGGAAAACAGACAGCCTCTTTAATAAATGGTTCTGGGAGAACTGGACAGCAATGTGCAGAAGAATGAAACTAGACCACTTCCTTACACCACTCACAAAAAGAAACTCTAAATGGATGAAGGACATGCATGTGAGACAGGAAGCTATCAAGATCCTCAAAAAGCAGGAAAAAAATCTCTTTGAGCTGCACCAATTTCTTACCGGACACATCTCCAAAGGCAAGGGAATTGAAAGCAAATATGCTTCACTGACTGAGCCACCCAGGCACCCGAAAGCAAATATGAACTATTGGGACCTTATCAAGATAAAAAGCTTCTGCACGGCAAAGGAAACAAACAACAAAACTAATATGCAACCAACGGAATGGGAAAAAATAATTGCAAATGACATATCGGATAAAGGACTAGTATCTAAAATCTATAAAGAACTTATCAAACTCCACACCCAAAAGACGAATAATCCAGTGAAGAAATTGGCGGAAGATATGAATAGACACTTCTCCAAAGAAGACATCCAGATGGCTAACAGACACATGAAAGATTGCTCCATGTCACTCATCATCAGGGAAATAAATATAAAAACCACACTAAAATATCACCTCACACCAGTCACAGTGGCTAAAATGAACAAATCAGGAAAGCACAGATGCTGGCGGGGATGTGGAGAAGTAGGCACACTCTTGCACTCTTGGTGGGAATGCAAACTGGTGCAACCACTCTGGAGAACTGTGTGGAGTTTCCTCAAAAAAATGAAAATAGAACTATCCTAGTACCCAGCAATAGCACTGTAAGGAATCTACCCAAGAGGTACAGGAGTGTTGATGCATAGGGGCACGTGTACCCCAATGTTCATAGCAGCACTTTTGACAATAGCCAAATCATGGAAAGAGACTAAGTGCCCATTAACTGACTAATGGATAAAGAAGAAGTGGTGTATATATGCAATGGAATACTACGCAGCAATGAGAAAGAATGAAATCTGTCCATATGTGGCAACATGGATGGAACTGGACGGTATTATGCTTAGTGAAATAAGTCAGTCAGACAAAGACAAATACCATATGTTTCCACGCATAGGTGGACTTTGCGACTCTTAACAGAAAACCAGTGGGGAGGGGAAGAAGGGAAGGAAGAAAGACACAGAGAGGGAGGGAGACAAACATAAGACTCTTAAATACTAGGAACAAACCAAGGGTTGAGCGGGTATGGGAGGGGGTAGAGTGGGTGATGGGCACTGAGCAGGGTATGGGTTGGGATGAGTACTGGGTATTGTATGGAAACCTATGGGATCAACTGAATTTAACCAATTTGACAACAGAGAGAATGTGGACTGGAAATCAAACACACAAAGAAACCAAACCTTAAGAATCTTTGTGTCAGTAATAAAAAGCTAACATTGATATCATTTGGAGTTCCAGAAAGAAGGGAAAATAAAAAGTTTAAATAAAATAAAATAAAATAAAATAAAAATAAATATAATGGAAAAAAAATGAATATAAAAAATTCTCCTATTGATTTCTCCAGTACCTTTCATGCCTAACTCACTGTACTCAGTCTCACTTACCAAAAAGTCTTATATGGGAATTCCTATACCCAGATTAGTCAGACGTTTTACTTATTAGACAAAATTGTTAAAGCAGCTATTATAAAAATGCTTCAATAAATAATTAAAAACACTTGAAAATTGTTTTCAAATTTTAAAAATCTTAGCATGAAAATAAAATTTACAAAAAAGAACCAAGGGCTAATTATGGAACTGAGCATACTCACATCAAAATTAAAAAAAAAAAAAAAAAACTAAATTATGGCCTAAATAGTAGAGTGGAGATTGCAGAATATAAAATCAGTGAACTCAAGACAGATCAACTGAATTTAACCAATTTGAAAACAGAGAGAATGTGGACTGGAAATCAAACATACAAAGAAACAAAGTCTTAAGAATCTTTGTGTCCGTAATAAAAAAGGTAACATTGATATCATTTGGAATTCCTGAAAGAAGGAAAAATAAATTATGTATAAAAACATATTGCAGGAAATATCATAAAAGTTAGAAAACTTGGCAAAAGATAGAAAACTATAGATTCAAGAAGCTGAGTAAACCGAAGAAGGGTCAAGTCAAAGAAATCGATGCCAACACTCATTATATTTGAACTTTTAAAGACAAAAAAAAAATAAACCTTAAAAGTAACCAAAGAGAAATAATATATTACTTATAAGAAAACACTAATTTAAATGACAGTGGATTTTTTTCATTTGGAACTATGGGGGCCAGAAGGTGACACACCATTTTTCAAATAATAGAAGAAAAGTTCTGTCAACTATGAAATTACATCCAGCAAAAATATCTTTAAGGTAAGAAAAATTTGAGATAAATACATTTTCAAAGGAAGAAAAATTAATTTGTTGTCAGTAAACCTGCCGATAAGAATGGCTAAATGGAAGTATCTAAACAGGAAGGGCATAATAACAGAAGGAAGCCTACAACTTCATGGAAAAAAAAGTATATTGGATTGAGTAAAAGGAATAAACAATTCTTATGATTTTGTTAAATCATATTTAATGACTGAAATAGAAATTGTAACACCAGCTGATATGGTGCTCAATCTATTTAGATAAAATATTTAAGATAAATTAATTTAAAAATTGGGGAGGTATAGGTCAAAGTACATAATTAGAAATAAGGTTTTCATATTTTACTGAACGTGATAAAATATCAACACTAGTAGATAGTGATGAATTACATATGAATATTGCACTAACTAGAGCAACCTTTAAGAAAACCATATAAAACAGTATACCTTCAAATATTATAAATAAATCATGATGATATAAAAAAATGTTCCTGCAACTCACAGGAAGCCAAAACAAGCATCCTAGAAGAACTAAAGGAAACAAAAATCAAGCAATAAACTGGAGGTTTTGAACACTCATATATCATTAATCACATTACATGTAAATGATTTAAATGTACTAATTCAATGAAATTAGCAGCATAAATAAATAAAAACAAAACAGAACATAATTTTTAGAGGAAATTTACTTCAATATAATAATATAAATAAGTTTAAAGTAAAAAAGATTTAGGGGCGCCTGGGTGGCTCAGTCAGTTAAGTGCCTGACTCTTAGTTTCAGCTCAGGTCATGATCTTGTGGTTGTGGGATCAAGTCTCATGTTTGGCTTTGCACTGCCAGTCTGAAGCCTGCTAGAGTTTCTCTCTCCCTCTCTCTCTGCCCCTACCCTACTTTTGGACTTTCTCTCTCTCTCACTCAGAATAAATAAATAAACTTTAAAAAAAAAGATGTAAAAATATATACTATGATGCAAACATTAATATAAAAATTAGTATATTGAAATGAAACAAAGTAGATGTTAGAGCAGGAATATGATTAGAGACAAAGAGGATATCTTATAATGTTAAAAGATTAACCTACCATAAAGACCTAACCATCCTAATTGTGTGCCCACCAAACAACATGGATACAAGAAACAAAATACATGAAGCAAAATTGTAGAATTGAAATGAGAAATAGAATAATCCAAAATTATATTCAATATACTCCTCCCAGCAGTTGATAGAACAACTAGAGAGAAAATTAATAAGAATGGAAACACCTGAATAATATAAAGAACCAGTAGGATCTATCATATATGTATATATATGATATTTATATATTAATATATAATGATGTATTTATGTATATTTGTATTTATAGAAATATTAAATAATATAATTATGTTTATATTATAGCATTATAATTGTTTTAATATATAATTAAATATTGTATATAAGATATATAAATATATAATAATATATTTATATCATATAAATGTATATACACCACTACATGTAACAGCAGAATACACAATTTTTTAGTAGTCCAGAGAAAATTCATGAAAATAGTACATATTATGAGCCATAAAATAATCTCAACAAATTTAAAATAATTGAAGCAATACACAGTGTGTTCTGTGACCATTGTAATATAAAATTTAAAAAATAACAAGAAAATATACTAGCATTTGGAAATTAAAAAAAATACTTCTAATTGATATTTTGGTCAAAGAGGAAGCTTCAATGAAATAAAAATACTACATAGAATTGAATAACAATGAAAATTCAACATACCAATATATGTGAGATGCCTTTAAAGCAGTTCTAACAGAACAATTTTACCACTAAATCCTTATTTATTAATAAATCCTTATTACCACTAAATTTCCTTGGAAAATAGGAAATATTTCTAATAAATAATCAAGATACTATGTCAAGAAACAAAAGCATAGGAAAAAATTGTAGCAAGCGAAAGGGAGGAAATAATAAATACATGATCAGATATTAATAAAATTAAAACAGGAAAATGAAAGAAGGAAACAACTGGTTCTTCAAACAAAATCAGTAAATTTGATTACCCTTTAGCAAGACTGACAAATACAAAAAATGAGACAGAAAGAAAGGGTGAGAGAAGACACAAATTACCAATCTCAAGAATGATATAGGGAATATCATTTTTTTAAATGTTTATTTATTTATTTTGAGAAAAAGAACACAGAGGGAAAGTGGCAGAGACAGAAAGGGAGAGAGAGAAGACCACACAAGCTCTGCCCTGTCAGCATAGAGCACTATGCAGGGCTCGATCTCAGGAACTATGAGATCATGACCTGAGCTGAAATCAAGAGTTTGACACTTAACAAACTGAGGAACCCTGGTGCCCCAAGATAGAAGATATCATTAAAACTTCTGCAGTCATTAGAAAGATAATGAAAGATTACTATGAAAAATTTTACACTTATAAGTTCAATAACTTAGAAGAAATTGGACCAACTGCTTAAAACCACAAAGTATTAAACTTCAAACAGAATAAAATAGACAATCTGAATAGTCCTATAACCATTACAGAAATTGAATGTATAATTATACAGCTCCTCAACAAAAGAAATTCCTGGGCACAGATGGTTTCACTGGAGAATTCCACAAAAGTATTCAGAGGAAAATTAACTCCAATTTTGTACTATCTATTTCATAAAATAAAAGATAAAGAAACACTTCCTAGTTCATCTTTTGAGGTCATTATTACACGGATACAAAACTACACAGATAGTGCTCAAAAAGGAAATCTATAAAACAATATCACTCCTGGATATAATTGCAAAGTTATTCTTTCCATAGTGTAGCTATTGTTGGTAGTGAGCCCAAATGTCCATTGCCTGGTGAATGGATAAACAAATGTGATAAATATATACAATAGAATATTACTCAGCAATCAAAAAGAATGAAATCTTACCATATGCAGCAACATGGTTGGAACTAGAATGTATTATGCTAAGCGATATAAGTCAGTCACAGAAAGAAAAATACCATATGATTTCACACATATGAGGAATTCGAGAAAAAACAAACAGATGAACATAGGAGAAGGGAGGAAAAATAAGAACAAAACAGAGAGGGAAACAAATATAAGAGACTCTTAAACATAGAGAACAATCTGAAGGTTGCTGGAGGGGAGGTTGGTGGGGGGATGGGCTAAATGGGTAAAGTGTACTAAGATGGGCACTTGTTGAGATGAGCACTGGGGGTTATATGTAAGTGATGAATAACTAAATTCTATTCCTGAAACCATTACTACACTATATGTTAACTAACTTGAGTTTAAATAAAATTTTAAAAAGCAATAAAATAAATGTTTTTTTAATGCAAAGTTACTCAACAAAATAATAGCAAATTGAATCCACTAATGTACAAAAATAATTATACAGAATTATATACCTGACCAAGTGGGATTTATTCCAGGTACACAAGTCTTGTTTAATATTCAAAAATCGATTAATCCTTCATATCAACAATGTAAAGAAGAAAACCAATATGATCTTTTCTTTCTTTTTTTTTATAAAACCATGTAATCTTTTCAATTGAGGCAGATACTTTAACAAAAAGAAATACAAACGGCAAATAAGAAAATTTTTAAAAAATGGCAAATGGCAAACCCAAGTACTCATGATAAAATTTCTCAAACTATGAATAGAGTGAAGCTTCCTCAACTTGATAAGAATTATCTACAAAAAACCTCACCCAAATCAAGAAGCAAGCAAACAAACAAATCCTACAACTAACATAGTACAAAAACATTTTATGGGGCTCTCTCTTTCTCTTTCTCCCTCTCTCTCTCTCTCTCAGAATAAACAAACATTATTAAGAAAAAACCTCTTAGAATTAATATGTGATTTCAGCAAGTTTGTAAGATACAGAATTAACACACATATACAAAAAAATAAGTAATTTGCAATTAAAAACTAAAATCAAAACATGCAATATTATTTATAATAACTACAAAGATAAATTAAATTGTTTAAGTATAAAATTAATAAAAACCCGTACAGGATCTTTATGCTGTATAAAATACATATGAAGGAAAAATAATTAAATAAATGGAGAGACATACCATGTTTGCATATTAGATTACTCAATATAGTAAAGATGTTAATTGTTCCAAAATTGAACTATATACTAATAGAATTTTTTATCAAAATCCTAACAAAGTTTTGTTTTGTTTTGTTTTGTTTTCAGATAGGAACAAACTTAAAATTTATAAGGAAAGCATCCAATACATATGTACATTCAATTGCTACATATAAAGATAAAAAGGAAGGAATCATTCTACCCAATATTAAGGCCTACTATATAGCTACTGTAATCAAGATAGCATGGAATTTTTATAGTGCTAGACACATAGGTCAAAAGAACACCCCAGAAAATCTAGAAATTGACCCACATAAAGATGCTCAGTGGAGTTTTGACAAAGGTGGAAAACCAAATCAATGGAGGAAAGAGAACTTTTTCAACAAGTACTGCTGAAGCAACCAATTAAAAATTTCATCCCTAATTCAGATTTTTACTCAAATGAGTAAGAGACATAAATGCAAAGTACAAAACTATAAAATATTAAGAAACAAAACATTAGACACAATCTTTTAATTTAGAGCTAGGGAAATAGTACTAAGACATGATACCAAAATTATGATCCATAGATGGAAAAATTGATACATTGGACATCATCAAAATTAACAACTTTTGCTCTGTAAAATACCTGTTAAAAGATTGAAAATACAAGGTACAGACTGGAAGAAAATATACTGCATATCCAACCAAGGACTAGTATCTGGAATATATAAAGAACTCTTAAAATTCAAAGGTTAAAAAAATCCAGTTAGAAAATAAACAAGAGATACAAGCAGATAGTTCATCAAAAAGGGTATACAGATGTCAAACAAGCACATGAAGAGGTGTTCAACATTTTTACCTGTATTCATTGGGTCTCTCCAGAGAAACAGAATCGATATGAGGTGTGTGTACATAGAAAGAGAGTTATTTTAAGAAATTGGCTTACACAGTTTTAGTCTGACAATTCCAAAACTGGCAGAGTGGGTGAAGAAGCTAGAGACTCAGGGACAAAACAAACAAAAACAATATTGAAGTCGAAATCTCAAATGCTGACAAAATTCCTTCTTGCTCCAGGGAGGACAATCTTTGTTCTATTAAGGTTTTCAACCAATTGGATGAGTCCCATTCACATTATGGAGAGAAATCAAGTTTACTCAAAGTCCACTGATTTAAATATTAATCTCATCCACCCCACCCCACCCCTGAGAAAAGAAAAAAAAACTTACAAATATATCTAGAATAATCTTTGACCAAAAATGTGGGTACTAAGGTGCAGCCAAGTTGGAACATAAAATTAGCCATCTCATTACCCATGAGGTAAATGAAAATTTGCAGCACAATGTGATATTAATACATATATCAGACTGGGTAAAAGGAATAATGGCATCATTAAATACTGAGCCAGGAGGCAGAAAAACTGGAGCACTCACCCGTTGCTGATGGGAAAGTAAAATGGTATAGTCATTCTAGAACACTGTTCAGAATATTCAAAATAATACTAAACATGCAATTACCATATGACCCAAGAAGTTCAGTCTTAGATATTTATGCTAGATAAATGAAAATTTTGTTCACTCAAAAATCTGTATACAAATGTTAGGGCAGGCTTGTCCATAATAAGAAAATAAATAGAACACAACTCAGAAACTTTTGACAGGTAAATAATTAAACAAATGTGGTATGTCACAAAAACAGACACATACATCAATGAAACAATAGAAAACTCAGAAATGGACCCAAATAATACAGTCAATTAATCTTTGGCAATGCCTGAAAGAATATCCACTGGAAAATCGACAGTCTCTTCAACAAATGGTGCTGGGAAAACCAGATAACAACATGAAGATAATGCAACTCGACCACTTTCTTATACTATACACAAAAATAAAATTCAAAAATGATGAAAGACCAAAATATGAGACATGAAATGATCAAAATTGTAGAGGAGAACACAGGCAGCAACCTCTTTGACCTTGACTGTAGCAACTTCTTACTAGACATGTTTTCAGAGGCAAGGGAAACAAAAGCAAAAATGAATTCTCCAAGATAAAACATCTTCTGCACAGTGAAGGAAGCAATCAATAAAACCAAAAAGCAACCTTTGTAATGGGAGAAGACATTTGCAAATGACATATCAGATAAAGGGCTAGTATCCAAAATCTATAAAGAACTTTTACAATTTAACAACCAAAAAACAAATAATCTAGTTTAAAAAAAAATGGGCAGAAGACATAAATATACATTTTCCAAAGAAAACATACAGCTGGCTAACAGACATATGAAAAGATGCTCAAATCACTCATCATCATGGAAATACAAATCAAAACTACAATGAGACATCAATTTACACCTGTCAGAATGGTAAAATCAACATCACAGGAAACAACAGGCATTAGTGAAGATGTGGAGAAAGGGTAACCTCCTATACTGTTGGTAGGAATACGAACTGATACAGCCACCCTGAAAAACAGTGTGGTAGTTCCTCAAAAAGTTAAAAATAGAACTACCATATCATCCAGCAACTGCACTGCTAGGTATTTACCCAAAAGATACAAAGTACTAATCTAAAGGGATACATGCACTCTGATGTTTATAGTAGCATTATCCATACATGCACTCTGATGTTTATAGTAGCTTTATCAAAAATAGCCAAATTATGGAAAGAAACTTAATGTCCATTGACTGATGAGTGGATAAAGAGGTGGTATATATATACAATGGAATATCACTTGGCCATAAAAAGGAATGAAATTGGAGAGGTGGGGGCCAACACAGCAGAGGAGTAGGGGGACCCAGTATTCCCCTTGTCTTTCAAACTAAGAAAGACTGAAACCAAAGGACTCTCAACCCCAAGAGTCTGGGAGGAAAGGTGTTGCAGTCTACAAGGAATGGAAAGCGAAACCCAGAAAAAGCCCCAGGAAACATGAGTGCAATCTGAGGCAGAAAAAACGAACAAACTGCTGGGTACATAGGTGAGGGGAGGGAGAGCCTTCTTCGGAGAAATCCGGGAAAGTGCGGAGCAGGCCCCATCCGAACGAGAGAAAAATGGGACAGACAGAGAGAGAGAGACCACCATCCAGTCCCTCAATGCAGGGCTTTTGAAGATAAGTTCTGTTTCTAACAGCAGAATTCTCAGCAGAACTCTCCTTGTACTGGGGCTGGCAGCGGCGTCCCAGTCAGCCCGTGTCACGCAGAGGTGCTGAGCCGCCTGCAAATTGCTTCTAACCAGGGACATAATTTACACCAAAACTGACAATGAAACTTGGTGTAGCAGACGGAGAGTGCGCAGGGCATGCTACTGCCCAGCAAACCTTACTACGCTAGCGGCCATTGCAGAGTGAGGAGAGAAATAAAGGGGCGATTAGAGACTCCAGGACTAGGGAAAGGGACTGGGGGGATGCCATTGTTGTCTCTCAAGCCCACAGAAACCAGCCTCAGGAAGCCACCCTGGAAGCCATCCCCGTGGCAGTGGAGGTGGGATCCAGCTACACCAAACCACGCCCCTCCTCACAGGAGAGATGCCTTTCCACCAGAGCTACAGATGCCGAGATCAGACTGCTGCCTGGGGTAACTCCAGGTCATTCCTTCTTTTTTAAATGTATACTCCCCTTTCTCCTTCTTCCTGATCCCCACCCCTGAGATGGCCATCAAGGGTATTGGCTAGCTTAAACAGACTTTTAACCCACTCTCTCAAGGCATGTTCCACACCTCCTTCTGTACATTCCTATTTCTTTCTCTGGAATAACCAGACCACATAGTTCATCTGGGAAATATCTATCTTCATTCCTTTTTCCTTGCATCCGTCCTTATTCTGATTTCTCTCAGTCTGAATTAAGCCCTTTAGTTGCTATACCTGGGCAAAGCCTATTTTTTTCTTCTGCCCACACCTGTCATTATTCTCTCTGTATATGCTCTGCCATCAGCACAGTGCATACCCTGTACTTAAAGTGTAGCTGGTACTTCAGGTCACATGCCCTCAGAGTGTCATTTGTTATTCTTTTTTCTGTTGTGATGCACTTGTCTGTATCATTTGTTGGTATGTTCGAGGGGATGGAGAACTATCTACCATGCTACAGGAACTCAGAAGAAAGCTGGAGTAGCCACACTTATATCGGACAAACTGGACTTTAAAGTAAAAGATGTGATAAGAGATGAAGAAGAATATTATATAATAATCACAGGGACCATCCAGCAGGAAGAGCTAAATATTATAAATATCTACGCACCAAATTCGGGGACACCCATTTGTAAAACAACTAATTACAAACATAAGCAACCTTATCAATAAAAATGTCCTAATTGTAGGGGACCTTAACACTCCACTCTCAGCATTGGATAGATCCACAAAACAGAAAATCTCCACAGAAACAATGGCCCTGAAAGATACATTAGAACTGATGGGCCTGATTGACATCTTCAGGGGCCTTCATCCAGAAGCAAAGGAATTTATATTCTTCTCAACTGCACACAGTACATTTTCCAAGATAGACCACATTCTGGGGCACAGGGAAGCTCTGACAAATATAAAAAATTGAAATTATACCGTGCACACTTTCAGACCACAATGCTTTCAAACTTGAAATCAACCACAGGAAAACGTGTGGAAATTCCCCAAAAACATGGAAGCTAAAGAACAACCTACTAAAAGATGAGTGGATCAACCAAGCAATCAGAAGAAATTAAAAAATACATGGAACAAATGAAAATGTAAATACAACAATCCAAATGCTTTGAGACGCGGCAAAGGCAGTCCTGAGAGGGGAATATATTGTAATCCAGGCCCACTGCAAGAAACAAGGAAAATCACTAACACAAATTCTAACAGCACACCTAAAGGAACTAGAAGCAGAACAGCTAAGACAGCCCAAACCCAGCAGAAAGAGAGAAATAACAAAGATCAGGGCACAAATTAATCAGATGGAAACAGAAAAAGAGTGGAACAGATCAGTGAAACCAAGAGCTGGTTCTTTTAAAAAATAACCAAAATAGAACAAACCTCCAACCAGGCTTCTCAAAAAGAAAAGAGAAACCAAATAGATAAAATCATGAACGAAAATGGAGTGATTAAAACTAATCCCACAGAAATACAAACTATTATCAGAGAATACTATGAAAAATTATTTGCCACCAAACTTGGCAACTTGGAAGAAATGGACAAATTCCTATAGGGCCACATGCTACCAAAATTCAAACGGGAAGAAATAGAAAATTTGAACAGACCCACAACTAGCGAAGAAATTGAATCAGTTACCAAAAATCTCCCAACAAAATAAAGCTCTGGACCAGATGGCTTCCCTACGGAATTTTACCAGACATTTAAAACAGAGTTATTTCCTATCCTCCTCAAGCTGTTCCAAAAAATTGAAACTGAAGGAAAACTCCTGGACTCATTCTATGAAGCCAGCATCACTTTGATTTCCAAACCAGATAAAGACCCAGCAAAGAAAGAGAATTACAGGCCCATATCCCTGATGAATATGGATGCAAAAATTCTCAACAAGATACTAGCAAATCGAATCCAACAGTATATAAAGAGAATTACTTACCATGATCAAGTAGGATTCATCCCTGGGTTGCAGGGCTGGTTCAATATTCGCAAATCAATCAGTGTGATACATCACATTAACAAAAGAAAAGAAAAACATATGGTCCTGTCTATAGATGCAGAGAAAACATTTGACAAAATACAGCACCCTTTCCTAATAAAAACCCTCGAGAGAGTCGGGATAGAAGGAACATACTTAAACATCATAAAAGCCATTTATAAAAAGCCCACAGCTAATGTCATCCTCAATGGGGAAAAACTGAGAGCCTTCTCCCTGAGATCAGGAACATGAATCCATTCTGGCCACTGCTATTTAACATAGTGTTGGAGGTCCTAGCATCAGCAATCAGACAACAAAACAAAATAAAATGCTTCAAGATTGTCAAGGAGGAAGTCAAACTATCACTTTTTGCAGACGACATGATACTTTACATGGAAAACCAAACAGAATCCACCAAAAGCCTACTAGAACAGATCCACGAATTCACCAAAGTTGCAGGGTACAAAATCAATGTACAGAAATTGGTTGCATTCCTCTACACCAATAATGAAGTAGCAGAAAGAGAAATAAAGAAGTTAATTCCATTCACAATTGCATCAAAAACCATAAAATACCTAGGAATAAACCTAACCAAAGATGTAAAAATCTCTATGCTGAAAACTATAAAAAACTTATGAAGGAAGTTGAGGAAGACACAAGGAAATGGGAAAACATCCCATGCTCATGGATCAGAAGAATAAATATCGTTAAAATGGCAATACTACCTAAAGCAATCTACACATTCAATGCAATCCCAATCAAAATTGCACCAGCATTCTTCTCAAAGCTAGAGCAAACAATCCCAAAATTTTTACAGAACCACAAAAGACCCCGAATAGCCAAAGTAATATGAAGAATAAAACCAAGGCGGGAGGCATCACAATCCCAGACTCTAGCCTCTACTACAAAGTGGTAGTCATCAAGGCAGTATGGTATTGGCACAAAATCAGACACATAGATCAATGGAATAGAATAGAAAACTCAGAAATGGACCTGCAGTATATGGTCAACTAATTTATGACAAAGCAGGAAAGAGTATCCAATAGAAAACAGACAGCCTCTTTAATAAATGGTGCTGGGAGAACTGGACAGCAATGTGCAGAAGAATGAAACTAGACCACTTCCTTACACCACTCACAAAAGAAACTAAATGGATGAAGGACCTGAATGTGAGACCGGAAGCTATCAAGATCCTAGAGGAGAAAGCAGGAAAAAACCTCTTTGAGTTGCACCAATTTCTTACCGGACAGGCAAGGGAATTAAAAGCAAAAATGAACTATTGAGACCTCATCAAGATAAAAAGCTTCTGCACGGCAAAGGAAACAACCAACAAAACTAATACACAACCAATGGAATGGGAAAAGATAATCGCAAATGACATATTGGATAAAGGACTAGTATCTAAAATCTATAAAGAACTTACCAAACTCCACACCTGAAAAACAAATAATCCAGTGAAGAAATGAACGGAAGATATGATTAGATACTTCTCCAGAGAAGTCATCCAAATGGCAAACAGACACATGAAACGATGCTCAATGTCACTCATCATCAGGGAAATACAAATCAAAAGCACACTGAGATACCACCTCACACCGGTCAGAGTGGCTAAAATGAACAAATCAGGAAACTATAGATGCTGGTGGGGATGTGGAGAAACAGGCACCCTCTTGGCCTGTTGGCAGGAATGGAAACTGGTGCAGCCACTCTGGGGAACTGTGTGGAAGTTCATAAAAAAAATGAAAATAGAACTACCCTATTACCCAGCAATAGCACTGTTAGGAATCTACCCAGGAGATATGGAACTGCTGATGCATAGGGGCCCATGTACCCGGTGTTCATAACAGCACTTTCGACAATAGCCATATCATGGAAAGAGACTAAGTGTCCATCAACTGAAGAATGGATAAAGAAGATGTAGTATATATATACAATGGAATACTATTCAGCAATGAGAAAGAATGAAATCTGGCCATATGTAGCCAGATGGATGGAACTGGAGGTTATTATGCTGAGTGAAATACGTCAGTCAGAGAAAGACAGATTCCATACGTTTCCACGCATATGTGGGCTTTGTGAGACTTAACAGAAAACCAGGGGGGAGTTGAAGAGGGGATGGAAAAAAGCCACAGAGAGGGAGAAAGACAAAACATAAGAGACTCTCAAAGATTAAGAACAAATTGAGGGGAGAGGGGGGTTTGGGAGGGGGGAAAGTGGGTGACAGGAACAGAGGAGGGCACTTGTTGGGATGAGCACTGGGTGTTGTATGGAAACCAATTTGACAATAAATTATTAACCCCCCCCAAAAAAAGAGGGAGAAATGACTTAAAGTCAGAATTGTCAATCCAAAGGGAAGCAAACCTAAAAATTCAGAAAATTTTGTCTATTCCTATTGCAAAAAAATGATTAAGCATTTTCAAAAGAGAACGCTAAGGCTGTGATCAAGCCCACCTTTGATAAGATTATTATTGGTGTGAACCACAGACTTAATCACCCATCTCAGCAGAAACACAGCCAACTAAAGTGAAAGGAGACATAAGGAAAGATGGGAGGTTGTCACTTTTTAGATTTTACAGGATAGGACCATAGAGCTCTTCAGCTGTGAATATGCAATATTCTTCAAGACAAGAAAAGAAAGACCCCCAAAGGGGATTCAGAGAACATCACGACTGCCTCTTCAGTTTTGAAAGGAGGAGGCCATTGCCTGAGTGTCAACAGGCCAGGCAAACCCCACCCAAACCTATGGGGGCCCCACCTCCACCAAGCGCCTAGATTTCAAAGAATAAAGCTACCCAGACCTTTAGGCACACAACTTAGGCAGAAGTGAGGCTTCTGCAGAAAGCCTGCTAGGGAAATGTCCAAAAGAATCATGAAGGCTGGGAGTCATGAAGAATTGTAGAAGAAAAAAAAGGAAATTGGCTTTTGGAAACTGTATAGGGCTGCCTCCAACGCCAGTGTGTGACTATATCCCAGAAAAGCTGCACCCCAAAAACTCTAGCCTGTGAGAGCTGCCACATGGGCTTTGCTTAACAGAGCCTTGGGAGCAGGGTCACCCCAGTGTGTCCAGAAGGTGGGACTCCTGCCCCAGCAGGCCTTGTGGGCAGAGCATCCAGTCAAAGATTATTACCAATCTTAAGATTTCATGTTGTTTGTCGTGTTGGGTTTTGAATTTGCTTAGAACCTGCCGCCTATTTCTTTCCTATTTCTCTCTTCTGGAATGGGAGCGTTTACCCTCTACCTGTTTCACCATTGCATTTGGGAAGCACATAACTTGTTTGGTTTTACAGGTTCACAGCTGGGGAGAAATTCTGCCTCAGAATAAATCATATTTTGAGTATGATACCTAATTTATGCAATATTTAAAATGAGACTTTGGACTTTAGACTTGATGCTAGAACTTAAGACTTTTGAAGCCATTAGGATGGAATGAATGTATTTGCATGTAGGAAGGACATGAATTTTAAGGACCCAGAGGTGGAATACTAAGGTTTGAATGTTCGTGTTCTCCTGAAATTCATATGTTGAAATCCTAATATTAGTGGGACTTAGGGCCTTTGGGAAGTGATTAAGTCATGAGGGCAGAGCCCTCATAAAGGATATTAATGCCTATACAAGGGGCCCTAGAGGGTACCCTTGCCCCTTCTCCCATGTGAAGATGTGAAAACACAGCAAGAAGGCACTGGCTATGAACAAACAAGAAAGAGAGCTCTCACCAGAACCCAAACATGCTGGCAACTCGATTTTGGACTTCCCAGCCCCTGCAACTGTGAGAAATAAATTTTCTTATTTATAAGTCAAAAAAAAAAAAAAAGGAATGAAATCATTCCATTTGCAAGGACATAGATGGAGTTAGAAAGTATTATGCTAAGTGAAATAAGTTAGAGAAAGACAAATGCCATATGATTCCACTTATATGTGGAATTTAAGAAACAAAACAGATGAACATAGTGGGAACAAAATAGAGGCAAACCAGGAAACAGACTCTTAACTACAGAGAACAAACTGATGGTTACCAGAGGGGAGGTGTGCAAAGGGATGGGTTAAATGGGTGACGGGTATTAAGGAGGGCACTTGTGATGAGCACTGAGTGTTTTATTTTAATGTTTATTTTTGAGAGAGAGAGAGAGACAGAGCGCGAATGGGTGACGGGCAGAGAGAGAGGGAGGCACAAAAGCCGAAGCAGGTTCCAGGCTCCAAACTGTCAGGACAGAGCTTAATGTAGGGCTCGAACTCACAAACTGTGAGATCACGACCTGAGCTGAAGTCGGATGCTTAACCGAGTGAGCCACCCAGGCGCACCTGGGTGTTTTATTTAAGTGATGAATCACTAAATTCTACACTAATTTATAAAAGACATATATAAAAAAACCAATATTACACTGTATGTTAACTAACGAATTTAAGTAAAATCTTGAAAAAACAAGAAATAAGAAATGTTAAGTGAAACAACAACAGAAGAAAACAAATGTGGCATATGCATATCATGAAATAATGGTCAGCAGGAAAAAGTAATAAGCTATCAATACATGCAATGACTTGGATGAATCCCCAAGGATATTCTGAATGAAAAAAGTCAACCCGACAAGATTACATACTGTATGATTCCATTTGTATAACATTTTTGAAAAGACATTGTTTTAGAAATTCAGAACAGTATTGCAGTTGCCAGGGTTTAGAGAAGAGTGTGCAGGAATGCAAGAAGGAAATGCCTATGATTATAGAAAGGCAACATGAAAGATCCTTGTGGTGATGGAACTCTTCGGGAAGTTGACTGTGGTGAAAATGCACCTGTTTATTTACACAGTATACAATTATATTGCACTAAGTACTCACCTCCCCCCCAAACTCATACATAGAGTACAAGTGGGAGACCTGAATTAAGATTGGTGGATTGTACCAATGTCAACAACTTGGTTGTGTCATTGTAGTATGATTTTGTAAGGCTTTGTTTTTAAGTAATCTTTGCACCCAGTTGGGGCTCAAAACCATGACCTGAGATCAAGAGTTACATGCTCTTCTGACTGAGCCAGTCAGGCACCCCAGTTTTGTAAGATATTATCATTAAGTGGAACTGAGTAAGACGTACATAGGATTGGTTTGTATTATTATTCTTTTACAAAATGTAGATCTACAATAATTTCAATGTAAACGTTTTATTTAAAAATTGCACAAGGATATTTTCAGATAATCAAAGACTTAGAAAAATACGATTAATTGGTGTATTGCATGATATGTGAATTTTATTTCAATAAAACTATTTTTAAAAAGTACTGGAATCTGGAAAAATAAATTTACTCCAGGGCTTATCATAATTGTCTTGCATACAAATTAAAATGAAGATTTAAAGAAAAGAGAAAGCATGGTGGTGAGTATTGAAATCTATTATACCTATAATTAAATCATACTAAGAGTTGTGACAAAACAAAGCAAATGCCAAAAATAGCTCTTGACTGCAAATTTTTTAAATATAAATTTAATAATTGTTATATTTCCCAAATTTCTAAGGTATATTAAAAACAACAACAACAACAACAACAACAACAACAACAAGCAGAAGAATTTTAAAGAAATAAGTGGATAAAGTGCATTCAAATATCCTCTATTTTTATATCCATATATTAAACAGCCTTTCATTCTAGATAGAATATAATGTGTTAATATTTCATAGAAAGATCCATATCCCAAATCGCAAGAGAGATTTTTGAAAAACAATAAAGAAACCATAGTTCACATATGAAGAAAATTAGGAAAAAAGTAATCTTAGAGAAAGACAAATTCAAAATGCATAAAATAAGATTACGAAAGTAAAGATCTAACAGATAAGTTGTGAAAAAATGTAAATAGGTTGAACTGTCTCAATCAAAGGCAAAACTCCAAATTTAATAAAACACAAATTTCAATTATAGATCTTTATAAGATACGCAAATACAAAAAAATTGCCTTAGAAAACTAAGATTCAAAGAATGGCCCATCCTATATAGGAAAACACAGAAAAAATAACTCACAGGTCACAATGGTTTTTAAACATAATAATATTTGAGGCAAATATAATAAACACTAGAAAAGAGGGTGCATGTTTATAATGAATGAGTTATGATCTTAGGCAAAACACACAAACACAAAAGGTGAAACAAATGCAATAAATTACAAACGGTGGAAATTGTAAAGGATACATGATCTGAAGATAATGTCAAAAACTTAAAAATTAGCAACATGATACAAAAAATTGAACATTTTAAAATACTTCCCAAAATAGCTTGTGCATATGAATACATGTATGTGTGCATGTTTGTATATGCAATCAAAATAAGGATGAATAAACTCCAAGCTGTTATAGGTATAGGGGTGGGTTTACACAAGACTTTTGTTTTCTACTTTGCAAATCTGAAATGTTTGAATTTTAATATCAGCTTGTATTAATTTTTTCTATCGATTTCTACTTTATTAATTCTGTTTTAAATTTTCTAGCTTCTTGAGTTATTGACATAGTTTATTTTCTCAAACATGTTATATATTTTAATATCTAATTAGCTTTTATGACAAGGATAATGCACATTGTAACATGTCAAGCAATTCAGAGGTGTTTAAAAAACGTGATGGTCTGCTTATATTCCCTTATGATAATAGTAATGTGATCTTACCCATCTGAGGCAACTTATGCATACATTTAGTAGCTATTACTCTATGTTTTTATATATGTCTATATTTCTATGTATTTATGTATGTCTACTTTCAGAGACATATATAGTTCTTAAAACAGAATCATATACAATATATACATCATTCTGTAACATAGTTTTCTCAATACACAAAAGACATGTTTCTATAAGAATATATATTATGCTAATCATTTTAATGCTGGCAAACCTTATAAAGCATATGATATATTCACAATTCTCAGTGATTTCTTTGTTGAGGCACACTCAGGTTATTTTCAAGATTTTCTAGTACAAAAAATATTATTGAGCAAATTGTCCGTAGTACTGGTACTTTTATTTCTTTAATAAAATGTATTAGATTTTGATTGCTACATTGCATATTATCACAAATTTAGCAGCTTAAAATAAAGTCTACTTATTATTTCACAGCTCTGTACGTTAAGAAGTCCAGCACGGTGTTGCTTGATTCTCAGCATAAGATTTTTCAAAACTAAAATCAACGTATTGGCTGTGTTCTTGTCTGGAGGCTTTGGCTATGGATGTATTCATTTCTGAGCTCACTTATGTTGTTGGGATAATCCAGTTTCTTTAGGTTGTAAGATCAACATTCCTGTTTTCTTGCTGAAGCAGGAAGCTTCTCTCATCTTCTAAAATTCATTCACATTAATTGCCATATGGTTCCCACCATCTTCAAAGTCAGAATATTGATGCATTTTCATGTTTTGAATATCTGACTTCTATCTTCGACTCAGATGTAACGGGTTCATGTGACTAGTTTAGCCCCCACACCAATACTTCCATTCGATTAACTCAAAAATAACTCAATAATAAATTTAATCACATCTGGAATATCTCCTTTGCTGAATATGTAACATAATTATGGGAACGATTCCCCGTCATATCAACAGTTTCAATAATCAACAGGAGGAGATTATGCAGAGTAAAAGTTATTAATAGTCATTTTAGACTTTGATCTACTACATATAGATTCTCAAGTGGAATTGTTGGGTCTGTTTTGGACATTGATCATTTGAACTTTATTTTCACTATTTTCTCATTTTCTCAGAATCGGAATCCATTGGAGGAAGGTTAAGAATAGTTTTCTTTCTTAAATTTTGTGGGTTTTATACCAAATAATTCCCATCAAGTGACACCTACATTTCTACTACAAATTAGTATAAAGACTCAAGGAACATCAAAGACTCAGTACATTCAAATCTCAGCTTTGCTACCGAATAGATTTGTGATCATAGAAACATTACTTAACGTCATTTACAATATAAAAATAAATCTTCATAAAGTTGTTTAGAATATCAAATGAGAGGTTGGGTTAAAGAGCTTAATAAAAAAAGGGCTTTGTATTTAGCAACTGTTCAATAAATGTTAGTTCTTTTCATCTTTGTCTAATTGGTGCTGTATATTCAAGGGACAGATGTAGTAGACATTGTACTTCAGCTCAGCAAATGGAACACACTCTTCTGGGTGTGAATCCTTAACAATTGATATAAGCACAGAAAAAAAAAAGTAGATGTTTTCCTTTTAATATTATTCTGAGCAGTGACAACGTGATCTGGCTGTCGACTCTTGATTTTGGCTCAAGTCATGACCTAATGGGCTGGATTCTGTGCTGACAGCAAGAAGCTTGCTTAGGAATCTCTTTTTTCCCCTCTTTCTGTCTTCCCTCCCCTGCCCGTGCTCTCTTTCTCTCAAATAGATAAACAACCACTTTTTTTAAAAAAATAAAGGTAGGATTTTTTTTATTTTTTTAATTAAAACAATAGATTTAAACTCTGTGTAGGTGAAGCAGAAAACAGTTAAGTCAAAAATCTTCATATGACTTACAGAATCAATGCCTAGGTTACTGATGATCAGAACACAGACAGAAACAAAGGAAACATTCCCACAGCCAGGCTTTCATCACAGAACAGTCTCCAAAGGTCACAGCTAATGGAAGAAACAGCTGCTGCTACCTGTTCTAACATCACTGGTGTACACCACTTCTATACTCTCAAATTCAGTATAGCAGCTCTGGAAAGTTGTTAGAATATTCAACTGTCCAGTCTAAATAAAGTTCTTATGTCTTATCTGTCATAGACCTGGAAAGGGGAACATCTGCTCACATACCCCACTGACAGATTCTGTTGCAGGATGTCAAATTCGTCTTTTATCTTGCTTTCCCGCAAATGTGAATTGAGTTAGTTGCTAAAATAGAAAAAGACAAATATCTATTGCATAGAAA
The DNA here is from genome assembly GCA_030068075.1 of Paguma larvata. NCBI lineage: Eukaryota > Metazoa > Chordata > Mammalia > Carnivora > Viverridae > Paguma > Paguma larvata. The sequence continues at coordinate 74,419,303 of CM057830.1, forward strand.
TTGATATTAAAAGATTAAATATCATTTACCATATTGGCAAAAATAAAAATCTTACAAGACAAAATATTGGTTGAGATATAGGGAAAGAAGGATGCTCATAGATACTCTAGTAGGAGTGCAAATTGATGCAATCATTTAGAACCGTGATTTGGTATTATCAAATAAAGTTGGAACAACGCATATCCGATAAACCAGGTATTGTGTTCATAGATATGTATTTTAGACAACCTCTTGTACTTTTGTACCCAGAGACTTGTAGAAGTACACAAATTACAAAAGTTAAAAGTTGGAGAATAGATAAATAAATTATGGTTTATTTTATTGCTGAATTACCTGATATGCTTACAGTGAATGAACTTAATATAAATGTATCAATAAAGATAGAAATAAAAATGTAATTTTGAATAAAATGCTAGTTGCAGAATATTATTACAGTATGATGACATTGGTATAGTTTTTTAAAATATAGCAAACGACATTGCATTGCTCAAAGATACATATATCAAATAAAAGCTAAAAAATTTTTTGGTGAGGCACCTGGATGGCTCAGTCAGTTCAGCATTCAACTCTCTGTTTTGGCTTAGTCTCTGATCTCATAGTTCGTGATATCAAGCCCCACATGGAATAGATCTCTCTCTCTTTCTCAAAAATAAATAAATAAATAAATAAATAAACTAACTTTAAAAAAAGTTATAAAAAAGCAATTGGTAGGTGTGATGGTAATTTTATATGTCATCTTGACTGGGCCATGGAGTACCAGGTATATTTTCTAACACTATTCTGGGGATTTCTACAAGGGTGTTTTTGAATGAAAATAACATTTAAATTCATAGACTGAGTAAATCACATTGCTCTTCCTAATATAGGTGGGTATCTTTTAATCAATTGAAGTCTTGACTACAACAAAATCTCTGACCCTTTCTCAAATAAGAGAGAATCCTTTCTGTCTGATGAACATTCAGACTCAAATTGAAACATCACATCTCCCTGGGCCTTGAGCCTGCTGGCCTTCTGTCTAGAACTAAACCATTAGATTTCCTGGGCCTCCAGCTTACTGACTCACCCTGCAGACCTTGAGGCTTGCCAACCTCCATAACTGCATGAGTCAACTTCTTATATTAATTCAATCAAAGGATTAAACTCTGTATCTATAGTAAGATATATATTAGATAGAAAGAGAAAGATATAGAGGGTTAGAGATAATAGAGATAGAGATAAAGATATCTTATTGGCCCTGGTTTTCTGGCAAACCCTACTATTTTTAGGATATATATATATATATATGTGTGTATATATATATATATATATATATATATATATATATATATATATTTCCATTCATGAGAGAAGATGAGGCCAGGAAGGTAGGGAGGAGTATGGAATTGGTGAGGAGGAAAAGGAAAACAAATTTGTTTTCATTATCTTTGCTTTTAAATTAAAAAAAAAACAATAAACAAAAATGATAAAACATTAACATTTTTAATAATGAAATAATTTGTTATATTATTTTATGCACATTTCTGTTTTAATGTTTTCCTTAATAGTTAGTTTCTCTACAAAGTATTTTAATTGATATTCAACTATAAATATTCCATCATCTTTATCTTTAAACTGTGAGTTATTTAGTAATGCATTTGGGAATTTAAAAATCTTTTAATGTTATTTTCTGATTTATTTACATCATAATCAGAACTGTGGTGTCAATGTTATCCATTATTTGAATTCTGTTAGGGATTTTGTAACCTTGTATGCAGTCACATTCGTAAATCCTCCTTGTGTATCTGAAGGTAGTTTTTGTTCTCTACTTGTTGAGTTTTTTGATAAATGTTATTCTTGTTGTTCTAATGGTATATGTTTACCAAGTTTTTGTGTGATTCATTAGTTTCTAATGAAAATCACCTACTATCTTTTTTATGATTTTGGTGTGAGGGCATCCATATATCTAGAATTATTATTCTGTGAACTCTATGATGTTTCTCATATGCATGGTCAAAAAATTTTCACCATTTTAACCATATTCCAAGTAGTTGAATAAAAGAAAGAAGAAGGGGGTGGGTCTGCTAACTTTAAGAATACGTTCCAGAAATTTCACACATCACTTCTCATTGTATGTCCTTGGCCCAAACTTGGTCCTATTCCACACACTGATATAAAGAAGATTGAGAACTGGATAACTGACCACATTATTCTTGGTGGTCATGTGTAGAGCTCAAGTTGCTGGTAGTAACACTGAGAGAGATGGGAATCTAGGATTCAGGAAACAAGTAGGAGCTTATATCAATCATGTCAGGAAGCCACTTCTGAAACAGATTAATGTCAACTATTTTAAGTGTCTTTGTATTTCATCTCAAGCTTCAAATTCAAGAGGGAGCATATAATTGCATAGCATATGCTTATTCTTTGACTAGGTGTGGAGTGGAGATGGATGCTGATTACTTTCCCACTAGATTGCTTAAATGGGAAAAAAAGTAATTGATCAAAATGAAATTGGAGTACTCCTTGGAAGAATGAATTCATGCTCAAAAATAAGAAAAAAACAGCAAATATCCACTATAGCAACAAATATGAGATTTATTCAGCCTTAAAGATTCATTTGTTGAGTTACTGCTATTCACCAGGGATTATGCTATATACTACAACTATAAAATGAATAAGGTGCCACATCTGTCTTCATAAAACTCATAATCAAATGCAAGAGCTCAAAGTTATATAATATAATATATACGGACTTTTATAAATATAGATAATGTGGGAGTGGCTCAGTTGGTTAAGCGTCCAAGTCTTGGTTTTAGCTCAGATCATGATCTCACAGTTTGTGGGATTGAATCCATGCCAAGTTCTGCGCTGACAGCATAGATCCTGCATGGGATTCTCTCTCTCCCTCTCGCTCTCTGCCCTTCCCCCACTAACTGAGACAAATATAATAAATAAACATTATTTTTTAAAAAAGAAAGATACTGTGAATTCATGTGTCTTGCATAATGCCTGAAAGTAAGCTATCTAACAATATTGTAAATTTGAAAATAAACTATTACAAAAAATAAAAAATAAAAATAAAAATAAAAATCTATGAGGCAAAAACCATTCCGAGTTTACTAAGAAATCCAGTTGGCTCATTTCCTCAGTATTTTTTTTTATCTCTGAAAGTCATAAATAATTGTAGATATTTCCTGAAATACACACACTCTATATTTTGCAACAGTAATTATTTTCCCTTAAGTTTCTTTATTTTTTTTCTTTGAAATAGTTTGAGTCACAAGAAGTTGCAAAACTAGTACAGAAAGCTTCTGTGTACTCTTCCCCCAGCTTCCTCCAATGATAATAATTTACATTATCATATTACGTTGTCTGGACATCTTTTTAAAAACTAAACACATGTACCTGTATTAGTCAGGGTTTTCCAGAGTTACAAGACAAATAAGAGAAGATTTGTAATTATAGAGACCAAGGTATGTGACAACACGCCATCTGCAAGCAGGAGAATTAGGGAAAACAATGGTATGGTTAGGTCTGAGTCCAAAGCCTAAGAACCAAGGGGATGCTGGTATAAGTCTTAGAGTCCAAAGGGCCCAAAACCAGTAGCTCCAATGTCCAAGGATGTGAGAAGATGAACTTTCCAGCTACAGAAGAGACTGAGTTCTCGCTTCCACCTTTTTATTCTATTCTGACCCTCAAGTATTAGATGACAATTACCCACTTTGGTGAGGATGAATCTTCTTTACTTACTACTGATTCAAATGTTAATCTTTTCCAGAAACACCCTCATAGATACACTCAGAAATAATAATGTTTTACTAGCTTCTGGGAATAATCTTAGCCTAGTCGAATTAACACATAAAATTAACCATCACAACACCTTTGTTGTGTTATCCTACTTTTCTCTTATTAGTCCTTCTGTGACCAACTTAAATTACTATAAGTGGCATGGTTAGATATATAAGAGATGCATATTACATTTCATAGATTTAAGAGTTTTTGAAAGAAAAGGAGTTAGCATAGCTTAGTAGTCTAGCCTGTAGTTCTCCCATATAGCAAGTGTGCATGTGTGCGTGTGTGTGTGTGTGTGTGTGCACTTACGTGCCTGGGTGTGCCTGTGTGTGTGGAGACAGAGAGAAAGATAGAGAGAGGGTTCATAAGCACTAGCAAGTGACTTGCATAGTCTTCCCTAAACTTTAGAAATAAATCCATTTCCTTTCCTGGGTTTTGGAATAAGTATTAGATTCCTTTTTCTAACATCCAAAGTATTATTCTGATTGGAACATAATAGGCACAGATGGTATTGCCTGCCTAAATTTTATTTGTTCCTGGTCAACAGTTTGCATGCTAACAGGAAAATAATTGTTTACTCCTGAACCAAAATATAAAGAAGAAGTTTGGTTAGTGACTAAACCCTTTGTTGGAAGCCACCTACCTTGTTATAGAAAATCAGGGCCTGTGGCAGTAAATAGTAAAAATGGCTAATATAATCATGTACATACTTTTATACTCATTTAACTCCCTAATTCACTTACTAACTTAGTTATACATATGGGAGTAAGCGTAACTAGAAGAAGAGTGATCCTTTAAACTCTGCTCTTGAAGAAATGCTATGTGCTAGTAGTTAAAAAAAATCCTCCTCTTACTGGAAATGGGTTCAGAAAAACTAATATTAAGCTTCCC